>CM063463.1:9057177-9682177 GCA_032191425.1 Lymantria dispar | reverse complement strand
CGGTCACCATCAGCATCCAGGCCCACATGAAGTACTTGGGCCTGGTGTTCGACGGGCATTTTTGGTTCCAGGAGCATCTCCATCGACTTGTTCCCCGGCTTGTCGGCGCGGCGTCCGCCCTTTCGCGGCTGATGCCGAATGTGGGTGGACCCAGTGCTACGTGCCGACAGCTGTACGTGGGGGTGATCCGGTCGATGGCCCTGTACGGCGCACCGGTGTGGGCGGGGTCCCTGACCGTCCGTCTTAGGGCCCTCCTGTGGCGACCACAGAGGGTCATGGCGATCAGGGCCATACGGGGTTACCGCACGGTGGCGACGGAGGCAGCGTGCCTCCTGGCCGGAACCCCCCCGTGGGACCTGGAGGCGGAGATGCTCGCCGACATTTATCGGCGGGTGTCAGAGACCTGCGCCCGCGGCGGCATGGTCTCCATCAAAGAGATCACCGCCTGGCGGATCAACGCCCGCCGAGAAGTCATTGCCCGTTGGGCAGTCCGGCTGGAGAGTCCTCGGTACGATGTCAGGACCGTCGAGGCCCTCCGGCCGGTGCTGATGGAGTGGTTGGAGCGGACGCACGGGGTGCTTTCCTTCCGACTGGTGCAGGTGCTGACGGGGCACGGTTGCTTCGGGAAGTACCTGCACAAGATTGTCAGGAGGGAGAGCACACCGTCCTGCCACCACTGCAGTTACGACGAGGACACGGCGCAGCACACGCTCGAGGAGTGTGCTGCATGGGAGGGGGATCACCATGAACTCGTCGCAATTATCGGCGCTGCCGACCATCGCCAGGGAGATGCTCGTCAGCGTCAGGAACTGGGACGCGGTCGCCGCCTTCTGTGAGGCCGTAATTTCACGGAAGGAGGCGGCGGATCGTGTGCGAGTAGAGCTCCTATTCGGCGACACGTTCCGCCGCCGGCGACTCGGGCGGCGCAGGCGCGAGTATCTGCGCCTAATGCCGCCCTAGCCGAGGCCGCGGGTGATCGGACCGGGGAATTGTCCGTCACCCGCAGAGAGGCTGACCGCGCGACGGCGACCGACGTCCCAGTACGTCGAGAGGTGAGAGGTTACCCGAAAGGGTATTCCGTCGGGCCGACCACTGATGACAAGTCACATCTGCTCCGGTGGTCGGCCCAACAACGAGGTGACGTGAGTACGGGTGGGTTATGGGCCCACGCGCCGTCCTTTCATCGCCCCGGACGGACAGGACCGCGCGCGCGCTTACCATAGCTCACCCATAAAAAAAAAAAAAAAAAAAAAACTATCACCAGTTAGTCTTGTACGATGTGTTGATTTATTAAATTTCATCAATGAAAAGAACTGTTCGCGTTTATAAATACTATCAAACGCACAAATCAATCTTCTTGTGAATTTTCTAAGCTGCGAAAAATTTCTTCTTCTAGGTATTTTTTGTAGAAATCGCACAACTCTACGTCTTCAAATTTGGATTTTAGGAGTGAGTTTTCTTGAATCTCGATCAACTCCATTTGTAAATGTGTTGGAGCATTTTGTGCATTACATTTTGTAAGAGTCTGAAACAATCTTCCATGTTTTGAAGTCGCTAAATCTGTTCGGAAATTGTTCCGACGTTAACTTGAGTTCTTCAGCATATTGAGCATAAGCAATATTTTCATACACAGAGAGCGTGTTGAAATGGTAACTGTTACCAGACAGCATTTGTGACTCCCACAGGCGTAATTTAATCTGAAACGCTTTCAAATGGCTGGTACAAATCATTTACTAACTGTCCTTGTTTTTGAAAATTTAAATCATACAAACAGCCTCTAAGATCGACCACAAATGCCAAGTCACATATCCATTTTGGGTCACTTAATTCAGATAGTGGGGTATCTTTCATTTTCATAAAGTCTGCTATCTCATTTCTAAGCTTGTAAAACCGTTTCAACATTTTTCCTTTGCTCAGCCATTTGACTTCACAATAATATGTTACGTCATTATATTCAGCTGATATTTCATCCAAAAACGCCTTGACCTGACGATGGTTAGGCCCTCGGGATTGAATAAAATGGATGGTTTTTACTACCACATTCATGACATTCTTGAGTCGAATGGACTTAGAACACAAGTTCTGTTGGTGGATAATGCAATGAAGGACTATCAAATCATGTTTTTGCACATTTAATTCTGTTGCTTTTTCATTCAAAATTTCGATGAAACTTTTACGTAATAATAATGATATTTTTTTTTTTTTTTGGGGTGGGTTGCGCTCGGCGCGCCTCCGCACCACTCCGTCCGGGGCGACAGAGGGGCTTAAGCACAGAGGTCCCGCAACCCACCCGAACACCACGTCGCCTTCGTCGTTGGGCCGACCACTGGAGCAGGGTTACTTGTCATCAGTGGTCGGCCCGACGGAATACCCCCTACCTGGGGTACCCTCCCATCGACCCTTTCCTCACGCGGTCGGCCTCTCGGCGGGTGACGGACTAATCCCCGGTCACATCACCCGCGGCCTCGGCTAGGGCGGCATTGCACGCAGGTACTCCCGCCTGCGCCGCCCCAGTCGCCGGCGGCGGGTCGCATCATCGAGGCTGTGCTTCTCGCGCTCGCGACCCGCACCCCCAACACCAGCCGATACAAGTCGGCGAGCATTTCCGCCTCCAGGTCCCACGGGGGAGTCCCGGCCAATAGACACGCCGCCTCCGTCGCCACCGTGCGGTACCCGCGGATGATCCTGACCGCCATGACCTTCTGTGGACGCCACAGAAGGGCCCTAAGTCGGACGGTCATGGATCCCGCCCACAACGGTGCGCCGTACAGGGCCATCGACCGGATGACCCCCGCGTACAGCTGTCGACATGCCGCGCTCGGTCCACCCACATTCGGCATCAGCCATTGTAGGGCGGACGCTACGCCGACGAGCCGTGGGACGAGCCTGCGGAAATGCTCCTGAAACCACCATCGCCCGTCGAGCACCAGGCCCAAGTACTTCATATGGGCCTGGATGCTGATCCCAACCGAATTGACGGTGATCGAGACGCCGATGGGAGGGTCCATACGGGGCCCATGGAACAAGAGGGCCTCCGTCTTGTCCAGGGCCACCCTCAACCCCAACGCCTCGATCCGCCTGACGACCTCTTCGGTGCCTGAGGTCGCCAGGCTTACCGCCTCTTGTAGCGTCCCACCGCGGGCTGTGACGAGCGTGTCGTCGGCGTAACAAATCACGCCCAGCCCGGGTGGGAGGCTCCCCCGCAACGCTCAGTCGTAGCCGATGTTCCACAGGGTGGGTCCGAGGACCGATCCCTGTGGAACACCGCACGTCATGGGCATAACGCACAACGTCCCCTACTCGGTTGGGGTAGAGGACGCTGCGCCCCTCCAAATAGTCTGCCACCAGCCGCCTCAGGTAAGCTGGCACTCCGTGGTAACGGAGCGCCTCCCTGACGCAGCTGAATGGCAGACTATTGAATGCGCTGGCGATGTCTAGGGACACCACCAACAGCACTCCCCCGCCGGTGACGGCCTCAGTCGCCACGGCCTTCAGGCGCAACAGGGCCTCGATCGTCGAACGACCCCTCCTAAACCCAAACTGGGCGTCCGACAGATCGGGCCCCATGCCGACGAGGTGCCGCTCGATGCGGGCAGCTACTACCCTCTCCAGTAGCTTGCCCATATCATCGAGCAGCACGATAGGCCTGTAGGCCGATGGCGACTCTGGAGGCCGTCCCGGCTTCGGCAGGAGAACCAGCCTCCCCTCCTTCCAGCACCCAGGGAACCGCCCGGACGCTAAACACGCGTCGAACAGCTCCCTGAGGCGGGGACCCAGATGGTCGAGGACCAGGGCCAACACACGGTTTGGAATACCGTCGGGCCCGGGGGCGGTGGATTTGCCGCGCATGCGCGCCACCGCCGCCCCCATCTCCGGTTCCGTGATGGGCGGAACACCGCCATCATCGCCCTCCCGGTCATTGTCTGGCGGCGCCATGACCGGGGGCGTGTGTTCCGCCCGTCGTGGGAACAGGTCCTCGACGACTCGGGTGAGGAGGCTGGGCTGGAGAGTCTCGGTGAGGGGAGGGCCCCGTGCGCGGAGCTTCCTCAGCGCCGCGCCATAAGGGCGACCCCAGGGGTCACGGTCGAGACTCTCCAGCATCTCCCGCCGACTGGCGTCCTTGGCGGAACGGACGGCCAGCCTGAAGGCCGACCGCGCATTGCGGTAGCCCTCGTAAAGCTGGCCCTCCAGTTCCGCGCTGCGATTGCGCCGCCGGCTGCGGGTGTAGGCCCTCCGGGCACGAATACACGCAGTCCGGAGATCCGCCAGCTCCCGGGACCACCAGTGGACAGCCCTCCTCGGGGGCAGACGCCGTACCCGGGGCATGGCCGCATCGCAGATCTGCGTCAACGCACTGCGGATGCGGCCAGCCTCGGCGTCCACCCCCTCCAACTGGTTGGCAGAGGACAGCCACGAGTGAACGATGGCTGCCTCCGCCAGCAGGTCCCGGTCTAAGCGACCCACAGCCCATCGCGGGAACGGAGGACGCCCTACCGCCCCCCCGTGACCCCTGCCGGGCGCCGGGATTGTCAGGGAGACCTCCATCCGGATATACCGGTCGGCTGTGGTCAGACAAGGTCTCAACCTCCTCCTCGACGCACCAGCTCCCCACGCGTGCAGCGACCTCAGGGCTAGCGAACGAAAGGTCCACTATCGACCTGCCCTGAGGTCGCACGCACGTATGCACCGAGCCTCTGTTCAGCAAACAGAGGCCCAGTGCCGCCGCCCAATCCTCGACCGCTCGTCCTCGGTCGTCCGTACGGGAGGACCCCCACGCCACGGACTTGGCGTTGAAGTCCCCCAATACGATCACCTGGCGCGGTGCCAATCGCCGTAACGAGGCTCCCAAGATGGTAAGGGAGACCCCAAAATCAGCCGCTCTCCAGGCAGGGGAGAGATATACTCCGAGGAGCGTAATCTCTCCCCAGTCCGCCGCGACGTATCCGACGCCCCTGTCCCTAAGGATCAGAGGCGACGAAGGCCACGACGTGGAGGCAACGATTGCCACGGTACCGTCGGTGCTGCCCAGCCAATTTGGCCGGTCGGGCACCGCGTACGGCTCCGCGGCTACGGCTACTCCTATCAACCACTCCGCCATGGCTTGCAGGAAAACGTCCTGCGCACCGGCGGAGTGGTTGAGATTGGCTTGGAGGAGACGGATGGATACGGGGTCCATTAACGGTCCGTATCCATCGTCACCTCCTCCGCGCTAACGAGCGATCGGGTCGCGCTCGGAACGGGGGCTGGCCTGGTCGATGGGCCGCCCCGCCCCTTTGGGGCCGATGCCGGGGGATAATAATAATAATAATAATACCCTCTGGGCCAGTCGTTATCTCACCATGAGACTAACGCAAAACTCGGAGGAAAATTATATGGCTCTCTAAATTCTTTTGATATAAAAGAAAAAATGTATCACAAGATTTATAGGAAAGCCAATAAACCGCAGGGCAGCTTGTGGCGTGCTGAATGTGAGTGGCGACACTGCGGTCCTGAGTGCCCCAGAGATTCGGCCAGGACCTCGTATCCAGTTCGCCTTTATTGGCTGGCTGGAGTGGAAACTGAAGAGTGCCCGCAGGATTCTCAACTCTGGCTTGCCTTAAACGGCTGGACAGAGAGGGGTCGCCAGAGCTATATGCTCGGGGGTGGAAGTGTCATTTTCAAGTGCATAACTACGGGGAAACCACTGCGATGGTGAAACCGGCGCCGCACCGCTCGATACCCCAAGCCACTTGCACCAATGTTGCCCCACTGTTGCCCGTATGACCTGCGTGTCTGTGGCGACCGTTTGGGGGGGCCCATTCAGTGAGTTGGCGAGTCACCGTCTGCCAAAGCTCAAGACGATAAAGGTATTGAAGGCAGACGACAGTTTTTCAATCAATAGTTTCATTTAATCCAATCCATCAAATACCTTACAACCCCATAATCTGGTTTTAGATATCATAATAGCACAATAGTTTTACACCTACCGTTGGCAGTCCACGAGTATTGTGTGCAAACGTGGAGTGTCATCGGTAGACGTCCCATCCCATTTTAACATTAAATTTCTCCAAAGGCCTCTGCGTGTTGGATCCATATCCCCATGTAAGCCTTTCAAAGGACCGGGTATCTTCCCTTTTTTAATATTCTAAACAATATGGAAGATAGCCGTGAAACTGGGAGACACAATATAATAATAATAATATTAGCCTTTATTAACAATCTTATATGTTACATTTCATCTTATACTATTTATGTACTACTAATATAAAACATGTTTGTTTATGAAAGCAACGTAATTAAATGTATTAAATGTATTAGACACCGGTTTCATGATTGTCTTGCTCTTTGGCATAGGCCTCCCCAAATACTTTCCATAAAGATCTATCCCTTGCTATCCTCATCCAGCATGGTCCTGCTACCTCCTTGATATCATCCTCCCATCTTCGATGTTGCCTGCCTTTACTTCTCTTTTTATATCTAGGGCACCATTCTGTAACTTCCGTCGTCCACTTTTCTATTTTACTTCTTGTTAGATGTCCTGCCCATTTCCATTTCAGTTATTTTATCTGGTATTTTATATCTATAATCTTGGTTTGTTTTCTTATTGTATCAATAACAAGTAGCGAAACAGTTATGAGTACCGAAGAAGAACCAGTTCCTAATATATTGAAAGAAGAAGTTATTAAAGCCATCAAATCACAAAAAATAGGAAAATCAACCGGCGAAGACAACATACCAAATGAACTACTGAAAGGAGTATCAGAGATGATCGTGGACACATTAACAAACATCTTCAATGACATTTTAAGAACAGAATATATACCCCGTCAATGGACCACATCTACAATAATCTTACTTCACAAAAAAGGGAGAACAGATGATATATCGAACTACAGACCCATTTCGCTAACGTCAAACGTATACAAAATTTTCTCCAAGATAATACTGGACCGGATAACAAGGACGATAGACGAAAATCAACCCAAGGAACAAGCAGGGTTTCGAAGTGCCTTTTCCACTGTTGACCACATCCATACCATCAAACAATTGATACAGAAATGCAATGAATACGGAATAAACATCTACCTAGCATTTATAGATTACAATAAAGCGTTTGATTCGTTGAAACATGAGAAAATATGGGAAGCCCTCGCCGCTCAAAGAGTCCACGGAAAATACACTAACGTAATAAAGAATATATATTATATATATATATATATATATATATAAATATGACAGCTAAAATACGCACAGAAAATATAGGAGAATGTTTCCCCATTAGGAAGGGAGTTAGACAGAGAGATCCTTTATCTCCCAAACTATTCTTGGCAACTTTAGAACATATATTTCGGCAATTAGAATGGAAGGATTATGGTATAAACGTCAATGGAGTACTACTAAATCATTTAAGATTTGCAGATGATCTGGTATTAATATGTGGTGATCCAAAAACTTTGAAGGTTATGATTTAACAACTCATAAACGAAAGCGAAAAGATAGGACTATAAATACCTTAAAAACAAAGTTAATGACAAATTACGTGAAAACTCCCATTAAACCTAAAAATGCTGCTGACCTAGAATATGTAAATGAATATACGTACTTAGGCCAAATAATATCTACAACAGACATCACAACAAAAGAAATTCAAAATAGAGTAAACCTAGGATGGAAGAGATACTGGGCTCTAAAAGACGTTATGAAAAACTCGGATATACCAATATTAGGTAAGAAGAAAATATATAATACATGCATTCTACCAATTATGACATATGGATGTCAAACGTGGAGTTGTACAAAGAAAAATATTAAAGCACTAGAAACTTGTCAACACCGAATGGAAAGAAGCATCCTCAATATAAAATTAAAAGACAAAATTAGATTAAAAACAATAAGAAAACAAACCATGATTATAGATATAAAAAAACTTTTACGTAAGCCTACCATAAAAGGTGCACCATCAGCACATACTCCAATTAATTTTGACCATGGCAAGCCAAAACTTGTGAATACCTTTTGTACTTCAATAAAAATATCCTCTCCTGTAGTATTGATGTCGAGTCCGGTGCAGTCTAAGAGCTTGAAGACATCTTCCAGTGCAGTAGTGAACAATTTCGAGAGAGAGATGACGTATCCCTGTCTCACACCTTACTGCTGGATAGATGGACAGGATTGGTTTCGTACTCTTATCCCGGATACGGACCGACATTGCGGCGTTCCTATACAAATATTTCAGTACTTCGATATAACGATGGTCGATTGGCATCGCTGAAGGGACTGCAGCGCCGCCCAAGTTTCAACTGAATCAAAGAATTTCTCATAGTCCACAAACGCTATACACAGATGCGGATTGTACTCCTCGGTCTTCTGGATAATCTGCCGAAGCGTGAGGATATGGTCTACGGTGCTATTAGCTTTTTCGGAAGGCAGCTTGTTCGGGCGGCTGGCAGTCATCAAGATTGCACGTGACTCGATTGGAATGAACGATGGATGAATGATTGGGATTGGAACCCTCGAAAACAATTTATAGACGTGGCTCAAGAGACGAAACTCAGTTCAGAACAATATTTTGTCGCGTTTGGCCGTCATATAACTTAACAAATAAATATTGACTTTGACATTATAAAAAAAAATATATTTCATTACAGGATGATTGATTGATATATCTTTAACCTTATCTAAAGAATTACTGTGTTCCCATAAATTATGTAAAAAACTAATACGTAGTGAAAACCTTTTACCGATCAACACTTAGTTCAGTGACGTAACAGAAAGAAGATGCCTACAAAATCGACAAGAGTAGCAATGAGTGCATTGCTAATGAATAATTATCTAGAACAAGATATTAAAGATATATTTTATCCCTTCTATGTAATGCAAACTATAGTGTTATTATCAAAGTTTACAATACAAAATAGTTTTATAAACGCTAAAGGAAGAAAATTTAATTTTGTAATGGCTTTATGCCTCGTCGTGTTATATTTTACTCACGCTTACAATTTGTTATATGGTGATATAACAGAATCAAATCATCGCTTTGGAAACAAAACACAAACAATTTTGACATATTTCTATGTGTCCTATTTTAGTCTTATAATATTTGTATTATTTATTTTAAACGTGTTACAAAGTAAAAATAACATTTTGTTAATTTTGACAATTCAGAGAATAAATAATAATATCAAATTAACTAAAAAACGTGTAAAAATATTAATCATTTCAAATTGGATATTAAATTTAAGCATATTTTTTATGAATTTCATACTGTTCGTTTGTGCTGCGGAATTGTACGATCATTTTAATGTAGTAACTGATAGCATAGTAATTGTATTCGCCGGTGTCGATTTGAACATAATGTATGCTGCTGTAGTTATAAAGCTTTTAACAAAATATCTAAATACATGGTTAACTGCTGCTGTGTGCTTACAAACAGATTTCAAGGAGATGTTGACGACATACCAAAATATTTTGATGGCTTATAATTTGTTTAAGAATATATTTCAATATACGGTTAGTACCTATATGTATATATTTTTATTAAACATTAAAATATTTAAAAAATAATACGCTATGAATAAAAAAAAATCATACCTCAACCTATCGATCTCCACCGTTAATCCGTCTCACGTCCCACAATTGGGTTAATATAATGCTGCAATGTACAATAATATGATCAATCACAATTGTAAATACCTTTTTTTGACGAAAGACCATGATGCGTTGCTCACCGTCTAATAAGTTCGGGGCGACGAGAGGAGATGGCGAACGAGCTCATAGCCCACCAGCGTACCTTCTAGCGCCGAGTGGGCGGGCCATCAGTACCCGATCTTGTCATCAGTGGCCGGTCCAGGCGGGTTACTCTTTCGGTTAATGTCGTCTCCAGTCGATACCACGGCGATGCCACTACGCCATTTTGGCGTTACCCTCACGCAATAGGCCTATCCGCAGGTGACCTGACTACTTTCCGGTCTAGTCACCCGCTGCCCCCTGACCTGACTACTTACCTACCTGTACCTGGGTACCTACGCCACCCAAGTCGTCGACGGCGAAGCGTAACGCCGTAGAGGAGTTCCTACCGCTCACGCCCCGTCACCTCCTTCCATAAGTTCGTCAACCATTACTCTTGTGACGGCTGATAGCGTTAGTTCAGCACCTATTTTTTTTTTAATAATAATAATTTATTGATTTTAAATAAATTATACTGACAGGAAGTATTACAATATTACATTATTAATTATAATCATACAATACAATACAATTAAACAATATTAAGATTAATCCTTACAAATATTACTTATCAAACTTCATTTAATATGGGACACTAACTCTAAATTCTCTCTAAACTCAAACTAGGCGAAGCCTGTGTTTTGTGAGCCAGGAACTTCAAAATTATAACAGTCATTTCCGGATGATCTAAATAATTGTAAAAATTAAAGCAATCTATAAAATATGCATGTAAACTCTAACCAAGTCAATGTATTTAAATTTGTTAATCAGTATTTCATTACCTTTTGAAATCGAAGTCGACCCTCCACCCCAAACTGGTATGCAGTATGAGATTACAGACTAGCAGAGGACCGGGCATTTTTTCTTGTACGCGCTGTTGTGGACTCAATATATTTAATATTTAAACTATCAATCCGCCCTCGCTTCGCTTCGGTTATAGGTTATAGTCGTTTTACCCGCGTAGTTCCCGTTCCCGTGGGAATACCGGGATAAAATATAGCCTAGTTTACGCCCTGATATTATAGCTTTCCATTGGTGAAAGAATTTTTGAAATCGGTCCAGCCGTTTTGAAGATTACCCGGAACAAACAGACAGACAGACAGACAGACAGACAAAAATTTTTTAATTGCTATTTTAGGCATAGGTGTCGTGCAAATAACCGTGTGAGCATGAAAAAATATTATTTTGACATTACAATCAGACACTCCAATTTTATTTATTGGTATAGATTTTGATCGATATCCGTGCCTAAGTATCTAATATGATTAACCTTAATAAAGTTCAGACAACCACAATTCTTATCAACAACTGGGCATAAATAGGATGCCACAAAGAACTTGTTGGATGGTTGCCGCGAATCCAATATGGAAAAAACTATGTATCTCGTTTTATTTATATTAAGTACTAGCTTTTGCCCGCAGCTTCGCCCGCGTAAAATTTACTTGAATATTGAACTATTATCGCAAAGAATATTATCGGCATAAAAGGTATTACATTTCTTAATTTAAGAAATACTCTATCTACGTGTCAATTTTCATCCAAATCTGCTCAACAGTTTAAGCGTGACTGAGTAACAAACATCCAAATATCTTCACAAACTTTCACATTTGAATATTACTTCCAGCCTTATAGTTCAGATTCCCGTGGAAATACGATGATAAATATGCCTTTCCTTAGTCTCTGATAACGTAATTTTCCATTGGTGAAAAAAAATTATATCAATCAAACACCCGCAGTTTCATTCACGTAGACCCCATTTTCATGCCAATACCGAGATAAAAATGCCTATGTTACTCGCTGATATTATAAATTTACATGAGTGAAAAAAAAATATAAATCCCAGAAATATCAGAGATAAAAATTGCCTATGTTACTCGCTGATAACATCGGTAGCATTCCATTGGTGAAAGAATTTTAAAAATTGGTCGTCATCCCCCGGTTTAGTTCTCGTTCCCGGGCAAATACTGGGATGAAAATAGCCTTTATATGGTATTCACTGATAATATAGCTTTTCATTAGGGAATTAATTTTTAAAACCATTAAATTCCCGTGATTTCACCGGCATTGTACCCGATCCCGTAGGAATATCAGGATAAAAATAGCTTAAATATGTTACTGGCTTAAAAATAGTTTTCCATTAATGAAATAATTTTAAAATCGACCTAATTCTCAAGGTTGCTCCAGCCACACCGGGATAAAATATAGCCTGGGATAAAATATAGTCTTAAGTTATTCCTTATGTACGCCTGGTAGACCTGATGGCAAAATGTAATCAATATGGGTCCAGGCATTTTGATGATTAACTGTAACGAATAGACAGACAGACAAAAAAATTTGGACCGTATTATGTGAGCATAAATAAAACCTATTATTTTGACAGAAAAACAGACGCTTCAAATTTATTTATTTGTAGAGATAGAAAATTGAAATAATATCTTGATTGTAACTTACTGTCTGGTAGCTGCTAGAAATATTACCACGCTTTCATTGTTCGTGGGTGTCGCAAAATACTACTAAGACAAAGATTTACATCAATCTGGACCAATTGGTGATGCCGTCTGGCCAACAATGTCGTCTGCCAGGTCATAAAATGTTGCTAGAACCTTTGCAATATATCTACGATGGCAGAAGAGTGCCTTCATATCGCGTCGATCCAAAGTAATTAGGATAAGCGCAAAATAATGATGATATATCATTGGCTGGGTCTCTTCGACTATATGCGTTTTATCCCTTTGGGGCAGCCCAAAATTGTTTCTTAGTGAGTGCTTACCCCAAATAACCGATCGGTATACAAAATTTCACATTCTTAGGCCCAGTATCTTTGGCTATACACTTTCACCCTCTTAGGGATTGAATTTCCAAAAATTCTTTGTTAGAGCTCGCTTATCCTTGCCAAAAATTTTTTCATAGTGCTTGGTAAGTGAGCACTAAGAATATCTTGGGGTAATCCAAGAAAGCTGACCGTGTACTAAAATGATCCTTCGTAGGCTCAGTGATTTCGGTTAAACGCTGTTCACCCCCTTAGGGCTAAAATTGCAAAAATCTCTCTTTCCCCAAGAAAAGCAACTTTATACAAAATTCCATGTTTCTAGGCCTAATGATTTCGGCTATATATTTTGCACCCCTTTAGGAGTTGATTTTAATAAAATAATTTCTTAGAACTCACTTACAACAAAAGAAAGAGAATTGCATAGAAAGTTTTACGTTCCTAGCACTAATAGTTTAGTCTGTACGCTTTTCACCCCCTTCAGGGGGTGATTTTCCAAAAATCCTTTGCTAGTGCTCGTATACCCCAAGAAATAAGACGATGTAAAAAGAAAATACTTTCCCCTATTTCAACCCCTTATACCTATTTTTTCGCGATAAAAAGTATCCTTATATCTTTTCTCAAGCTTTAGTACATATCTGTACGAAATTTAATCAAAATTGGTTAAGTGGTTTCGACGTGAAAGGCTATATGCTTTTCAACCCCTTAAGAGGGTGAATTTCCAAAAATCCTTTGCTAGTGCTAGTGAACCCCAAGAAATACGATGGTGTAAAAAAATACGTTTCTAGGCCCAGTGGTTTCGGCTGTATGCTTTTTGATATTTTAGGGGTTGAATTT
Organism: Lymantria dispar; assembly: GCA_032191425.1. Lineage (NCBI taxonomy): Eukaryota > Metazoa > Arthropoda > Insecta > Lepidoptera > Erebidae > Lymantria > Lymantria dispar. Next base: position 9,668,868 of record CM063463.1, on the reverse strand, counting down.
CATCCTTATGTAAATGGAATTTCCAAAACGCTAGAGCGAATATTTATTTATTTATTATTAGGTGCCTGAATACAAAGATTCGTGGTTCTATCATCGAAAATGACGAATTTCCATACAAAATGTCATCCCCTATTTCAACCCCTTATACCTAATTTTTTGCGATGAAAAGTAGCCTATATCCTTTCTCAAGCTTTAGTCCATCTCTGTACCAAATTTCATCAAAATCGGTTAAGTGGTTTCGACGTGAAAGGCTATATGCTTTTCAACCCCTTAAGGGAGTGAATTTCTAAAAATCTTTTGCTAGTACTTGTGCACCCCAAGAAATACGATGGTGAAAAAAAAAACGTTTCTAGGTCCAGTGGTTTCGGCTGTATGCTTTTGATATTTTAGGGGTTGAATTTCATCCCCATGTAAGTGAAACTACCAAAACGCTAGAACGAATATTTATTTATTTATCATCAGGAGCCTTAATACAAAGATTCACGGTTCTATCATCGAAAATAACGAATTTCCACACAAAATGTCATCCCCTATTTCAACCCATTATACCCATTTTTTCGCAATAAAAAGTAGCCTATGTTCTTTCTCAAGCTTTAGTCCATTTCTGTACCAAATTTCATCAAAATCGGTTTAGACGTGAAAGACTATATGCTTTTCACCCCCTTAAGGGGGTGAATTTCCAAAAATCCTTTGCTAGTGCTCGTGCACCCCAAGAAATACGATGGTGTAAAAAAAAATACGTTTCTAGGCCCAGTGGTTTCGGCTGTATGCTTTTTGGTATTTTAGGGGTTGAATTTCATCCCCATGTAAATCAAATTTCCAAAACGCTTGAACCAATATTTATTTATTATCAGGTACCTTAATACAAAGATTCGGGGTTTTATCATCGAAAACGATGAATTTCCATACAAAATGTCATCCCCTATTTCAACCCCTTATACCCATTTTTTCGCAATAAAAAGTAGCCTATGTTCTTTCTCAAGCTTTAGTCCATCTCTGTACCAAATTTCATCAAAATCGGTTTAGACGTGAAAGACTATATGCTTTTCAACCCCTTAAGGGGGTGAATTTCCAAAAATCCTTTGCTAGTGCTCGTGCACCCCAAGAAATACGATGGTGTAAAAAAAAATACGTTTCTAGGCCCAGTGGTTTCGGCTGTATGCTTTTTGGTATTTTAGGGGTTGAATTTCATCCCCATGTAAATGAAATTTCCAAAACGCTTGAACGAATATTTATTTATTTATTATCAGGTACCTTAATACAAAAATTCGTGGTTCTATCATCGAAAACGATGAATTTCCATACAAAATGTCATCCCCTATTTCAACCCCTTATACCCATTTTTTCGCAATAAATAAAAAGTAGCCTATGTCCTTTCTCAAGCTTTAGTTCATCTCTGTACCAAATTTCATCAAAATCGGTCCAGTGGTTTAGACGTGAAAGCGTAGGAGACAGACAAACAGACAGAGTTACTTTCGCATTTATAATATTAGTAAGGATTAATTCATTATTTCTGAACCACCCCCCAACCAATCTAAAACCACTTTCTACATATTTTTTGACCGATGGCCAAGACTGGTTTGGTTGGTTTTTAATTTGGAAAAGTGTTGGGCCTAAAATGCTGCCCTGGGGAACACGACGGTTGCAACGGGGCTGCGGCGTTGGTGAGCCCAGGACACGCAGTTCTCGAACGTTTGCTGCCGTGTTCTCGTTGCAGCCGCACTGTTGGCAGGGCGGAGTCATCTCCCTCCTCGCGACTTTGTGCAAGTACTTGTCAAAGTAACCGTGCCGCGACAGCACCTATGCCAGTCGGAATAAGAGGGCTTCGTGCTGCCACTCCATTCATTCAGTCAGCACCAACCGGAAAGTTTTCACGATCCAAACCCCGTATTGAGGACTCTCCAGCCGTACCACCCAACGGGCAAAGACGTCCCGGTGAGCGTCCGACTCACTATTCAGCACATCTACGCTGTGTTCGCACGCCTTGATCAGCCGCAGATAGAGCTTGGAGAGCATCTCCGCCTCCAAATCTCACGGGGGCATTCCGGCCTATACACACGCCGCCTCGGTCGCCACCGTGCGGTAACCTCGAGTGGCCTCAACTGCCATGACCTTTCAAACCAGACGGCCAAATGCTTCGTTCACACGAATGCGCCGTACAACGCCAATAAGTGGATCATCCCCGCGTATAGCCATCGGCACTCTGCGCTAGGTTCACCCACATTTGGCACTGACTCTGTCACTGGCGGGACACTAACTTGGTCAGCCTTCCGGTCGTGTTCTGGCGAAGCCACGACCGGGGGTGTGTGCTCCGGCAGAAATAGGGCCTCAATTGCCCTGGCGATGAGGTCGGGCTGAATGATCTCGGTGATAGGAGAGCTCTGTGTACGGATCGTTTTCAGTGCTGCAAGAAATGGGCGACCCCAGGAATCACAGTCGAGACTATTTAGCATCTTCTGCCAATCCTCCCGCTTAATGTCATGATGAAGGCGCCGGCTGCGAGTGTAAGACTTTCGGACATGAATCCACGCGACGCGAAGGCTCACCAGGTCCCTCACTTCACATGTAGACCCCCTGCTTTGGAGGCAGACGCCGCACCCTGGGTATGGCCGCATCGCAGATCTGTGTTAACACACTACGGATGCAAACTGTCTCAAACGGTGGCCACGAGCAAACATTACATCTGATGGTAAATGTTGCTGCCACTCCCATGAGTGGCAGCAACATTTTGCCTTTGCAGCCTTGCAAAGGCCCATGCCTTTGCAAGGCCGCTGCCTACCGCGAAGACAGTAAAGGGAGTGTCAATGCGTGCAATGAGGTTCGGTGATACTAAAGGCATCACTAAAACCCACCACACGCAAACACTCTCAGAAAATTGGGCTCCTGCTCTCTCGCTCACCGAACGAAGTTCAGAACAAATTGCTACTACTCAGACGTCGATTTTCTGTGAGAGTGTGGTACTACTACGGATGTACCGGTCCGCGGCTGTAGACAGACAACTGTCAACAGTGTAGTCCTACCATTATTTAGCCATAACTAATAAATTTATCTACTTAAATAAATAAATAAATAAATAAAATAGCCTTTATTTCTACTACCTTATACAATATAGAAATTAGTGAAATAACTAAAAGATGATTTATATAATATTAAACACACTTATTCACTAAGTACTTTAAAACTAAACCTTTTGTTGTTATAATGTAGTAGTCGCCTCTACGGCGTAGGCCTCCCCTAATCTTTTCCAAGCTTCCCGTTCGCGCCCTTTTGCATCCAATTTATGCCACATCTTTGGATAAAAATGTCTCTCCATCTCTTTTTGGGTCTTCCTTGTTTCCTTTTTTTATCCCTTGGAGTCCATTCTGTCAAACGCTTTGTCCATCTATTGTTGCACAATCTACATATATGACGAGCCCATTGCCATTTTAATAATCTGATTCTTTTCCGTACATCTATCAATTTTGTTCTTTTTCTTATAATATCTATATTGATTTGATCAGATAGTTTTATTCCTAACATACTTCTTTCCATTTTTCGCTGGCAAACGGCAAGTTTTTCCTCATCTTCTTTTCTCAATGACCATGTCTGGCAACCATAGGTTAAACAAGGTAATATTGCTATTTCATATACTTTTTTCTTAATATTTAAATCTATGTTATTATTTTTCATAATTTCTTTAAGTCCCCAATATTTCTTCCAAGCTAGAGCTATTCTTCTATATATTTCCTTTTCTGTGCTATTTTCAAATGACACTATTTGCCCAAGATAAATATATTCGTTAACGTAGTCAATTTTAACATTATTTATTAAAATATCACGTGGATATCCGTTGGTTAAAGTTTTTGTTTTTCCTATATTTAATGACAACCCAACTCTGTGGCTCTCGGTTGCTAGTTCATTAACCATAATTTCAAGCTCTATGGGATTTTCTGCAAAGAGCACAATATCGTCTGCGAAGCGTAAATAATTTAGTAGTTCTCCGTCGATTTTTATTCCCTTATCATCCCAATTCAGACGTCTGAAAACCGACTCAAGCACAGCTGAAAAAATTTTCGGAGATAGAGGATCGCCCTGTCTCACACCTTTTTGTAAAGAAAATTCATCACCTTCACGCTCTAGTTGTACTTTAGCCCGACATTTAGTATATATACTGTATATTATAGTTATATATTTTTGACTAACCCCTTGTTCCACCAAAGATGTCCATATAGCATCAAAGTTTAGTGTTATCAAGTACTACTTCCGGCCTCAGATGTACGGCTAATTTAGATGCATCCTAATTATTTACTGACTTGATTATAGTTTTATAATTTAACTGATATTTTTATAATTAGGTAAATAGTTTATTAATATTTCTGTAAGTTAAAATAATTCTTATACAATGGGCGCCTTCCGCTTGTCAGCTTCCGGCGCCACTATTAAATAGTACTTATTGTTGTAGACCTCTGTACTCTCTTACACTATGTCGACTAATCGCACCTATATTCCTTATATTTTACTACATGTATTAGATTCTTATTTCACTGATTCATGATGTCATCATTAACACGTCTGCGTGTCAACTTCCGCCGTAATAAATATTCAATGTTACATAATCCTGTATAATATTTGCACGTAAATAACTATTAGAATTATTAAGATATTTTATAATTAGTATTATCTATTAAGTTTGTGTATTTCATATTAGTTCACGCCGCGTGTATCTATAAATACCGCCATCTTGAATATTGTAGGGCATTCGTATTGTAACCGCTGTAAGGTCAATTACAAATTGTAAAGTACAAAGTGCGTCTTCATTACCTTCGTCGTCACCCTTGCCGCCTTCGTTCTACATTTCAGAAGTGGGATATGTCCAGCCCACACTCTGACGAATTTGGTATGAAGAAGGAGACGTCGTTGCACCAATTGCAAGTGAAACGAACATTCAATCGAAAAAATATTACGCCTACCGAAGAGAAGTCCATGAATTAGAAGGACAAGAAGAAGGCAAGGTGCCGTGCTGCGAGGTGTGTCATCGCCGGGTCCACAAGTCTGCTAGCTGCTGTTGTGCGGCCAGCTCGCTACATTAAAAGGCCAGTAATATTTTTCTTTTTAACAACATACAACATAAACGTAATGGTTGCAGTCTCACGGCATACATAGGTACTAGAAGCAAATTATATACTTTTTTTTTTTATTTCTTTGTTTTAAGGAGCATGTCGCTCTATTAAATCTCCCACATATTAAACCTCGAAACTAAAACAGATGTTAGCCACAGCACCCAGACCGTATCTCGCCTATAGTAAGGCTAACACAGTGCGCTGTCTTGTACCAATTTGAACTGATCTATATAAAAGTTTGACCGTATCAGACGGGGGATATGACAGGATACTGTTACAACGTCCATTTATATTTACAACGCTGTTAAATCTTTCCTACTATGCCACGCTGGTCAGACTGATTATGTAATTTTGTATCAAGTTCTTCATATCTTGCGTACATATTGTTTATACCTATACTCTAATACTTTAGTGGTCTTTTGCAACACTTTGGGTAGGAAACAGGGTGATGAATTGTATTCTTGCTGCGTCACCGCACGGAAATGTATCTTCATTTAAGCCTGAAATGAGCGTTAATTTTGTATGATGAACGTCTTAAAATACCCGTTCTTAAGTTCACCAAAAATGTGCATCTCCTGAAGAACCCAAGTCAAATCTTACAGTATTATCCACCTTTGAGAAGACATATGTCCAATGGACGTGGATAGGGTTGATACATAGCTGGTTGGTTTTAAAATCACTTTTTAATCAGATAGAAAATAAGCAGGAATTTGATAAAAAAAAAATATATGTACTCAATCAAATGTTTTCAATAGCACGCCATATTAGCATAAGCCTATTTGCTGGGTTCGAGCCTCCCACATAATCTATATATGTGATATATAATATGTGAAGCAAAAACTTTGTACCCCCTTTTTTTTTTTCGAAAAATGAGATTGGTTACGGTTTAAGTATATAATGAAATGCGTAAAATTGAAATTTCGTTAAATAATCGATTAGAAATTAAATTTATTAAAAAAAAGGCATTACCACAATACCAGGCAATCGCTACACACAGAGGCGCGCGCGCGTTTATACAATTTCTTTACGGGTAAAATATGTGGTCGAACTGAAAGTCAAAAATCATAATTATGACTACAACGTCTAATAGATATTTGTACTTACAAATAAATTTAAAAGAAAATTCTGTAGCGGAGAAATTAAATAAAATGAATTTGAGCCGCATTTTGACCACTCGGCGACCACTAGTGGTAGCAAATTAACGTCTTGTACTCTATCCCGAGGGGGAAACGTATTTAGTTCGAATATTTTATTTCGTGTATACATTTACTCGTCCACGTTACATGTTCTCGTTCCGAATCCGCCTCCGAAATCACGCCACCACATATGTAATACGTCCTTAACTGTTAACTTAATTTATTGAGTGGAGTGTCCGGATCGAATTCTAAACGTCGTGGTTACATTAAAACCACGGTTATTTACAAGGCTACCTATACCATATGTCTTTCTCCACTGACCTCGTATTGAAGTGTTTTCTATAATTAGTAACAATATTCTTTAACTTTTCTTTGAATGTATTTTTCAACTGAAGTATCATTAGAATTATAATGTAGGCGATCGGTGTGCATCTTAAATAAGAATTCCACCAAGCCACATGCTCTAAGGCACTCCATGAGTCTGTTAAGACAACGAAAACATTGTAGTCGGCACTGTTCTTAATATAGGATATAGACTTTGGGCGTTACTGGCTATCTATGGCAACGACTACTAACAGTTTATTTGGTGTCAATACGGATAATAGTTGACCGAATATCGGCATAATACGCGTAAAAATAAATACGATCTCATTTCTATTAATTCACGGTTTGGCCGCTATAACCTTTGAGAAGCACAACTATTTTACTATTAGTCTGATTTACCAAGGTTTGTGACGGTTAAGTCTTACGCTGGTATAATAAGAGTATATGATAAGAGTATATAATAAGAGCGTCTTTCGCTTTAACATACGTTGCTTGTTACTAAGCCGTTGGCCAATGCCCGCCCCCTCTCCTTTGCACGTCAGAAATCGCGTGGAAAGAGATATAGCATAATTCACAGTATCTAACCAAAAATTGTTATGCTATTGTTGGTTGACAATGTCACGTCATCGTCAGTTGTTTGTAGCTAGTTAACTGATAGCCAATATTAGCTTATATCAATACCGATACGATACGTTAGAAGTATATCAACATCAGTTACGTTTTGGTGTAGCGAACACATGTCTGAGAGGATAGTGCTTCCGAGATAGCAAGATATGTCACCACAGATCTTAATTTTCATAGAACTTTGTTTGGGAATCGAAAAACGTAGCGAATATGTCAATAGTGAGTGTTTACTATTATATCTTTAGAGCTGTCTGTGTACAACTTGTAATCTGACAGATAATGTTTCTGTATGAAAGACTGGCAAGCCGCCCTCGCTACGCTTCGGTTTGAGTAGCGTTACCCGCGTAATTCCCGTTCCCGTGAGAATATCTGGATAAAATATGATACTATGGCGTTTCATTGGTGAAAGAATTTTTGAAATCCGTCATCCCTTCAATATGATTTTCATTAGGTTGCTTAGATTATGCCAACTTGCCCAGTAATCCAATGTATACATAGCGAGACAGTCTGCAGAGAAAGGTTTAAGGTCTTTAAATTTTATATATATTTGAACTAAAAGCGGTGTCCGTCTATGCCTTCAGTACCTACGGGTAGTTAGAGAGCTTAAATCATTATTGTTTTGTTATTAAATATTGACATTTATTTAATCAATAATTTCCAGCAGAAAGAACCGTCGAAATATATAGTTTGCAAAGTTCTCTGTCCATCACATGGATAGGTGTGCTCTTAAAAAAAAAAAACCACCGATAATACGTAATGCCTGTTTCTGTAATCTATCTAGTTTGATTAAGTTGGTATTGCAACTGACTGCTTATCTGATGGTACTTATACAGAGCTTTCTTTAAGTGTTTCGGATGTACACCCCATCCAGGACCGGCCAATACGTCTCGGCAATATGTGTGTGTGTCTCTCTCTCTCTCATCTCAACAAGCGATTGAGCCACATACATAAGTATTTTACATGGTCTACCTACTCTAATGGCATATCTCAATCGTGTGGCCAAAGCGCCAAAATTATATAATACCTGCTATGGCATTTGCTGGTAAATTAAATTCGAGATTGAACCCTCCATGGTTATAATGCTGTGTGATTACCTACAAATTAAAAGCTGGGTGACGCGGGACAAATCATTATACTGTGACGCCGATCATTATAATACTGTGACGCCGATCATTATAATACTGTGACGCCGATCATTATAATACTGTGACGCCGATCATTATACTGTGACGCCGATCATTATACTGTGACGCCGATCATTATACTGTGACGCCGATCATTATACTGTGACGCCGATCATTATACTGTGACGCCGATCATTATACTGTGACGCCGATCATTATACTGTGACGCCGATCATTATACTGTGACGCCGATCATTATACTGTGACGCCGATCATTATACTGTGACGCCGATCATTATACTGTGACGCCGATCATTATACTGTGACGCCGATCATTATACTGTGACGCCGATCATTATACTGTGACGCCGATCATTATACTGTGACGCCGATCATTATACTGTGACGCCGATCATTATACTGTGACCCCAATTAATACTGTGACCCCAATTAATACTGTGACCCCAATTAATACTGTGACCCCAATTAATACTGTGTGACCCCAATTAATACTGTGTGACCCCAATTAATACTGTGTGACCCCAATTAATACTGTGTGACCCCAATTAATACTGTGTGACCCCAATTAATACTGTGTGACCCCAATCAATACTGTGTGACCCCACTCAATGCTGTGTGAGGTGGATCATTACTATGTGACCCCAATTAATACTGTGTGACCCCAATTAATACTGTGTGACCCCAATTAATACTGTGTGACCCCAATTAATACTGTGTGACCCCAATTAATACTGTGTGACCCCAATTAATACTGTGTGACCCCAATTAATACTGTGTGACCCCAATTAATACTGTGTGACCCCAATTAATACTGTGTGACGCGGATCAATGCTGTGTGACGCGGATCATTACTATGTAACGGGCGACAGTTAAAACTGTGCGCCGCCTATCGAATCTGTAATCTGTGTGGATTGGGGCACGTATACAATCTGTGTGGAACACGTATACAATCTGCATAAATTAAGTAATCCAAGATTTAATTACTGCTAAAACATATCGATTCCAGATGCTGTTCGCCACCAACAAACCAGGCGCCGCCGACAGCGCTGATCGCCGTGGGACACGGCGTCCACAGGATGGCCGAATGTTATCAAGTACTACTTCCGGCCTCAGATGTACGGCTAATTTAGATGCATCCTAATTATTTACTGACTTGATTATAGTTTTATAATTTAACTGATATTTTTATAATTAGGTAAATAGTTTATTAATATTTCTGTAAGTTAAAATAATTCTTATACAATGGGCGCCTTCCGCTTGTCAGCTTCCGGCGCCACTATTAAATAGTACTTATTGTTGTAGACCTCTGTACTCTCTTACACTATGTCGACTAATCGCACCTATATTCCTTATATTTTACTACATGTATTAGATTCTTATTTCACTGATTCATGATGTCATCATTAACACGTCTGCGTGTCAACTTCCGCCGTAATAAATATTCAATGTTACATAATCCTGTATAATATTTGCACGTAAATAACTATTAGAATTATTAAGATATTTTATAATTAGTATTATCTATTAAGTTTGTGTATTTCATATTAGTTCACGCCGCGTGTATCTATAAATACCGCCATCTTGAATATTGTAGGGCATTCGTATTGTAACCGCTGTAAGGTCAATTACAAATTGTAAAGTACAAAGTGCGTCTTCATTACCTTCGTCGTCACCCTTGCCGCCTTCGTTCTGCATTAGCGAATCAAACGCCTTCATGTAATCTATAAAACACATATATAACCTTTGTTGGTATTCATTTATCTTCTCTATTAATTGTGTAAGGGCTTGAATATGATCTATAGTTGAATACATTTTACGAAAGCCCGCTTGTTCGCGCGGCTGATTTTCATCTAAGTTCTTTGTTATCCTAGCCAGTATAATTTTTGAGAAAATTTTATATACATTTGACATAAGACTGATAGGTCTATAATTTCTTAGATCACTTCGCTCTCCTTTTTTATGTATTAAAATAATTGTCGACTTAGACCATTGTTCTGGTGTGGTTTCTGTTTTTAAATTACTATTAAAAAGCGTTTGTAGAGGACTCAATAGAGCCATAGACAACGTTTTCAAAAATTCATTTGTAATATTATCACTGCCAGGAGCTTTGTCGTTTTTTTGAGAGTTTATTGCGTTTTCGATTTCTGACCGAAGGATGCTTGGTACCTCTAAGTTATTTACACCGGGTATGTAGCTTGTTTTACTGTGTGTGTTATGTGTATATAAGTTCTTGTAGAATTGTGTTGCTGTTGTAATAATGTTAGGACGTCTGCACTGTATAATTCCCTGTTTATTTTTTAATTTTTCTGTCCACTCCGATTTATCGCTCAATTCTTTGTAAGCTTTACGTAGAGCTCCAGTCTTATTTATATATTTTTCGAACGTTATTTGTCTTGTAATTTTTTTATGTTGTAAAAATTTCTATTAATTTTTTTACTAATCTCACTTATCTTAAACTTTATTTCTGTTGTTTTTTTCTCCTTGTATAACGCTTGTCTTTGTTGTAAAAGATCTTTTATTTCCTGGCTAATATATTTATCTTTTTCTTTCTTTTCTGTAAATAATTGATCCAGTACCTTTTTTATTTCGGTCTCTAAATTGTTGTATTGACTTTGCACTTTGTTAGACCTTTTAATCGCTTCCATAAATTTATTTTCAAAACATATGGCGTTATCCTTCGAAATTATAGGTAGGTTTTTAACACGCTCGATGACTTTTATTTTTCTTCTAACAGGATTTAAATCTATTGATAATCTACATCGTATCATCCTGTGGTCTGTATAAAAATTTAAGTTTTTTAGGATATCGAAACTTGTGATATATCGTGGTTGGTTTGTTAATATGTAGTCGATCTCGTTTAGTTGTTTACCATTTGGAGATCGCCAGGTCCATTTTTTGTGCGCTGAAACATATTATTTACGATGTAGTAGTTATTTTCAAGTACAAAGTCCACTAATCTCTGACCATGCGGACTTCTTCGCCCGTGTGCATATTTCCCTATATTCTTTTCTTCACCTTTCTGCGCCTTTCCTACTTTCGCATTAAAATCGCCGAGTATAATAATATTGTTTGAGCTTACATAGTCTAAGGCAGCTTGTAAAGTGACATAAAATTATTCAATTTCTTCATTTGTATATGTTTCTGTCGGAGCATAAACCTGTATAAATGACCAAATATTTTCCTGCGATAACTGGATTTCTAATATGGCCACCGATCTGAGAAACTTTTTAAGCTCAATATCTTACTTTTCAGATGTTTTTTAATTAGAAATCCAACCCCGTTTCGCCCATTTTTTCCATTACTATGAAATAAGATATAATCAGAGTATTCATTTATTAATTCTTTCTCTCTTCTAATTTCGCATAAGCCGAACTTTCGTATAACTAATAAATTCTAAGAAGTGTATTGTCGCCTATTACACTGGTGATCGCACAAGGGGTTTATAATTAATTTAAGTAGGGGTTTTTTATTTAAATAATTTAACCTGTAGGTATAATTTTTATTTTTGATCATTTATTTTACAGATATTTATATATTGCTGCGATACATTTATTCGCTGCATGAGTTATATCCAAGCACCATTCGAACTATCTTCTATTCAGAATAAGGATACGATAATATCAGTAAGCATTACTTGTTGGTAAGGCAAATGTGGGATAGTAGCCACTTTTGAAATAGGCAAATAATTTACAGAATATAAGATAATAACTTACAGATAACACCTTAAAGCTTGTAATGTGTTGTGTACTTAGTAATAAAAAAGTAATTAAAATAATTATTTCTTTGGTTAAAAGTAAAATACAAGTCTTATAACCATGGATAGATCTGCCTAATATATGGTTTAGATGCCGCACTGATATTTTGAATTGTGGGATAATAATAATGTGCCCTTTGAATAATCTTATATTTATTAATTCTAATAAAAATAGCTGTTACATAGTGATATAGAAATTAACTGCAGAGATGGCGTAGTGGTTAAGATCGCGGGTTCGAATCCCACGCAGGAGAACATTTTGTGCGATCCACAAATTGTTGTTCTGAGTCTGGATTTAATTTGTGTCCGATAGATATATTTTTACGAAATCCCCCGCAATACAAGGATAATGCCCTAGTGCAGAGCGTTCACTTTTAACACCTTCACTGCGGAACCGGCCTGCCGCGGTACATTTGCTAGTGCGGACGAAGAAAACCATGTACTTCTCGCTGGTGCGGAACAATTATCTGAGGTATTTTTAAGAGTTCGGCAGAGACAAATATATATTTTGTCTTGTAACTAAAATTGTAGCTTTTCTCCAAAAAAAAAATCACGGCATAGGGCCCTAGGCGCCGGCGACGCTGTGTCGCCGTAGAGAAGTTCCTCCAACGCACGATCCGCTAGCTCCTTCCGTGAGTTATCCACATAGAAGACGGCGACCGCGTCTGAGCTCCTGACGCTGTCGAGCATCTCCCTAGTGATGGTCGGCAGCGTCAAGTCGGTACCGATCATTGCGCCGAGCTCACAGCGCTGCTCTGCGCACGTGGTACACTCCTCGAGTGTGTGCTGCGCCGTGTCCTCGTCGCAATCGCAGTGGTGGCAGGTCGGTGCACTCACCCTCCTGACGACGTTGTCCAAGTACTTAACGAAGCAATCATGCCCTGTCAAGACCTAGACGGAAAAAAAAACACCTCATGCTGCCGACCCAACTACTTCATCAGCATCGGCAGGAAAGCTTCAACGGTCCGAACCGAGGCCTTGCTAGCCGAACTGCCGGCAACGGAAAATGACATCTCGGCAAGAGTCGCCCGACCAGGCGGACAGCTTTCTCCGTCTTCAAATCCCTTGGTGGAGCTCTGACCAAGAGGCATGCTGCCTCCGTCGCTACCGTGTGGTAACCGTGTTTGACCGTGACTGCCATAGCCTTTTGTGGATGCCACAAGAGAGACCTCAGACGGACGGTCAAGGTCGCCGTCTACGCGGGTATAAGGCCATCGACGGGACCACACCCGCGTACAACTGTCGGCACGTAGCTAGTCCGCTCACATTCAGCCAGGAAAGGGCGGACGCCGCGCCGACAAACTGCAGAACAAGACCATGGAAGTGCTTCCAGAATGTTCAATGCCCGTCATTCTTTTTTTTTCACACGTTGGAAATGCATTTACGCACTATTTCCTATTACGGAGTGTGTGTGGGACTCACCGACCACACATGTAACTGAAATATCTCCTGAAACTACAGCGGCCCCGTCTGCGCTTTTATGGGGTGCCGGAGAGATCGTCTGGTGACATTTTATACCCGACACCCTAACGCTTGGCCGTCTGGGCATGTCCTGTCATCTTTTAGGGCGGTGCGAGGAGAAGCGAATACCGGCGTCTCCTCTTCCCAGGTCGCGGCCGGCGGAGCGAATCAGCGGACGCAAGCTCTTCGCGTGCCCGCTCCGCAGCCTCCTTCCTTTTCATGACTCGGAAGACATCAGCGGACGACCAACAGCTGTCGCTGCCAAGCATTTTGGAGATGATGATCATAACATAATTAGGTGTCGCTTCATCTTAGACTTTCTGATATTAGCATACTATTTATACGCTAATTTCAAAGAGAGATGGTCTTCCTACAGGTTACTAACATATAAACTTTGTTATATGCTTCAGGGTGCCGTTAAGAATCCTCTCCTAATAGTAATAATTATATGGTTAATAAAGAATATGTCATTGCTTGTATGGTTCTGCATAAAGTGTGAACAATTCTATTCGTCAATGCAGCACGTAGAAATTGAATGCTTGCTACGATTAGTCAACAAAAATGCCTCAAATATGTCTGGTAAGTTCTACTATGTATTTAATTATTTTATTAATGACAGTAGGTAATAATTACATTATTACTACCGCCGGTTTGCTTATATAGGCTGGACTATAAAGTCGATAATAATACCGACCATACTTAATCACATCAACGTAGGTATATAGTCATAAGCAAAATGTCGTTCGTCTCAGACTGATTTTTTAACACGGCCAATCTTGCATGCTTTCAGTAAATAGAAAATGCAAATAACAAAAGGAAAATATGTAAGAGAATAGACTAATTAGAATTGAAATATGACTACGTTTATAGTCGAACTTAAGAATAACTATTACGAACTTTTTTTTTTTGGGGGTGGGTTGCGGTCGGCGCGCTCCTCGCACCACTCCGTCCGTAGCAACAGAGGAGCGTAAGCACGCACACCCACAACCCACCCACGATGCATGTCGCCTTCGTCGTTGGGCCGACCACCGGAGCAGGGTTACTTGTCATCAGATACTTACCGGACACGGGGTCTTCCGTAAGTACCTGCACAGAATTGGACGAGAAGAGGCCCCTGGTGCCATGAGTGATGCGCGCCACACACTGGAAGTATGTCCCGTCTGGGGGCATCAGCGCCACGACCTGTCGGCGGTCATAGGAATAGACCTGTCGCTGTAGAACAGAGAGTCATCTCAGAGATGCTCGACAGCGACAGGTGCTGGACGTCGATGGCCTCTTTCTGCGAAGAGGTCATCACAAGGAAGGAGACCGCGGAGCGGGAACGCGAAGCACTTGTGTCCGCCGACTCGCTCCGCCGGCGGCGAGTAGGGAGGAGGAGGCGCCGATATGCGCATCTCCTCCCGCCGCTTTGATTGACGACAGGACGTGGCCAGACAGCCTTGCGTAGGGGTGTCGGGGATCGAATATCAAAAGACGACCTTTCCGGCACCCCGTAAAAGCGCGGAAGGGACCGCTGTGGTTTTAGTGGGTATTCCGGCAGCACAGCCGGCGAGTCCCACACTCCCCCTCATCTGACACCGGCGGGGGATAAAAAAAAAGGGTTACTTGTCATCAGTGGTCGGCCTGACGGAATACCCCCTATTTGGGGTACCCTCCCATCGCCTTTAGCGAGTTTGGCCCCGGTTTCTGTAAGGCAATCATGGCCTTCTACGCCTAGGGATGTGGTAGGTGTGTGGTGGTGATAGGCTTGGCCATACTTTCCATCTAGGAGATGATCTAGTGGCTTACGCTGCGGGTCCCGATTGCCTTGAATAAAACGAACGCTTCTTTCTGCTGCTGCTTTTGCCCTTTTTCACTAAATTAGGAGATGAATTTTCAAAAATCCTTTCTGCGTGGTCCTCTTTAGTGCAAAAAGAACCAATATAACAACTTTCAAGGTCCTAACCCTTGTAGTTTCGGCTGTGCGTTGATACGTCAGTCAGGTAGCGTAAAAAGTATCAAAGCAAAATTCATCCCCTATTTTACACTCTTTGGGGATGGGGGTTCTTCTTTTTTGCTTTGTTTCATGTTGCGTCGCTTACCGTTCAATCTGTCCGGGGCGATGGGAGGGAGTAGCAAACGAGCCCATAGCCCGCCGGTTGCATACCTTCAAGTGCCAAGTGGGCGGGCCACTGGTGCCTGATCTTGTCATCAGTAGCTCGTTTAGGTGGGTTACTCTTTCGAGTACCGTCTCCTGCTCCGCCCCGACAGTGCCACTGTGAGCGCCGTCAAAGTATACCATCACGCAATCGGCGTCTGCGCAGGCCACCAGACTATTCCACGCTTCCTGCTGCCACGGCTAGGGCGGTATTAAGTGCAAGTACTCGCGGAGCGTGTCGCCGTAGAGGAGTTTCTCCCACTCACGGTCCACCGCCTCCTTGCGCAAGGCAACTTCATAACAGAAGGTGACGACCGCTTCTCAGTTCTCAACGCTGTTGATCTTTGCTCTTACGATGGCCGGCAGCGTCAGGTCGGCACTCATAGTTGTGACGAGTCTGCGGCGCTGCTGAGCCCAGGTCACTCAGACCTCGAGCGTATGCTGCGCCGTGTCCTCGTCGCAAGCGCACTGTTGGTTGGACGAAATCGTCTCTCTTTTCGCGACTTTCTGAAAGTACTTGCCGAAACAACCGTGCCCCGTTAACATCTGCATCAGTTGGAAAGAGAAGGCTCAATGCCACTGCGCCATCCACTTAATCAACACCAGCCGGAGACCTTCCACGATCTGTACCCCGTATCAAGGATTCTCCAGCCATACCACCCAACGGCCAATGACGTCCCAGCGAGCGTTCTCGCGCCAGGTGGCCGACTTACTGGGTAACACATCGACGCCCTGTTCACGCTCTCGGTCACCCGCAGGTAGAGCTCGGCGAGCATCTCCACCTCCAGATCCCACGGGGGTGTTCCAACGTCGGCTATGTTTCCACCTTGCGGTAACCGCGAATGACCCTGACCGACATGGCCTTCTATGAACGCCACAAAAGAGCCCTAAGCCTGACGGCCCAGCCCAGCCCGGCTCTCCGGGCTCCCGACTTCCTCTCAGTGCCCAGTCTTATCCGATGGCCCACAGAGTCAGCCCCAAAACCGAACTCTTTGGGAAACCGCGTGACATCTGCGTTCGTACAACGTACCCCGCGCGATCCACGCAGAAGAGCGCTCATGCAAATAATCCGCCACTAGCCATCTCAGATATTGCGGGACCCCATGATACCGGAGTGCCACTCTGATGCCCCTGAATGACAGACTATTAAATGCGTTGGCAATGTCCAAAGAGATCGCTAATAGCATGCAACCACTACGTAGCCAAGAAGCTTAATGAGTTCATATTTTTCAATCAAAATTAATCAAAATTATCAATTTATCTTTCACAGAAAACGAGAAGCATTTCTACAAGTCCGTTGTGCATTTAAATCGTAATGCATTTAGTAAGATAAATGCATGCGGTATGTTCTACATAGACATCCAACTGCTTTTGAATTTTTTGAGTTTAATCACTAATTATATAATTGTCGAGTTGCAATTTCGTATTCTGTGACTATATTAATATGGAAGATATTCAATAAATCTATCCATCTATGTTTTGTTGTTTATTTAATATTTGAACATGGAGAAAATTTGAAAAGCTAAGGAATCTTGTCAATAACTATAAACTGGATCATATATGCGCTATAAATCATCTACATGATACATGAAGCAAAAACTTCAATAGAGAAAGGTACATACTTTTTAGTAGCCGCGACAGAATCTCTGGAGAACATCTATACCATGATCAGTCATTTCAGGTTATTGTAACTAGTGGATTTACGAGCGAATGTAGATATAAAGAAATTTATGATTAATCCCAGAGCTAAACCAAATGAGAATACTATACTAAAAACTGTAGATTACGATACTAACTGGGGCAAACAGTCCAATTACATAAATTCAACTTAATAAAAGACGACTAAGTGATATAATTTGCATATAATGTCTAATATACTATAAGAGCCTGTGAACCCAGGACCTTTGTGATTTTATTAAAGCTGAAAGTTTGCCTCTGCATGCTCCCAATACAGGTAAGAACGGTGGCCCATTATGAAGTTTGGATGTGTAAAATACCAATCCAATTTCGTCAAATTATTAAGCGTGATTTTTTGATATTACCCTCAGAATATTATTAAAAATCTTTAATCACGTTATTCATTGCCAGACACTTAACATCGTGGCAACCCTTTGCCAGACACCCTTCCAGTTCCAGATCCAGTGTTGTGCTCTTGAGGCAAAATGACCTCAATCGTTTGTTAACAACAATATTTGGTCCAAGGACCAGTTAAATGAGGAAAAGTAACGCGCTTAAAATAAAACAAACTTGACTATCAAATAATAAATTTATTATAGTAAAATATGTAGTAACTTACTATTTATTTTGACTAAAACAAGAATATTATAATACATTATTACAATAATAATTTTCAGTTGTCATTTTCCAAATTAAACGTTATAAACTAACATTTTATAAATGTTTCTCAGTGAAAATAATTATTATAATTTTATCTAAAAGAGGAATCGACTTAAAGGAACTATGAATAACAAAACTAAACTCAATTAGAAACTACGTAAACTCAAACTACGTGACATTTGTTTTTACAAAATTTTAATACCTGCCCCCCACGGTGACCATCCGTAGTAAACTGTAAGGTCTGTTTGATGGTAACTGCCGTGCCTGTGACTGAACTAAAAGCTGAACCAACTTTGATGTGTTCAGCTAGATTTAAGAATGGTTTAAATTAGCAGTTGGACCTAATAGATGGTGGCTACAGTAGATTTAAAGGAATTATATTTCAATATTATTTAACTATTTATCAAAATTGCTTTGTATTGTAATTATGGAAAAATAATAAAATAGTTATAAGTACAGTTCTATATTACATCATATAAATATTATGTTTCATAATATGTTTACATATCACTGCATGATGTCAGTTATTGAAGCAATATATCTTATCATACGCACTACATAATAACATTGGGTATTACTTCTACGAGGGCGATAGGGTTTGGATGTTAATTTATTTTTATTTAATAAAGATTTTATATCTGTTTCCATTAGAATTTTTTTTATTTAATCGCACTTATGGGCAGACAAAAGTCTTTTCGACTATACTGCCTTAAGTAGCTTATAAATAATTTTCTTCACATATTATTTACCACTTTTTCATATTGTATAGCTTATTAAGAGTCATTGTCCGTCAATAAGTCAAGTCATTACCATTAATTGAGCGCTGAAAACAAAATTAAATTCTTTTTTGGGAATTTCGGTAGAATATGAAAATACACGTGAACTACTCCTATATCATTTTAAATAAAACTACTTTACGGATTTTATCGCGTTTGTATTTGATTTTTGATTACCCGACCTTTCGAACACTTTACAGCGTTCATGGTCACGGGTGGACTAAGATGTCTCACGTCTAACAAGTCATCGTTACTGCAGGAAATTTATAATTATCTACCCGATACAGAAATTAGTTATTAAATATTGACCCACATTTTGATACAAAATTTATTGCCAGTGTAAGAAGAAAATGATTCTATATCTATAATTCTATATCTATATATTCTATATATATTGATTATACAATACTATAAAAAACTAAAAAAAAATGAATATAATTCAAGAGCGTAACGTGACATTTCCATATTCGCGCCGAAACCTTTCCATTACCAATTCGTAAATTTTAAAACAATATATATGACAGTTTTTTTTATGTTGCTGGAAACGGGCACTAGTTTCATAATTATCGATGTGGAGTAAGAATATAACGATTAACATTTTTTTACATGTATATCATAAAAAACAATATAAACCGTTTTAGGCTAGTGAAAAAAGACATCGAAACAAAACCTATGCTTATCTGTGGGACGTAAATGAACTGAGAAATTCTATTTTGGTATATATATATTGGTATTATTTTGGTACTTACCTTTTTATATTATTATTACATGCTATATTATGGAATCTCACGCAATGAGACTTAATTGATTAAATAATAGAGTCCTTTATGAAATATGTTATTTCCAAACATTAATAACACCATCAGCCGCGGAGCTGACTAAGTAAGGCTTAGCGCCGTCGACCACAGTCAGGTCGGTGATGGGTGCGGTGTGGTAGAACGAGCGCGATTCCACAGTGCGATAAACATTATCTTCGATAATCGACGCCGGCGGTGACGAAGACATTTTGCAACACTCCTGGATTACTGTAGTACCATCTATTATACGGCTTCTATAAATAAATATTTTAAAATGTTTCATCATTAGTCTGTAGTTCACACTTTCATTTCACACTTTTTTTTTTTGGGGGTTGGCTATAGTCAGCGCATCTGCCATCCGGCTACGTCTGGGGCGACAGAGGGGCGGCGCGCGGCCCCATAACCCACCTAGCACGTCACCTTCGTCGTTGGGTCGACCACCGGTACCATGTTCCTTGTCCTCCGTGGTCGACCCAAGTCATTCCACACTAAGAGAGGTAGGTTCAACAAGTCCTTACTTTCCACAGACTCCTGTGAAACGTCATATCCGCACTCACTGCTTTCATAGCTGAAAAATTCCACATAAGAATAATGTCATGTGGAATTTATCAGCTGTGATCGCTAATTTGTCAGCTAAATATAGTGATGGTAATCATTTAAATATCATCATCATCACAGCTCATACGTCCCACTACTGGGCTTGAGCCTCCTTCACAATGGGAGGGCAATTGATTTACTATACCATGCTGGTCAGACGGGTTGGTATAGGGTTTTATTTCTTTTGTTTGCTATCGGGTGGGTTGCGGGGCTGCGCGCCGCCCTTCTGTCGCCCCGGACGGAGCCGGGCGGCGGGTGCGCTAATCGTAGCACAAAAAAAAAACAAAAAGGGTTTTATTTCGAGTGATACCTTCTCTTGCATAGATATTATCTGTAAAAGACACCCATGGACAAGAAAGGGGTTGGTGAATTGTGTTCTTACTCCGTCACTAAACGGAATTAAACATACATGCAAAATAATGTATATATTTACTATAAGAAAAGGTATTTCTGCATATCTTAGATTTTTTTTATTACAAAATTTTATTAAAATATATTATCGCATCGATTTAGTGCCATAAATATGTGAGCAACGATTTTGAAGTCCAAAGTCCGAATTTTGCCTGGGACAAAAATTAAGGAGAAAATTTCGAAGGCCGAAACTACAGCCGTTCAATGAATAAGTCTCCTCTATTATTTAAATTACATGGCATAATATAGGCTTTTTTGGGGACAAATTAACTATAACGAGGGAAAAATAAATAGGGAATTCCTTTTAAACCTTGTAAAAGAATTCGTCAACGATCAACGTTGGACATAGGCTTGCCTACGAAGAGGAAATAATGTCATAATCGTCACTTATGACAGAGAGATTACTAATCGCAATTGGTTCTCAGGCAAGTGTATCCATCTATAATATTACTAATATATTGAAGAGAGTGGTGAGAATTTCCCGTGTGGTGACAGAGCAGAAATACAATTCACCACTCCCTATCTTGTCCCTGGAGGTCTTAAAAGACGACTAAGGGATTATAACATGCAAATAATATCCGTGCAAGAGAAGTAAAACTCGAAATGAAACCCTATACTAACATGTCTGACCAAGATGGTATAGTAGGTTTATTTCCCTCTTAATGGGGAGGAGGCTCAAGCCCAGTAGTACGACGGGCAGCTGAGACGATGAAGACTGAAGAGAAAGGTAAACCTGCATATAATATTTTCAATGTTCTTTATTTCTAATCTACTTGTATTTTTTTATCATCATCATCATCATCATCGCAGCCCACATAGGTCCCACTGTTGGGCTCAGGCCTCCTCTACAATAGGAGGGAATTTAACCTACTATACCGTGCTGGTCAGACATGTTGATAAAGGGTTTCATTTCGATTTTTCCTTCTCTTGCACAGATCTTATGTGCATATTATATCCCTTAGTCGTCTTTTACGACATCCACGGGCAAGATAAGAAGTGGTGAATTGTATTCTTACTCCCTCACCATAATGCCGGTGGTCTGCCCAAATAGCAACAGAGAGGCACATACATAGCGGGTTATAGGGCTGCACGCCATCCCTTGGATTGGACAAGGTGCGGTCAAAGTCCATCGAGTCCTATTAAAAAAACTTAAGTTCGAAACAGATGACGTACCTATATTTAGCAGGTGGCGAATACTTCAATTGATCTCCAGGTGCGTGTATAAGCACATACGAGTCCTCAGGATGCTCGAGGTCCCAGTAACGAAGCCGTAGGTCAGAGCCGCCGGTCACGACGAAACGATTCCCCTCACGCGCACCGCAGTATATAGAACTTATGTAATGTGAAGCCTGATGACATAAATATTATAAATTTCTAATTTGTATCAATCTAATCCATCCATTAGCCTACAGACGACCACTGCTGGACACAGGCCTCCCCACGAGGATGTCACTCGGAACAGCCCTGCGCCACTAGCATCCAAAGGTTCCCTGCGAGTTTGAGAACGTCGTCAGTCCACCTAGTGGGGAGTCGTCCTACGCTGCGTCGTCCGGTTCGTGATCGCCACTCAAGAACCTTTCTTCTTCAACAGTTGTCGATACGACGAGCGATGTGGCCTGCCCATTGCCATTTCAACGTGCTAATTCTGGGGTGCTACCAATCCAATACTGATTTTTTAATCTGTATGGTGACAGAGTAAGAATAATTGTATTCTTCCTATGTCTTGCTCTAGATAAAAGATTAAAGAAAAAAATTACTGCCCGTTGAGTTTCTTGCCGGATCTTCTCAGTTTGTGGCCGCGTTCCGATCCGGTGGTAGATTATTGTATTGTGTTCAAACGTTGTGAAATTTGACAATATGTAAGTGCCCTTAAGGGGCCTATGCAGAATAAATGATTTGATTTGATTTGACTTGCATGCGGGTTTCGTAAAAGACGAATAAGGGATTAAATATGCATTTAACAGCTATGCAGGTGAAAGAAAACTTGAAACTCTATAACAATACCTACGTCTGACAAGCGTAGTTTATTAGGTAAATATTTTTATTAATGTATAGGAGGCTTGAGTCTTACTTATTACTATCATGATCATTATCTCAGCCCATACATGTCCCACTGTTGGGCTCGGACCACCTCCACTATGCGACGGAAATTGACCTACTATACCACGCTGATTAGACGTGCTGGTATAGGGTTTTGTTTCAAATCGCCTTTCTCTTGAATAGATATTATATGCGTATTATACCCCTTCATCATCATCATTTCGGCCTATTGCTGTCCACTGCTGGACGTAGGCCTCCCATGTTACGCCACAATGTGTGGTCCTGTGCCGCCTGCATCCAACGACGCAACTTTTACCAGGTCGTCGGTCCACCTAATAGGGGGGCGTCCTACACTGCGTCGTCCGATACGTGGTCGCCACTCGAGAACCTTTCTTCCCCAGTGGTTGTCGGTTCGTCGAGCGGTGGCCTGCCCATTGCCACTTCAGCGTGCTAATTCTTCGTGCTATGTCGGTTACACCCATTCTTCTGCGGATTGCCGTATTATGCATTCTACCTCGCAGAAAAATCCCGAGCATAGCTTGCTCCATAGCACGCTGAGCGACTTTGAGCTTTGTTATGAGGCCTACATTTAGGGACCCCGTTGCCGTGCCGTAAGTCATCACTGGTAACACACACTGGTCGTAAACCTGTGTTTTTAGACACTGAGGTATGTTGGACGAGAAGATCCTCTTAAGTTGCCCAAACGTTTATATTCCTTAGTCGTCTTTTAAGACACCGAAGGGCAGGAGAGGGGTTGGTGAATTGTATTCTTACTCAGTCCTATACCTACTGATTCCTTAGTATTGTAGGTGACGTCAGTGGCTCAGTTGTCATGGTATAAATCCCTGAATAGTACTTACAGCTGGTGTATAGTGCAGCGGTTGCGGCGAGTTATTACACGGCCACAGAGCATGCGTACGTTGTGTGGACTCTAGACTCCAGGCAGCCGCGTCTCTAGCGCCCGCCGCCCACACACAACCCCCGGACCCACTGCTGACTATCCTCCTCACTCGCTCCGCTGAAACAATTAAAATAATTAGTACTTATCTATATAATCTGGGTGTTGATCGAGTAAGAATGATCTGTAATGGCTGCCCTAGTAGTTAAACTCGTATTTGTATACCGCTTGTGTGATCTGATCTAAACATAGTTTCTTGCATTATCTATGGTAAATATAATCCAGCCAATAACATTTGCAATATGTACTATGAAAAGCACATATTGAGTCCACCTCAAGAAATTGGGCTAAGAGTAAGATGATGATGAAGATAAATATGTACCAGCTTAACGTTACATTTTGAAATAAAGCTTAAACGATACTCACAGTTAGGATGTCTAACAGACGTTATAGGCAGGTGGAATCGAAGGTCCCAGACGCAGATGGCGCCACTAGACGTACCCACAGCTAGATAGCCGCAAGGATCCGCATATAAGCATGTGTATACACCCTGTTTGAGATCGCCTTGCAGTTTCCACGCATTACCTGTTTAATTAAATACATTTGGTAAATATATAATACATTGTATAGTGACCTTGAATGAAGCTCTGACAATATGTCGACTTACGCTGTTATAACGTTTCGAAAAAGAAGTCAGTTGTGTAGTGTAATCCAAGAAAGATTTTTTTTTCAGTATACCAGAAACTTATTAATTCAGTGATATTTGTTAATTTTATAATTGTACTAGCAGACCCGGTCACGCGTTGCTGTGGCTAATGTTTTTGTTATATTGCATTTTATTAAACTATTTAAGTGGAACTGTAGGAGAACATCTGTCATGGAGGTCGTCATATTTTATTACAAATGGCATCTATGTATAAAAGCAAGTAAAAATCGTATATGACACGCTTGTAGGTTTGACGTAGCAGCGCCATCTATTAATTAATTGCTCAATCCAGTCCACAGATATCGCCATCTGTTAAAATCGTTTGGAGTTAACAGATAATTGTGAATGTCAAATAATAGGTATATATAGGTAATACAAATAATTTGCAATAAAATAATATTGCGACTATAAATTAAGATGTAAGCTATCCTATCTTACAAGTTGGATCAAACTGCAGACGATGTGGAAATTCGATTAAAATCGGTTAAGTAGTTTAGGAGTCCATCGCGCACAAACAACGTGACACGTAATTTATATATATTAAGAAGATTATGTCGTTTATAGAATTATTATTCAAACACATCGTCTGCCATACATTGATTTCATCTTTTATTATTTGAACAACCTTGCAATGTATTGCGTTCAATGCGATATTGCTAGCGCAAAGTCAGCGTCAGTTTTCATATAAAATATGCATGTAATGTAGGTACATTGCCTACAGAAGTTAGTGCTATTTTGCGTATGAATTGCAGCGCCGAGATTTATGTGAGTGCGTGTTATGTTAGTGTGCGAAGTTGTTGTAACCATAAACCTTGCATATGCGTTAACATTAAAAGGAGAGAGAAATGCAGCGACACTGGTTTTAGTGCAAAATACGAGCGATAGCCTTTGTAAAGTATTTATCGTACGTGTATTTATGTCATTACAACTCATATTGTCCCACAATTGGACTCCAACCTCATTGGGAGGGAGATTGGACCCTGCTGATCAGACGGGTTGGAACAGGCTTTTATTTCAAGTTTTACTTCTGTTGTACAAATGTTGTATGTATATTATAATCCCTGAGTAGTCTTTTACGACACCCACAGGCAAGAAAGGGGGTGGTGAATTGTATTCTTATTCCGTCACCACACGGAAAAGCACACAAAAAGAAAATTTAAATAAGATATACCTACCGGGTGCTCTAAGGTCCCATCCGACGATGGTGGCGAGTAGTGTAGCGTACGATATGACGGTGTGTTGAGATGGTGCCGCCACGCAAGCCGCGTCGTCACCGTCGCCTTCTAACTGGCGACCTTGAGACAAGGTCATGCGAGACGAACCGCTGTCTATCCTGATAATACATTAACATATATTTATTTGAATGGCTGTTTGTAATGTCAATTTGTTTATGCTCACACGATTATTTACATAATACCTATGGCTAAAAACCGTTTTAATTTTTTATTGTCTGTTTGTGTCTGTAACGGCTGGACCGATTTAAGTAATAATATTACCAGGACCCAGTCTACATAAGGAGTAACTTAGGTTATTTTTCCTCTAAAGAAACCCTTATAAAATTTTGTCAGGACGGAAATCGAAATCATGGACTGCAGCTGCGCATTTTAAATCTCCAATATATTTTAAAATATTGGAGATTAAAATGCGGCAGCAAACCGACTGAAACCGAAGCGAAGCGGGGGTGGGTTACTAGTATATGATATGATAAAAAGTTACTGGGTCGTATAAAAAAATTGTTGATGAGACCATATTACCTGGATATTCGAGGATTTTCTAAGCAAATAATCAAAAAAAAATATCAATTTTACTCGGCGGTATAACTTCTCTAGCCTTACTCTAAAGACCACTGACGACAAGTCACCCTGCCCCGGTGGTCGGCCCAACGACGAAGGCGACGTGGGTACGGGTGGGTTATGGGTCCGCGCGCCGTCCTTTCATCGCCCCGGACGGAATGAACCGCGTGTGAGCTTACCATAACCCAACCATAAAAAAAGCCTTACTCTAATGACTTGAACGAAAATTTTCATTTAATTTCATTTCGAATGATCTCATGATCATCTCGGCCCACACATAAACCCCACTGTTGGGTTTGGTGGTATAGTGTTTTATATAGATTTTTCCTTCTCTTATATAGATATTATCTGTATATTACATCCCTTAGTCCTCTTTTACGACACCTACCACCCAATATGTTACCCGCTTGCCTACATCCATTTTTCTTTTTGCAAATTACTTGGTTTAAATTACTATCTTAAGAATTCTACTCCATTGAGACAGTAAAAAGTACAGAACAAACCTCAGAACGAATACGGATTCCTGCGTGCAAGCGACAAGCGATTGTCCACCTTCACAACCCGCGAGCGATACTACCGGTCCTGCATTCCTGTTATACATTGATTTCGACCTGAAACAAAGTCAGAGGAATTCACTCATCAGTCATTCATTTCGGCTCATATACGTCCCACTGTTGGGCTCGAGCCTCCTTAGCAATAATAAAGAAATAGACTTTACTGACCACGAAGAATTAGTACGCTGAAGTGGCCAATGGGCAGGCCACATTGCTCGACGAACCGACAACCGCTGGGGAAGAAAGATTCTCGAGTGGCGACCACGTACCGGACGACGCAGTGTAGGACGCCCCTGACAGCTAGGAGGACCGAAGACTTGGAGAAAGTTGCTGGGCGTCGTTGGATGCAGACAGCACAGAACCGCACTTTGTGGCGTAACAGGAGGGAGGCCTACGTCCAGCAGTGGACGGTGATAGGCAGACATGATGAATGATGATGACCACGCTGGTCAGACACGTTGATATGGGGGTTCGTTTTGACTTTTCAGTTTCTTGTATAGATATTATATACATATTCTATCTTTTAGTCGTCTTTTACGACACCCACGGGTAATAGAGGGAGTGGTCGTCGTGAAGTGGAACGTCCATCACCACACGGAATAATACCATACGTCTAATAAAAACTGAAGCAGAACCATGGAGAAAATACCTGTTAATATGAGCGTGACCTTGAAGCCGTGCCGCGTCCCACAACCTGACAGTACCATCGTCAGAACACGAACCGAACAGAGAGCGTTGAGCTGGTAGAGTTACTAGTTGATTGACTCGAGCCCTGGAACATAAGCCTTATTGTACATAGCTGTATAAAGTATAATATCAGGTTGACAGAGTTTTGCTCGGTATATTTCTTTGAAGTGAAACTTCTTTAGAATCGTTGTATTTTCAAACTCGATGAAACGAAAAAGCGAGTCCATAAAGACATAAACACGTAAATGCATAGGATTCAGCCGACGAGAGAATGAGGTAAAGAATAAAGAAGTTTCACTCTGCCATGCGTACTTTGTACACGCCCTCCTATTTTTTGTGAATTGTATTTCATACGAACATATTTAAGATTTATATTAATAAAAAGATAAAAATTATGAAATAATGAAAAAAAATATCATAAATTAAAAAACAGGCTGTTTGAATGCGACTGGACAACTTCCCAACTGAGCTATTGTCACTCTTGACGGCGACGGCTAAATTTACATTCCTATTCTAATGACATTTTATTGATTAGCTAAAAACACCAACAAGATAATATTTTATATAAATAAAATCTAGCTAGATCGATTTATCATCCCCGAAACTTCTTGCATACTAAATTTCATGGAAGTGGTTGGTGCCGTTAGCGAGATTCTGAAAATATAGAAATATACAAAAATTGCTCGTTTAAAGGTATAAGATTCTAGCTGTTCTGGCAAACTGTTACTGAGAATCTGTTATAAAACCTACTCTTATGTTAGAAATACATTCATAATTATAAATGCCACTTACTTGTGTTCATGTAGATACGCCAATAGTTGGTTACCAGGTCGCCAACCTGAAGGCGGCAACGAGTCCTCATTGCACTCAACAGGATCTTCATGACTCCTGTTCAAATATAAAATTATTTAATTATATATACAACTACGAATAAATTCGTTTAGGACCGGGATTTTCGGATTTACTCCAAGAAATGGATTTCTCTCTATGCCAACTCATACACGCCCACTGGGACCAAGCCTCCTCTAAAGAAGGAGGAAAATTGACCGACTATACTACGCTGATCAAACGGATTGGTGTGTAGAGTTTTATTTCGTGTACCGGTATTCGACCCAACGATGAAGGCGACGTGCTATACGGGTGGGTTACGGGTGTGTGTACTTACGCTCCTCTGTCGCCCCGGATGGAGTGGTGCGAGGAGTTCGCTGACAGTAAAAAAAAAAGGTTTTATTTTGAGTTTTTCTTCTGTTCTTCGTATATATTTTGTTTAATCGAAAGATTTACATTTACTATTATTTATTCCGTGTGGTAACAAGGTAAGAATACAATTCACCAACAACTATCTTGCCCGTGAGTGTCGTAAAAGGCAACTAAAGGAACTACGCATATAATATCTATGTAGGAGAGGGAAAACTCGAAATAAAAAAGCCTATTTTGTTTTTTTGTGGGTGGGCTGCGGTCGGCGCGCCTCCGCACCACTCCGTCCGGGGCGACAGAGGGGCTTAAGCACGCAACTCCCGCAACCCACCCGAAAACCACGTCGCCTTCGTCGTTGGGCCGACCACCGAAGCAGGGTTACTTGACATCAGTGGTCGGCCCGACGGAATACCCCCTATTGGGGGTACCCTCCCATCGACCGACGTCCCCCCCTCGGAGAGGACGTCGGTCTTTCCTCACTCGGTCGGCCTCTCGGCGGGTGACGGACTAATCCTCGGTCACGTCACCCGCGGCCTCGGCTAGGGCGGCATGAGGCGCAGGTAGTTGCGCCTACGCCGTCCCAGTCGCCGGCGGCGGATCTCCTCATCGAGGCTGCGCTCCTCGCGCAGGCGATCCGCCGCCTCCTTCCGCGACATCACTGTCTCGAAGAAGGCTGCGACCGCGTCCCAATTCCCGACGCTGTCGACCATCGCCCTAGCGATAGCCGGCAGCGTCAGGTCTGTACCGATGATTGCGACGAGTTCACAGCGCTGCACTGCCCAAGCCGCGCAGGCCTCGAGCGTATGGCGCGCCATGTCCTCTTCGCAATCGCAGTGGTGGCAGGACGGTGTACTCTCCCTCCTAACGACCTTGTGCAGGTATTTGACGAAGCACCCATGCCCCGTCAAAACCTGCACCAGTCGGAAGCAGAGCACCCCGTGCCGCCTCTCCAACCACTGCATCAGCACCGGCCGGAAGGCCTCCACGGTTCGCACCTCGAACCGAGGCCTCTCCAGCCGGACTGTCCAACGGACAATGACGTCTTGGCGGGCGTCGACGCGCCAGGCGGTGAGCTCCCTTAACGAGATCACACCGCCCTCCGCTCGCACCCCCGTCACCCGCCGATACAATCCGGCGAGCATTTCCGCCTCCAGGTCCCACGGGGGAGTCCCGGCCAATAGGCACGCTGCCTCCATCGCCACCGTGCGGTATCCGCGGAAAATAAAAAAAAAAAGCCTATACCAACATGCCTCCGTGCGGCGCAGGCACGAGTACCTGCGCCTGATGCCGCCCTAGCCGAGGCCGCGGGTGACCGGACCGGAGATTTTAGTCCGTCATCCGCAGAGAGGCTGACGGCGCGACGGCGACCGACGTCCCGGGATGTCGAGAGGTGAGGGTACCCGAAAGGGTATTCCGTCGGGCCGACCACTGACGACAAGTCACCCTGCTCCGGTGGTCGGGCCAACGATGAAGGCGACGTGGGTACAGGTGGGTTAAGAGCCCACGCGCCCTCCTTTCGTCGCCCCGGAATGCACCGCGAGTGTGCTTACCATAATACTTATAAAAAAAATACCAACATGCCTGATCAGCCTTATAGGTCAATTGCCCATGTCTGATCGGCCTTATAGGGCAATTTCCCTCCCACAGTGGAGGAGGCCCGAGCCCAACAGTGAGACGTAGGCTGAGATGATAATGATAAAAGATAGTTGATTACCTTAAAGATTTCTGGTACTTCAGCTGCATTCTCGCAGTTAAATCTCTTAATTCTACGCGACAAGGAGCCATGCTATCTGAAAAAATAATATTTATACATAATTAAAATGAGAAATTTCATTATAACACAGTCAAATTTATTTCGGCTCGAAGTAACATACGTTTCCGTGTGATGACGGAGTAAGAATACCATTCAGCACCCTATATCCTTCCCGTGGGTATCGTAAAAGGGATATAATACGCATATAATTTCTATTCAAGAAAGGGAAACCTCGAAATGGAACCCGTCTGACCAGCGTGGTACAGTAGGTCAATTTCACTCCTATCCAGAAGGAAGCCCGAGCTCAGCAGTGGGACGTATATGAGCCGAAATGAGGATGATGATAATCAAAATGAGAAACTTTATCACAACACGTCCTACACTGCGCCGTCCAATTCGTGGTCGCCACTCAAGAACCTTTCTTCGCCAACGGTTGTCGGTTCTACGAGCGATGTGGCCTGCCCATTGCCATTTCAACGTGCTAATTCTGCGGGCTATGTCGGTTACACCCGTTCTTCTACAGATTTCCGTGTTTCGGATTTTATCACGTAAATAAATACCGAGCATAGCCCTCTCCATAGCACGTTGAGCAACTTTGAGCTTTTTTATGAGACCGACATTTAGAGACCACGTTTCAGTGCCGTAAGTCATCGCTGATAACACACACTGATTATAAACCTTTGTTTTTAGACACTGCGGAATATTGGACGAGAAGAATGGCTGCTGTCTTTTTATTGTATTTTAATGGCATTCCATGAGGAAGCAGATCAATTAAAGGTACCATCTGCCGATCCCAGAACTCAGTAAGAGACAAGTCAATTAGCAGAAGATACAGATGAAATACCGTCAGAAAAAAGCTCTTATTCTTAGTCTCCTCCGAGTCTTCTCCACAATAGGAGGGTGATTGACCTTCTACCACGCTGGACAATCGGATTGCTATAGTTTGCTTCAAATTTTCTTCTCTTGCATAGATGTTATCTGTATATCTCCTAGTCTTTTATACCTACCCATGGGGCGGGTCCCAAAATAAGGGGCGGTGGGTTAAATGTTTACTCTGTCTCCATACTTTTCTTAAACGATATTATGTACAGCACAAATCCCTATTAGACATTGTCATCATAATTATGGTTGTTTGTTGACATTCAGTTCGACCAAAGATTTTAACCGTAAACAAAAGTGTATAAGCGTTGCTACGCAACACACTCACACAAACGTGTGTGTGTGCGTGTGTAGCGATTGCGTTATAGTGTGCGTAATGCCTTTTTTAATGAATTTAATGCATTTCTAAACCATTATTATATGAAATTTCAGTTTTATGCACTTCTCCTCGTTATATACATCAACTGTACCAAATTCTATACTTGTCCGTCTACGTAATTTTCGTAAAAAGGGGTACAAAGTTTTTGCTTCACGTATTAATATATAGATACCACAAGTATTGACCCTAGTGTGATGTTCTTTCATTTAGCATATTACGGTTTTAGTTCGAGTTCTTCTTCTATAGTATAGATGTTAAATACATTCATATTATATCCGTGTGGTGACAGAATAAGAATACAATTCACCACCCCCTTTTCTACCCGTTGGTGTCGTAAAACATGATTAAGGGATTACAATATGTAGATAACATACAAGAGAAGGAAAACTGGCAAAGATTTGCATTTCCAACTGATCAGCGTGGTATAGAAGGTCAATTTCCCTCCCACTGTAGTCTTATCACGCGGAATTATATGTCTAATGTATTAACACGATAAAAAAATATATTTAATTATAACAAAGAAATGCTATATTACATTGTACATAACTAGCGCTGTGTCCCATTTGTGATTGTTGGGGCTGGACGCTGAGCGCTTGTGACGTCACACCACTCGGTACAGTCGACGAGGTCACACCTTCAGATCCTGAAATGTAAAACATTGCTATTTTATACTTAGTCAAATATCAGCATTATTCAGCCTATCGCCGTCCACTGCTGGACGTAGGCCTTCCTCATGCTACGCCACAAATTGCGATCCAATGCCACCTAGTAACTTTCGGTATGAGGCCTATCCACCTGACCGTGTGAGGGTGACAGATGCCCCTGGGGGGGCGTTCGGAAGGGAACGTTCTCCAAAAAGTATCCCGCCGGGATGGCCATGGACGACAAGAAACTTATCAGTGATCGGTCCAATGGCGAAGGGAATGGAATACGGTGAATTATAGGGCCGCAAGCTGTCCTTTCGTTACTCCAGACCAGTGGTCTGGCCATAGTTAAGTATCATCATCTCAGCCTATAAAAGTCTCACTATTTGAGCTCGGGCTTCCTACATAATAAGATGAAAATTGATCAACAATAATTTCATAGGTTTCGTTTAGAGCTGCCTTTCTTTTGTATATATGTTATATGCATCTTATATCCCTTAGTCGTCTTCTACGACACCCACAAGCAAGATAAGGGGTGGTGAATCACAGCTCATATATGATGGGTTTATTTCTTTCTGTTGCATAGTTAGACCATAATTAATCTTATAATATTATTGTATAAGTAACGTGCTTACCCCGTGAATGTTGATCGTGTGAATGTCCGAACATGTGTTGCCATTCCGTGTTCATGTGTGTTTCGTGCGACACCGATGTCTTCTGCA
Source organism: Lymantria dispar (assembly GCA_032191425.1). NCBI lineage: Eukaryota > Metazoa > Arthropoda > Insecta > Lepidoptera > Erebidae > Lymantria > Lymantria dispar. Next base: position 9,636,018 of record CM063463.1, on the reverse strand, counting down.
CACGTCTGTTATAACATTGAATAATATCATCATCATCATCATCATTATCCATTCATCATTTCAGGTCATATGTACATCTCACTTTTGGGCTCGAGCATTCTCCAAAACAGGAGGGAAATAAAAAAGCATTTAATACATTTAATTGATATGTTTCACTACAAGTTTGCCGGACATGTTGGTATAGGGTTTTATTCAGAGTTTTCCATTCCATCTATAGATGTTATTTATGTGAAACATCTATAGGCGAGGCTGAACCTGATCATCATCGGCGTGACGTTTTTTTTTTTTTTTGTGTGTGACTTAGTTGTTAGCCTCTATGGCTGTGACAACTTTACCCGGACTGGTGGGTGAGCGCTGAGGGCTCTCAACCCGTGTTGGCGTGGCGTTAACGCCACGCTACGATATGTAAATTTATGTAATGAAACCATAACCTGTTTTAGAATTTTGTACAACGCCATCTAGTGAGCTCAAAATAAATTATTAACCTTAACACATAGCCAGAGTGTATACTAATGAAAATAAATATTTACTGAATATAAAAAAAATATAAATTTATTGTATATAAAAAAGTATAAATATAAAAAAACGTAATATTTTATTAATAGTTTATGCCATATTAGTTCCTGTCGTAATCTGTTCTTTTATGCATATATACTTGTACAAAATAATTCGATGTTTCACAGCTACCAGGCGTCCTGAGCGACGGCTCCCTTTTATTTTCGTATATTATAATTCCTTAGCCGACTTTTACAACACCCTCCTAATCTTAATATATATAAATCTCCTGTCACGATGTTTGTCCGCGATGGACTCCTAAACTACTTGACCGATTTTAATCTAATTTGCACACCGTGTGCAGTTTGCTCCAACTTGAAACATAGGATAACTTACATCTTAATTTATAGTCGCAATATTATTTTATTGCAAATTATTTATCTATTATTTGACATTCACAATTATCTGTGAACTCCAAACGATTTTAACAGATGGCGATATCTGTTGACTGGATAGAGTAAGTAATTTGTGTGTGCTCAAGAGAGAGACAATGGTTTAGATTCACAATTGGACCCGGTAGGTGGCGCTTTATTTGAACAGAACAACGTCTGTTGGGTCAGCTAGTTGAATTATAAAATAATATTCAGATACTTAGAATAATAACGTATAGAAGGTAAGTTCACGCACAAAAAGTGAGGCATTTCAATTGGAGCCTAATGGAGCTTACACCGGAACCGTTCCGTAATGTACAAGTCATTGTACTGCACGAACGTACGCAACTCTTAAAATATAAATAGGTAATTATGACGGTTTGTGCATTCAAATGGTTTCACAACACATTTGAAAAATATAAAAAGATTATTAACATTGTTTTTAAAAGTAATTCGACGATTTATGTTAATAAAAACAAAATTTGATTTCATAATTTGTATAGTGGTGTGCGTGTGTACGTGTTTAATCGTCTGCGCACCATTAGTATTTTTAGATTCAAATTTTGAAAGTTCGAAGTATTGACACTATCCTTCTATACGTTATTATTCTAAGATTCAGATATTTGTTTTTCGTTGTGATGACGGAGTAAGAATACAATTGAATCCTATCGTGCTCCCTATCGTGCCCGTAGGTGTCGTAAAAGACGACTAAGCGATATGATATACAGATAACATCTATGCAAGAGATGGAAACTTGAAATAAAATATAATTATTGTATATTTTATAGTCCAGGATCCACGGTCCATTTTTGCACTTGATTACTAAATGATAATATTAAAAAAAATATTTTTAAATAATTTAGATGATTATCTTGAGATTTAACAATAAAACACCCAGTTAGTAATAAATTTTCGAGAATCACGAAATGGACATATTTTATTTAACGTCTGTTAGCTACCACAATCGAGAATTTTCGGAGTAAGACGGAGAAAACAATTCACCACCCCCTCTCATACCCGTGGCTGTAATAAAAGACGACTAAGGGATATATTACGCATATGACATCTATAGAAGTGATGGAAAACTCGAAACAAAACCCTATACCAACCTGTCTGACCAGCATGGTATGGTAAGGTCAATTTCCCTCTTTTTATGGAGGAGGCTCGAACCCAACAGTGGGACGTATATGAGCTGAAATGGAGCTGTGATGATGATCATAAACAAAGCGTTCTGTATAATTGTTAGAAAATTTACTCACCTGTTTGGACCTGATCCATACAATTTGTCTAAATGTGGTAGAGTCTCTGTAACACCAGTGTCAAGCTGGACAGCGCGAGAGATTGAGGTATGATGAAGCGTCAACCGTCCGGGAGCCTCTGTTATATGCTAAAAAAATATTTTAATTTATTAAAAGCTTTTAATTAACTTGCCCCGTTATTATGGGACAAATCTTGCGAGCTAAACTAGAACCACTTCCTGTCGTTAGATTAGGTTGAAATTTGGTTTACTTACGTAAGTTCGGTGACATTACAATAACATGGTACCATAAAGCTGGTCTCAAGATGGCGTCGGAATGTTGCCATAGGAACCCCTAAACTAGACGAGATAAAACCGACGAGTTTGGACTCGTTTGAATAGTATTGACAAGTTTTCTTCGTTTTAGAGCATTTAAATAAAAGTTTGTTTTTATTTTTTTTTAATTACCATTTTATTTATTCTTCCTATCAAGTGGCTATCATAAAAATCATTTAAGATATTAAAGCATGTAGCGCTGTAAGAGAAGGAAATCTCGAAATATAACCATATAAAATATGCTAATCCAGTATGAGAGAATAGATGAAAATTACTCCCATTGTAACTGCACATCAATGATTAAGATTCGACCTATGGTGCCGGGTATTGTGGATTCGATGCAGCCCTAGCTGAGGCCGCGGGTGACAGGACCGGCGATTAGTCCATCACCTGCAGAGAGGCTGATCGCGCGAGGACGACCTACATCTCAGGAAAAGCGTTGGAACCCGAGGGTACCCGACAGGGTATTGCGCCCGGCTGGCCACGGACGACAACGTACCGGTGGCTGACTCAATGGCGAAGAAGAGGGAAGACAATGGGTTATGGGGCCGCGCGCCGTCCTTTTGTCGACCCGGACAGAATGGATGGACCATAGACTATAGCCCACTGACGATAGCCCACCCAAAAAAAAGGTATCGTGAGTTCGATTTCCACGCAGGACAATACTTTGCGGGCTTCATAGATTGTTGCCCTGAGTCTGGGAGCAATTTGTGTCGGTCAATGTTTGTAAAGTCTCCCGCAATACTAAGGAATCTTTCTTAATTTTGTGGTTTTTTTATTACGGCAGAGGATCGTCCTGAACGGTGGGAAATGGACTAAAGAAAAAAGATGTTTTGCTAGTTATACAAACCTGCGTAGAGGAACCTTGTATCTTGATTAGATGTGCACTCATTGCCAAGAGCTGATTCTCAACATGCTCCGTCATACCTGAAAAGATTACAATTTATCTTCATCATCTCAACTCAAACACGTCCCACTGGTGGACTCGTCTCTCCTCTACAATAAGGGGGAAATTGGCCTTCTATATGTTCAGACGGAGTGGTAAACAGTTTTATTTCGACTTTACCTTCTCTTGCCCATGCAAGAGGGTATGTATAGACAAGGGAATGCCCACGTTATCTGCAAATTATATCCCTTACTTAATGTTTATTTACAAAATCCACGAACAGGAGAGGGCGGAAATCCTGTTCCTACTCCGTTACAACACGGAATATTTATGATGACATCAAAACCCTTCATATAACAATAATGGATTAAAATAGAAAGAGTCAACAACAGCTTAATTTCAGGTGGGAGCACCAGGGGAGTGAGTAATATTATTTTCTTTTGGCACGCGTTGGTACGCACTATGGGTGAGTGCTGCGGGCTCTCCACTGGGGAGTGTAAACTAAGCAACATCGCCCAAAGACACCCCAGTGTGGCACTCGGCTCTGTTGGCCGGGACTCCTCAGTGGGACCTGGAGGCGGATATGCTCACCGAACTGTACCGGCTGGTGTCAGAGGCTGGGAGCGGCTCAGTCTTGCTGAGAATGATGGCCGCTTAGCGGACCTTATTCCTTGTTGGGTAGTCCGCCTGGAGAGGCCTCGGTACGGTATTCGGAACGTCGAGGCCTTCTGGCCGGCCCTGATGGAGTGGTTGGGTCGGCGGCACGGAGGGCTTTCCTTCCGACTGGTGCAGGTCTTGACGGGGCACGGAGCCCGCCCTAGCCGAGGTCGTGGGTGACTGGACCGGGGATTAGTCCGTCACCCGCAGAGAGGCTGCGCGCGAAGGTGACTGACGTCCCGAAAGGGGCGTTGAAGGAAGGGAGTGTACCCGAAAGGGTATCCCGCCGGGCTGGCCATGGACGACAAGGAACTCGGTACCGGTGGTCGGCCTAATGGCGAAGGTGTGGGATGACGGTGGGTTATGGGGCCGCGCACTGTCCTTTCGTCGTCTCGACGACGACGGCGTGTGCACTGACCATAGCCCACAAAAAAAAAAAACAGTTTGGCACTCGGCTCGGCTTGGGATGTCGTTGGAGTCAAAGTGGTCCAGATTTTTGTATCTTTGCGATGAAAACGGGACACGAATATTTATAAACGTAGGCTTCGTAATTGAGCGAACGTAATGTTGTCGTCAGTCTCATTAAGTAAATATCATAAAAACCCATAACATTAACTGTTAACGCAATGATGTCATCCTGTTCTCTAGAAACAAAGATTATGTCCATAGCACATAAAATAGAAAAGAATGGATGGACATCGATTTTAAATATCTGTAGAAAAATAAGTGGTACATCAAGTTTGTTCACATCAATTTTGAAACCGTCACATAGTCTTCATTGAAATTTTGTAAATGATTTTGAACGTATACTGCTTTACGTAAATAATTATTACACATTTGAAATCAAATTCTTTTTACGGATTTTATCGCGTTTGTATTGTAGGATCATGTCCCTGCGACCATGAATGCTGAAGCGTTCGAAACATCGAGGAATCAAACATACACACAATAAAATTCGAAAATGAAGTTTTAATTAAAATTTTGTAATTGTCTATGGTGAAATTTTGTTATTTTTAATGGACGTGGAAGACACTTTGCCCATCGAATCCACAATTTTTAATAATAATTTTATTGGTGTTGTAGAATTATGTTATACATTATCCCTACTTTTCTAGCTGTTCTGTAAAAGATGGGATATTCTACATACCGTAAATTTCCCTTTCATTATAGAGGATGTCCTATCCAATAGTATGATATATATGGCCCAAAAAGGGGCATAATAGGATCGGCTGTAAAATAAAATGTACTTACCATCAGAAGCTAATCTTCTGAACAAATTCCTGAGCTGCTGCCCCATCTCAGTATACTGTGGCATCGTGCCTTCCTTCACCTGTGGAATCGAGATTATTAAAAAAAATTTCCCACCGATATACATAGTAAACATATGAAAAAAAACCTGGATTATTAAGGTAGTTTGAGTATCTCGATTTTAGTTATTCTTTGGGGGTTGCCCTGTTTTTTATATTCTAGAATCACCCATTTTTCATTAGTTCAGCCTTTTTAAGATTTTAATAATAATAATAATAAAACCGCAGGGCAGCTTGTGGCGTGCTGAATGTGAGTGGCGACACTGCGGTCCTGAGTGCCCCAGAGAGTCGGCCAGGGCCTCGTATCCAACTCGCCTTTACTGGCTGGCTAGAGTGGAAACCGAAGAGTGCCCGCAGGATTCTCAACTCTGGCTTGCCTTAAACGGCTGGTCAGAGAGGGGTCGCCAAAGCTATATGCTCGGAGGTAGAAGTGTCATTTTCAAGGGCATAACTACGGTTAAACCACTGCGATGGTGAAACCTGCGCCGCACCGCTCGACACCCCAAGCCACTTGCACCAATGTTGCCCCCCTGTTGGCCGTATGGCCTGCGTGTCTGTGGCGACCGTTTGGGGGGGGGGCCCATTCAGTGAGTTGGCGAGTCACCGTTTGCCACCGTTCAATACGATGCAAGGGATTGAAGGCAGACGACAGGTCAAAATCAATAGTTTGAAGTAAAATAGTCCATCAAACCTCACAACCCCATAACCAGGTTTTAAATATCATCATTGTACAATAGTTTTACACCTACCGTTGGCAGTCCACGAGTGTTATGTGCAAACGTGGAGTGTCATCGGTAGATGTCCCATCCCATTTTAACATTAAATTTCTCCAAAGACCTCTGCGTGTTGGATCCATATCCCCATGTAAGCCTACCAAAGGACCGGGTATCTTCCTTTGTAAGATACCCGTGACACTGAGATACATAATAATAAGACTTCAGTTTTTAAATCAATAGCATTAAGTTAGACCAGTCCATCGAACCTCCAACACCATAATCATATATTAGATACCATAATCAACAATAGTTTTACACCTACCGTTGGCAGTCCACGTGTGTTATGTGCAGACGTGGAGTGTCATCGGTAGACGTCCCATCCCATTTTTAAATTAAATTTCTCCAAAGGCCTCTGCGTGTTGGTTCCATATCCCCATGTAAGCCTTTCAAAGGACCGGGGTATCTTCCCTAGGAAGATCCCGTGAACAAGGAGATACATAATAATAATAATTTATTTAGCGAGATGAAAGAACATTTGTTTCGCCTAATGCTGATTAGAACATTGTAAATTATATATTACGTCATCTTTGTATTCAGCTTTTTCTGTGTAACAAAATTGAAATATTTTAGCACCACATACTGCTCGTATATTTTTTTTTTGCACAATAATTGCCCTATTAATATTTATGAGTTACCCCACAATAGAAGACAATATCTCAAGACTGGATTAACATAGCCATAATATGCAGTAAGTGCAATACTTTGTCCCGAGATACGCTTTAAAGTTCTAAGGGCAAAAAAATATTTAAAATAAAATAAATAAAAAGCCTTTATTGTTGATAGTTTACAAACTTAGAAATGTGTGTTAGTATTCGCCTAAAGCTAAATCTTAAAAACAACTTAGCCTTAAAACTTAATCCTGTAAATTAATCAATTATTATTATTCTGTAAACTGTTATACTATTAACTAACTAAACTTGACTGTTATGATTAATTGTTCAGCATTTTTCTTTTAGTCGGCAAACAGTTATTATTCTTCAACTTGTCTTCCGACAAAGGCCTCCTCTAAAGATTTCCATTCTGTCCTATTCTTTGCTTTTCGTGTCCATGTTGGACCCGCTATTTTTCTGAGGTCATCCTCCCATCTCATAGTCTGTCTACCTCTGTTTCTTTTACTATCCAATGGATACCATTCTGTTATCAGTCTAGTCCATTTTTCTGTCTTCTCTCTCATCATATGCCCTGTCCACCTCCACTTTAGTTGTTTATATGTTATGTACGCATTTTTGAATTGTGTTTTACTTTTTATATCTTTTAATTTTTTTCGGTCTTTTCTTTTAACTCCTATTGTACTTCTCTCCATTCCGTTTTGACAAACTTTTATTGTCTTTGCCAGTTGTTCTGTCAATGCCCAAGTTTGACACCCATATAGTAAGCATGGTAGAATACACATATTAAATACCTTCCTTTTTTCCTTCATCGGCATTTCTTTATTCTTCATTACTTCGCTAAGTGACCAATATCGCTTCCAAGTGTTAGCTGTTCTTCTTTCTACTTCCTTTTTCATGCAATCTTCGTTAGATATCAGCTGTCCCAAGTAAATGTATTCATTCACGTATTCGATTTGCTCATTATTCACCTTTATGATGTCATTTTGTGAAGAGTTTGACATAATTTTTGTTTTATTTAGATTCATAGTTAGCCCTGCCTTACCACTTTCATTGGCTAGTTGTTGCAGCATTATTTCTAATGTTTTTGGGCTCTTTGAAAATACGATTAAGTCGTCCGCGAAACGTAAGTGGCTCAGGTTTTCTCCGTTTATATTTAGTCCTTTATTCGTCCAATGTAGGTTCCTGAATATAATTTCTAGGACGGCTGAGAATAGCTTAGGCGAGATAGGATCCCCTTGTCGTACGCCTCTTCTGATAGGAAATTCTTCACCTATAGTTTCTAATTTTACTTGCGCTGTACTCTTGGTGTATATATTTTGGAGTATTCGTATGTATTTGGTTTGTACACCCTGCGTTTTTAGAGCATCCCAGATAAACCCATGTTCTAGTGTGTCGAATGCTTTGTTAAAATCGACAAACCCTAGGTAGTAAGTCTTTTTATATTCTTTATATTTTTGTAATATTTGTCTAAGAGCGTGGATGTGATCTATGGTTGAAAAATTTCGACGGAATCCAGCTTGTTCTTTGGGCTGATTATCTTCAAGAGTGTTGGTAATCCTTGACAATATAATTTTTGAAAATACCTTATAGACATTAGACATTAAGCTAATTGGCCTGTAATTGGCTATATCTCCTTTGTCACCTTTTTTGTGTAGCAAAATAATGGTTGATTTAGTCCAATCCTCAGGAATCTTTTCCGTTTTAATAATTTCGTTGAATAAATCTGTAAGTTTCGGGGCAATCACAGGTAGTGTTTTTTTCAGTAGTTCATTAGTAATAAGATCAGATCCAGGTGCTCTGTCGTTCTTTTGTGTACTAATTGCCATTATGGTTTCTTCTTTTAATATTTCAGGTATCTCCTCTTCGTTGGTTGGTGTATCGTTTTCTTTTACAGCTTGTCCCGTTTTTTGGCTTTGATAAAGATTTTGGTAAAATTCTGTAGCAACTTTTAGTATTTCAGATCTCTTCGCTGTAATTTTACCGTCTTTCTTTTTCATTCTTGGTATCCAATCCTTTTTGCAATTTAGTTCTTTCATTGCCTTGTTTATTCCTCCTGTTTTTTCTATATAATTCTTTATCGTATTTGAGCGCTTTGTTTTTCTTTCTATCCGTAGTTGTTCACTAATCATTTTGCTTATTTCCGTTATTTTTTGACGGTTGTCTTTAGTTTTCTTTTGTTGTAGTAGTTCCTTACGTTTTTGTAATAGTTCTTTACTTTTAAGTGAGATTATTTTTGTGTTGTTTGTGTTTGTTTTTCTAGTTATCGTTTTCAGTTGATGTAGTAATTTGTTGTATTTTTCTTGTATTGGTAGACATTCTTTGCTATCTAATGATATTTGGAGGTTGTTAAGAAGTAATTCTGTATCACCAGTATATTTAATAACTGCGTATTTATTATGAAATCGTCTTGTTTTCTTGGGGCACCTTCCTACCAGTGTGGCACGAATCATTCGATGGTCTGTGTTAAAATTTAAATTATGTATAACCGATACATCTTTGAAAACTTTTCTATTATTGGTCAAAATAAAATCTATTTCGTTCGTATGAAGTCCATTAGGTGAGATCCATGTCCATTTATTTGTTATTTTCTTTTTGTAAAAGCTGTTTAGAATGCTCAATCTGTTTTCTAGTGCAAAATTTACCAGCCTCGTGCCATTTTTGCTTCTAGTGCCAAACCCGTAACTTCCTATAGTATGTTCTTCTCCCTTATTTTGTGTTCCGATTTGGCCATTAAAATCTCCCATCACTATGACGTTTTTTTCTGCGGTGTCGATAGTGTTTTGCAGGTCTTTGTAGAATTTTTCAGTTTTTAATGAGTCTTCCTTTTTGTCTGTTTCCGTTGGTGAATATGCCTGGATAATGGACCATTCTTCTTCTTCGTTTAATTTTATGTTAAGAATTGCGATACGTTCTGAGATTCCTTTTAGTTCTTTTATGTTGTTAACCAAATGTTTTTTAACCAAGAATCCGACTCCATATAGTCCTGGCGTCTCCCCTTTATAATGTAGTAAGTACTTTCCATGATCTTCTATATGTTCTCCAAATTTTCTCATTTCACTGATCCCTAAAATATCCCACTTTAATTTTTCTATTGCTATTTCTAGTTCTTGAAGTTTTTCGGCGGTTCTAAGAGACCGACAGTTTAAAGTTGCTACGTGAATATCATTTGTTTTAGTTTTACTGTGAGTGGTAGTGCTTTTTTAACCTTTAGAGGGTCGTGGTCACTTTCCCCCACGAGGACCAGTCGGCTTGGGGGAGCATTATGTTTTGATGTTATTTTATTCTTTGTATTAAGATATTGTTTTGTTTTCCGTTTACCGACATTTAACTGCTATTGATTATTATCTGCTGTCTTGGAGGGTAAAGAATTGCTTCTCATCCTCATTAGATCATAAGCATTTAATCTGTTAGTGTTCGAAGACATTAAGGTTTGTTGTTTTCTTGGTTGAGTATTCGTTTGAGGAGATATTGATGCTTCTCTTTTCCTTTTGTCCGTGTTCATATTACTTTTCCCTTTTATTATTATTTTGTCGAATTTCAGATATGCGATATTTCCTTTCTTTCTCTCCTCTAACATTTGCGGTTGTAGCATTTTCCTCTTCTCTAAAACATCTTTAGTATAATCTTCTGAAATGTATACCTCCTTAAAATTTTTCTTCAATTTTAATACTTCGTTCTTTTTCCATTCATTCACAAAAGAAACCAAGGTGGGTCTTGGCCTATTATTAGGTCTTCCAATTCTATATATATTATTTGCTTCATATTCTTCGAAATTTATGTCCAAGTCGCTTTTAAAAACTTTCCTCACTTTTTGCAGTAGTTCTAAGTTGGATTTTTCGTCTTCTTTCAAGCCAAAAATAATTAGATTATTTTGTTTATTTGCTCTTTTCAAGCTTTCTACCTCTTTCTCAAGGTTTTCTAGTTTTGTTTTCAAGATTTTATTTTCTTCTATAATTGGTTGTAGTTTTTCATCCAATCTCTCCATTATTTTGCTAGTTATGGAAGTTTGCAATTCCGTTGTTTGTTTTTGCATTTCATTTTTCATTTTGTCAAATAAAAGTTGAAATTGATCATCCATTTTCTAGTCGAGTTATATCTGAATATAATGGAACGTAATAAGTAGTAGTTTTTATTTTTATTGGTTTGGCAACACTGAAATATATGTCAACTAATGTCTTGTTGCTATCTTAACATTAATGGCACAATTTCTAACCTCTATTCAGTAATTCAGTTAGCAGTTCGAAGTAAAAGCCAATGTTCAGGATTACACGAAATCAACACTTCCACAATATTCACAGCACAATAGTTTTTATTTGGTGATGTTGTTGTGTTACTAAGTGAACGTAGATGTTTTTAAACGAGATATTATCATGAGCTGCATCACTGTGATGTTTACAATATCGTAAAAAATATTTAATTTTATATAAATGTTTTTTCATTTTTCGTTTCATCTATATGCTTTTTCCAGTTACAATTTTGATCAATACTTATACCTAAAAAAATGTATTGTCAACCTTCTCTCTAATTTCATTACAACATGTCAAATTAAGATTTAAGTTATTATTATTATAATTACAGAATTGAATATATTTAGTTTTAGACGGATTTACTTTAGGATTGTTAGATTTCAGCCATTGAACTATAGACGCTATCTCATTGTTGACTATATGGTCGTAATCGTAGTCTCTCAGACTTTTTTTTCTATTATAATAGATATATCATTGGCAAAGAGGACACATTTATGTTTGGTGATAGAAAGTAGATTGTTGATGTATAAAAAGAACAATAGTGGCCCTAATATACTACCTTGAGGTACACCAAAAAGATTATGTCTTTTGTTTGATTTATACGTGATACATAATAAAGAGGTATCAGTACTTCTAATTTCTACATATTGTTCATAATTTTTAAGATAACTCTCTAGCCAATTATGAGCTTTACACGAATACCATAAGGTTCACATTTTTTAGTAAAATATTATGGTCTACAAAGTCAAACGCCTTGTTTATATCAAAAAAAATCACCGTGTATGGAATACGCTTATAAATATATTCAACTATGTTACGCACTATTTAAAATACTACAAGAGTAGTAGATATACAATGAATGCACCTTCATACGGTGACGTATACTTACTTTTAATCTAGTATTTCTTCTTTCTCTGAGTGTATGAACTAATCGATCAACATCACCGTGTCTAAGCACAGCATCCAGCACTTTACGTGGTATAGGTTCTGCTAGACTTTCCAGCAACAACTCGGCACGTTCCACCTAGACATGAAAAAGCATATAAATATTTTCAAGTGGTAGAAGTAAACTTTTAGAAAACCCAACTTGTTTCGAAGCTCAAAAGGAAGAGAAAAGACTCCGCATGCGGTTACTAATACTTTTTGTTATGGGTTTTAGTGGTAGACGAGCAAGAAGTGACCTGATGGTAAGGGGTAATTGCTGCTTGTGTATATCTGATAATATAAGGGCATTGCCAGGTCGCTGCAGGCCTGTAACGTGACCTAGAACTTATGGCTCTCTCGCAAACCGAACGAAGCGCACCCAATTGTTGATATTCATAGGTCGATTTTCTGCGAGTGTATAATATTTTTCTTTGCGACTAATCATACCAGACATTCCTACCACTGCAATTCCATTAGGCCAGGATCCACAATGGTCTCCATAAATGACACCGAAGTTTGACCCTCAGGAAGTCCTGCGTAACGCTTTTAATTGATTTAAAACCTTGCAGGATTAAGCCGCCGGGGCCTCGACTCTTTAACGATTTTTTTTTTCTTTAACGGACACGAACTATAACAAGTCTCAGAACAACTATTTGTAGATCGCACTAAATATTGTCCTACATGGAAAACGAACTCCCGACGCTGGCATGGCAGGTCGGTATCTTAATCACAACGTCATCTGTGCAGTGCATTATAATTTAAAAAAATACCTGTATCAATTTGTGTTTTAGATGCGGCCACACCAACGGTAGTATCTTACAGTTTACGTCGATAGGGTTCAGTAGACTAGACACACAGGAGACGAGACCGCATACTTCGTGACGAATCTGTTACAAAAATATCCATGAATTAATTTATTAAGACATCATCATCATTATCATCATCACAACTCATATACGTCCCACTACTGAGCTTGAACCTCCTCCATATTGGGAGGAAAATTGACCTACTACATACAACACACTGATTCAGTGGGTTGGTATACAGTTTTATTTCAAGTTTTCCTTCTCTTGCATAGTTCTTATATGCACAATATTTCTCTTAGTCACCTTTTACGACAAGAGAGGGGGTGGTGAATTTTTACTCCATCACCACAAGGAATAACATACATCATAATTTAATTAAAAATTACACAAAGTAAAAAAGCTACCTATTGTCTTCTTCTAAGTCTTCTTGTAAGTTCTTGTAGTTGCCCTATTATTGAGGTTTTCTAGAGATATAAGAAATTCACATACTACAACATAGTGGCTAGACCGTGAATTAGTATAGGAAAATGTTTCTTGTATTCTATGTATCGTTATGACGATATATTTTACACCTTCAATCGATTTTTTTCGCGTGTGGTGGCAGAATAAGAATACGATTCACCACTCCTTATCTTGCCTGTGGATGTCCAAAAATACGACTAAGGGATATAATAAGCATAAAACATCTATACAAGAGAAAAAGCCCTATACCAACTTGTCTGACCAGCATGGTATAGTACGGTCAATTTGCTTCCTATTATGGAGGAGACTCGAGCCCAGCAATAGGGAGCAATAAGCTGAGATGAAATCGATTTTTACGATATTTGCAAGAATGAAAGAGTTGGTAAACATTGTATTCTTACCATTGTAATGAAGGGGCAATTCTCACTCATAGGAATAAAATTGAGAAAAAATCAAATTGTGACTTTTCATAAGCTTAAATTAATATATACAGAACCCAATTCTAGTTCTCATCGGAATAATCTTCTCATCGAGATAATCTCTACTTAGAGTTGTCACTCCAAACTCATTTATTCTATCGTTTAAATTTGAGTGCAATTAATTTGTATTCGCATGCCCGTTTGAAATTTCTTCAATTTTATCAAGTGTATACTGTATAACACTTATTAAGGATCATCTCGAAGAAAACGATTGAACTCCGTGTATTTTAATTTAAGAAACACACATTGTGAACACACTGTCCTACGTTGTACCCGACGGAGCTGAATGTCTTCGATATCGGGAGCGTCGAAACCAGAACCCGCAAGGCCCGGCTAGGGGCATGAATCTTCCAGTTCCCTGCAGCCAAGGGTGCCAAGGCAGCCGATAGCATTGCCACGAAACTGCGGGGCCTGTTCGGCGAGGAAGCTAGCGTCGGAATATAGGTTACCTATATTTTTTCCCCCTTATTTTGGTTATAGGTTCTTTTTAACTTATTAGTTATTTTTAACATAATAAAAACCTGGTTTAAATTATATTATAACTTTAATCACTTAATAAGCGATTTACATAGCATAATATAGTTTACTGATGAACAGTCATACTAACCCACAAGTTGGGATGTGCCAGAAACACAGCACTTTCGGCCACGAGATCACACAATGCTTGTTTTGGAAGCAGACCTAATTCTGCCAAATTGGTCGTCGCTCTTAATGCCTTAGCTATTATCCATTCAGATTGATCTGTTAAGCCCTGAAAAAGAAACTCATATGAATCATCTACGTGCGTCTATGATAGGCAAGTTTGTAGGAATCTACCGTAATAAATTGTAGTTCATAAATTAGACGAAATTAAATAAAATCGGCGTGGTAGAACTCGGCGGATACTCATGGATGTCGTAAAAGACGACTTAGAGCATAATATATACCTGATCCAACTCTCTCTGATGCCATCTGATTAGCAATTACGTTCCCAAATAGTGTAGTAACGCTAACATTGATTGAGGACTCAGTCAAACACGTCCTTCGACAAGCCTTTAGCAGTATGTATGATGCAGTAAAATACATATTACATCGACCCCAAATAAAGACGAGAGTAGAAGGGTGATAAAGATAGGCTGCTCGATACATAGAAATTGAACTGAACTGGAACCTACCTGTTGTAATAAAGGCACTAATATAGGTGCAGCATGATGTCCAACATAAGCTGCTACGCCTACAACACGCTCAAAGAAACACCCTCGTAGTGCCGCTTCCTCTTTATCATTCAAAAACGTCACCATATGGGATAAGATTACGTCATTAGCTGGAAAATAAACATTAACAATTCTATCTTTCGTCTTAAAAGCTTGACATATTCCTTATGGTTACGGATTGAGAATATCATTAACTAGCCCCTCTATATAAAACCGAAACAGTAGGTCGATGTTCCTAATTTTTTTTTTCGTGGAGGAGGCCGCATATCCACAGTGGGACTTTTATAGCTTGAGATGATGGTCATATATCCTACTGCTGATCACGAGCATTGCTATGATAATAGGTAAATTATCCTATTACGTTACTCTCGGCTGGTTTTTTATTGCACTTCGTATCAGATGAGCAAGCAGCCCACTTATTGTTAATGGTAGCAGGCGAATTGGCAATACGAGGAGTCAATTGCAATGTCTCTGTTTACTGAAGGTGCAGGTTTTTAGTAAATAGTACAAGCTTAGAAAAAGGGAAGGCATATGGTTTGGGTTTCCTATAGGCGCTAAATTGAGTTACCATTCCAAATTGCTGGTCTCCAAACCAAGAATTTCATATCTGAGAGAAAATCTTTTAAAGATGGAAGTTTTATGTGCTAAAGATGCATGAACATGCATGCATGAACAAAATAATAATTCACAATTTACGATATTAATACAACTTGAAAGTTCTATTTTACCTTTTTGCTTCCCAAAGAAGATGCATAGTTTAGTTATGCCATTCTCAACCAGCGCCCGTTTGACGACAGCTTGCGAGTCCGTCAGCAAATATGAAACAGTTGATCTCACCTGCAATATGTAATCATTAGAATATGGTTTTCTTTTTTTTTAATTCAAAAACAGCATCGCAAAAAAATCGCAAAGTTAAGAATGCCTGATTTAAGAGAGGGGGGTGGAGAGTTAAATTTCGTACAGGAGTATTTTCAATGAAAATATCAAAAATAATACGAATACTGTCAGTTTTGTCTTGCTATTGGAATAAAGCTTATTTTTCTCTTTTCAATTTTTCATCTATACAGATAAATAAAATTAAAGTGTCTGTTTGTAATAAAAAAAAACGCTCACACGGTTATTTGCACGTTACTTATACACCAAAACACGAGCTTAATTTCTTTTACTATTTATTTATGTCTGTATTAGAAATAGATGAAATTAAGTAAAAAAGGCATTACGCACACTACCATGCAATCGCTAAACACATACACATACGCACACATGCGCGCGCTAATACTTTACTTTTATTTACGATTAAAATCTCTGGTCGAACTGAATGTCAAACAATCATAACTATGGTGACAATGTTTAATAAACATTTGTATTTATATATTAGTTATTATTGAAATACAGCTTGCTCAATTTACAATCATACATTAATAAAATAAAAAAAATGTGTAGCACTTAATTTAAATGAATTATGGCCAAAATTCGACCACTCGGCGACCACTGGTATACATAAATAAACATAGATTTCTCAAAACAATGAAACAACATAAAGCTTACCATCTCGTGGAGCGCCGACAGTTCAGTTTCATAATTTATATTGGCTGCCTCTTTATCCACCATATTCTGAGTCTGGTCTAGGAAACGCACTGCTGTTTCTGCTAATTTTGCTGTCATCATAACAAAATAAAACTCGTCATTATATAAATATTTAATTTAATACCAGTTCTAGATTTGAACCAAGTCTTTGCCTCAGAGATGAAGAAAATTAGAATAGATGCTGGTAGAAACGAGTTATCTTGCAATGTTTACATGCTATAGTAGTTTTTTTAAGTCACACTTTAAGGAACGAATGGTTAAAAAGGGTCTTACTCTGTCATCACACGGAACACTCAAATATATTATCAATATTTGAGGCCTTCTCACGAGAATGCTATGACAGAATGGTCTTATTACACCTGCTCCAACGGTTCCCAGGGAAGGAAGTCTATCTAGTGGGAGGTTCTACTGCGTCGTTCGATTTGAGGTCGCCACTCGACCTTTTTGTCATTTGATACGTTCATTCGCCGTTCTCCTACGGTTTTACATGCTCCGGACTTTGTCACTTATAAAAATCCAGGGCACGGCATCTCTACGGAGCGTTGGGTATCTTTGACTCTTCTTATAAAGACGAAATTTAGAGACCACGTTTCAGTGCCATAAATGATTACTACCTAATCATATTCATATATAGTCGCTAATCATAGAACTTAATTTGCAGACACTATTTCATTGAATGATCCTCTAAGTTTCCTGAACAATAACCAACCGAGTTGAATAAGTCAGTTGATCTCTTTCTGGAAATCGAATCTACCTAAATGGACTGTTTATCCTAGGTAGATATATAGCGATCGAACACTTTGAGAAAATTAATTTTCTATGCATTTGTCAGCTCACCAGCCAAGAATGACAGTTATGGCCTCAACCCTCTTCGTGAGGAGGTCTGTGTCTAACATTGGATATCGATAGATGAATAGACTGAAAAGTAGACAAAATAATTAAATATAATTTTAGTACCAATATTCATTGCATAGGCTTGCCTCACAGGTACACTAGAATCTGTGGCCCTAGGTGCGAGCTCTGGTAGAATATACTCGGGGAATACGTTGCAATCAGCATGGGGCAGATTTCTCACCAACGATACTGCTCTTGCGCAAGTAGCCACTGCTCGTGCACGGACTCGTGGTACGCTGTCGTCAGACAAGTGTATCTATAAAAACAAAAACTTGCAGTCAGAAATTACAACTACGAAATTAGAAATGGAATGTTTCAAATCGAAGTGAACATTCGACGTTTGTCTAAAAGTTTACAACCAAAATATTACTACATCATCATCATCAACATCTTGTTCTTATGCAAATTACTTGGCGTCGATTCAATATGTATTGTGTTTTTTTTTGTATATACTGCAAACATTTTTTGGCAATCCTTATAAGGCTGACCGCCTGCCAAACATCAATTCTCCTTCATAACATAATTCACTGCTTTGCGAGAATAGTGACACAAATTAAAATTACTGATTTTAGATAAGGGTATTTCTACATTGTTTTTATAAATGTTTTAGTGCATACCATAATATTTAAATGACGTATTGAGGTTGTGACTATACTGAATAATGGAAAATTCTCCAATTCACGATAAAATATTTTTTAATGTTGCATGCAATATTCAACTTTACATAATTTTGAGTTACGTCAATATTCTCGCAAACCAGCGAATTATTGTCCAAATGGCATGAGTTGGGAGTTCGTACAGGATAATGAGAAGTTCTCAGTCATCTTTTACGACACCCATGATCATTGTAAGAGTTTGTACCATTCGTAGCAATCACAACACAGCTAATCCAATCAAACGGGACAATATTTTAGTGTACAAATGTTGAGAGAAACTGCTAGAGATATGGGATGCAAAAATATATTTAGAAATAGAAAAAAATCTTATTTAAACTTATTATATAAAGGAATCAATACTTACAATATAAGGTAAAATCCTATCCAGAATAGTCTCTGAACTAGAATTTTCACACAGCAACTGTAGTATTTCCAAACTATACAACTTCGAGGTGCAATGATGTAATCCTCTAATACATGACGTCACCAGTGATGTAATCAAAATCAGCCCTTCACTATCCGGCCCCATATCTTTGCACTCCAGTCTTTCATCATCATCTTCGCCAAAGTCGGTTGTATTTAAATTTAGAACTTTAAATTTATCTTTTAATTTATCTATATTGTCTATGTTTTGATGATCTGTGGTCTCTTCAACTAGATCCTGGTAGTTCTTAGCGTCAGAAGGCTGGGTAAATATCTTGATGATGTTCTTTATGTCTTGGTGTATGCGCAATATTTTCTCGTCAGGTGGCAGTATCGGTTGAGCAGAAAATATCAGCATGTAAGACTGTAGGAACGAGTAGAAATAGTGCGGGAATAATCTGGAACAAAATATTTAAATAAATATATATAAAAGCCACGTTCCCAAGGAGATTTGACCTTAAGGAGACAGTGAATCATAAAATAAATAATAATAATTGAATATAATTGCTACACATCCAACAATTAATTATCTTTCCGGTATTTTGAGAGTTCTACATATAATTATTAAGATTAAAATGCGACTATCGGGTCATTCAAAAATAAAGCTTTTGTCTAGAATTTCAAGCTCACGAGGAGGAACACAATAATTACTATGCAGCCTATAGCTGTTTGCTCTAAATATAGTCCGTAGATTAGACAGATTTTTACGACACTGCATCGTGGTATTCAATACGAAGAATAATACGCAGTTTGTGGATGAGCTTATAGAGCCAGACAGTATCCTTAAAATCTTGCACGAAGTCTGTCGGTGGCACAAAGCTAAATGAGTAAATTGAAGACTGATGATGGCATTATTATTTCACAGAGCGAAATCGCATCTCTTTAAAACAGATTACTACTGCACTGGAAAATATTGTCAAGTTCAAAACGAATTGAACAATAACATTACAAAAACAGGCACTTAAATTGATAAGAATGAGTTTGGTAGGACCAAACTTATTATTTAGTTTGATAAATATATTGTTACTTTATCAATATCAATAAATTCTAATTCAATTAATATGTTACGAACCCTTACTAATCTAATACTTTTTATGAATGATTTTCTACAATCAACACATAATAATTAATCAACACATGACATATTACAAACACCAAATTAATTACAAATTTATAATATTAAGTTAAAGTAACAAATATAATGAAAATCAACCGCCAATCAATTCTTAATTCAGTAAGTGACACGAAGAAGATGGCTGTAAAATTGACAAGAATACAAATGAATTCATTCATCATCATCATCATCATCATCGCAGCCCACATATGTCCCACTGTTGGGCTCGGGCCTCCTCCACAATGGGAGGGAATTTGACCTACTATACTATGCTGGTCAGACATGTTGGTATAGGGTTTCATTTCGAGTTTTCCTTCTCTTGCACAGATCTTATGTGCATATTATATCCCTTAGTCGTCTTGTACGACATCCACGGGTAAGATAGGGAGTGGTAAATTGTATTCTTACTCCGTCACCACACGGATAGCAATGAATTCATTGCTAATAAGTAATTGCCTAGAACAAGAAATTAAAAATATATTTTATCCTTTCTATATAATGCACAATATATTGTTATCATCAAAGTTTACAATAAAAAAAAAATTATAAAGGCTAACGGAAGAAAATTTAATTCAATAGTTGCTTTATTTTTCGTTGTATTATTTCTTACATACGGTTACAAAATCATATACGGTGATTTATCAAAATCAACTAATTTTTTTGGTAGTAAAACACAAACAATTTTAACATATTTATATTCGGTGCATACTTGTTTTGGAATTCTTGTCCTATTCATTTTAAATGTGATACATAGTAAAAGCCATGTTTCGTTAATTTTGATAATTCAAAGAATAAATAAAGATATTAAATTAACTAAAAAACGTATAAAGTTATTTGTCACATGTAACTGGATTTTAAATTTGAGCATGATTTTTATCAATTTCACGATTTATCTTTATATTTATATATTTTACGATTATTTTGATGTAGTAAGTAGATGCATAGATATACTATTCATATGCATCGATTTTGACGTAATATATGCTAATGTCATTATAATGCTATAATGCTATGTTATATACATGCAAACGGATTACAAGAAATTGTTGACAACTTATAAAAATATTTTAGTGGCTTATAATTTGTTTAAGAAGATATTTTATTGCATGGTTATTATATATTTTACGTGATTAAATATTTATATAACAAAAAAAATAGTAAATAATAGAAACAAATATCCCTATCGTTACCCACTGCTTCTCTTATCTGTGGATGTCATAAAAGACGACTAAGGGATTATAATACGCAAATATCATCTAAATAAGAGAAGGGAGACTCGATATAAAACCCTATTCCAACACGTCTGACCAGCTTGGAATAGTAGATCAATTTCCCCTCCCATTATAGAGGAGGCCTGATGAAATGATGATGATAATAATGAAGATGATAATGATTATAATGATGATGGTGATGATATATTAAAATTTTTACTAAAAATGACGTAAAAAATAATTTATATTTTCGTTGAACTGTGTGTAGACCAATGCAGGTCTCAGTGAAGACGTTAGATACGAAAAACCTAACAATTTATAATTGGAAAGTGATTTTTTTACAGGTATTTGTACATTGCTTCGATACATTTTTTCGTTGCATGGGTTATCTTCAAATGGCATTTGAACAATCTATTATTCGTAATAAGGATACGGTAAAACCAGTAAGCTTAATGATCTCTGATTACGCGAGTATTACACATTGTAAATAAAACTAATTTACGAATTTTATCGCTATTTGGTTTTTGATTGCCCGAGGACAGAAAATAATTCTATATGAAATTTAATCTTATGCTGGCAATAAATTTGTAGCAAAATCTGGGTCAAAATTTAATAACTAACGCCCGTAGCGGGTATATAATTATAAATCTCTGTAATAACGAGGACTTTTTGGCTGTCACACTTTAGACTTCCCGTGACCATGAACGCTGCTAAGTGTTGGAAACGACGTGCAATCAAATACAAACGTGATAAACTCCGTAGAGTAGTTTTATTTACAACCGGTTTTTTTTTTTTTTGGGGGTGAGCTGCGGTCGGCGCGCTCCTCGCACCACTCTGTCCGGGCCGACAGAGGGGCGTAAGCACGCAACACCCGCAACCCACTTGAAAACCACGTCGCCTTCGTCGTTGGGCCGACCACCGGAGCAGGGTTACTTGTCATCAGTGGTCGGCCCGAAGGAATACCCCCTACGTGGGGTACCCTCCCATCGACCGTCGGACGTCGATCTTTCCTCACGCGGTCGGCCTCTCGACGGGTGACGGACTAATCCCCGGTCACGTCACCCTTATTTACAACCCGTAAGCTTGTTGTTAAAACTAGTTAACAATATGTGTATAAACTATGAAATTGGATGTCGCTTCATCTTAAGTCTTTAACGCTATTTTGCATACGTTTTATTGTGTAGAGCTAGGTCTTTCGACATGCTACAAAAAAATATAACTTTATTATTCAGGGTGCAGTTGAAAATGTCATTGTAATAGCAACTATATTTTGGTTAATAAAGAACATCTTGCTGATTGTATGGTACTGCATAAAGTGTCAACAATTTTATTCGTCAATTGAACAGGTAGAGAGTGAATGCTTGTTACGATCCATCAGCGTATAATCCTCAAATATGTCTGGTATGTTATAATATATTATTTTATTAATGTCTAGTGAGGGTAATAATTTAATTATTACTACCCTCAGTTAGCTCCAATCTTAAATAAGACCAGTAGTACTGTACCGCATCTACGTATCATCATCTCATCATCTCAGCCCATAAACGTCCTATCGGGGTCGGGCCTCCTCCTGTATGGGAAGGAAATTGACCCACTATACCACGCTGGTCATACGTGTTGGTATAGGATTTTATTTCGAGTGCATCTTCTCTTATATATATATATATATATTATATCCCTTAATCGTCTTCTATGACATCCACGGGCCAAAGAGGGAGAGTGAATTGTATTGTTACTGCGTCAATTTGTCCGAGACATTTCGTTTGTGATTTAATGTATCAAATCACAAACGAAATCTCTCGGACAAATTTGACGATATAACAGATATTAAAGGATTCCATGCGCATAAAAGAAATATAAGAAAACGAACTGACAAGAATATTAATGAAAATATTTTGCGGCTTTATCGGCTATCGCGTTTGTATTTGTATTTTAATTGCCAGATGTTTCGGACACTTTACAGCATTTAAACTGTGCCGTAAACATCAGAAATCATTAAGAATATTAATTTTAATACTAAGATAATACAATTTGAAAATAACGATTATAAGGCAATGCCGATGATAGCTATCATGAAAACTAAAGGTTACTCTAGGCATAAAAAGTACCAATTGATTATGTTCATATACATTAAATGTGTGTTTGATAGACAAGTAATTATTTCATTGTACATCATCATCATCATCATCATCTCAGCCCACATACGTCCCACTGTTGGGCTCGGGCCTCCTCCATAATGGAAGGGTAATTGACCTACTATACCACGCTGGTCAGACGTGTTGGTATAGGGTTTTATTTCGAGTTTTCCTTCTCTCGCATAGATGTTATATGCGTTTTATATCCCTTAGTCGTCTCGTACGATCACCCACGGGTAAGATAGGGGGTGGTGAATTGTATTCTTACTCCGTCACCACACGGAAAATTTCATTGTACACTAGTTACTAAATAAAATTTTGCTTACATACTACAACAAAAATAATAAAAAAGGGCCGTATAGCCTCAAACGAATTGTTCCAAACTACCTTAAGATGGAACTAACAGAAAAGTTAGACGGGTGGTAGTTTGCTGGTTGTGATACTAGATAAAGTATATATATATATATATATATATATATATATATATATACTTATTTAAAGTGCCAAAAGCTAGAACCAACCTTTTAACTATGGCAGCCTTGACGCAAACGCTACGAATATTGAATCGGCTGGCGGACAAAATTGATCTATTCGTTTGTTCAATTGTAGAATTCAAAAGAGCAATGTTATTTGAAATATGCTGTAATAATGTATAATTTTATACAATGACTCGTTGATAATTTAATAAGTTCCTATTTTAGCATAGATTTTAGAATTTTAGATTATAATATTTTTAACTCACGTACGATATAAAATGTATAAATTAATTAATTGTTTATGTAATATTATGTTGACATTAACAGATAATGTTATTACCAAATTGTTTATGTTGACTTACATTATTGCATTAGGGAAATCTGTAATAATAGCTGTAATTGGGAATTTAACAAATAAATAAATAAATATATAAGTTGAAATAATAACAACTACCTAATATTATAAATGGGAATTTATGTGCTTGTAATTCTATTACGCTATAACGGCTAAATTTGAAATTGTATTATTATTCCATCGACACATGGACAATATAATTCTAAATTTAAAGGTTCTAGAATGTACGCTGAAGCACTTTTAATGTTTTCTGCTATAAGCATTCGTAAGCAGTTCAGGAATACCGTTAATGATGCTAATCGGTTAATATTTCGATCTATCTCATAAATACAATGTAGCCAAGGAGCTAAATGTTTTCATATTATATATAATTTTATTTTTCACAGAAAACGAGAAGCATTTCTACAAGTGTGTTTTGCATTTAAATCGTAACACGTTTAGTAAGATGAGTGCATGCGGTATGTTCTACGTGGACGCTCAACTGCCTTTGAATTTAATGAGATTAATAACTAATTACATAATTGTCGAACTGCAATTTCGTATTCTGTAACACTTTCCTAGTTTGTTTAATAAATTAGTCATCCATGTCTTTTGTTGTTTATTTAATATTTGAATATAAATGTTTCGTTGGATTACCGGATTAGGAATACAAGACGTCATTACCGTGGAAAACAGGAGCCCCTGTTGGGAATATAGGAACTGATAATAGGACTAGTTAAGAATGGACTGCGGTACTCTTCTGAAGATATTAACATTCATCGAAAATGCCACGCCTTTTAAAATTAATTCAATTTCAATATTTAACTTATATTACGCGCGAGTACCTGCGCCTGATGGCGCCCAGAGGCCGCGGATGACTGAGAAGCAGACTGTCTTAGGGCGACGCTCCGAGGGCGTAGAGGAGGGAGGAAGGGTATCCCGCAGAGGTGACTACGGGCATCAAAGACGGTACCGGTGGTCGACCCAATAGCGAAAGGGAAGGCATACGGCGGGTTATGGGGTTACATGCCGCCCTGTGTCACCCCGGACGGGATGGACGGTGTATATCCGCACCACCGCTTGCCAGAAAAATGTCATTGCAAAGTACCACTATATCAATCTGTACAATCACGCCGCTCAATCGTTTCAGCAGATTTTTCCTACTAGAGGTTTACAAGTGAACATGGACACATAACGAAATTTATGTCTAATTTTATCCCAGTACCGATCCCATGTGGTGATGGAGTAATAATACAATTCACCACTCCCTATCTTGCCCATGGATGTCGTAAAAAGCGTCTATGAGATATAATATGCACATAACATCTATATGGAAGACAATATGTCTAACTAGCATGGTATAGTAGGTCAAATTCGCTTCCATTGTAGAAGAGGCCCGAGCCCAACAGTGGAACGTATGTGGGCTGCGGTGATGATGATGACCGATCCGATGGTCAATAATATGTTCAAAGATATTGGTTACTATATAGGACAACTAATCTAATTAGGTAGAACCAATGAATACAACTCATCTGTCTAAGATCGGCAAAAGCTATCTGGATCATTTAGGTCAATATTTCATAGGTACTATATACCTATCTGAACATAAAAATCTATGGTGAGTATGTATTTCTAATGATTATTTACAACAGTAGAACATAATCTGTATCTAACCAGACCTCATAACTGTGCTCACAGTAAGTCGATGTGCAATGGAAAGGATCAACATTACAACACAACAGTGCATCGGCACATGATTTCTCGAATCGATATAATTTGAAGAACAGATGTAATCCATATGGCCTGAAGAATTAACACGCTGAGGCAGAAATGTGTCAGCCAAATCTCTCGTCTAACTTATAATCATTGGCAAAGGAATGTATTCGCGCGGCGATTCTGAATTAGAGAGATATAGTATTGTATAGTATTTAGATCTATATGATTAGTTCAACTTTCCAATAGATGGAGTTATTACATCAGGGGCACCCTATATTATAGGGTGCCCGTGAAGGCAGGTAGTACAGGATTTAAAATTTGTATGGCATAAAGTTAATATGTTATATAGCAGATCAATTTCTTTTCAATTGCGGAGGAGACTCGAGCCCAACAGGAGAACGTATATGAGTTGTGATGATAATGATAGATAAACAGAACAGTTAGAAAAACTTTATTTAGCGAGACTTCATTTAATTTAAAAAATAAAGAGTTGTAGCGGTATATGTAAATGATGACATGACGATTTATTAATTAGTCTGGGTCGAGTCGCGATCAATAAATAACGTGATATCGGCTCTGTTGTTTCTCTCTACATATATCACCTATAGCTATAGACACGCCAATACCTTACCAACACCCAGACTCTACAGTGGTGACCCCGAGAAAAGTAGCGACAACAGTGCGACTCGCGAATTAGGGGGATAGTAGATTTATTATTATTAGCACTATTTTTAGTGGAAAACTTTAGTGAATTAGAACTTTTACATTTTTTAATTAGAACTTTGTGTATTTTATAACTTTAACAATGATGGCTGATAATCCCCATAGCGTCGATTTAGCCTCGGAATTAGCTAAAATAGCCGGTCCAATGTGGACCCGTTTAGCAAGAGACAAGAATACGTGGAAATCTTTAGAGGAGGCCTTTGTCGACAGACAAGTTGTTTCACACCAACATCCAGTTGTCGATCGTTCAAAAGCAAGTTAGAATTAATTAAATTAAGTTGTAGTAAGTAGGCATGTATTAATTGTAAGGGAAGAAACAGCAATAAAGGCTATTTTATTTTATTAGCTAAAATCAGCGCGCGTCTCGACGAAATTGAACGTGCCAGGAGAGCTCCCCGACCGCCTTTCAGATGGAGCCGTTCCAGAGATGGAAGATCAGCGTCCCGTGGACCGAAAGGACGCACTCCCCGCCGTACACCAGCAAGCAAGGATTGGGTATGCTTTTACCATTTTAAGTACAAGGAGAAGCCACACGGTTGTACTGAGCCTTGAGCCTAAAAACACCGGGGAAACTAGCTGCCGCGCAGTCATCGCTGGCGGAGGTCTGCAGCGGGGCAAATTACCGCCTTAGTGTTACGGACCGCTGTAGTGGACTACGTTTTTTAATTGACACTGGTGCGAACATACGTATAGTGCCGCGTTGTAAAGTGACAAAAAACGTAGATTTTTTTTTATTGCCAACGGTAGCAAACGAGCAAGCAGCACACCTGATGATAAGTGAAACTGCTGCACATGGACCTTTGCAATACCAGGAGCACAGCCAGGCCGCTCCCTACCGTGAAGGAAATACTCTTCTTAAACCTCGTTTAAAGAAGAACATGTCATAGCGGTCGGGAAACACAGCAGCAGGTAGTTCATTCCAGAGCTTACACGTACGTGGGAGAAATGATCGCTGGAAACGTGCAGTTGAAGACCATAACGTTTCCTGGTGAAATGGATGAACCTTGCTACGATGTCGAGTGGTACGTTGGTAGAATGGTGACGGTGGTACCAAGTCCAACAGTTCCTCGGAGTACTCCCCGTGAAAGAGTCGGTAGAGTACACAGAGTGACCCAAAGCCTCTCCGCTGCTCCAGCGACTCCAATCTGTCCGTAAGATTGGGATCCCCGACGATTCGAACAGCCCGTCTTTGCAGGGAGTCAAGTGGGTCTAGCAGATATCTGGGTGCACCTGCCCAGAGATGTGAGCAGTACTCCACATGAGGACGAACTTGCGCTTTGTATAGTAGATAGTGAACATTCAGACTATGTGTTGTATGCGGCTAATGGCACAGTGATAAAGACTTTCGGAATAAAGACTTTAGTACTAGATTTAGGTTTACGTAGAGCATTTCGCTGGACATTTGTAATCGCTGATGTACGCCAGCCGATTATAGGTGCTGATTTTTTAGTACATTTTAAGTTAATTGTTAATTTAAATGCACGTAAACTTTGTGATGACATTACAAAATTAAACGTTTTTACTGGGATTGTCAATAGTAGTGAGCAATCAATAAGAACGTTAGACGGTAATCATCCATTTTACGATGTGTTAGCTGAATATCCTGAAATTACGAGACCTGTATCGTTTAAAGAACCTCCTAAGCATGCGGTGTACCATGAAATTGTCACCACGGGCCCACTTGTCCATGCCAAGGCGAGAGGCCGTTGCCACCACACCGTTATACTAAAGTAAGAGAGGAATTTAAGATTATGCAAGAGTTAGGGATTTGTAGACCGTCGAAAAGTGCGTGGACAAGTCCTTTACATGTTGTCCCCAAGAAGGATGGTCAGATTCGTCCATGTGGTGATTATAGAGCACTTAATGCTATCATACAACCGGACAGATACCCGATACCGAGATTACACGATTTTACTTATTTGTTGTATGGTAAAAAATACTATTCGCGAATTGATATTAATAGAGCCTATCATTTTATAATGGTATCATCGCCCGAGGATGTCGAGAAGACTGCAGTGATTACACCGTTCGGACTATTTGAATTTCCACGTATGCCCTTTGGTTTGCGAAATGCCGCACAAACCTTTCAACGTTTTATGAATCACACAGTTTTAGAGGGTCTAGAGTGATTTCAAAGTCAACAGATAGTATAGGATCCCGCTATACAACGACCTTCACCGAGATGCTTATTTGACGAAACTTATTTTTTATGTAATTTAATATGTCAATAAATATATTGCATATGGGTTGCCTAACAAATTTTAGTCCAGCGTATGATTAATTAATAATTAAAAAAAAATTTTTTTTTTGAACATTGTACCGGTTTGATTATTAGACAAATTCTATACCAATCGAAAGTATGAAGCCCATAGAATATGCAAACGTTAGATTGCCTATTCTTTTCCGATCACAACTCTCGGGTAGCCAGGTATAAACAGATAAATCGATACTAGCATTTTGCACCGGTCTGATCGACGTTTGCATATTCTATGGGCTTCATACTTTCGATTGGTATAGAATTTGTCTAATAATCAAACCGTGCACCGGTACATGTACAAAAAAAAAGAATATTAATGAATTATACTCTGGACTAAAATTTGTCAGGCAACCATATGGGTTGCCTGACAAATATATTTATTGTAATATTAAATTACATAAACAATAAGTTTCATCAAATAAGCATCTCGGTGAAGGTCGTTGTATAGCGGGATCTTAGACCAAGAGTGATTTCAAAGAAATATAACTAAAGTGCTTGTTTGTAATGTCAAAATAATATTTATTTATACTCATACGGTTATTCACGATTATATTTTACTCCCAGATAAATAACTCCCAGGTATCTATAATAACTCTCAGTAGTAGAATAATCCCAGTAATAAGAAGTAACTTAGGCTATATTTTATACCGGTATTCCCATAGGAATAGGATCTAGGAGAGTGAAATTGCGGGAATCTCCTAGTTCATATGAAATGCTAATTTATTAACAATATGTTGATTAGTGTATTACGTACCATTTCTTATTTAATTATAGTAAGGGAGTCCAATGAAGAAATGTGGATTGACTCAAATGGGATAAATAAACTTAAGGCAAACCTTGCATTCTGCTGAATACTTCTAATGTAACTAGGCTATAGGATCGTGCATCCGAGGCAGATCTTCAGATTGGTAAAAAAAAAGTCGAAGCTACAGTGCGGCGTATTAAGGTAAAGGTAAAGTCGTATTAAGTTATTTACGGTAGTATCACAAGTATCTAGTATAGATTTTCTGAATGAAAATCTAACAATTTGGAGGTAACATAAGGGAGTAAGTTTGTGGTCGGTCCAACGACGAAGGCGACGTGGTATTCGGGTGGGTTGCAGGTGTGCGTGCTTACGCCCCTCAGTCGCCCCGGACGGAGTGGTGCGAGGAGTGCGCCGACCGCAACCCACCACCAAAAAAAAGGGAGTAAGTTTAATATACATCAAAAGCATTCGCAATAGTAATATTAATTGTATTCTGTATGTTTGTTATATTATTTTTAAAATAAATTACATTTTTAAATACTTAGATAATTACTCGTGCTTATTCATAATCATCATCATCTTGCTCTTATCCCAATTACTTGGGGTCGACGCAATATGTCATCTGTTTTGACATATTGCAAAAAGTTTCGGCAATGACTTTTATGACCGGCCGCCTGCCTGACGTCAACCCTCCTTGGGAATGTAATCGTTGACCCAAATGGTACCAGATGGAGTTGGTCCGGGTCAATCTAGGGCTCTTAGTCGTCTTTTACGACACCCACGAGCAAAGCAAGGGTTGGTAGTATTCGAAGCCGCTACCACACAGCCAGCTTTTATTCATAATGTTTCATGAAAAAATTAATAAAAATAGGTGATGAATCTCTAAATAATTATATTAATGGACAAACACACACGAAACACGTGTTTATTTATTTTTATTAAAGAGTATTTGTGCTTAATTTGAAGACAGTAGCTAAAGATTTTTTTTCTTTCCATTTGCCGTTGCGTTTCATCCCCTTCAGGGTGGAATTTCAAAAAATCCTTACTTAGTGCGTGCCTACATCACGAAATGAGTCCGAATTACATTCTTTTAGCTTCAGTAGCTTCAGCTCACTCTATTCCTTTATATGTATATTATTATTAACGCCCCCGCAACACCCCTTGTAGGTGGAATTTTGTAAAATCTGTTCCTAGCTAACCTCTACTCGACGAAACGAATATTCCTGCTAAATTTCAAGTATATAAACCTTATGGTTCCAGAGATATGAGATGAGATGAGTCAATATATCGCTCGAAAACTCTCATCTCCTATACAGGCTGTATCAGGTTATGGGGCAAGTGTTCGAGTGTGTTGTAGTTTAACGGTCATAGATCGTAATTAGAATGTATATTACACAAAAAACCATAAAACATAATAGGTAGTTACAGTGATTTCAAAAATATGTGTCAAAGAGTCTACGCTTTAAATGTGACGTGTTGATGTTACATAGGCGTCTAAGTCGCCACGCCCACCTTCTTTACCTATAAATGTCGGTGCTGTAGGCTATTGAATTTGACTGCACAGATGGCGTAGTGTTTAAGACACCATCTTACTGTGCCAGTGTCGCAGGTTCGAATCCCACGCAGGACAACACTTTGTGCGATCGACAAGTTATTGTTCGAGGGTCTGGATGTAATTTGTGACCATTAATTCTATGTTTGTAAAGTCCCCTATAACACAATTAATTCATTTTTTATTTGGGATTATTAACTTAAAAATAAAATAAAAATTAGATATCTACCTATTTTTAATAAAAATATAGCCTATCTGTTTCGTGAAAGTTGCCGTAATGGGAAGTATCCCATATCGATAACTAGTGTTGCCCAAATGCAAGACCCAGACGAGACTTGGACCAGTCTTGGTCTTGGCCTTGCAACAGCACACCTGGTTTCGTCTTGGTCTTGGTATTGCACACTCGAGTCTTGGTCTTGGTATTGCAGCAAGAGTCTCGCAAAGTCTTGCAAGTCTTGCAGTTGGAATAACGTAACAGTCATTTATCATGGCAATGAAAAATCCAACTAAATTAATCAAATATCATCCTATCCTATCTATCCATCTGCTAGCCTATAATCCACTATTGAATATAACCCTTACCACTGGGGAAAATTACTCTCCTATTCTCCTGGTGTTACATTAGACAGAGTTACTACTTCTATGACAAAGGAAGGAATTTCGACCCTGTTTTCTTAAGACGTTACTACACGGGGCAGTTGATACAATAAATTTTATGTCATTTAACATTCCCCCTTTCCAACAAAAATATTTTTTCAATTTGATTGGCAAGCGACGGAGTTATTTGACCACTGACGACAAGTCACCCTGCTCTGGTGGTCAGCCCAACAACGAGGCGACGTGGGTACGGGTGGGTTATGGGTCCGCGCACCGTCCTTTCATCGCCCCGGACAGAATGGATCGCGCGTGTGCTTACCATAGCCCATCCATTAAAAAAAATAATG
The DNA here is from genome assembly GCA_032191425.1 of Lymantria dispar. NCBI lineage: Eukaryota > Metazoa > Arthropoda > Insecta > Lepidoptera > Erebidae > Lymantria > Lymantria dispar. Next base: position 9,604,404 of record CM063463.1, on the reverse strand, counting down.
GCTTCCTAACACCATTGCCTCGGTCCGATTTGATACGACATCCATGGGTAAGAGAGTGGTGAATTGTATTCGTACTCTGTCCCTACACGGACATTTATGTAGATTAATTGTAGGCATATTTCTATGTCCAACAGTGAACGTCATTGGGCTAATGAAGAAACGGATATATAAATATGTATAATGGGCAAGAGCACTCTCGTGATTACGGTATTTTTGTCCTTAAGCCTTTCCGAAGAGTAATTCTGAAAAGCCAACACCAACATTGGGAATCGATTGGCCAATAGATGGATATCTCAAGACTGATTTGACTTGCCGTGTAGTGACGGAGTAAGAATATAATTCATCACCCCCTATTTTACCCGTGAGTGCGAACCCACTACTAAAGGCTATAATATATAACATCGGTGCAAGAGAAGGAAAACTTGACATGGAACCCTATAACAACACGGCCGATCACCGTGGCGATTCCCCTTCGGCCACGGCCGATTTCCCTCCTATTATGTAGAAGACACGAGCTCCAGCGTATATAAGCTGAAATGGTAATTTGAATTAAATGCAAGACCGCGAGACTCTTGCAGGCTCAGTCTTGGTCTTGCTCAAAAGTCTTGCAGGGCCAGTCTTGGTCTTGGTCTTGCAAAAATTAAGTAGTCTTGGTCTTGGTCTCGGTCTCGCATTTCTCGCAAGACCAAGACCAAGACCGCAAGACCAAGACTTTTTTGGGCAACACTATCGATAACCGCAGTAATCCAGATAATAGGTATGTGGTATTAACATTCCGAAATTAACAATTGCTAAGATTCCACACATTTTAAATACCGCACATCCAACCAACACACCGAACCGGGAATAAGCCAGTTTTGAATCACTTTAAATCGCTGATCTTTAATATGCGAGAAAAGTCGCAAGGAGATAATAATTGTCCATACGTGCCCCTAAACCGGACATCAGAGTCAGACTAAAATAAAAACGAATAATTCAATTTTAAAAACTTAAATCTTTTGTAGGTAAGGTAGGCGACCGACGGTAGCTCCTTTGACCTTGGTCGTCAGCATTATTAGCCTGAAATATATAAACAGAGACGAATTTCATTTTCGATAAAAAAATACAGTTTAGGTTTTATTGTTTTATTTTGCCTACAAGATATAGGTAATTATTTCATTTGTTTCCCTTTTTCTTAGTACATCCCTCTGTCGGTATTTCTTTTAATAGCTGTGGCCACGCCTCTTGGTCATTGCTACGAATCAGCTGATTTTAAGGCGAAATTTGTCTTGCTTATGCGAACGTAAGCATTGATTTATTCAATTTCTAATGAACATTTAACAAAGTACAAATATGTCGCAGATTAAGTATCACTCACTTTATACATTTCAATAATATTTACACGAAAAAGCAATGAAAAAATTGAAAACCTTATAATAGGTATGTCTCTAATTCATTGACGAATCGATAGTTTTCATTCAATTTTTTACGGGGTCTTATCACCATTGCCTATCTCCCGTTTGACCAGTTGCCCCATAACCTGACAAATCCTGTATACTATTAATAATCTGATAAGCTTCAATATTTTAAAATGACGAATCTATATTACATTTCAAAAAAGCCGCTATAGGTTTGCCGTGACTTCCAAATCGTTAGATTTTTGAAGGAGAGCATTCTTAGGATTTTTTTAACATACCTCCGCTTACTATTCAAGGCGGCATGCGGCAGATGAATTTACTTTTAACATAAAAGAAATGTTAGAAGTGCCTACATCATTAATATCTGACACTAGAAGACACTTTTTGAAATTTTTTTAAACGCTTTGCGTACCACTAGAACAAAAACATTTATACAATCTTGTCCATATAATTTAATCAAAGAAATCTAACAGGTACTCATGAGGTGTGAGTAAAGTCTCATTACATCATGAACTCCCCTGCTATTACCAAATTTGGACATCAATTATAGTTAGGTTTATTACATAGCACATAATGAGAATCCATCATCGATCAATTCTTAGTGAGCCAAGTGAAGTGCCCCAGAGGAGATGGATTTAAAATCAACAAGAGTAGAAATGAGTCCACTGCTACTGAATAATTACCTACAACAAGAAATTAAAAACATATTTTATCCTTTTTATCTATTGCAAAACTTACTGTTATCATCAAAGTTTACAATAAGAAATAATTACATAAACGCTAACGGAAGAAAATGTAATTCCATAGTGGCATTATTCATCGTTGTACTATGTCTTAAAATAGGTTACGAATTGCTATACGGTGATGTATCTGAATTAAGCAGTTTCTTTGGAAGCAAAACACAAACATTTTTAACTTATTCCTATGCGACGTACAGTTGTTTTACTGTTCTTGTGCTATTCATTTTAAATGTGAAACATAGTAAAAAGAATGTTTTGTTAATTTTAATAGTTTTATTTTAAGAGTACATAATGATATCAAATTAAATAAAAAGCATATAAATATATGTGTCATTTATAACTGGATGTTAAATTTAAGCATACTTGTTATGAATTTAATTAGTGCAATTTATATTCATATATTGTATGATTTTTTTGATGTAGTCTCTGGATGTATGGATATGCTATTTATAGGTACCGATTTGGAAGTATTATATGCTACTTTTATTATAATGCTTTTAACAGAATATCTGAACGCATGGCTAAATGATGCTCTATACCTACAAACGGATTACAAGGAAATGTTGACAATATATCAAAGTATCATGGTGGCTTATAATTTGTTTAAGAAGATATTTCAATATATGGTTATTATACTTATTATTAGATTAGATTTAAAAAAAACTTATTAAGAGAAAAAAATATTAGTAAAACATAATTTACATTTTTTCAAACTGCTTCGATGCAACCGATGTCAGTAAAGACGTAATGCGCCAAAACTTAACAATTTATACTTAAAAGGTAATTATTTCTTTCACAGATATTTATATATTGCCTCGATACATTTCTTCGCTACATGGGTTATATACAAATGGCGGTCGAACTATCTGATATTCATAACAAGGATATAAGAAAACTAGTAAGCTTTACTTGTCTATACCAATAAATAAAATTGGAGTGTCTGTTTGTAATGTCAAAATAATAGGCTTTTTTCATGCTCACACGGTTATTTGCACGACACCTATGCCTAAAATAGCAATTAAAACATTTTTGTCTGTCTGTCTGTCTGTCTGTTTGTTCCGGGTAATCTTCAAAACGGCTGGACCGATTTCAAAAGTTCTTTCACCAATGGAAAGCTATAATATCAGGACGTAAACTAGGCTATATTTCATCCCGGTATTCCCACGGAAACGGGAACTACGCGGGTAAAACGACTATAACCTATAACTGAAGCGAAGCGAGGGCGGGTTGCTAGTTTATAATATGTACATACCATAACATAATTGGATGTTCCTTCATCTTACGCTTTTCTAATACTTAGTAGTATTATAATCTTAGTGTTTATACGATAAACTCAAAGACGAAAGTCTTTTTATTTTAGTAATACATATAACTTTATTATTCAGGGAGCTGCTTACAATTCCAATCTAATAATACTAATAGTATTTTGGTTATTAAAGAAAATGTCTTTGATTATATCGTTCTGCATAAAGTGTCAACATTTCTATTCGTTAATAGAACAGGTAGACAGTGAATTCCTACTACGATCAAGCAACGTAAATGCCTCAAAAATGTCTGGTATGTACTAATACTTTAATTATTTTATTAGTATCTAGTGAAGGTAAAAATTTAATTATTACTAGCGTTAGTTATCTAGATCTTATAGGCTGGGCTATGAATTTGACAATAAGATCGGACGTACTCTATTATATCATCAATTGCTGTCTTACTTGCTAATTAGGCTTTGATGGATTTGGGAAAGGCATATGACAGAGTGGTAAGAAATAAAGTGAGGTCAGCATTATCTTCTCATGGCACTCCATGGTGACGGTTACGTAATACGCGCATTGCAGTCTCTCTATGAGAACTTCAGCGCCTGTTTCAGAATGCTTTAGAGGAAGCGTACACTGAATGATTTAGTATCTAAAAGGGTGTTACACAAAGATGTGTAGCGTCACCATGACTGTTCAACATATTCATGGACTATTGCTTGACTAATTTAATATAGAGTAAATATGGACTGAGAATGAATGTGTTACTTACGCCAAAGGTTTTTTGTACGTTGACGATCAAGTTCTGCTACCTTTATCTGGGGATGAGTTGAAGAAGATGGTAACAACAATGAATGATACTTCTGACAGAAAAGGAATGAAATATAATGTAAAGAACGCGAAAGTTGTGGTAATTCATTGGGAAGAATGTATGAAAGTGCAAAATACGTATAGTAGAGGCAATGTCAGAACAAGTGCAAGAGTTTGCATATCTGGGATCTACATTTATGAGAGTTGATTAATGTGAAAGTGATATTAAATAAGAGTGTGTAAGTGTGGTGAATCGTGATTTGTACACCTTTAAGAGCAGTCAAACCCTGTCTAAGAAGGCTCGCCTGCTGTGCATACAGGAGGACTTGTACCAACCTTAATGTATGGAAGTGAGACCTAGGTAGGGTAGCAGAAGCATGAATATAGAATAAATTCTGTGGAAATGAGAGCTCGGCGGAGCATGACTGGTGTGAAATTGAGTGATAGAATTAAAAAAAAAAGAGTGATTAGGGAACGTTTTGGTATGAAAATAGATACATATGATAAGAATTGAGAAAAGTATGTTAAATAGGTTCGGGTATGTAGAGATAATAACTGAAAGGAGACTAACAAGTAGAATTTATAGGGCATATGTGAACGGAAGTATTGAAAATGGAATACCTAGGCGGGCGTTCCACGTTCAAATCCGGAACGTTCTTAAGAATAGTCAGGTTAGAGTGTGAAGTGGCGACAGTTTTATATTAAGATCGTAGCAGGTGGAGGGTAGTTGTCTTTGCCTGCCCCTATGGGAAAGAGGCATAAATATATATACGTATATAATTGCTTATAATATGTCAGTAAATTATCTGGGTGTAAAAGAAATGCATAAAACTTAACACTAATAATTATGAAGTGAAGCCTTCATAATTATTATATTATACCCTGATGACTTTTGATTTTCTATGTGGTGACAGAGAAACAATATAATTCAACACCATCTTACCCATGGGTGTCGTAAAAGAGGAATAAAATAATATGCATATAATGAAGCCATCACATGAAAGAAAACTCGAAATAAAACTCAATACCAATACATAACTATCGTGACAAACTAGATGAGCCCGGTAGTGGCACGTATATGATATGAGATGATAATGATGTTAATAATGATGAAACTCGATGATAAGTAGTATCAGAACTAACGCTCGCAATCTTGGCATAATCAGAAATAATAATAGACGGGTAATTATTTCATTATAGACCAGTTACAAGATAAAATTTTGTTTAAAAACAAGAATAAAACGATTCACAAAGAGTACCGTTGTAAGCGATCTGTTCCAAACAATCTCAAGATGGAATTGATAAAAATCTCTTATATTTTCTGAATTATGCTTCGTAAACAGGAATACCGTTGGCGCTACTAATCGGTTAAAATTTCGATCTATCTCATAAACACATTGTAGACAAGAAGCAAGAAGGAGAGGCGGGTTTTGCGAGCGATATATTGACTCACCACGATATATATGGAACCATAAGGCGTACAGACTTGAAATTTTGCAGAAATATTCCTTTTGTTGAGTATAGGTCAGCTAAGAACGGCTTTTACGAAATTCCACCTGCAAGGGGTGTTGCGGGGGCGTTAACGATAATGTAGAAATAAAGGAACAGGATAAGCCGAAGCTACTGAAGCTAGAAAAATTAAATTTGGACCGTAGTTTTATTTTGTGACTTAGGCACCCATTAAGAAAAATTTCCTTGAAATTCCACCCCTTTTTTTTTTTTTTTTTTTTTGGGTGGGTCGCGGTCGGCACGCCTCCGCACCACTCCGTCCGGGGCGACAGAGGGGCTTCAGCACGCAACTCCCGCAACCCACCCGAAAACCACCTCGCCTTCGTCATTGGGCCGACCACCGGAGCAGGTTTACTTGTCGTCAGTGGTCGGCCCGACGGAATACCCCCTACGCGGGGTACCCTCCCATCGACCAACGTCCCCCCCACGGGGAGGACGTCGGTCTTTCCTCACGCGGTCGGCCTCTCGGCGGGTGACGGACTAATCCCCGGTCACGTCACCCGCGGCCTCGGCTAGGGCGGCATGAGGCGCAGATAGTTGCGCCTGCGCCGCCCCAGTCGCCGGCGGCGGATCTCCTCATCGAGGCTGCGCTCCACGCGCAGACGATCCGCCGCCTCCTTCTGCGAGATCACAGTCTCGCAGAAGGCTGCGACCGCGTCCCAGTTCCTGACGCTGTCGACCATCGCCCTAGCGATGGCCGGCAGCGTCAGGTCGGCACCGATGATTGCGACGAGTTCACGGCGCTGCACTGCCCAAGCCGCGCAGGCCTCGAGCGTGTGGCGCGCCGTGTCCTCGTCGCAATCGCAGTGGTGGCAGGACGGTGTACTCTCCCTCCTCACTACCCTGTGCAAGTATTTGGCGAAGCTCCCGTGCCCCGTCAACACCTGCACTAGTCGGAAGGAGAGCACCCCGTGCCGCCTCTCCAACCACTGCATCAGCACCGGCCGGAAGGCCTCCACGGTTCGCACCCCGAACCGAGGCCTCTCCAGCCGGACTGCCCAACGGGCAATGACGTCTCGGCGGGCGTCGACGCGCCAGGCGGTGAGATCCCTTAACGAGATCACACCGCCCTCCCCGCGCACCCCCGACACCCGCCGATACAACTCGGCGAGCATTTCCGCCTCCAGGTCCCACGGGGGAGTCCCGGCCAATAGGCACGCTGTCTCCGTCGCAACCGTGCGGTATCCGCGGATGGCCCTGACCGCCATGACCCTCTGTGGTCGCCACAGAAGGGCCCTAAGTCGGACGGTCAAGGACCCCGCCCACACCGGTGCGCCGTACAGCGCCATCGACCGGATGACCCCCGTGTACAGCCGTCGGCACGTAGCGCTCGGTCCGCCCACGTTCGGCATTAGCCACGATAGGGCGGACGCCGCGCCGACGAGCCGCGGAGCGAGCCTGCGGAAATGCTCCCGGAACCACCATTGCCCGTCGAGCACCAGGCCCAAGTACCTCATATGGGCCCGGATGCTGATGTCAACCGATCGGACGGTGATCGAAACGCCGATGGGAGGGCTCATAAGGCGCCCATGGAACAAGAGGGCCTCCGTCTTGTCCAGGGCGACCCTCAACCCCAGCGCCTCGATCCGCCTGACGACCTCTTCGGTGCCATAGGTCGCCAGGCTTACCGCCTCTTCTAGCGTCCCACCGCGGGCTGTGACGAGCGTGTCGTCGGCGTAACAAATCACGCCCAGCCCGGGCGGGAGGCTCCCCCGCAACGCCCAGTCGTAGCCGATGTTCCACAGGGTGGGTCCGAGGACCGACCCCTGTGGGACACCGCACGTCATGGGCGTTCGCACAACGTCCCCTGCTCGGTTGGTACAGAGGACGCTGCGCCCCACCAAATAGTCTGCCACTAGCCGCCTCAGGTAAGCTGGCACTCCGTGATACCGGAGCGCCTCCCTGATGCAGCTGAATGGCAGACTATTGAATGCGTTGGCGATGTCTAGGGACACCGCCAACAGCACTCCCCCACCGGTGACGGCCTCAGTCGCCACGGCCCTCAGGCGCAACAGAGCCGCGATCGTCGAACGACCCCTCCTAAACCCAAACTGGGCGTCCGACAGATCGGGCCCCGTGCCGACGAGGTGCCGCTCGATGCGGGCAGCTACCACCCTCTCCAGTAGCTTGCCCGTGTCATCGAGCAGCACGATAGGCCTGTAGGCCGAAGGCAACCCCGGAGACCGTCCCGGCTTCGGCAGGAGCACCAGCCTTCCCTCCTTCCAGCACCCAGGGAACCGTCCGGACGCTAAACACGCGTCGAACAGCTCCCTGAGGCGGGGACCCAGGTGGTCGAGGACCAGGCCCAACACGCGGTTTGGAACACCGTCGGGCCCGGGGGCGGTGGACTTTGCGCACATGCGCGCCACCGCCACTCCCATCTCGGGTTCCGTGATGGGCGGAACACTGTCGTCGTCGGCCTCCCGGTCAGTGTCTGGCGGAGCCATGACCGGGGGCGTGTGTTCCGCCCGCCGCGGGAACAGGTCCTCGACGACCCGGGTGAGAAGGCTGGGCTGGAGAGTCTCGGTGAGGGGAAGGCCCCGCGCGCGGAGCTTATTCAGCACCGCGCGATAGGGGCGTCCCCAGGGGTCACGATCGAGACCGTCCAGCATCTCCTGCCGACTGACGTCCTTGGCGGAGCGGACGGCCAGCCTGAAGGCCGACCGCGCATTGCGGTAGCCCTCATACAGCAAGGCCTCCCGCTCCGCGTCGCGTTGCCGCCGCCGGCTGCGGGTGTAGGCCCTCCGGGCGCGAATGCACACGGCCCGGAGATCCGCCAGCTCCCGGGACCACCAGTGGACCGCCCTCCTCGGGGGCGGACGCCGTACCCGGGGCATGGCCGCATCGCAGATCTGCGTCAACGCACTGCGGATGCGGCCAGCCTCGGCGTCCACCCCGTCCGACTGGTTGGCAGAGGACAGCCACGAGTAAACGATGGCTGTCTCCGCCAGCTGGTCCCGGTCTAAGCGACCCACAGCCCATCGCGGGAACGCAGGACGTCCATCCGCCCCGTGACCCCTGCTGGGCGTCGGGATTACCGGGGAGACCTCCATCCGGATATACCGGTGGTCCGACAAGGTCTCCACCTCCTCCACGACGCGCCAGCTCCCCACGCGTGCGGCAACCTCGGGGCTAGCGAACGAAAGGTCCACTATCGACCCGCCCCGTTGTCGCACGCACGTATGCACCGAGCCCCTGTTCAGCAAACAGAGGCCCAGTGCCGCCGCCCACTCCTCGATCGCCCGTCCTCGGTCGTTCGTCCGGGGAGACCCCCACGCCACGGACTTGGCGTTGAAGTCCCCCAAGACGAAGACCTGGCGCGATGCCATTCGCCGTAACGAGGCCTCCATGATGGTGAGGGAGGCCTCGAAATCGGTCACACTCCAGTTAGGGGAGAGATAGACTCCGAGGAGCGTAATCTCCCCCCAGTCCGCCGCGACGTATCCGACGCCCCTGTCCCTAAGGGTCAGAGGCGACGAAGGCCACGACGTGGAGGCGACGATTGCCACGGTGCCATCGGTGCTACCCAACCAGTTAGGCCGGTCGGGCACCACGTACGGCTCCGCGGCTACGGCTACTCCTATCAACCACTCCGCCATGGCTTGCAGGAACACGTCCTGCGCACCGGCGGTGTGGTTGAGGTTGGCCTGGAGGAGACGAATGGATACGGGGTCCATTAACGGTCCGTATCCATCGTCACCTCCTCCGCGCTGACGGGCGATCGGGCCGCGCTCGGAGCGGGGACTGGCCCGGTCGATGGGCCGTCCCGCCCCCTCGGGGCCGATGCCGGGGGTCTGCAGTCCCCAGGTACGCGCCATAATGGCCTCCCGGACGTCCTCCACCGTCACGGAATCGTCCAAGCCCGTCAGGCGCATCTCTGCGCACTTGACAGGCCTGGCGATTCGGACACCATCCTCCGGCCCGAACAGCCCCCTCAACATCGTGGCCAAACTATCGGCCGTCTTCGCGCCCTCGGCCCCAGGGAACTCGAGTATTCGAGCCCCTGTCCGGGCCTTGCGGGTCCTTGCCTCGACGCCCCCGATACCGATACCGGAGACGTCCAGCTCCCGCCGGGCGCGTTTTAGGACGGCCTCATAGTTGAGGCCCCTCTCAGCCGCCTCAGGCAGCACGGTGATGACCACCGCGGCCGTCTTCGGCGACTTGAGGCCCCTGCGCGACCTTTTCTTCCCCTTTCTGCCGGCTCCCGCCTGGGGAGCGGCGGCCACGGCGGCACTCTTGGCCGCCGCTCTCCGCTTCTGGCCGCGTGCCTTCCTGCTCCGCTCAGCCACCTGCCAGCCCTGTTCGAGCCTGGCAGCAGCGCTGAGCGCAGCAGGAGCGGTCGCGGGTGCGCTGGCCGGCGCCTGCGGTGCAGCCGCTGGCGCCGGCCGCGGCCCGGCCTTGGCGGGAGCCGGCACCTTGCCGGCTTTCTTGGCCCCCTTGGGCCCGGCTGCGGCCGCAGCGTAGCTCACCACGCGGCCACCCTGACAGGGCAGCGGGGTGGGAGCTGACGCTTGCGGCCGCCTCGCCTTGTCCGCGGCGAGCGGCGGTCGGAGGGGCGGCTCAGGCGGGAACCTGGCCGCTACGGCGGCGATACGCGCATCCACCATCACCCCTACTCGGGCTAGGATGACGCGTACCGCCGACTCCGACACGCCGTGCACCTCGTCGGGCGGCGGCTCCTCCCCCTTACGCGGTCTCCCGCGGCCACGAGGCAGCGGAGGGACCACGACGAGGGGAGGAAGCGCCGAGGCCGCGACAGGCGCAGCCGGCGCAGCAGCCGCGATGGGCGCAGCCGGCGCAGCAGCCGCGACGGGCGCAGCCGGCGCAGCAGCCGCGACGGGCGCAGCCGGCACCACGGACGCCGACGACGTGCCCGCCCTCCCCGGCGCAGCCCGCCTCGGTGGCGAGGCCGGCACCGGTGGCGTGGCCGGCGCCAGGCGCGCGAACTGGGCCCGCAGGTCGGCCATCTCCTTGGCCAACCCGCGGTTCTCCCGTCGCACCGCCGATAGCTCCGTCTCCAGCTTGCGGTTGCGTTCCCGCAAGCCGGAGACCTCCTCGCTAAGGCGGGCGTTCGCGGCCTGTAGGGCCGCCACCTCGCCACCGTGGCCGGCCGGGCCGGGGGTCCCCGGCCTCGCCGCCACCGCCGATCCGCGACCTCTGCGCCCACGGGGCATGGTCGGGACCTTGGGAGGAGGCATGGTGGTACTCCCCTCCGAGTCGGTGTTCGAGCTGCCCCCCTTGAGGGGGCGCTTCCGGACGCTCGGGGGGAGGGCCTCCTCCCTCTCCTTCCTGGCACCCACCGGTGTTGTGGTCCTCTCCGCAGCCTGCATCCTCGACGACGACGGCCTACCCGCGAGCTCCTCAACTGACGGCCCGCCTATCGTCCCTATCCTACTCCTAGCGGACGGACCTGCGGCGCATCCCCCGCCCTCGTCCCTGCTCTGGCCGACCTGCATCCGGTCGGTGCAACTTTCGTCGGCGGACCGCTCTGTGGCATTGCCGCCCTCGTCCGCCGACATCTCCGAGGCCATGAACGCCTCCTCCTCCGACGGCCCTGCAGCACTGCCGCCCTCGTCTCGCGACGGCTCTGCAGCAGTGCTACCCTCGTCGCTCAACAGCTTCGATTCCGAGCTGTACCGGTCGGAGTCGCTCCACTCTTCGGAGTCGCTCCCTCCGCCTTGTCTCACCGTGGACGGTCCTGCGGCCTCGCCGCCCTCGTCCTGCGACGGCTCTGCAGCAGCAGTGCTGCCACCCTCGTCGCCCTCAGCCATACCGGCCGCCTTCTGCCGCTCCCGCCACGCCTTCGACCTTGCAGCCAGAATGCGGGCTCGCGCCTGGGCGGTACGCTTCGGCTTCCTCTTCCCCTTCTTCTGCTTAGCCTTTTTCTTCTCCACCTCTTCTCTCCCTTTCACCTCCTCTTTCCCCTCCCCCCGGTGAGCCTCAGAATGTTGTGCCGGGCTCTCGGCAGTAAGGGCAGTAGTTGTCCCCCACCCATACGACTGGGGACTGACTGTGCCGGGACTTGGGCGCGACTCCAAGTGGACGTCGCGCGCAAGCACCGGCACAGCAAGGGATTCCCCGGCTTGGCCGGGACCCTCTGGTGAAGTCATACTCGTATACACTTCTGCCATATTGTTGGACGTTTTTAAGTCTTGCCTTGACTACCACTCTAACGGCTGGACGCTCGCGCGCTTTTTAACCCACCAACCATTCATCCCCTCGCCGAGTGGCCAAACTTAGGATTAGGGGTAATTTTTTATAGGGGTTTTCTTCCCCGCGGTCCGAAGACCCCCGGTCCTGACCCCCCTGCTCAGGATTACGGTTTGGGCCTTCCGGGTCTGGCCGCTCGCGAGCGACCGACCCGTCACGCCCCCGGGCCGTGACGCAACCGTCCCTGGCGACGGAGTGCCATGAGGCACATCCGCCCCATTGGCCCCGGGTCAGATCCGCCGTGCTCTGCCACCAGAGCCGCACGCGGAGACCCCCACCTGCCGGAATCTTGGCCGTCCAAATGGACGTATGACGTCCAAATGGACGTTACCAGGGAGCACCACGAGGAGGTGCTCCGGCCGCGCCCCCCTGAAATTCCACCCCTAACGGGGTGAAATGCAACGGTAAAGTTTATATGGCAAGAAAAAAAAATCTTTAACTACTATCTTCAAATTAAGCACAAATACTCTTTAATTAAAATAATTAAATACGTGTTTCAGCGTTTGTCCATTTTCATCCTTTAAGGGTGTAAAATAGGTAGAAAGATGTCAGTTTACTGAGTTATCACAGAGCTGAAACTATTGAAGCCAGAAACATGAACTTTTGAAATTAGTTGCTTTGCGTGTGAAGTAGAAACCCACTAAAATAGGCTTTTTTGAAATTCAACCCCTTTTTTTTTTGTGGGTGGGTCGCGGTCGGCGCGCCTCCGCACCACACCCCGACAGAGGGGCTTAAGCAGGCAACTCCCGCAACCCACCCGAAAACCACCTCGCCTTCGTCGTTGGGCCGACCACCAGAGCAGGTTTACTTGTCGTCAGTGGTCCGCCCGACGGAATACCCCCTACGTGGGGTACCCTCCCATCGACCGATGTCCCCCCCTCGGGGAGAACGTCGGTCTTTCCTCACGCGGTCGGCCTCTCGGCGGGTGACGGACTAATCCCCGGTCACGTCACCCGCGGCCTCGGCTAGGGCGGCATGAGGCGCAGGTAGTTGCGCCTGCGCCGCCTCCTTCTGCGAGATCACTGTCTCGCAGAAGGCTGCGACCGCGTCCCAATTCCCGACGCTGTCGACCATCGCCCTAGCAATGGCCGGCAGCGTCAGGTCGGCAAAATTCAACCCCTAGGGGTAAACGGCAGTAACAAAATTTGTATACGGAGAACAAAATCTACATCGATTTTCTTCAAATTCTCCAAAAATACTCTTTAGTAAAAATAAACACGTATTTCAGCATTTTTTAATTTTCACCCTCTAAGGGTGTAAATATGTATTAATAAAAAATTTGTTTCCCTGATTTATCAACGTCGAGCTAAAACTACTAAAGCTGGCAACATGCAATTTGAAACACAACTTTATTTGTAAGGGGAGAAAAAAATCCTTATCGATTTTCATCAACTTCTCCACAAATACTATTTAATAAAAATAAATAAACACGATTTTCAGCATTTCTTAATTTGCACCCTCGAAGGGTAGGGGTAAATAGGTATGAAGAAGTTGGTCGACGCCGAGCTGAAGCTACTGAAGCTATAAATATGCAATTTTGACCGTAATTTTATTTTGTGACGTAGTGACCCATTAAGAAAGGATATTTTGGATTTCAACACCTAAGAGGTGAACCGCAGTAGCAAAGTTTGTATGAGGAGGACTCTTCGTTCATCATTTCAACCCTTATACATCCTACTGTTGGGCTCGAGCCTCCTCCATTATGAGAGGGAAAATGACCTACTATACCACGCTGGTCAAACGTGTTGCCATAGGTTTTAGTTTCGAGCTTTTCTTTTCTTGCATAGATGTTTTATGCATATTATAATCTCTTAGTCATCTCCTATGACAGCCACAGGTAGGAGAGGGGGTAGTGAATTGTATTCTTATTCCGTCATCACACTGAAAATACTCTTCAGTAAAACTGAATAAAGAGCATTTGTCAATTTTACCTTCTAAGGGAACTAGGCAGGTAAGTTGTCTAAAACCGAAGCGAAGCGAGGGCGGGCTGCTAGTATTATTTATAATTTTATCTTTCACAGAAAATGAGAAGAATTTCTACAAGTCTGTTATGTATTTAAATCGTAATACATTTAGTAAGATGAGTGCATGCGGTATGTTCTACGTGGACGCTCATTTGTCTTTGAATTTTTTAAGATTAATAACTAATTACATAATTGTTGAGCTACAATTTCGTATATTGTGAAATTGCCTTATTCTGTTCAATAAAATTGGTCATCTATTTTTTTCTGATGTTTTCTTTTAATATTTGTACATAAATGTTTCCAAATCATGACAAATTTAAAATATATGTAATACCTCACACATTTTCGTGTGGTGAAGGAGTTTTCCGTGTGGTGAAGGAGTTTTCCGTGTGGTGACGGAGTAAGAGTACAATTCATAACTCCCTATCTTGCCCAAGGATATCGTAAAAGACGACTAAAGGAAACACAACATCTATGCAAGAGAAGGAAAACTCGAAATAAAATCCTATACCAACCTGTCTAACCAACCATTAATATACCATTTAAGATCAATTTCTCTCCTATTGTGGAGGAGGCTCGAGCCCTGCAGTGGCACGAGCCGAAATGATGATAATGATATGATCTCATTATCTTTCCGTGTGGTGACGGATTAATAATATGGTTCCCCGACGTTCTGTCTTGCACGCGGGTGGGGTAAACATGACTAACGGATTATAATATACATTTAACATCTATTCAAGACTTTATGAACGAACCAATTGTGCCTATTCTATTATTTTCTTGGTTTAAATCCATCTTCTCATTATTGCTTTTCTATTGAAACTGAATTGGAGTAAATCGATTGGATGATTTAAGACTGCAATGAACATATAATATGTTAATTACAGTCTTAAATCATCCAATAATATGGTCATTATAATATGTAGGTACAACTTTTTTAACTTTTAACTATGTATCTTCTGTATGGCAACGAATTAATAATACAATTTACCACCCTCTTTCTTTCCCGTGGGTGCTAGATAACATCACTAAAGGATAACGATATACAGATAACATCTATGCTAGAGTAGAAAATCTCGAAATAAAACCAAGCCTAACCGCCGATCAGAGTGGTATAGCAGGTCAATTTCCCTCCCATTGTGGAGGAGGCTCGAGCCCAGCACTGGGACGTATATGAGCTGTGATCATGATGTATATAACTAAACATAACGATACAAAAACTAGACTTCATTTTAAAGTACAGTGAAAGTTTCATAAAGACGAAACCCGGCTCAGAACTAAATAAAATAATAATAAAATATTTATTTCCCAAAAATAATACACAGGATATACATACAAATTTGAAACAGAAATGTGTAGAATCATTATTTATTTGGACACTGGTACCCAAAGTAAGATTTAACTTGTGGTATGGATACCAGGCCCTCGCAATATTTGCATATAATTTTACATTAATCTATATTACAATAAGAAATTTGTGTATAGTGAGTGTTTATGTGTGACGTGGGTGACTATATGTGGCGTGAGTATTTGTGGGTGAAGCAGATGATTAAGTGGGTATGAGAATTTAGGTGCAACGTGGGTGATTATGTGTGGCGCGAGAGTTTGAGTGAGGCGTGCGTCTTTGTGTGTGCCGTAAGTGTGGCGTATTTGATTATGGCATGAGTGTTTGTGTACGACGACGTCGGTGATTATGAGGGTCGTGAGTGTTTAGGTGTGACGTAGGTGATTATGTGTGGCGTGAGTGTTATTATTGAAATGGGTGGTTTTGGGTGGTATGAATATTTATGTGAGGGAGTTTGTATACCTGTTGGTGTTTCAATGGGTGGATGTGTGTTTGCGCATTGATATGTGAGCAAGCCCAATATGCATACACAATATGCATAAACACATACACATATGTATTATAGTATACCTATTTTAAGTAAATTTTCAATCTGTGCATATGTTTTAGCCTGTAACCAAATAATGATTATTTTTTTGCATCGAGTCCTAGATAGGGGATATATATTTAGGCACTTATTGAGCAGATTGTATAAATGGGAGCTGAGTATGTTATAATGTCTGGCGGCCAAAGAAGTATTGAAGTGCTGGTTAGGACAGACTTTATAAGTACGACGTTTATGCAGACTATCAGGTGTGTAATGTAAAGAACTATGCTTTTTAATGATAGTTTCAAGCACAAAGAGTTGTCTAACACTAAGCAATTTACAATCGGAATATAATTGAGCGGTTGAATACCTGAATGGTTTGAAGGATAAAACTTTAAGTACAGTCCTCTGTGCACGCTCCAGTGGTAAGATATGAGACTTCGCCGCTCCACCCCAAACAGTAATGCAATAGCTTAATATCGACTGACACAACGCGCAGTAAACGGTTTTCAAAATGTTAAGATTAGCAGAATTACGTAATTTTTTGAAAATGTAAATCATTTTACGCATTCGAGAAGTGAGGCATGCTATATGCTCCTTCCAACTTAAAAGACAATCAATATATACACCAAGATATTTTACCTGAGTAGATCGGCTTAAGACAGGACAGTCACATGGTGTTCGTGGTTCTGGAGAACAAACATGCGCTCTAAGGTGGTACATATCTAGAGAAGGTTGCGTTCGTGACGACAGTGAAAAAGTTAAGTAAGTTGTTTTAGTAAGATTAAGAGATAAGAGACTATTAGAAAGCCATCGAATGACACGATTTAGAGCATGTTCAGAACGCACGAAAACCTCATCCCAAGTCTTGCCGTGGATGAGAAGGGCAGTATCATCAGCATATGCGGAAATATAACAAGACTGAATGGAGAGATTGCATAAGGAGTTAATATAGAGAAGAAAGAGTGTTGGCCCCAAAACTGAGCCTTGCGGAATACTATACTGAAGAAGAACTATACTGTTAATTGTTTTGTTAGCAAGTTTTTCTTCCTTTAATTTAATAAATTATTACCTAGTGATTTCATCTATACAAATAAACAAAAGTGTTTATTTGTAATGTCAAAACATCGTTTTTTTTTTCATGCTCACACGTTACCCATCACCTATGCCTATAACTAGTTTAAATATTTTTTGTTTGTCTGTTTATTCCGGGTAATCTTCAAAATTGCTGCCTGTATAGGGAGTAACTTAGGCTTTACATTTAATTCATATATTCCCATGTGAGCAAGAACTACATGGATAACATCGCGGGAATGTGCTAGTTCATAATAAATGCTAATTTATTAACAACATGTTGATTGATGCATTACGTACGCTTTCTTAATTAATTATAGTAAGGGAGCCCAATGAGGAATTGTCGATTTACTCAAACATGACAGATAAAATATAAGGGGAACACCTTGCATTCTGCTGGATATTTCCAACGTATCTAAGTTCTTTATTTAGGACCGTGCATAAGAGGCAGAGCATCAGATTAGTAAAAGAAATTATCAACAGAAAAGCTAAACTGCGTCTGATAATGATAAAGGTCAACAAAATGAATTTATATTGCATTTTCAAAAATTCGCTGTTGTGTTTTCCGTGACTTCCAAATCGTTAGATTTTTAAAGGGGAAGATTCTCAGTATTTATTTAAGGTACCCTCTGCATATCTGATGAGTTAATATTTTTTTATTTTCCAAACCTCGGGATGGCCACCTTTTCTATTTAAGGCGGTTGATGAACTTACTTTTACCACAAGAAACATGTTGGAAGTGTACATCATTAATATCTGACACATTTAAGTAACAGTTTTTTTACATTTATGAAAATGTGTAAACGTTTTACATATTACAAGAACGGAAACATTATATAATTTTATCTTCCTACGTAAAGATCTAATCAAAAAAATCAACAGATCTGCAAGAAGCTTCAGTAAAGCCGTTTTTAGCATCATGAACTCCTCTACTATTACCAAATTTAGACATCAATTATAGTCACATTTATCAGGTAATACATTATGAGAACCAACGCCAATCAATTCTTAGTGAGTCAATTGAAGTGCCACAAAAAAGATGCCTTTAAAAGCGACAAGAATAACGATGACTCCGTTGCTAATTAATAATTATCTACATCAAGAAATTAAAAATATTCTTTATCCTTTTTATCTAATGCAAAACATACTGTTATCATCAAAGTTTAAAATAAAAAATAATTATATAAACACTAACGGAAGAATATTTAATTCATTCGTAGCATTATTCTTTCTTGTACTATTTCTTAGCATTGGTTACGAATTATTATACGGTCATCTATCTGAAACGATTAGTTTCTTTGGAAGCAAAACACAAACATGTTTAACTTATTTTTACGCGACGTACAGTTGTCTTACAATTCTTATACAATTCATTTTAAATGTGGTACATAGTAAAAATAATGTGTTGTTAATTTTGACAATTCAAAGAGTAAATAATGATATCAAATTAATTAAAAAACGCGTAAAAATATTTGTTATTTATAACTGGATATTAAATTTAATCATATGTGTTATGAATTTAGTGAATTACATTTATATTTCTACATTGTATGATTATTTTGATGTATCCACTGGATGCATGGATATTTTATACATATGTGTCGATTTGGACGTATTATATGCTAATTTCATTATAATGCTTTTAACAAAATATCTGAATGCATGGCTAAATGATGCTCTATACCTACAAACAGATTACAAGGAAATGTTGACAATATATCAAGATATCATGGTGGCTTACAATTTGTTTAAGGAGATATTTCAATATATGGTTATTATACTCTTTATTAGATTAGATATTAAAAACAATTATTAAGAGAGAAAAAAAGTATAACATAATTTACATTTTCTTAAAATTAATTCTATGTAATCGGTCTCCGTAAAGATGTAATGCGCAAAAACCTAACAATTTACAATATCTCAGTTCATATAAGTCCTACTGCTAGACTCGACTCTCCTTCAGAATATAATGGAAAATTAACCTAATTTTTTTTTTTTTTTTTGTGGGTAGTCTGCGGTCGGCGCGCCTCCGCACCACTCTGTCCGGGGCGACAGAGGGGCTTAAGCACGCAACTCCCGCAACCCACCCAAAAACCACGTCGCCTTCGTCGTTGGGCCGACCACCGGAGCAGAGTTAACTTGTCGTCAGTGGTCGGCCCGACGGAATACCCCCTACTTGGGGTACCCTCCCATCGAACGACGTCCCCCCCTCGGGGAGGACGTCGGTGTTTCCTCACGCGGTCGGCCTCTCGGCGGGTAACGGACTAATCCCCGGTCACGTCACCCGCGGCCTCGGCTAGGGAAAATTAACCTAATGAACATCGCTGGTCAGCTGCTCCATTTCAAGTTTTCCTACTTTTGCAAAGATGTTATATGCACATTATATCCCTTAATCGCCTTTTATGACATCCACGGGCAAGAAAGGCAGGGCAGTGAATTGTATTCTACCGCACGAAACACAATTACCAGGTAATTATCTCATTTACAGATATTTGTATATTGCCTCGATACATTTCTTCGCTGCTTGGGTCACATCCAAATGGCATTCGAACTATCTGATATTCATAATAAAAATATAATAAAAGTAGTAAGTTTTTGTTGATAATATATGCTATATATCATACCCATAGCTCAATAGATATCCACTTTTAATTTTAAGCTTTTTTAATACTAATAAGGGTTTAAATATGAAATAGCCGTTTTAACGTACAAGGCACTTTAAAAGCAGCAGAAACGGCTCGTAATGTCAATGCTATGTTTGGTGAGGATACAGCTGATAAACGCACCATGCGTTTTTGGTTTAACCACTTTCGTAGTGGAAACTGGGACTTGAAGAATGAATCACGAGCAAGACCAGCCTCTAAGGTAAATAAAGATGAATTGAAGGTGATGGTGGAAGTCAATCCGAGTCAAACTACCAAGGAATTAGCGGCGTGGTTTAACGTTAGTATACCCACAATATTGGCATACACTATTTGCACCAAATCGGTAAAATAAAAAACCTCGAAAAGTGGGTGACTCATGATTTGGCTGAGCTGCAGAGAGCAGCGCAGCGCGTGTTGAAGCTTACCTTATCCTGTCAAACCGTTATATAAATGAAGGGATTTTGGACCGAATTGTGACGTGTGATGAAAAGTGGATGCTTTATGATAATCGCAAGCGCATTGTATGCAATGGCTGACCCCAGGTCAAACGCCACATCAATGCCCTAAAGCGACGCTTACCCATAGAAAGGTGATGGTAAGTGTTTGGTAGTCACTTAAAAGTGTAATTCACTACAGCTTCCTCAGATCTGAACTGAACTGCAGTTAGAAACCATGCATCATCCTCTGTACTCGCCAGACCTCGCCCCAACCGACTACCATTTTTCCGTGATTTGGACATTTTTTTGATTTTTTTTTTTTGCCGAGGTTGCAGTACTAAATACCTACACACAGTTTGTGGAGTCCAGGACCCCAGAGTTCTATTGCAAAGACTTAAATGATCTTCCAATTAGATGGCAGAAATGTAGAGATAACGAGGTTAAATACTTTGATTAAAGAAATCTGTTTTATGAAAAAATTTTAATTGAACAATGTGAAACGGCAATTTCATACTTTAACCCCTATATTTAGCATTATACATTAACCTCGTTTGCATTTATACGTTAACCTCAAAGACTAAGGTCTTCCGAAATTTACTAATAAATATAACTTTTTTATACAGAATGATGTTGACAATTTTAATCTAATAATATTAATAGTATTTTGGTTAATAAAGAATATATGTATGATCATATGGTTCTGCATAAAGTGTCAAGAATTCTATTTGTCAGTGGAACAGATAGACAGTGAATGCTTGTTAAGATCAATCAACATAAATTCCTTAAATATGTCTGGTATGTTCAAATATTTTAATTCTTTTATGAATGAGTGAGGCTAGTGAACATAATAATTAATTTATTACTACCGTTGGTTAGATCTTATAGGCTGGACTACGAACTCATAAGACCAAACGTACTTCTATCGTATATCAGGTAAAAATTTCACACTGTTTAAAACATGACAGTAAATTGCTTGGGCGTGAAAGGAACGTAAGTTGTAACATAAAGGAACGTATGTCTATTCTAGACTAATATATTAGTAGTTTAGTTTAAATTAAAAATAACGATTATGAAGGCTTCAAGCCCTATACTGTTAAATTTTTTATGTGGTGACGAAATAACAATATAATTATTCACCCTCTATTTTGGTGTCGTAAAGGATGACTGAGGGATATACTATGCATATGATGAAGCAAGAAATTGAAAGAAACTCTAAATAAATTCCAATACCACCCTCTCACGAGCGTGACATACTAGATGAATTTCCTCCCCATCGTGGTAAATTAGTTTTAAAATTTTTTTGTCTCTATGTCTGTCCTTCCGTGTGGTGACGGAGTAAGAATACAATTTACAACTCCCTATCTTGCCCGTGGATGGCGTAACAGACGACCAACGGATATAATATCTGTGCAAGATCTCTTGCACAGTTTTCCATCTGGAAAACTGGAAATGAAACCCTATACCAACATGTCTGACCAGAATGGTATAATAGGTTTAATTCCCTTCCGTTGTGGAGAAAGCCCGAGTCCAACAATGGGACGTATGTGGGATGCGATGATGATGATGATGTTTGTTTGTTCTGAGTAATTTTGCAAACAACTGAACCGATATTGATAATATTTTACTACATGGTAGCTGTCTATATCAAAAATAGCTCAGGCTATGTTTGATCTCGAAATTCCCACGAAAACAGGAACTAGGCGGGTGAAACTACTGGACTTTGCTAGTAAGAAATAAAGAGAGACATATATTTTACTGTAGATTAGTTACAACATAAAATTTTGCTTAAATACTAGAATAACCCAATCAACAAAGAGTACTTATTGTTGTAAGCTATGTGCTCCAAACTACTCCAAGTAGATTAAAAATGAAAGATTGTAGATAGTACGATAGATGTAAAAATAAAAATATAACTAATATAATCAATATGAACTTGGGCGTGTTTATTATTTTAACGATAAAGCCGAAATTTGAATGATACACGTGGAAAAGGAAGGGGTGGTGACCATTCCATGGTGATGATTCCATCAACACATGGACAATTTCATGTTTTATTTTCATTATAAGATCTGGAATAAACGTCGCAGCACCTTTCATATTTTCTGCAGTAAGCATTAATAAGCAGTTCAGGAATACTGTTCATGATACTAATAGGTTAAAATTAAGATCAATCTCATAAACACAATGTAGTCAAGGAGCTTAATGTTTCTATCTTCATCTATACCAATAAATAAAATTGGAGTGTCTGTTTGTAATGTCAAAATAATAGGCTTTTTCCATGCTCACACGGTTATTTGCACGACACCTATACCTAAAATAGCGATTAAAAAATTTTTGTCTGTCTGTCTGTCTGTTTGTTCCGGGTAATCTTCAAAGCGGCTGGACAGATTTCAAAAATTCTTTTACAATTGGAAAGCTATAATATCGGCGTAAACTAGGCTATATTTTATCCCGGTATTCCCACGGGAACGGAAACTACGCTGGTAAAACGACTATAACCGAAGCGAAGCGAGGGCGGGTTGCTAGTACATACCTATATAAATTTCTGTGTGTACCGGTGAATGTCACTAAACTACTCCTAAACGGCTGGACCAATTTCAAGGAGAATTCCTTTTATTTTATTTGAACAGAACAACGTCTGTTGAGTCAGCCAGTATTATATACAATTATATTTTTCACAGAAAACGAGAAGCATTTCTACAAGTCTGTTGTGCATTTAAATCGTAATACATTTAGTAAGATGAGTGCATGCGGTATGTTCTACGTGGACGCTCAACTGCCTTTGAAATTTTTAAGTTTAATCATTAATTACATACTCGTTCAACTGCAATTTCGTATACTGTAATACCTTCATAAATTGTTCAATAAATCGTTGTTGTTGTTTATTTAATTATTTGTACATAAATGTTTCCAAGCCAAGATAAATTTAAAATACAATATCTCATCATCTTTCCCTGTGGTGACGGAGTAAAAATACAATTCATCACCTCTATTTTGTCTATGAGTATCGTAAATACAATAAAGAGATACAACATGTACACATTTTTGCATGAGAAAGAATACTTGACATGAAATCCTAATACGTCTGACTAGCACGATATAGTAAGTCAATTTCACTCCCATTGCGTAAGAGGCCCGAGCCCAACAGTCGGATTTCTGTGGGCTGAGATGATGACTAATGATAATTATTTAGTTCAAGAAATTACAGATATAATTGATCCTTTCCATCTAGTGCAAAATATAGTGTTATCATCAAAGTGTACAATACGAAATAATTTTTTAAACGCTAACGGAAGAAAATTTAAATCAATAGTGGCTTTGCGTGGATTCCTCGTTGTGTGAAAATAACTATTATAAATGCGTCAACACCGATGACAGATATTATCAGAATTAACGACCGCACTTTTGGTAAAATCAGAAATAAAGGATTTTAATAGTTTTTACATAAATCATACTAGCAACTCGCCCTCGCTTAGCTTCGGTTTCAGTCGCCTTACCCGCGTAGTTCCCGTTCCCGTGGGAATGCCACGATAAAATAGCCTAAGCCTTATATAGACACCTACCTGGTAATAAAATTTTATCAAAATTCGTGATGTTTGGAAGATTACCTAAAACAAACAGTCAGACAGACAGGCAAAAATTTTATAAATCGGTTTTTAGGCATAGGTATCGTCCAATAAACCGTAACAGCATGAAGAAAGGCCATTATTTTGACATTACAAACAGACAATTTAATTTTATTTATTTGTATAGATGTACTGACTATTAGATAGAGCGATCGATTAACACTTTATTTGTACAGCAAATTAAATTAATTTGTTCGATTACACAGCCTACTTAACCCAAAGAGTAAGCTGCCGCTGAAACGCAGTATCCGTCTTCACATTGCCTGCATATATCCCATAATGATATATACCAGGATAGTATTCGCTCTTGTTAGGCCACATAGGACCCATAGGCTACAAACATTACAGAATATGAATAATAGAATAAACACTACGCAAAACACTATAAAAATAGGTTTATGCGTGTGACGTAGTTCATACGCAATACAAATTTCCACATCGACTTACACTTGGTGATCATTAGGCAATATATGAAACAGTGTGCCCGTACTTTGATTCTGCCACGAAACACCACATCCCTTAGAGGTCCCCTGTGTTCAATGCACATTGAACATGCAACGCAGCAAACTCAAAAGTAGAGCATGTCAACATACAAGTAAAGCATGTCAACATACAAATGTGCAAAATTAGCACTGACATGATTTAAAGACACTGCGTTATACTTTACACGTACGACACACTAACACAAAATGGTATATGTGTGTATTAGCAATAAGTAGTATATAAGGTGTACATTGTGTAAAATAAATCAGATTTGAATTTATTCATCTCTCAGTTACATCCCTCTCACTGCGGCCAAGACACCCTTAGCCGTCAGTTCTGATTAGTCGAGTGAGTCTGCTTGACTGGCAGTGAGAGTTACCAATCCTCCACCCAAAGCTCCATCTCACTGTGGCCAAGACACCCTTAGCCGTCAGTTCTGATTAGTCGAGTGAGTCTGCTTGACTGGCAGTGAGAATAACCAATCCTCCACCCAACATCCATCTCACATCCACCTGTCACCTTAGGTAGCACGGTGCAGGTATCCCATCATATAGGCTAGGAACTTAAGGGCTTTAGGTACTTCAAACTATAACCTTAGGTTCTTCTGTCAAACACGGCGTCAGTCCACTAGCCCAGACTACGCCTGTACATTTGGTCCTTCGAGTAAAAGTAAAGATTTTCCTCCCTCTAGCCCCCCCGTAGGTTTGACATAACAGACATACGAATCAGTTAAGAACGGGCTGGTGTACTCAACAAAGCATCAGTTTCGGAATTGACTGAAGGACTTTTACTTACGTACTCTGTCAGAAAGCCTCTCGTTGCGGTTCGGTCACTGGCCTCCCACAAGCGGGACTCACCAGCTGATTGAGAAGTCGCACCTTCAGGGACGTGTTATAGCGAGAGCGCAGGTACGATAAGTATTGACTTAAAACATTAGTAGTAGGGAAGTTAGGGTAGGGCTATTAGGGAAGAAGACAAAAGAAGCACTATGGACATACAAGAAATAAACACAGCAATCAGGAGCCAGAAGGAAGAAATGATAACATTTTTACATCAAATTGAAGCTTGCCTAAACTCAAGGCCGTTATGTGCACAAAGCGAAGACATCAATGATAATACAATACTAACGCCTAGTCACTTTTTAATTGGTCGGGAAGCAGTTGGAATCCCAGATCCGTTATCAAACATAAATACTGATTTAATAAATAGATGGAAACAAATTCAAAGAATGAAGAAAGATTTCTGGAAAGCCTGGTCATCTGATTATTTACATCAACTTCAACAAAGATACAAGTGGAAAGAAACTCAAGAAAATATCAAAATTGGAACCATAGTACTAATAAAAGATGAAAACATAAGTCCAAGTAAGTGGCCCTTGGCAAAAGTGGAAAGCGTTCACCCAGGAAGCGACGGGGTGATAAGAGTAGTGACACTCAAAAAATCGACAGGTTTATGTCAAAAACGATCAATACATACATTAATTCCTTTACCCGTATATCAGGAAGAATTAATGACTAACACGAATACGTTAAGAAAAAATACCGAAACGCCTGTGAATAGTAACATAGCAAATAACATAAATAAAAAGTCTAAGACACTTAAGTCAGGCGTGTTACTCTATACTACATTATTATTGTGTATCGGACAAGTAACAAGTACATCAATGTTTACTATGAAACATTTAAATCCAGGCCTATATGTAGAACAAATAGGTACTTCAACAATAAACAGAGGGAGTTTTAGAATAGAAACTAATTACGAAAGGAGTGATTTGGAACTGAATTTAAATAATACGATAAAAATAACTAATCAGTTTCAAAAGTTATGCACTGACACACAACAGTATACAAAAGACACCCATTGTGCAGAATTTTATTATCATTTGAACGAAGAGAAAGCACGATTTGAGAAGATAAAGGATTACCTTACTGGAATAAAGATTTCTAGAAGGAGACGTGGATTATTAGGACAAATGTTAACATACGTGTTCGGAGTAAACAATGAAGTATACAGAAGTATTGACTCATTGAGTAGCAATCAACAAGAACTTATAAACGCCGCCAATCATCAAACAAACATAATGATATCTACAGTATCCGCTGTAAACCAAACCGAGGAGCGGATTAAGAAAAAGTTAGAGAATTTTGAAAAGAAGTTAAATGAAGCTATAGCATTCATGTACGATAACGACGTATGGTATAAGATGGTAGACGCTAACAATGTGAAAATACAAGTAATACAAACGTATCAATTAGCGAGCAATTACATAACAGAGATTATTCACTATTACAACGGGTTACTTGAGATATACCTAAATAACGCATCGATATACACGATTTTGAGTCCTAAATACGCTAATGATATAATACAAACAACCAATCAAAAGTTACCTGGAAACTTAAGAATAATTCAGGATCAATTAATACAGACTAACATGGAAATAAATGCAACACATATAAACGTATTTGCGTACTATCCTATTCATGACATAAGAAAATATACGCTAATACACATAACGGCGATTCCTCAAAAGTTGACCGGGAGTTCTTTTGAATGCTTGTCAATCCCAAGAGCATTCATAGGCTTCGACTATAACAATGAACGATACTTTGAGTTAAGTAAAGACGAGTTCAAAGATTGTTTACACAAAAAATCGGAGTTTGTTTGCTATCCCGTGGCTGTTAAGAACATGCAATTGAACAAGAATTGCATTGTTGACCAGCTATTCAGCAACAATAATAACACTAAATCACAATGCACATCAAGAAGATACAACATTCAATCTACAATTCTATGGAAACAACTTTACATGCAGAATACGTGGATGTTTATCACTACAAAAACACAATCAGCTTCGATAATATGTGATGGACAAAGACAAGAAATTAACCTAGAGGATATAGGAGTACTACACATTTCAGAAAGCTGTGTAGTAAAGACGTTGAACAACATTCTTGCAGCTAAACGAATAACAACAACAACTGTGCAAGCATCATATTTTAAAAGGAGTAATTTTACTCTAGACACACAAGTAGTCCAATCAGAGATACCAGACATACCGAAGGAGGAAGTATTAGATAGCTCCACCAGTATATTTGACCACTTAGCCGCTTCAGAAGCAAAGCTAAAAACAAGATTAGATAACACAATATGGAGGCGAATAGAGTCTCATTCCTATGTGGTTAGCACCGTGACATCTCTTTCTTTAATAGTATTAGCTTGTCTTTTAATTTATTTCAGACCACTCAAACAATGTCGAGATAGACTTACGAGAAGACAAAACAAGGAGACAACTACAACACAAGCCACAGAGACAGACAAACAGCGGGCAGCTCCACCACAACCACGGCCACGGTATGGGAAACCTCGTCCCCAGACTACAGTCCAAACACCACAAACGACGGAAGGACACATTGGACCATATGAGGTTATCGAATTATACGACTTGCAGTCGTGTTCCTGAGAGACCCCAGAATGTTCAATGCACATTGAACATGCAACGCAGCAAACTCAAAAGTAGAGCATGTCAACATACAAGTAAAGCATGTCAACATACAAATGTGCAAAATTAGCACTGACATGATTTAAAGACACTGCGTTATACTTTACACGTACGACACACTAACACAAAATGGTATATGTGTGTATTAGCAATAAGTAGTATATAAGGTGTACATTGTGTAAAATAAATCAGATTTGAATTTATTCATCTCTCAGTTACATCCCTCTCACTGCGGCCAAGACACCCTTAGCCGTCAGTTCTGATTAGTCGAGTGAGTCTGCTTGACTGGCAGTGAGAGTTACCAATCCTCCACCCAAAGCTCCATCTCACTGTGGCCAAGACACCCTTAGCCGTCAGTTCTGATTAGTCGAGTGAGTCTGCTTGACTGGCAGTGAGAATAACCAATCCTCCACCCAACATCCATCTCACATCCACCTGTCACCTTAGGTAGCACGGTGCAGGTATCCCATCATATAGGCTAGGAACTTAAGGGCTTTAGGTACTTCAAACTATAACCTTAGGTTCTTCTGTCAAACACGGCGTCAGTCCACTAGCCCAGACTACGCCTGTACACCCTGCGAACAACTATACTCCGTCCTGGACCTCGAAAGTCCCTCGGCCGAGACTCGTGTTCGACGAGCCAAACGACGAGACCACCACAGCTCAGGGAATAACATCTACGGCCTGGGAGACCACAACAAATAAAATACCACGGTTCTGTCCCCACTGCCGAGGTGCGAAATAATGCCGCATTAATATTAATAATATTAACGTAGGAACTGCCGCATTGCCCTCAGCAACGCCCCAAGCCGAGGTTCGTACCCCACAGGCGGTGCACTTGAATCCCGTTGCTTAAATGTTTTGAGTTGAGAGCCCTCAGCACTCACACTAGTCCACGTAAGACTGTAACAACGATCTGAGACATTCCTAGTCCAAATAAAAAAGAATTATGGATATTATAATCATCATGAATAAATTAAATAATGTATATATGACATAAATGAATAGATATAAATGAACAAAATAACGTTTTGTTCATTTATATGAATGGTATATATGATATACACACGAATCGTCAAAGAGATAACATTAAAATGGGAAAAAAAGAAATAAGAGTTGTCATCAATGTCTATGTTAGACATACATAGCGACTTAATGGCGGACTTTGCTCCTCCATATTTTATAATTACTCGCTGAGCCCCTTAGTTTAAACCGGGCAGAGTGTCCACAGAAGACATGTCGAAGAAGTCGTGTTAGCAGAACGAAGAGTGACTATCAGGCATGTAGCTGTGGTCCTATGACCACGGATCTCACGAATTGTATATGAAAAAGGTCTCTGCACGTTGATCTCTCCAACTCCAGCATCGCTGTTATGCTGCGGATTCATGATGATAAATAAGGTAACGCCAGGGGGATAACACTAAGGCCGCGAGTGACTGGACCGGAGAGTTAGTTCATCACCCGCCGAAAGGCCGACCACGCGAGGTAAGACCGACGTCCTCCCCGAGGGAGGGATGTCGGTCGAGGAGAGGGTACTCCTCAAGGGGTATTCCGTCGGGCCGACCACTAGCGACAAGTCACCCTGCACTGGTGGTCGGCCCAAAGACGAAGATGACGTGTCACGGGTGAGTTACGGGCGTGCATGCGCCCCTCTGTCGCCCCGGACAGAGCCGGGCGACGGGTGCGCCGACCGTAGCGCAAACCAAAAAAAAAGGGTGATAAAACTGATCGCACAACTTTTAATTTCGGTCATACATAACACATGCACGTTATTTTGGACGCATATCGAAGTGGGTTTTTCCTGCATACAACTATAAAGCAAAAACAAATAATTTAGAAAGGCCTGTTTAAAAAAGACAGACCACCTATCAAAATACTACTGCCAAAACTTTGGCGTTATGGATCTAAAAGAGTCAACACTAATACTGTATTAATTCCTTATCATGGCCTTGTCGCTTCTATTTTAAGATTTGGTATTATATTTAGGGGCAATTGTAGCGAAAGAGAAGGCATTTTCAGGGGCCAAAAGCGATGTATAAGAGCAATTTTTAACCTGAAAGTCACAGAAAGCGGCATACCAGTCTTCAAAAAACATAAATTGTTAACGTTTCCTTGTCTGTATATTTTGGACATTGCATTATTTGTAAAAACAAATCCTTATCTATTTCCAACATTGCACGAGTCACGTTTTAGAAATGTAGCAATGAGATGGAAATATCAAAATTTACTTCATACTAGTGGTTTTAAAACTACATTATACAAGAAAAATGTAATTATTATGGCTCCTACTATCTTTAACAAAATACTTAAATCTATGAAAGATCAAACTATAGGAAATTTTAAAGCACAGTTTACTGACTTACTTATAACCAAATGCTACTTATTCAGTGTCAGAATTTCTAAATGATGTTAGTTTATAATTTAAACCTGTTATAATTAAGCCCGTTATATTATTTTTAAGTGTTCTATTAAGCCTCTCTATTTTTCTTTTGTTATTGTTGACAATTTTATTTAACTTGGTTACCTACTTAGAGTTCAAGCTTCCTATTGTCTAGTATGTAGGTAAGCTATAACTATGTATTATACAAAACATTTGCATGCTTAAACGGTAGAATGTACTAGGCTCTTATTTATAATGTTTGTCACCTAATTGTAACTACCTGCATTCCAGCAAATAAAATAATTATTTTTAAATAAAACTACTTTACGGATTTTATCGCGTTTGTATTTGATTTTTGATTACCCGACGTTTCGAACACTTTACAGCATTCATGGTCACGGGTGGACTAAGATGTCTCACATCCAACAAGTCATCGTTACTGCAGAAAATTTATAATTATCTACCCGATACAGAAATTAGTTATTAAATATTGACCCACATTTTGATACAAAATTTATTGCTAGTGTAAGAAGAAAATGATTCTATATGAAAAAATTATATTGTTTATGGTTATTAATAATTAAACATTAAAATTAATAGTAATTATATTTAAAAAACTAACTAATAATCTAGTATACTACCACCGGATCGGAACACGGTCACACTGAGAAAGATCCGGCAAGAAAACTCAGGTGACATGATGCTAAATTAATATTAATTTTGAAGGCGGCTTACTTTATGTTACTAAAAGGTTTTAATTTATAAAAATTATCTTTAGTTATTATTGTGGGTCAAATCTATACAATATGAGCTCACAATGTCTTGCAGTCTTGTGGTGGTCTTTTTGGATTTGTTTTTAATAATGTTTATAACAGGATCCCAGCTTGATGGTAACACTCAGCCATCCTCTCTATTGAAATTTTTATGTTTTTTGATCTCAATAGCCTCGCGTACCATTCTAGGCAAGTATCGGTGTTCTTTTGCGAGGATTTGTGGTTTATCAAACCTGATGTTATGGCGGGCGCGGTCCTGACTATGTTCACAGACTGCAGACCTAGTGTCACGGCGGTGCTTCACGTCGGCTATGTGTTCTTTGATCCGAGTTCTTATGGATCAAAGAGATCCAATATAAGAGGGACCACAGTCACAGTCAAGTTTATATACTCCTGCATCTTGTAGAGGGATCTGGCACTTGACAGGTGGTAAGAATTGGCTAATCCTCTTCAGTGGCTTAAAATAAGTTTTAATGGAAGAGCGTTTCAGGATGTAGCCAATCTTGTCAGTGACTCCTTTGACATAAGGTAGGGAGGGGTGCAGGGAGGCGCTCAACTGTGGGTGGTTTCACTCGGTCTCTGCGACGGGGGCGAGGAACTGACAGCTTGTTTGCACGTAGCACCTGCTTGACATGCTGCACGTATCGAGACGTAACCTAGTTACTGGGGTAAGAGCAGGATGATGATAATTATGAAAGACGATAGAAAAACAGACTAGAATTAATTTTAAAATAACCTAAAAGTTTCATAAAGACGAAACACAACTCGGAAGAATATTTTGTTGAGTTTTGCCTTGATATAACAAATAAATAATGACTTTGTTATTCTTTACATGTATGTTCATTGATATATTACAAATTACCCGGAACAAACAGGCAGACAGACAGACAAAAATATAAAGTGTATTTTAGGCATATGTATAGTGCAAATAATCGTGTGAGCATGAAAAAAGTTCATTATTTTGACATTACAAACAGACACTCCAATTTTATTTATTGGTATAGACATTTTGCATAATATGCAAATTATATCCCTTAGTCGTCTATTTTTTAATCTATACCAATAAATAAAATTGGAGTGTCTGTTTGTAATGTCAAACTAATAGCTTTATTCATGCTCACACTGTTATTTGGACGATACCTATGCCTAAAAATCACTTTATATTTTTTTTGTCTGTCTGTTTGTTCTAGGTAATCTTCAAAACAGCTGGACCGATTTAAAAAATTCTTTCACCAATGGAAAGCTATGATATCAGGGAGTAAACTAGGCTATATTTTATCCCGATATTCCCAGGGGAACGCGAAATACGGGGCTAAGGCGATAGAAACCGAAGCGAAGCGAGGGCGGGTTGCTAGTTCGAAAAAAAAACCCTATTTGAGCGTGGGATAGTAGGTAAATAACCCTCCCATTGTAGAATTTTGTATGTGAACTAGGTCAACTGTTAGATTGGCTTTATACTTATGATATTATTGAGATCACAGAACTTTGTTTTCCAGTTTTGCACTACCGACCTTTTCACAGCAATCTGGTGCCCACCTAGGCACAACTGCAAGGGCTTGCTACCGCAAGGCCTTACAGTTCTGTGCGTAAGTGGGGACTCATCATAAATTACTCCCGGTATACATCAAACGTTACCCTTTTCAGTTTCTTAAAGGAGCATGCCAAGTCGCTTTAGTAATTTAGGCCCATAGTGTACACCTACAAAGGCTAGTGATAATAATAGTAGCCAATAGAAATAATGAATTAGTAAAAGAAGTGACTCACAAAAAACTTGGCATTTTAAAGTAATCAAATGTTCTTATATCTATCTCATCAATACAAGTAATATTAAATGTGTCAATTGTCAATATAAATTTATACACTACTAGCAAGCCGCCCTCGCTTCGCTTCGGTCTCAGTCTTTCCTGCGTAGTTCCCGTTCCCGTGGGAATACCGGGATAAAATATAGCCTAGTTTACTCCCTGATATTATAGCTTTCCATCGGTGAAAGAATTTTTGAAATCGGTCCCGCCGTTTTGAAGATTACCCGGAACAAACAGACAGACAGACAAATAGATAGACAGACAGTCAAAAAAAAATATAAAGTGTATTTTAGGCATATGTATAGTGCAAATAACCGTGTGAGCATGAAAAAAGCCTATTATTTTGACATTACAAACAGACACTCCAATTTTATTTATTGGTATAGATTTGAATTTATTTATGAGTACAATCAATTAGGAATGAAATAAAATAGAACCATATATGCAGATATTATGTGGTAACATGCCAGTGTTAGTATTCATAGGTAAAATCGTAGATTTAGCCCAGTCGAATTGTTGATTGGACCCAGGAAAAATTATAAGTAGAATTTTTCCTTCGGAATTCGTTAGGGGGGGGTCACTGGGAGTCTACATTTCGGTTTTCGAATTCCTAGTGGTCTTGCGTTTTCCGCCATCTTGATTTTAAGGGTGGTTTATTGTTTTTAAATAACTCGTTTATTTTCAATTTTACACGAAAAATGGTCATTACCAAAGTTGTTCAGAATTAAATTTCCTACAATTTTTGTTCTCATCATTTTTTCCGTAGGATCCCAACCTAACGAATTCCGAAGGAAAAATTCTACTTATAATTTTTCTTGGGTTTGGTCCGTTATTCGTCTAATTCGACTGGGCTAATTTTAACACCAATAAACACCGTTACAATCTTACAATAGAGTTGAATGGTTAAATTAACGTGTGCCGCATCTGCATCGATATTATACATTACTTTATGCAATTCTTGTAAAGATGAAAATAATAATTATTATTATTAGACGTAGTAGGTTTATATTATAATATATTATGAATATTTGTTAAAAATCAACTATTTAAATAATACAGTGATAATAAATTATTACTTCAATTAATGTACTCTTTCGACAGAATTAAATCAAAATACATCGCCTTCTAGCTTCCATTTTACTTGAAAATATACAGCATAAGCAATTTTATTACAAATACTTTAATCACTTTAATCAAATTAATGATTAGTGATTAATTTTACACGCCGGCGACTGGGGCAGCGTAGGCGCAATTACCTGCGCCTCATGCCGCCCTAGCCGAGGCCGCGGGTGACGTGACCGGGGATTAGTCCGTCACCCACCGAGAGGCCGACCGCGTGAGGAAAGACCAACGTCCTCCCCAAGGGGGGGACGTCGGTCGATGGGAGGGTACCCCACGTAGGGGGTATTCCGTCGGGCCGACCACTGACGACAAGTAAACCTGCTCCGGTGTTCAGCCCAATGACGAAGGCGAGGTGGTTTTCGGGTGGGTTGCGGGAGTTGCGTGCTTAAGCCCCTCTGTCGGCCCGGACGGAGTGGTGCGGAGGCGCGCCGACCGCAGCCCACCCACAAAAAAAAAAAGTGATTAATTTTACTGATGACGATTATAATTTTAATTGAAATTAACTTAATCACGATTAACTTTAATTCGAATAAAATTAATCAAATTAAGTAATAGATTGAAATATTACTCGATTAATGCCAAATCCACTAATACAATAGCGGAGTTCATGTAGTTATATTGTTACAGGTATGTAATCAGTGAAGTCTTCCAACAGATGGACTGGCGACATCGTAAAAGTAGCACGGCGCTGTTGAATACGGGTGTCACAGGATCGTTCTAAGTGACATTCAGATTAGTGTTGCCCAAAAAAGTCTTGCGCTTGCGGTCTTGGTCTTGGTCTTGCGAGACTGAGACCAAGACCGCTTAATTTTTGTAGGACCAAGACTGGCCCTGCAAGACTTGAGCAAGACCAAGACTGAGCCTGCAAGAGTCTCGCGTCTTGCATTTAAGTCTAATCACCATTGCAGCTTATATACGTCCAACTGTTGAGCTCGTGTCATCTACATAATAGGAGGGAAATTGACCTACTACACCACGGTAATCGGCCGTGTTGGTACAGGATTTCATGTCAAGTTTTCCTTTTCTTGTGCCCATGTTATATACCTATATACACGGTGACATTTATGTCGTCTTACAAAAGCAGGTCAATTAAAGTATCCAGTATCTACTATACATTCGTACAATTAAAAGGTTATAAACAATATTTACTAGAATATGTTTTAATAACAGTTATTATAAATAATTACTAATTAAAATAGTAAGGAAACGGCATGTAGCGAGCGCTAAGGTACTCAACACGGCTGATGTAGTATGTAGGTACTACGACCACTTGACCTCGGCGCCAATCGGGCATCGGACAGGATACCTGTTAGGTATCTAGCGTAGGGAATTACGCTTTGTAAAAGCCGTCCACGTGAACTTCGTACCTATGATAGGCTAACGAAATGCCGCAATGATAAACAGACTGTAACAAAATATTAACTTTAATTTATTTTATTATTTTTTTATAACTGCCACTATTGAACATTTAAATATGGTAGATATGTTTCTTTGGTCGGATACTTTTATGGTTTTTTTTTTGTAAGACGATAAAAAAGTCACCGTGTATTATAGCCCTTAATCGTCTTTTACGACACTCACGAGTAAAACAGGGGGGGGGGGTGAAATATATTCTTACTCCGTCACTACACGGCAAGTCAAATCAGTCTTGAGATATCCATCTATTAGCCAATCGACTCCCAATGTTGGTGTTGGCTTTTCAGAATTACTCTTTGGAAAGACTTAAGGACAAAAATACCATAATTATAAAACCACACTGTTAGACTGTCTTATAAGACTAACTGTCTTGATAGATTTCACACGAGAGTGCTCTTGCCCATTATATTTATATATCCGTTTATTCATTAGCCCAACGACGTCCACTGTTGGACATAGAAATATACCTACAGTTAATCTACATAAATAACACCCAAACTCGCAAAAAGAATTATTATGCATAGATCGGTATGCGTACATAAAGATCGCAATATAATAACGTTCAAGAGAAGTAAAATTACTAGAAATAAAAGCTTATATCAACATGTCTGACCAGCGTGGTATAGTAGGTCAATTTTCCTCCTACTGGGGGAAAGATTAAGCCCAGCAGTGGCACTTTTATGAACTGAGACGATGACGACGAATATCATACATTTGGTGACCCTCTTCATAGGTATATTATTAAAAACTATTAAAATCTATACTACTACTTATCATAAATCGGGGGAAATTGTTTATTTGAACGTCCCAATCTCGGAAAATATTCCAAAAGAATGTTATTTTGTCAGATAGTCTTTTTATACGGAAAAGTTTTAGGCTCTAATACATAACATTGCGACATACATATTGGTAAATTGGTCCGGAGCAGTGTCTATACAGGTAAACAATCAGTCAAAATTTTCAAGCTGCGTAAGCGTCCTAAATTTTCATCGACCTGGGCTAATATCACCGGATTTCGTCAGCTCTACAATTTCTCGGACCGACCACTGACGTCAATTCACCCTGCTTCGGTGGTCGGTCCAACGACGAAGGCGACGTGTCACGGGTGGGTTACGGGTGTGCGTGCCTGCGCCCCTCTGTCGCCCCGGACGGAGTGGTGCGAGGAGCGCGCCGACCGTAGCCCACCAAAGCTCTACAATTACATTTCCAAGGAAGGTTGGCGTCAGGCAGACAGCCGGTCATAATACTACCGATGAAACTTTAGCAGAATGTACTTGTATGAATTGTACATATCGAATCGATTTCACGTAATTGGAATAAGAAGCAGAGTGATGATGATTATGAAAAACGATAGTAAAACAGACTAGACTTCATTTTAAACTAACTTAAAAATATCACAATGAAGAAACTCAGCCCATAACAATATTGAGTTTTTCTTCATATATTTTAACAAATAAATAGTGACTTTATTCATAAAAAAAAAATGTTTACAGTGTGATTGATTGATATATCTCTAACTTTATCTAATGAATAAATAAGCGTTCACATAAATTATGTAAAACACTATTATATAATGAAAACCATTCGCCGATCAACATTTACAGAATTCTGTGAGATAGGTAACACAAAGAAGATGCTTTTAAAATCACCAAGAGTGGCAATGAGTGCATTGCTAATGAATAATTATCTAGAACAAGATATAAAAAATATAGTTTATCCTTTCTATCTAATACAAAATATAGTGCTATCATCAAAGTTTACAATACGAAATAATTTTATAAACACCAACGGGAAAAAATTTAATTTAATAAGAGCTTTATTTCTCGTTGTGTTATATTTTATTTACGCTTACAATTTGTTATATGGAGATGTAACAAAATCAGCTAGTCACTTTGGAAGCAAAACACAAACAATTATAACTTATTTCTCTGCGTTGTATTTTTGTCTTATAATATTTGTTTTATTCATTTTAAATGTGACACAAAGTGAAAATAACATTCTGTTAATTTTGGCAATTCAGAGAATATATAATAATATCAAATTAACTAAAAAACGTATAAAAATGTTTGTCATCTCAAACTGGATATTAAATTTAAGCATATTTTCTATGAATTTAATCATTTTCGTATGTGTTTTCAAATGTTACGATTATTTTGATGTAGTAATTGCTTGTACAAATATTCTATTCATCTGCACCGATTTGAACATGATATACGCTACTGTCATTATAATGATTTTAACAAAATATCTAAATACATGGTTAAATAATGTTATGTACTTACAAAGTAAATACAAAGAAATGTTGAGAACATACGAAAATATTTTAATGGCTTATAATTTGTTAACGAATATATTTCAATATATGGTTAGTATATATTTTTTAAAATCAATATTGAAATACATATTTATAGAAGTAATAGCAGAAAAAATGAAAAAAAAATACATCAGATCTCCGCCGTTGATCTGGCCCATATCTCACAATTGGGTTAATAATGCTAAAATCATCACACTTATCAAGCGGGTTAATGATCGCTGTTGCAGTTATAACAAATAAGTTTCTAAGATGAGTGTTGCCGTCGATTCCACTGGTGATCACGCAACCGGTTAATAATTACATCTATATATATACATATATATATATGTATAATAGAAAATATTTGGTTGACCGAGCTTTACTTGGTATATATACATATATTTTTTTGCAAATGGTATTTTAACGAACATATTAATAAAAATAAAAATCATAAAATAAAGAAACAATATCAGAAATTAAAAAACAGAATAATAATAACAATAAGGGTCGAGCCACACGGTGCGGTGTGGCTCCGGCACGACGCCTGAGCGGTGCCGCAACAGTTTTCTGTACAAAAATGAATGGTATTCCGCACGGCGTGGCCGGTTCCGCTACGGCGCCGCACCGCAGGCGCACCGGACAACGGCGCGAGGAAGACGAGGTGGGGAGGGGTGCAAGCAGTGCGGTGCTGCTCGGTTGTTTATACGGCATAGAGAAGAGTGCACGCTCGTTGATTGTATATAACTAATCTATACCAATAAATAAAATTGGAGTGTCTGTTTGTAATGTCAAAATAATAGGCTTTTTTCATGCTCACACGGTTATTTGCACGACACCTATGCCTAAAATAGCAATTAAAAAATTTTTGTCTGTCTGTCTGTTTGTTCCGGGTAATCTTCAAAACGGCTGGACCGATTTCAAAAATTCTTTCACCAATGGAAAGCTATAATATCAGGGCGTAAACTAGGCTATATTTTATCCCGGTATTCCCACGGGAACGGGAACTACGCGGGTAAAACGACTATAACCTATAACCGAAGCGAAGCGAGGGCGGATTGCTAGTTACTAATAAGCCAGGCCAACCGTGTTGAGTTGCCGCAGCGGCGGCGCCGCGCCGTAGAATCGTTGCGACGCCGCGCCGTGTGGCCCGGCCCTAAGATTCGATCTCGACTACAACTTCCCAACTAAACTATTGTCACTCTTAATAGCGATAGCTAAATTACAATTCCTATTCTAATGTCATTTTATGTTATTTTATTGATTAGCTAAAAACACCGACAAGACGATATTTTCTATAAATAAAACCTAGCTAGATCGATTTTTGGCCCCGAAACCTATAGTACTTATAACGAATTTCCTCAAAATTATTGGTGCCGTTTTCGATATTCTGAAAATATATCTATATTTTCAGAATATCATTTACTAGCAACCCGCCTTCGCTTCGCTTCGGTTTTAGTCGTTTTACCCGCGTAAAGCCCGGTCCCGTGGGAATACCGGGATAAAATATAGCCTAGGTTCCTCCCTGATATTATAGCTTTCCATTGGTGAGAGAATTTTTGAAATCGGTCCAGCCGTTTTAAAGATTACCCGGAACAAACAGACAGACAAAAAAAATTAAAACGATTTTTAGGCATATGTATAGTGCAAATAACCGTTTGAGCATGAAAAAAGCCTATTATTTTGACATTACAAACAGACACTCCAATTTTATTTATTGGTATAGATATAAAGGGTGTATCAGGTTATGGGGTTCGAGTATGTTGTAGTATACCGGCCATAGATCGAAAAGTTATAATGATTTCAAAAATGTGTGTCTAACAGTCTACGCCTTAAATGTTACGTATTATGTAGGCATGGATAGACAGGATACATATAGGCATGTAAAGCTTCGACAGTATAATTTCATTCATACATACCTAGAATTGCGCAAACGCTTCAATGGTACCTTAGGTACAAACGTGACTCGGCGACGGTAATCGTCCGATCAGCTGATTTAAAGCGAAGTTCGTTTTGCTTATGCGAACGTAATCATTGATTTGTTCAATTTCTATTAAACATTTAACAAAGTACGAATATGTTGCAGATTAAGTATCATTGACTTTATACATTTCAATCAGATTTAAACGAAAAAACAATGACAAAATTGAAAACTTTACATGTCTCTAATTCATTAACGAATCGATATTTTTCCTTCAAATTTTTTTTATGGGTTCCTACCACCATTGCCTACCTTCCGTTTGACCAGTTGCCCCATAACCTGATACACCCTGTATAGAAATATACAAGAATAACTTCCTTTAAAGATATAAGATTATAACTACAAGGTGATTATTTCTTTTACAGATATTTATATATTGCTTCGATACATTCATTCGCTGCATGGGTTATATCCAAATAGCATTCGAACAATCTACTTTTCATAATAAGGATACCACAGAACCAGTAAGCATTACTTGTTGATAATACGAGTATATAGCGTAAATATGGGACAGTTACCATACCTTATGAAATAGGCAAACAACTTACAGAACGAGCATTTCAAAATCTTCAACGTGTGTGATGTGTCCTATTAATGAAAACAGCAATTAAAATAATTTATCATTCACTATTATATTTATTTAGTTAATAGCAAAATAGAAAAGTCTAATAAACAAGGCCGCAAGGAAGGATGCCTAATGCGTCGGTTACATGCCGTACCGATATTTTAAATTATGGGATAGTTGCTCTGTATAAATAAATAAGAATTATTTTAGGTTTATTAATTTATTGTATATTTCAGGGTGCCATTAAAAATCCCATTCTATTTGTAATAATTATGTGGTTAATAAAGAATATGTCATTGCTTGTATTGTTCTGCATAAAGTGTGAAGAATTCTATTCGTCGATGCAGCACGTAGAAATTAAATGCTTGCTACTGTCAATCAACAAAAATTCCTTAAATATAAATGGTATGTTCTAATATTTTGATTTTTTTATTAATGGCGGTGATAATTAAATTATTATTACTACCGCGAGATAGTTCTCACAGACTGGACTATAAAGTCGACAATAATACCGGCCTCAATCACATCAACGTATACCAAGTCATAATGTTGTTAATCTCCGACATATTTTTTTTGACATGGCCGATCATGCATGCTTCCAGTACCTAAATAGTAAATGTAAATATTAATAGACTAATAACAATTCAACTATTACTACTTTAAAGTCCAATAACGAATATGAAGGCTTCAACCTCTATGATCTCTTGCGTGGTGACCGAGAATATATAGAATACAATTCACCACTCCTATCCTTCCACTAGGTGTCGTAAAAGACGATTATTATGCCTCTAACATCTATGCATGTGAAGAGAAACTCGAAATAAAACCCTATACTAATACGTATGGCCATAATAGGTCAATTTGCCACCTATTGTGTATGAAGCTAGAGCCTAGCAATAGAACGTAGGTATATGAGGTATGATGATGTAGAACCCAGGAATTCAGGCAGATTGTTGGTGATACATTAAAGGAGTCAAATTTCGATCAATATCATAAACACAATACCAAGAAGCTGAACGGTTTCAGACTATATGCAATTTTATCTTTTACAGAAAATGAAAAGCATTTCTACAAGTCTATTGGGTATTTAAATCGTAATACATATAGTAAGATGAGTGCATGCGGTATGTTCTGCGTGGACGTTCAACTGCTTGTGAATTTTATGAGTTTAATCACCAACTATATAATTGTCGAGTTGCAATTTCGTATTTTGTAACAACTCCATATTCTGTTCAATAAATCAATCATCTATGTTTTCTGTTGTTTATTTAATGTTAGCTGACCCGACGACTGCCGTACCGCCATAATTTTTTTTGTAAATATATTTTCACATTTCCAAAAATCTAGTCTCATATTATGTTGCACACGGATCGTGTAGAATCTCCAGACACGTATGCACACATCCCGGCGATCAGCCAACTCTTAAAACCACCGGGGAACCGCTAACTCTTGTAACCACCAGGGAACCGCCAACTCTCGGCACCACCAGGGGATTGCTCTTTTCGGGGGATGCATCGCAGTTCTGCGTTAACGGACAGCGAATATGGCCAGCCTCGGATTAGTGCGTACAGCCACGGACAGGCAGGAAAGGATGGTACCTCCACCAATGGATTTCAATCTAGTAGACCCACAGCTCACCGCGGTGTTTCGTTTTCTTTTTGCATTATGCCTTTGTCGCAGAGATTCGATAGTCATGGTGGCAGCATTGTTGTCATGGGCATGATTCAAAGAGAATACAAATGACTGATTATTACTGATTATTGATTTCTGACAAAATTATAATTATCAAATTTATAACCACAGACAAAATTACGTTTAGCTGTCATTTGTGTTTTGTTATTACACGTCACGATGCGTTTTTGTTATACCACGTTTTATAGTGACTTGTATTCTCTTTGACGTTTTATGTCACATCCCACACCGCTCCGGGGCCAGACGGTGAACCCTAATGGCTGGTCCTCCAACACCTGAGACCACGCCTAAAGAGACTATACAACGCATGCTTAGCGTCTGGGCAGTTTCCCTGGGTGTTGAAAAGAGAGGAGGCTTGTGCTCCTACCGAAGTCGGGACGGTCTCCGGACTTAGCCGCGGCCTATAGGCCCATTGCGCTGCTGGACGACGCGAATAAGCTGCTGCGGAGGATTCTAGCTGCCCGGTCTGTTGGACGCTTAATTTGGTTTTAGAAAGGGGCGTTCGACGATCACGGCCTTATTACGCCTAAGGGCTGTAATCGCGGCAGAGTGTGCGGCGCGGCGCATACAGTCGTACACCAAGACTGACAATAAATAGGTACATTGCTAGTGAATTGTGATTGCCTACAACAAGAAATAAAAAATATTTTTCTTTCTATCTAATGCAAAACATAGGTATATTAAAGTTTACAATTCTAGACGCTAATGGAAGAAAAAATAATTCGATAATGACTTTATTTTTTGTTGTATTATTTCTTATACATGGTTACGAAATGTTATACGGTGATGTATCAAATTCATCTAGTCTTTTCGCATAACAATTTTATCATATTTCTATTTCTTTGCGCGAATTCTTGTACTATTTCATTTTAAATGTGATACGTGGTAAAATGCTGTGATGTTAATTTTGACAGCTGAAACAGTAAATAATGATATCAAATTAAATAAAAAACGTATAAAAATATGTGTCATTTTTAACTGGATATTAAATTTAAGCATATTTATTATGAAGTAGTGTTCGGCGACAGGTCAAAATTCGACCATAATTCATTTAAATTAATTTTTCTGGAACAATCTTCTTTCAATATTATTTATGTAGGTATAATTGTATATTGAGCAAAATGTATTTCACTAATAACTAATATATAAGTACAAATGTCTATTAGACATTGTCATTATAATTACGATTGTTTGACATTCAGTTAGACCAGAGATTTTAACCATAACAAATGTGTATATATATTATATATACACGAACGCTTTGTGTGTGCGTGCGTGCGTCGTGCGTGCGTGAGTGTGCATGTTCGTGTGCGTGTATGTGTGTTGCGTGTTTAATAATTGCACGGTAGTGTGCCTAATGCCTTTTTTAATGAATTTAATGTATTTATAATCCATTAGTATATGAAATTTCAGTTTTATGCACATCTTATAGTTTCTTCTTATAGTCCTCATATATACTTCCATTGTGCCAAACTTCATACTTGTCCATCCACGTCATTTTCGTAAAAAGGGGTACAAAGTATTTGCTTTACGTATTAATATGTAGATGTCATTTATATATAGAGTATGAGTATTATGATCCCATCTATCGAGGAGCGACCGTACAGTAAACAACTAATATTTATGTCTTGCAGTTATTAATTAGTTCTTACGTTTAAAATAGTACTAAAAACATGTTTTTGTTGTGATTATTGGAACTAAAACTTTAGACTACACAACAGTGAAGTGATAATTGGGCAAAAGTGTTATAAAGTGTACATTTTTAAACATATTAGTGATATTGCAACTGATCAACTCACGTTATTAAGAATTATTGAAAGTGTTTTATAAAGACGCGTAACAGCCGCCTTTTCCCTGGCGCTTACGACGTTTACTTCAATCATAGCAACAACGGGCAGGTACTGTTTCTCGAACATTTGTGAGACGGAGGGTTAACTTTTGTAAATTTATAATTTCGTTTTTATAATATTTATGTTTTTAAAACATGACTACTATATCTTCGCCATGGGGATGTTGTGGCAATGAAGATGTTGATGCAAATGAAAAATTTATTATTTGTACTCGCTGTAGCAAATCATATCACTTTTATTGTTTATCTATACCTTTTATAAAAATTGGTTCTGATGCCTACAGTAAGTGGATATGTCCTGGATGCCTTAATTTGACCCCAAAAACGTTAAAAAAAGATTGTACTCCTGTCCGTAATGTGTCCACAGTAAAAGGAAGTAAGAGACCGGCCTTAAATTCACCGCCAGAAATAAAAGTGATTACTGCCGAGGACGTGCGTATTATTGTCCAGGATGTCATCAAGACTGAGCTTAATTCTGTGCTTCAACAACTTAACTCCTCTATACTTAGCATCGTCAATAAGGAGTTGGCACCAATAAAAAACGATGTAAGAGAATTGAGTACCTCATTAACATTTCATACAAAGGTTTTTGAAGAATTTCAATCGGAGTACTTAACCTTGCAAAATAACATGAAGAATTTGATGTCACAGAATGATCAATTGCATAATACTATCACCGATTTAAGCCAAAGACTTAACTATTTGGAGCAGCAAACTCGTTCGAACAACCTGGAGATACAAGCTTTGCCAGAAAATAAACACGAGAACCTGTACACTATTGCGAAGCAGTTGGGTTCGGTGGTTGGATGCGATTTGAACGATAATGATATTCTGCATGTCACCCGTATTGCAAAGGCCCAATCTAGTAACTCACGCCCACGGTCTATTGTAGTACAGCTTGCATCTTCGAGAATCCGAGATCGGTTACTGGCATCAGTAATTCAATACAATAAAAAGAACACTAATAACAAACTAAACAGTTGTGATTTTGGTATTTCTGGCAACATTACTGCAGTCTACGTTCAGGAACATTTGTCACCGTCCAATAAAGCCCTTCATGCTGCTACGAGGATAAAGGCAAAAGAAAGCGGATATAAATACGTATGGGTCAGGAACGGTAGGATATTTGTTAGGAAAAATGATGATAGTAACCATATACTTATTAGAAATTTAAATATGTTATCTAAGATTATTTGATTTTGTATATTTAATATTTATATATATTTTCTCTTTTTTTTTTAAATTGATGCAATTGCGATTTTTGTTTTAAAATTCAATAATTTAGAAATATACTATCAGAATTGTCGGGGGTTAAGAACAAAGACACATATTTTTTATCGTAATGTTTGCTGTAATAATTATGATGTAATAATTGTAACAGAAACTTGGCTTAATAGTTCTATACTAAGTGGTGAGTTGTTCGATGACAGGTATCTAGTTTATAGAAGAGATAGAGAAAGTTCTAGTTTATATTCTGGCAGGGATGGGGGTGGCGTACTTATTGCAATTAAGAAAGAAATTAAATCAAATCGCG
This sequence comes from Lymantria dispar, assembly GCA_032191425.1. Taxonomy (NCBI): domain Eukaryota; kingdom Metazoa; phylum Arthropoda; class Insecta; order Lepidoptera; family Erebidae; genus Lymantria; species Lymantria dispar. The sequence goes on along the minus strand of CM063463.1, from coordinate 9,559,482 downwards.
TTAAAGTCTGGGAAAGTAGTTGTGAGGATCTGTGGGTTACCATTGAACTGTCTTTATCAAGAGACGTACGTCGAATAGCTCTTTGTGCAGTATACTTACCTCCACCCATACGGCGTGGTACTCTTGAACACTATTTAGATAGTTGTAATAAAGTGTTTGAACAAATCGTGGACTCAAGTATTTTTATTATAGGCGATTTTAATATGAGTAATATTGATTGGAAATTAATACAAAATGTAAATTGCGATCTTGCATTACCGACTATTGGCGAAATTTTGATAGACTTCACGAATATTAATAGGCTCGAACAACTTAATTATATTGCCAATTCAGCTGGACGTATTTTAGACCTGGTACTGTCCACACATTCATTATGTACTATAAATCAGAGTACTAACCCCTTTAGTAATATCGATTGGTACCATCCCCCTCTCGAAATTATAGTAACGTATAACAAAATGGTTGGATTGTCATATAATAACACAAAACCAAAATTAAATTTTTACAAAGCTGATTATACTCTTATACGAAATTTTTTGAGACAATGCGACTGGCTAGAATTATTTGCTGGGAGTGATGTGAATGAAATGGTAGATGACTTTTATGATGTTTTAGATAACGCTATATGCAAATTTGTGCCTACTCGTTGGCGAAAAAATAATAAATACCCTCTGTGGTTTAATCGCAAAATTATTAAAATGTTAATCTTAAAAAACAAAATAAGAAAGCGGTATAATAAATACAAACATCCTCTTGATGCCATTGAGTTAAAATTGATTAGTAGGCGTTGTGATAAGCAGGGCAGACTATGTTACAGTAATTATATAAAAAAATTAGAAACTGACATTTCAAATAATCCGAAATTGTTTTGGTCCTATGTCAAGAGTAGACGAGGTGGATCTAGTGCTTATCCCAATATTATGTCTGATGGACATACTACAACATCGGACGGTGCAAAAGTCTGTGACTTATTTGCTGCTTATTTTAGCTCTGTTTATATTTATGATCAGGATGTTAGCGGTGAATACATGTCAGAGTCATTACAAACACTAAAGAACTATAGTTTAGGTTTAACGATTCCAACTATAAGCAACGATATGCTGTTCAGGAGGCTACAGTCTTTGGATTGCACAAAAGGCGTAGGACCGGATGGCATACCATCCATCTTTATTAAAGAATATGCCTCTGAACTAGTCATGCCCTTGGCATTAATATTTAACAAATCTTTAATTTCTGGGATATTTCCTTCAAAATGGAAAATAGCAAAGGTAGTACCTATACATAAAAATGATAGTAGTGATCAAATCAGCAATTACAGACCTATTTCGATACTATCCTCTCTAGCCAAAATATTTGAATCACTTGTTTGTCCCTATATCCAGTCTCATTTAAAACTATATTTAAGTGAAGCTCAACATGGATTTTTTAAGTCTCGATCAACGACTACAAATCTAGTACCATTTACGGAATTGCTGGTGCAGGCTATTGATTCGGGGTACCAAGCTGACGTCATTTATACCGACTTTAGCAAAGCATTTGATAAAGTCTCCCATAGAATTTTAATTCGAAAGTTAGAAGCTTATGGTGTGAATGGGTCTATGTTGAATTGGATATATTCGTATTTAAAAAATAGGTCATTTTATGTTGTTGTGAATGGATTTCAGTCGATAGTGTTAAACATCAGTTCTGGTGTTCCGCAGGGCTCACATTTGGGGCCGATACTGTTCAATTTCTTCATTAATGATATCACTGAATGTTTTTTGCAATCTGAAGTTTTCATGTATGCTGACGACTTAAAGTTCGTGAAAGTCATAAGTTCGGCAAACGATGTTTCGAATTTACAAGAGGACCTGTATAGATTGCTTAACTGGTGTAATCGAAATAAAATGTATCTTAATACAAACAAATGCTTTCATGTAAAGTATCATAGAAAGCATAATATAATTACATCTAGTTATTTTGTCGACAATGAGAAAATAAAAGAGTTGGATAGTATTCGGGATCTTGGTATATTATATGATAAAAAACTAACTTTTGTACCTCATATAAATAATATTATTAAAAAGGCATCAAATGTGTTAGGCTTTGTAATAAGGAACTGTAAGACGTTTCGCAACTTTAAAACAAAGATCATTATATATAACACCTTAGTTCGAAGTATTCTTGAGTACGGTAGTGTAGTTTGGAGACCACATTATGCTATTCACGCATTGCGTATAGAACGAATTCAGAAGCGTTTTATGTGGCACTTAGCCTTCTCGACAGGTATGGCTAAAAAAGTTCGATCTTATGACGATAGACTGAAACATTTTAAATTACACAGCCTGGACCAAAGAAGATATTTAAGCGATGCAATATTTGCTTTCAAAATTATTAATAATAAGGTGGACTGTCCTCGTTTACTCTCTTCTTTCAACTTTCGTGCTCCCGCAAGAATCCCACGCAACTCGATTACACCGCTTTATCCACCACACAGAAGAACTGTTTTAGGTGCTAGTTCTCCACTTGCTAGGTTTTGTAAAGTTATCAACGGTTGTAGTGATGTGATTGATGTACACTCTGACTCTCTGTTTCGAGTGAAAAGACAAGTTTCTACCTGTCTGTCTGATGGTTTTTTAAATATTTCCTAGTACTAATAAGCTATGAAGTTATGACGCGCTTATAAGATTAAATAAACCGAATATTATGCGATATGTTGGATGTGTGTCACTTTGTGTATATTGTCTGTTATGTCGTAAAGGGTGCAGGGTAATCTTATAAGTTTCATGTTTTCTGTCTGCTCAAAAAATCATATTTATTGTGCATGTGGTGTTTACCTTTAATTAGATGTTACATTGCCATTTGTATTTTAATATGTATATTGTTAAGTATCTATGTAAACAATCTGTTGGTGAACCAAATAAATAAATAAATGATGTAGTAAGTATTTCATGGACGTTAAAGGTGTCTGGCAAGGCGTTGCCACTATGTTGAGTGTGTGGCAATGAATAACGTGATTTATAATAACGTTCTGAAGATAATATCAAAAAATTACACCTAATAATTTGATGAAAATAGATCGGTATTTTACACACTTTTAGTACCTTTTATCTGCCAAAGCCACTGTAACCCAAACTTCATAATGGGCCACCGTTCTAACCTGTGTTGGGAGCATGCGCTGATAAACTTCCAGCTTTAATAAAATCGCGAAGGTCTGGGTCCATAGGCTCTTAGTCTAATAGTTATGTGGTTAATAAACAATATGTCATTGCTTGTATTCTTCTGCATAAAGTGTGAACAATTCTATTCGTCAATGCAACACGTAGAAATTGAATGTTTTCTACGATCAATCAACAAAAATTCCTCCAATATATCTGGTATGTCCTAATATTTAAATTGTTTTTATTAATTACGGTAATAATTGAATTTTTACTACAGCCGATTTGTTCTTATAGGCTGGACTATAAAGTCGATAATAATACCGGCCGTAGTCAATCGCATCAAATCATAAGCAAATTTTTGTTCACCTCTGACTAATTTTTAACACGGCCGATATTGCATGTTTTCAGTAAATAGAAAATGCAAATAATGAAAGGAATATAAAAGTAATAAACATAATAAATCAAACATTTATACTTTTATAATCTAACTTGAGAAAAACGATTAACCGTGACGGTTAATCGTTTTTCGTGTGCGGCGTCTGCCCCCGAAGAGTGCGGTCCCCTGGTGGTCCCGAGAATTGGCGGACCTTCGGGCCGCGTGCATACGTGCCCGGAGGGCCTACACCCGCAGCCGAGCGCGTCACCGCGACGCTGAGCGGGAGGGCCAGCTGTACGAGGCTTACCGCAGTGCGCGGTCTGCCTTCAGGCTGGCCGTCCGTACCGCCAAGGACGTTAGTCGCCGGGAGATGCTGGACAGTCTCGAGCTTGACCCCTGCGGTCGCCCCTACCTCGCGGCGCTGAACAAGCTCCGCGGGCGAACCCCCCCCCCCCCCCCTCACCGAGACTCTCCAGCCCAGCCTCCTCACCAGAGCTGTCGAGGACCTCTTTCCACGGCGGGCGGAGCACACGCCCCCGGTCATGGCTTCGCCGGACAGCGACCGGGAGGCCGACGATGAAAGTGCTCCGCCCATCACGGAGCCGGAAATGGGGGCGGCGGTGGCGCGTATGCGAGTCAAATCCACCGCCCCCGGGCCCGACGGTATTCCGAACCGTGTTTTGGCCCTGGTCCTCGAACACCTGGGACCACGCCTCAGGGGACTGTTCGACGCTTGTTTGACGTCCGGGCAGTTCCCTGGGTGCTGGAAAGAGGGGAGGCTGGTTCTCCTGCCGAAGCCGGGACGGTCTCCCGAGTCGGCCTCGGCCTACAGGCCCATCGTGCTGCTCGATGATGCGGGCAAGCTGCTGGAGAGGGTATTGGCTGCCCGCATCGAGCGCGGCACCTCATCGGGGTCGGGCCCGATTTGTCGGACGCCCAGTTTGGTTTTCGGAGAGGGCGTTCGACGATCGCGGCCCTGCTGCGCCTGAAAGCCGTGGTAGCGGAGGCCGTCACCGGCGGAGGAGTCCTGTTGGCGGTGTCCCTGGACATCGCCAACGCCTTCAACAGTCTGCCATTCAGCTGCATCAGGGAGGGGCTGAGGTATCACGGGGTGCCCGTGTACCTCAGGCGGCTGGTGGCAGACTACTTGGAGGGGCGCAGCGTCCTCTACGTTGACCGAGTAGGGGACGTTGTGCGAACGCCCATGACGTGCGGTGTCCCACAGGGGTCGGTTCTGGGTCCGACCCTGTGGAACATCGGCTACGACTGGGCGTTGAGAGGAAGCCTCCCACCCGGGCTGGGCGTAATTTGCTACGCCGACGATACACTCGTCACAGCCCGGGGTGGGACGCTAGGGGAGGCGGCACGCCTGGCAACTCTCGGCACCGAGAAGATTGTCAGGCGGATCGAAGCGCTGGGGTTGAGGGTAGCCCTGGAAAAGACGGAGGCCCTTTTGTTCCATGGCCTCCGTACCGCCGGGCCTCGCGCCGGCGCTTCGATCACCGTGAAGTCGGTCACCATCAGCATCCAGGCCCACATGAAGTACTTGGGCCTGGTGCTCGACGAGTATTTTTGGTTCCGGAAGCATCTCCATCGACTTGTTCCCCGACTTGTCGGCGCGGCGTCTGCTCTTTCGCGGCTGATGCCGAATGTGGGCGGACCCAGCGCTACGTGCCGACAGCTGTACGCGGGGGTGAACCGGTCGATGGCTCTGTACGGCGCACCGGTGTGGGCGGAGTCCCTGACCGTCCGGCTGAGGGCCCTCTTGAGGCGACCACAGAGGGTCATGGCGGTCAGGGCCATATGCGGTTACCGCACGATGTCGACGGAGGCAGCGTGCCTCCTGGCCGGAACCCCCCCGTGGGACCTGGAGGCGGAGATGCTCGCCAACATTTATCGGCGGGTGTCGGAGACGCGCGCCCGCGGCGTTATGGTCTCCCTGCAGGAGATCACCGCCTGGCGGGTCAATGCCCGCCGTGGAGTCATTGCCCGTTGGGCAGTCCGGCTGGAGAGTCCTCGGTACGGTGTCAGGACCGTCGGGGCCTTCCGGCCGGTGCTGATGGAGTGGTTGGAGCGGACGCACGGGGTGCTTTCCTTCCGACTGGTGCAGGTGCTGACGGGGCACGGATGCTTCGCGAAGTACCTGCACAAGATTGTCAGGAGGGAGAGCACACCGTCCTGCCACCACTGCAGTTGCGACGAGGACACGGCGCAGCACACGCTCGAGGAGTGTGCTGCGTGGGAGGGGGAGCGCCGTGAACTCGTCGCGATTATCGGTGCCGACCTGGCGCTGCCGACCATCGCCAGGGAGATGCTCGTCAGCGTCAGGAACTGGGACGCGGTCGCCGCCTTCTGTGAGGCCGTTATCTCACGGAAGGAGGCGGCGGATCGTGTGCGAGTAGAGATCCTATTCGGCGACACGTTCCGCCGCCGGCGACTCGGACGGTGCAGGCGCGAGTATCTACGCCTAATGCCGCCCTAGCCGAGGCCGCGGGTGATCGGACCGGGGAATTGTCCGTCACCCGCAGTGTGGCTAACCGCGCGACGGCGACCGACGTCCCAGGATGTCGAGAGGTGAGGGTACCCGAAAGGGTATTCCGTCGGGCCGACCACTGACGACAAGTCACATCTGCTCCGGTGGTCGGCCCAACAACGAGGTGCGTGAGTACGGGTGGGTTATGGGCCCGCGCGCCGTCCTTTCATCGCCCCGGACGGACTGGACCACGCGTGCGCTTACCATAGCCCATCAATAAAAAAAAAAAAACCGTGACGGTGAATATATAGAATACAATTAACCATCCCTATCCTGCCCGTATGTGTCGTAAAGGACGACTAATATGCATCTAACATCTATGCAAGATAAGTTGAAATCGAAATTAAACCCTACACTAACAGGTCTGACTATAATAGGTCAATTTGCCTCCTATTGGGTATGAAGCTGGAGCTCAGCAATAGAATGTATATGAGGTTTGATGACGATGAGCTCCGATAGCTATAATTGGAAATATCACAGTTTTGGCATAATTAAAAATACTTTGTGTTTCCATGTAATAGACAGATAAGCTACACAAATAGATAAATTAATGATTTATTTTACACCAGTCACAAGATAAAATTTTGTAAATTTCGATCAATCTCATTAGAATGCTAATGTAGCCAAGAACCTCACCGTTTTCATATTACATAGAATTTCATCTTTCACAGAAAATAAGAAACATTTCTACAAGTCTATTGTGCATTTAAATCGTAATACATGTAGTAAGATGAGTGTATGCGGTATGTTCTACGTGGACGTTCAACTGCTTGTGGATTTTGCGAGTTTAATCACTAACTATATAATTGTCGAGCTGCAATGCCGTATTCTGTAACACCTCCATATTCTGTTCAATAAATCAATCATCTATGTTGTCTGTTGTTTATTTAATATTTAAATATTAATATTTAATAACTTTCAAAAAACCACGAAATATGGAGAAAATGGGCAAATCTATTGAATCTTGTCAATCATAATAATAGTACGGGATCCACGGTACATTTTTCATTTGATCACTAACAAGCTAATTTTTCGTGAGTAGCTTTATCTTGATGAGACGCCCAACAATATCTATACGAATACTCTCAATTGTGGCAAGTTTCGGAGGTAGGAGGGATAAAATATGTCCATTTGGTGGTTCTCAGAAATTTATTACTAACGGGCTGATTTTTGGTATATCTCAAGATAATTATCTAAATTATCTAAAAAACTATTTGTCCTACAAATCTATGGTTACATCAGCGAGTCCCCTGCTTCCAACATGTATCGATAACGAAGTCATCAAAAGTAATTACTAACAAGCTGATATTTCTTTTGTTACTTATTTAATATTTATATAAATTAACAGTCATATTGTCCTACAAATTGCGTGGTACGTTATCCCGGTCCCACGCTCAGAAATTGTTAATATCCAATCCGTCCGGGACGACAGAGGGGTGTAAGCACGCACACCTGTAACCCACCCGTGATACGTCGCCTTCGTCGTTGGGCCGACCACCGGAGCAGGGTGACTTGACGTCAGTGGTCGGCACGACGGAATACCCCTTTGAGGTAGCCTCCCATCGACCTCGGGGAGGACGTCGGTCTTTCCTCACGCGGTCGGCCTCTCGGAGGGTGATGGACTAATTCCCCAGTCACGGCACGCAATTTGAATGGTATTAAAAATATGCAGTAAATAAATAAGTAAATAAACTAGTCGGAAAAACAGTCTTACGTCCAACAATGCATCGTTATTACAGTGATTTATAGTAACACTGTACAGATCAGCGATAGATTGTGGCAATTGTCGCGTGAAGTAGCCCCTATCGCGCGGCACTGAGTAAGCTCTGTGCGCATGGCTCCCGCTCACCGAGTCTCTTCAGCCCGGTCTCCTCACCAAAGTCTTCACCAGGGGATCTGACGGCGGCCTGAGTACACGCCCTCGGTTATGGCTTAGCCGGGCAGTGGACCGGGAGGCCGACAAAAGTATTCCACCCGTCACGACGTCGGTGTTGGAGGCGACGGTGGCACGACTGCGTGCCAAACCCACCACTCCCGGGCCAGACGGTGATCCCGAACGGGTGTGTATCCTGGTTCTCCAACACCTGAGACCACGCATAAGGAGACTGTACAATGCATGCCTAGGGTCTAGGCAGTTCCCTGGATGTCAGAAAGAGACGCCAGCATTGTTGCGCCTGAAGGCTGTAGTCGCGGAAGCGGTCGCCAGCGAAGGGGTGTTGTACATTCCTACACCAAGAGTGACAATGAATACATTACTAGTGAATAATTAATTATCTACGACAAGAAAATAAAAATACATTTTTATCCTTTTTATCTAATGCAAAACATAGGTACTGTTATTATCAAAGTTTACAAAATGGAGTACGTAATTGCATAAACGATAACGGAAGAAAGGAAAAATTTAGGAGTGGTAGGACCACACTGTCGACAGTTATCTGTCTACAGCCGCGGGCCGGTCCGTCCGGGGCAGTACCATGCTCTCGCAGAAAATCGACGTCTGAGTAGTAGCAATTTGTTACTGCGCTTCGTTCGGTGAGCGAGAGAGCCGGAAGCCCAACTTTCTGAGGGTGATTGCGTGTGGAGGGTTTTGGTGGTGCCCTTGGTATCACCGAGCCTCAATGCACGCATTCACATTCCCTTCGCTTTCTTCGCGGTAGGCAACGGCCTTGTAAAGGTCCATGAGCGGCAGCAACACTTACCATCAGGTGTACTGTTTGCTCGTTTGCCACCGTTTGCAATAAAAAAAAAATAGAAAATGTAATTCAATTATGGCTTTATTTTGTAGTATTATTATTTATTTCTTATATATGTTTATGAAATGTTATATGGTGATGGGTTATAATTTCAATCTGTTTCAAAATCATAATGTTGCCAGAAAGCGCCATGCATTCTTGCATACATAATTATATCTTTCACAAGAAATGAAAAACATTTCTACAAGTCTGTTGTGCATTTAAATCGTAATACATTATTTAGTAAGATGAGTGCTTGCTGTATGTTCTACGTGGACGTTCAACTGCCTTTGAATTTGATGAGATTAATCACTAATTACATAATGGTCGAGCTGTAATTTCGTATACTGCATATTTTGATCAATAAATCGGTCATATATTTTCTGTTGTTCATTTTATATTTGTAAGTAAATGTTTTCGTGAAACTACAGATCTATACCAATAAATAAAATTGGAGTGTCTGTTTGTAATGTCAAAATAATAGGCTTTTTTCATGTTCACACGGTTATTTGCACGACACCTATGTCTAAAATAGCGATCAAAAATTTTTTGTCTGTCTGTCTGTCTGTTTGTTCCGGGTAATCTTCAAAACGGCTGGACTGATTTCAAAAATTCTTTCACCAATGGAAAGCTATAATATCAGGGCGTAAACTAGTCTATATTTTATCCCGGTATTCCCACGGGAACGGGAACTACGCGGGTAAAACGACTAAAACCAAAGCGAAGCGAGGGCGGGTTGCTAGTTAAGAATAAAAGAAAAAGATGTCATCGTCATGGAACTACTCAAATAAATATTAAAGAATGGGCTACTCTGCTATTGGATCGATATATGTATACATGAACACAAACTGAACACCGAATGCTATCTAAAATTTGTTTCATTTCAATGTCGATACACATATTTGGTTACTTAATGACTTCTGATATTAACACGTAGAAACATTTGAAAATACAAAACGATTTCTACGAATTTTATAGCTTTTATAATCAAAATCAAATTTTTATTTTTCTCGAACGTTTCGAACACTATTCGTGTTTTCGAAATCAAATACAAATACCTAAAAACCATTGAAATAGTTTTGTGTACTTTTCTGCTTAGGAAATTAACTATGCCACATATCACAATTATTCATGTACATAACATTCTAAGAAAAAGATATTTATAATTCGAGCTCAGTGTATTAACTTATAGAAATTAAGTCAAATAAAAACTACATGACTTTAAGTCAAGCTACAGTTTTAAACAAACAAAGAAACATGGGAAATCGAGTATTGTCGATAGGTAAAGACAAATCATTAATATATTAATTAACTCAAAAATGTGTATACATTTTTATTAGACATGGCAGAGGCTCCTAAGCAGTTTAGTCCCCTGACCAAGCATTGTGCTCAATCATCTCCGCGGGTTCTTACATCTAGTGGATCCCTTGGTGAACATGGACAAAATGCCTAATGTCATCCAAGTAGTGATCGGATAGAGAAAGCGATGTTCCAAAATTTTAATCACTATATCATCTAGAATAAAAAATTCTATTTCAATATATCTCAGTTTTAGTTTCAAAAAAGAGATAACGAGTACTACACATTTGGTCAATATTCACGTAAACTATTTGGATCTTCTAATTCAATATTACGCAGTGTCTGAACAAAAATATCTATAATGCGCGTGTATTTCCAACGATAACTTACGACACAGAAACGCAATCTCTAAATGGGCCAAATAACTATGCTCCGAGTAGTTTGGCATGGCATACTGTGGAGAGAGCAATGCACGTGATTTTTCTATTTGATATAATCTATAGAACAAATGCAATCGACGTGGGCGGACAAATAAACGCACTAAGGTGGTAATGGGTCAACCAAATCGCTTGTCTAACTGATAATTATTAGCGAAGAAATGTAATCGCGCGACGGTAGCGGATTAGAGAGCTGTACTATGTAGATGTATGCAGGTGGACTAACAACATCGTAAAAGAAGCAGGGTGTTGTTGAATGCAGGCGTCACAGGATCGTTCAAAGTGGCATTCGGATGGGGAAGCCTATATTCGAAGGATGTCAAAAAAAACTAATGGAGGAATGGATTAACAACAATACTCAACTTCAGAATCTCTGTTATTCTACGGATTCGTGATGATAGATCAGGTAACACCGGGTGTTGTTCACTACCACCGGTCACAGACACCGGTTGCGCGAATTTTATGCGCCATATATGCGTTACTTTGCATGCATATCGTAGTAGATTTGTATGATATTACAAATATGCCTATAATAACAAGTTAAAAAAACTGTGTTGTGGCGGTTACGAATACTAATAACCCTTAGATTGCTCGTGGGTGTCAAAAAAGACGACTAAAATTTTTCATCGACCTGGGCCGATTCCATCTGATGCCGTCAGCTCTACAAATTGCATACTCAAGGAGGGTTGGCGTCAGGCAAGCAGTCGGCCATAATACTACCGATAAAAAATTTGCCGTATGTATATTTAAAAAAGTACATATCGCGTCGACCTCAAGTAATTGGAGAAAGAATTAGGGTGATGATTATGAAATACGACAAAAACAGACTAGAATTCATCTTAAAATAAGTTGAAGGTTTCATAATGACGAAACGCATCATTAATCATAACCATTTCAGCCTATCGCCGTCCACTGCTTGACTTAGACCTCCCTCATATTACGCCATACAGTGCGGTTCTGTGGCCTGCTTCCAAAGATGCCCAGCAACTTTCACCAGGTCGTCGGTCTACCTAGTCCCCACTAGTGTTCAACACGGCGTCATCCGATACGTGGTCGCCACTCGAGAGCCTTTCTTGCCCAGAGGTTGTCGGTTCGTCGAGCGATGTGGCTTGCCGATTGCCACTTCAGCGTGCTTATTCTTCGCGCACAGTCCGTTACACCTGTTCTTCTGCAGACTTCCGTATTTCAGATTCTATCATGTATAGTAATATCAAGCATAGGCCGCTCCATAACACACTGAGCGACTTTGAGCTTGGTTATAAGGCCTACATTTAGGGACCACGTAGTCGTAAGTCATTACTGGTAACACACACACTAGTTAAGATACCCTGCTGAGATCGTAGAGCATGATGCGAAGGTCCTCCATGGAGTCTCCCGTAACGACGATATCGTCTGCAAATCGAAGGTGAGTGATGTATTCTCCGTTGATGTTGATGCCGAGTCCGGTCCAGTCTAAGAGCTTGAAGACATCTTCCAGTGCAGTGGTGAACAGTTTCGGAAAGATGACGTCTCTCTCTCTCTCTCTCTCTCACACCTTTCCGCTGGATGGATGGACTGGATTGGTTTCGTACTCTTATCCTGGATACGGACCAACATTGCGGCGTTCCTATACAAACATTTCAGCACTTTGATATAACGATGGTCGATTGGGCGCCGCTGAAAGGACTCCAGCACCGCCCAAGTTTCGACTGAATCAAAGGTTTTCTCATAGTCCACAAACGCTATACACAGAGGCCAATTTTACTCCTCAGTCTTCTGGATAATCCGACGAAGCGTGAGCATATGGTCTATGGTGCTATAGCCTTTTCGGAAGGCAGCTTGTTCGGGCGACTGGGAGTCATCAAGATTGCACGTGACTCGATTGGTAATAACCCTCGAAAACAATTTGTAGACGTGGCTCAAGAGATGAAACTCAGCTCAGAACAATATTTTGTCGAGTTTTGCCGTCATATAATTGAACAAATAAATAGTGAATTTGTTCATTATAAAAAAATATTTCATTACACTGTGATTGATTGACATATCACTAACCTTATCTAAATAATTACGTACATTAAGTGTTCACATAAATTATGTAAAAGACTAATACGTAGTGAAAACCTTTTACTGAACAACACTTAATTCAGTGACGTAACATAAAGAAGATGCCTACAAAATCTACAAGAGTAGCAATGAGTGCATTGCTAATGAATAATTATCTAGAACAAGATATTAAAGATATATTTTATCCCTTCTATGTAATGCAAACTATAGCCTTATTATCAAAGTTTACAATACGAAATAGTTTTATAAAAGCTAACGGAAGAAAATTGAATTTAATAATGGCTTTAAGCCTCATTGCGTTATATTTTACCTATGCTTACAATTTGTTATATGGAGACGTAACAGAATCAAATCATTGGAGCTTTGGAAGCAAAACACAAACAATTTTAATATATTTCTATGCTTTGTATTTTAATTTTATAATATTTGTATTATTTATGTTAAACGTGATACAAAGTAAAAAAAACGTTTTATTAATTTTGTTAATTCAGAGAATAAACAATGATATTAAATTAACTAAAAGACGTATAAAAATATTTGTCATCACAAACTGGATATTAAATTTAGGCATTTTATTTATGACTTTAATGATGTTCGTTTGTGTTGCTAAATTTAACTATTATGTTGATGCAGTAACTGGTTGTGTACAAATTGTATTTGCCAGTATCGATTTCAACATAATGTATGCTACAGTCATTATAAAGCTTTTAACAAAATATCTAAATACATGGTTAAATGCTACTGTGTGCTTACAAACGGATTACCACAAAATATTAACGACATACCAAAATATTTTGATGGCTTATAATTTGTTTAAGAAGATATTTCAATACACGGTTAGTATTAGTATCCTTAAAATTAAATATTGAGAGATTTTTAATAATAACACACAAAATATGAAAAAAAATACACGTATCAGCCTATCGATCTCCAGTGTTAATACGTCCCACGTCCCACAATTAGGTGAATATAATGCTAAAATCATCACGATTGTTAGTACCATTTTTATGGGCGGGTGGGGTATATGATCAGCGCTCACGCCTCCCATTCCGTCCGGGGCGACGAAATGACGGCGCGCGGGCCTGTAACCCACCCATACCACCAGTGCAGAATTCCTTGTCCTCAGTGGTCGGCCCGAATACCCTTTCGGGCACCCTCACCTTTCGACGTCCCTGTCTTGGGACGTCGGTCGTCGTCGCGTGGTCAGCCTCTCTGCGGGTGAGGGCGAATTTTAACCGTGGAATACTAATCTGAGTCATTTTGACTCTCATCGCGAATATTTTTTGCTATTTCTCTTTAAGGAAAGCGTGGATCGTCGTGATTCTTTATGCCAAGTCAGTAGCCGGCGGTTAGGTGTTTACGAGAGGGACAGTGTTGTGTAGGTAAGTGCTACCATTTTTTTAAATACGATGTCTTTTAGAGTCGGAATGATTCATGATTAGCCTTTGTGTAACTTTTTTAAAGTGATAATTAATGATAGGTTATTGCATGTTTATTATTTCTATTTGAAACGTTTTTAGATTAAAAATGTTTTCTTCAGGTCCAAGCGGTGGTCGCTACTTCACGGATGTAGAATTGGCCATATATTTAAACTATGATAGTGTCAATTGTGATAGCGATGGCGAAACTGATGGCAGTGAAATTGAGGACTTTTTGGAAGTCAAACATTCAGAACCAACTGATGAAGGCGACAAACCATTGGAGGTAATATCTGCCAGTTCATCCTACATAGAACTACCTGTTAATTTCGAAGACGGTATAACACCCCACGACCAAAGTTGAAAGAGAAGGTAAACTCGAAAACATGCAGTGTGAAGTGCGAAAAAAACATCTGCGGCAAACATACCATTGAAATGTGTTAATTGTGCCAAATTAATATAATTTATGTTCTTATAGTAGATTGGTTCTTATTTTATTATAATAAAGTTTAAAAGGGGTGGATTTTATCATTTTTGTAATTTTTTTTATTTTTACGTATTATGATTGATGATTGTGATCTCAAAAAAAGTCCTATGAGAATAAAACTTTTCTTTTGGTTATAAATGTTTACTATATTATACCTTTATATACCTTTTATTTTTCTTTAATATCTGTTTCAATATCGCTATATTATATTTAATAAAAATAATATTCAATAAAAATACTTATATTCGATAAAAATATATACAAAAAAATAGCATTTGATGTTCAATTTATGAACTTATTTGTGTGTAGCCAAAATGACTCATGATTAGTATTTAGGTATTTACTTTTGTGTAATATTGTAATATGATTCCTAGTCTAGGGTTAAGAAGAGTGTTGTCATTACACTGGTGATCCCTCATCGGTTTAAAATCTTTACTAATATTATAAATGTGAAAGTATGTTTGTTTGTTTATTTGTTTGTTTGTTACGCTTTCACGCTTAAACCACCGAACCGATTTCAAAAATTCTTTCACCAATGGTAAGCTATAATATCAGGGAGTCCCAGATCCCATGGGAACGGGAACTACGCGGTAAGGCGACTAATACCGAAGCGAAGCGAGGGCAGATTGCTAGTTACATATATATTAAAAAATTAACCTGTAGATATAATTTTTATTTTTGATTATTTCTTTTACAGATATTTATATATTGCACCGATACATTTATTCGCTGCATGAGTTATATCCAAACATCATTCGAACTACCTTCCGTTCTCAATAAGGATACGATAAAATCAGTAAGAATTACTTGTTGATAATTATAGGGTATATGTGGAATAGTAGCCACACTTTTTGAAGTAGGCAAATAACTTACAGAATATGAGCATTCTAAAATCTTAAACGTTTGTGATTTCAAGAAATAAAAGTAAAATATTGTAATGTTAGAATACTGGTCATACTGTAACTACCTTCAAAAATAAAAATCAAGCCAGGCTATAAAAGGCGGTCGGTCTTAGATCGCGACACCCCTCTAAAATGTCCGCGATTAAACAACCGCGACTAATACTCGACGAACCCGACGACATTATTACTCTCGCCCAGACTGAGGCATACACAGCCCGCGAGGTCTTGACAAATAATAAATATCTACGTTACCGCCCCGTGGGAGTGCCCACTTTGCCAGCGACCGCCCGAGCCGAGGTCCGTACCCCACAGGGGGTGCCCTCGGGATCGGTCGCTTAACTTTAAACGGGTTGAGAGCCCTCAGCGCTCACCCACCAGTCCGGGTAAAGTTGTCACAGCCATCTGAGGCTAACAACTAAGTCACACACAAAAAAAAAAAAAAAGATCGCGACACAGTTCGTTATCGACCACAGTGGAGTTTACATCGCTTCCAAGAGGCCATCGCCCGTCAATAGTTACTTGCCGCGTTAGCAGTTGTAGGCGTTAGACGGCCAGTCCACCGGAGCGGAGCGACGGAATAGGCGGAGCGGAGTTGCATACTGTGTCTGTCCACCGGAGCGGAGCAAGAAATTAATGCGGAGCAGAGTTTAGTATCTACGCGACGGGTCAGTTCGAGCTCCCGGCGGCGGGCGATTAGTTTAGTTCTACGCGAAATGTCAGTGACAGCAGACATGTTATCGAAAAAGTTAATACATTATTACCTTACATTGCTTGACGACTACGACGTCACACTGCGGGTGAGCCTTGCGCCCGCGCCCACACTCGCTACCTCGTTCTGCTATCCTGCTCCGCTTACCGGTTTTGTATGGATTTTTAAACTAGTTCGCAACTCCCTGTCCACTAAAGAGGAGCGGAGTTTTTTTGCAATCTTATTGGTTAATATTTCTCCGATTCTCCGCTCCACTGCCTCGCTCCGCGCCAGTGGAGAAGCAGCCTTACATTTAATTTAATTGCTGTGTGAGTTATTTTGTGTAATTAAATTATAAAAGTTAGTTTGTATTAGTGAATGTATTTTTTTAAGTAAATAGTGTTATATATTCATGAATAATATGTATTATTAATAAGTAAAGTTGTTACACATCTGTGTGCTTAGGAAATAAAGTACAATACACACTACATCTTACCCGTGGATGGTCGTAAAAGATGACCAAGGTATGTAATATGCACATAACATCTGTGCAAGAGAAGGAAAAACTCAAAATGAAATCCTGTACATACCAACATGTCTGACTAGCATGATATAGTAGGTCAAATTCCTTCCCATTATGGAGGAGGCCCGAGCCTAAAAATGGGACGTATGTGGGCTGCGATAGTGAAAGTTGTTACAATATACAACGTATGTTGTAATACCTAATTTATTCCTTTTGCATCTTCGTTCATGTATCTTCTTAAGGTCGGTACGTGGAAACAGGCTGGAGTTTTACAACATGATGAAGTATTTTATTTATATCATATTTATTTTGTCTCAGTTCCTCTTTAAGTCCAGATTCTATCCGTACGCCACGAGGACGGGTCCCTTCTTTGCCTACATATTTATGAGGCATATCTAGAAAACATAATTATGAAATTTAGATGATAGATGCTCTAAGCGCATCTATACTAACAAAAACTAGGGCATCTATTCTTTTTCAAGGCATATACGCCGTCAATAAAACATCTTAAAATACAGTTAAATAACATATAAAACAGTTTATCATGTGTATCAAACATATAATCTTTAAGAAAACAAAAATAAAGGCTTAACTGAGTCATCTATTCCACTAAGGCAACTCTCCCACATTTACACTATGATAACATAATTGAGTGTCGCTTCATCTTAGCCTTTGCATATTATTTACACGCTCTCTTCAAAGAGAGACGGTTTTTCTACATATTACTAATATATATATACTTTGTTATATACTTCAGGGTGCCATTCAAAATGCTTTCCCATTATTAGTAGTTATGTGGTTAATAAAGAATATGGCATTGCTTGCATGGTTCTGCATAAAGTGTCAACAATTCTATTCGTCAATGCAGCACGTAGAAATTGAATGCTTGCTATGATCAATCAACAAAAATGCCTCAAATATATCTGGTACATTCTAATAATTTAATTACTTTTTATTATTACGACAATAATTAAATTTTTACCACCGCCGGTTTGTTCTTAGAGGCTGGACTATAAAGTTAATAATAATCGTCGTAATCGATCGCATCAACGTATATCAAATCATAAGCAAAATATCGTTCATCTCCGACTAATAATACGGTCCATATTGCATGTTTTGAGTAAATAGAAAATGTAAATAATAAAAGGAATTAAAAAGAAAAGAAATTTGAAAATAACGATTAACGGTGACGGTAAATACATAGAATACAATTCACCACCCCTATCCTATCCGTAAGTATTGTATTGGTTTTTGGGGGGTAGGTTACGAGCGACGCACTCCTCGCACCACTCCGTCCGGCACGACAGAGGCGCGTAAGCACGTACACCCGTAACCCACCCGTGACAGGTCGCCTTCGTCGTTGGACCAACCACCAGAGCGGGATGACTTGTCGTCAGTGGTCGGCCCGACGGAATACCGCCGTTCCAACCACTGCATCAGCACCGGCCGAAAGGCCTCCTCGGTCCAAACACCGTATCGAGAGGCCTCTCCAGCCGATCTGCCCAACGGGCGATGACGTCTCGGCGGGCGTCGACGCGCCAGGCGGTGAGCTCCCTTAAGGAGACAACACCGCCCTCCCCTCGCACCCTCGACACCCGCCGATACAATTCGGCGAGCATTTCCGCCTCCAGGTCCCACAGAGGAGTCCCGGCCAATAGGCACGCCTCCTCCGTCGCCACCGTGCGGTAACCGCGGATGATCCTGACCGCCATGGCCTTATGATAACCTACCTACGATGGTAACCTACGATGATCCTGACCGGAATACCGTCGGTCCCGGGGGCGGTGGATTTTTCGCACATGCGCGCCACCGCCCCATCTCGGGTTCCGTGATGGGCGGAACACTGTCGTCGTCGGCCTCCCTGTCAGTGTCTAGCGGAGCCATGACCGGAGGCGTGTATTCCGCCCGTCGTGGGAACAAGTCCTCAACGACCCGGGTGAGGAGGCTGGGCTGGAGAGTCCCGGTGAGGGGAGGTCCCCGTGCGCGGAGCTTACTCAGCACCGCGCCATAGGGGCGACCTCCAGGGGTCACGGTCGAGACTATCCAGCATCTCCCGCCGACTGACGTCCTTAGCAGTACGGACGGCCAGCCTGAAGGCCGACCGCGCATTACGGTAACCTTCGTAGAGCCGACCCTCCCGCTCCTCGTCGCGATGGCGCCGCCGGCTGCGGGTGTAGGCCCTCCGGGCGCGAATACACGCGGCCCGGAGATCCGCCAGCTCCCGGGACCACCAGTGGACAGCCCTCCTCGGAGGCAGACGCCGTACACGGGGCATGGCCGCATCGCAGATCTGCGTCAACGCACTGCGGATGCGGCCAGCCTCAGCGTCCACCCCGTCCCAACTGGTTGGCAGAGGACAGCCACGAATGAACGATGGCTGCCTCCAGCAACAGGTCCCGGTCCAAACAACCCACAGCTCATCGCGGGAACGCGGGACGTCCGTCCGCCCGTACACACATACGCTAGAAATTTATATATAAGATTTCTTGTGTATGTGTTATGTAACTGAACTCCTCCTAAACGGCTGGAACGTAGTTGATGAATTTTTTTGTGTAAGTTAAAGGGAATTCGATGATGGTTTAGATTCACAATTCGACCCGGTAGGTGGCGCTGCGATTGATTTGAAGGAGAATTCCTTTCATATTTTTTTTTAGATTTGAACAGTACAACGCCTGTTGGGTCAGCTAGTTTATTATAAAAAGTTATAAGCTATATAATATTGCGCTATCATCAATAAAACTGGAGCATTAATGAAAACATTTACAAAACGGGGTAAATTTATTTACGGTTTTGAGAGCAACATTGCGTGTCTTGCACGTTTATGCATAACTACGACGCACCCTTCCTATCTCTTTTATATGACGTAGACGAAATTGCACCAGTAAGATAGTACTAAAATAAAACATAATACAAAAAGGCCGGTTTTATCGCTGTATCTATTCGCAATCTATTCTAAGTAAACCTTACGATAGAAATAATAGTAATAAGGAAAAGTATAGAGTTCGATGATAATGGTACTAGACATTAATTTGAAAATGCTATAACGCTTAAATTTTAATAATATCCATGGGTAACGAAGGAGGGGTTGCCATTGTGTTCTTATTCTACCATTATTGAAGCTTAATTTTATTTGAAGCCACCTGAATAATAAGCAACTCAGGAGTACTGTTCGTGACACTAGTAGGAAAAAATTTCGATCAATCTCATAAGCACAATGCAGTCAAAAAGTTCAACGTTTTCATATTATTTATAATTTTATCTTTCACAGAAGACGAGCAGCATTTCTACAAGTCTATTGTGCATTTAAATCGTAATACATTTAGTAAGATGAGTGTATGCGGTATGTTCTACGTGGACGTTCAACTGCTTGTAATTTTTTTTTTATTTAATTACTAATTATATAATTATCGAGCTGCAATTCCATATTCTGTAACTCCTCCATATTCTGTTCAATAAATTAATCATCTATGTTTTATGTTGTTTATTAAATATTTGAATATAAATGTTTAAGAATTTTAAGCAAACCACGAAATATGGAGAATATGGGCAAAATTAAATCTTTGTGTGAATACGTGAAGCAAAAACTTCAGCAAACAAAGGTACAACCTTTTAGTAGCCGTGACAGAAGAGAACCCCGGAGAACTTCTACACTCTAGTCAGTCATAACAGGTTATTGCAACTTGTGGATTTACAAGTAAATGTAGGCATAAAGAAATTTATGGTTAAGCCAAATCGAATGAGAATACGATACTAAAAACTGTCGATTACGATGTCGTCCAGGAAAACAGTCCAATTACCTAAATTCAATTTAAAAAAAGACGACTAAAGGATATAATTTGCAAGAAACTAGAAATAAAACCTTTTACTAACCCGTCCGATGAGAGTGGTATAGTAGATAAACATTCGTTCCATCGTAGAGGTGAGTCGCACGCAGCAGTGGGACGTATAGATGAGCTGTGCTGATGATGGATTTTGAAAAAGGATCAACGAATTTAACTCATTTGACCAGTGTTTGGGCATACCATTTGGATTTTCTAGTTCAATATTCTATAGTGTCTAAGCGCAAAGGTCTATGATCAATGTGTATTTCTAACGATAACTTACGGCTCTATGTCGTATCGTATCGTACATAATAATCTCTACATAAACCTCATAAGTATGCTCAAATTCGTTCAGGGTGCTTTAAAGAGAGCAATGTACCCGATTTCTATGTGGAGAGACAAACAAACTGCGACTTCATGGTATTAGTAACAGCAGGGTGGTGGTATTAAGATCCGTAGCGCTATTTTTAGATTTGGTTATACACAATATATGCAGGCACATAACTTCGCCCGAACTATAATGTAATGTGAATGCCGATATAATTTGTGTCTGTTAATTATATGCTTATAAGTCCCCCGCAACACAAGGACTATTTCCTTAGTGCAGGGTGTTGTCTTTTTATATAATAAAAACAAAAAAGAAAATATAGTGAATTTTTATGATATTAAAAATATACAGTAAATAAATAAATGCTATTAAAACATAACTTGTTAAAAAAAAACAAGTATCGCAACTCAATTCTTCTACCGTAAAAAATTGTGAGACTCATGTAATACCCAATCGGTTAATTCATTCAGTTGCAGAGTCAGGTGCAGAGTTGCTTGACTTCAGTGGTCAACCCGAAGGAATACCCCGAGGGAGTACCCTCTCCCATCAACGTCCCCTACCGGGACACCGATCACCGTCGCGAGGCTAACCTCTCCGCGGGTGCCGGACTAAATCCCCGGTCCGGTCACCCGCAGCTTCTGCTCGGGCAGCATCAGGCTCATTCATTTCAGGTGATTGCAAATAGTGGTTTTACAAGTGGATGTGGGCATAAAGAAATTTATGGTTAATTTCAAAATCATCGAACCCAATGAGAATACGATACTAAAAACTGTCAATTACGATATCATTCAATTACGTACATTCAATTTCATAAAAGATGACTAAAGGATTTAATTTGCATATAATGCCTATGCAAGAGATAGAAAATAAATGCGTATATTAACCCTCCCGATGAGTGTGGGATAATAGGTAAATAACCCTCCCGTTGTAGAGATAGCCAGCATTGGGATATATATTAGCTGTGATGATAATGACAAATTTCGAAAAAGGACCGACGAATCGAACATAGTAGACAGTAAGAAAGCTATTTGGATTTTCTAGTTCAACATTCTGCCCTATCTGAGCACGAAAGTCTATGATCAATTACGGCCCTGTCTGCTCTGTCGTAAGCTATCATACATAATAATATCTGGTTGACCGATATATTAGAAATTAAATAATGAAAAAAATATCAAAAATTACAAAAAGAGAATAATAATAACATCGAGATTCGATTCCACGCTGTTTGAATGCCAAAACAAAAAAAAACTGGACTACTTCCCAACTGAGCTATCGCCACTCTTGACGTTGACGACGAAATTTGATTCCATATTCTGTTGATATTTTATGTCATTGTATTGATTAGCTAAAAACACCGACAAAACAACATTTTCTATAAATAAAAGATAGCTAGATCGATTTTTTGGCCCCGAAACCTCTAGTATGCCAAATTTCATGAAAATCGTTGGAGCCGTTTCCGAGATCCTGAATATATATATATAAAATACTAGCTGACCCGACAGACGTTGTCATGTCTTAACTATGAATATTGAATTCGAATTGAATTTAAAAAAATGTTTATTATTCTAATTCCTATATACAACATACTTATGTTTTTTGCTTATGCGTATGAAACCAATGAATGTAATGGCTCTGACGGTGCGGCGATACCAATGGCGTCAATTGCGCTCGCGCAACACAATCCAACACCTTTATTTTTAAACTTAAATGCCTTGCAATATTGGCATACAACGTTCATTGACCCAATACTTTCAACTTAAGTTTGTACGTCAAATTGCTGGCATTTTCAAAAACGAAAATTCAACTGTAAATTAAAGAAAACTATTGTATTCTTCTTAATAACTAAGTATATCACTTGTTATATTAGTAACATGTATCTTAATTACCAAAACTCCATATTAAATTGACTTTTTATATTAGGCGTGATGGCTCTGAACTTACCTACCCTGATGTGCACTAAGAAATTCAGTTTTCTTACATCATTTCTGTAAGAAATAATGAATTAATTGTTTTACATGTATTTTATTAATAAAATAACTCCAACCGAAGCATCTGTTTTAAACAATTTTCAGTTTTTTTACATCCTCTTTGACGATATTTGCAGCACGCGTTCTGTCAATTCTATGTTAAACGGCATAAGGTTACATTAAAAAAGTTTATATTGTCCAAAGCGGTTAGGTTAGAAATAATTTTAAATGATGGTTAAGTATTCTTAAATTTTCTAATTTTCTGGGCAATTTTCTTATTTTTTCTTTCATAAGAACCTTCTCCTAACAATAACAAATACAACAAAAAAAGAATTAATGAAATTGGTCCAGCCGTTCACGCGTGATGGCGTGACCAAGGAAAGCAGGGGTTAATTTTTATATATATAACCTCATAACTATGCTCAAATTCGTTCAAGGTGTTTGAGAGAGGGCAATGAACCTGATTTATTATATGTGGAGATCAAGAGACTGATTGATAAATGAAAGAAAGAAAGAATGAAAGAAAGTTTATTTTGGGCTGTACAGCATGTTTTTAAAACCAACTTATTTACTAGATATCAGGGATGTTATGGATATGATATTTCGGTTACGGCTACGGATATAGAAATAGAATGGGCATGATGACAGTAACCAAAAATCACTAAAATAATGTGTTTATCTACTGTAACACAAAGAATATATCTTGGAATAAATATTTATTTTCTTTTATAATATGAGATTATTAATTTATTTAATAAAATAAAACTACAAAATACATAAGTCCGCCATGTTCAGCTAAACACCAATCAAGTTGAGTTACGTCACTCCTATGTGCACGTATCATTATCATCGCAAATTCTGTACGAAACCCTACGATCATTACACTTATTAATTGTTTTAACTTGCATTTAAAGAGTATTTCGTGATTTTTATCGATCTCTTGCTTTTGTGTTCTTACTAAAAATGTAAGTCATGGAAGAAGGATTCACCAAGGCAAATAGCTCTAATTTGCCTAGAGTTGATTTGTTAATGCTGGGAGAGTACCTAGCATCAAACAAAGACTTCTTCTGTTCAGCAGAATTTAGAAATGTCAAAACTACGATGTAAATAAAATATTGATTAATAATCTTCTAACACCAATAATTTAAAATCTATTTAAAAATATGTTATTTAAATATTGGTTATGTTATTTAAATAATGCTTTTGTAAACTTGGTATTAAACTGCAGTTATATAAAATCACACACCAAATAAAATATACGATATAAAGTAATTACTTACGTCAAAATGATCTTCACAGAAACAAATAGTCTCCTATTTATTTATTTAAATTTATGACTTTGAATTTCGCCGTGCAAGATTAAGCCTTACCTATATCTTACTGTTTTATTGTGTGGCACATAAACAAACAGTTTGTTATGAGTTTTATTGATGTATTAATACATTAAGGAACCGCACACCACTTATAGACTTTCAAATTAAAGTCTAAATAAAATATATCGGCTTTTTTGCTTTAATTCCCTTACATTTACAACTCAAGTAAATAGACGTGACGTCACAAGCGGACGCCATGACACTAGGCACCGTTTTGGCGCTAATTTAAATGCATTTAATTAAAATAGCATTTATTTCTAAAGAAACCGTACTTATTGCAAAAATAATATGTTTTTTGGTAATAGTGGTTATTTAAGAATATTATAAAACCGTTTTTCAAAATTAGTCATCATGCCTATTATATCGGTTACGGTTACGGATAGGTAATTATTTCGGATTATCCGTTAGTTTCGGATAGTTTCGGTTACGGATATTAAATTGAAGTAAAATATAAACAAAATTACTATGAAATAATTTGGTTTTATTTAGTATAACAAATAATAAACAAACTACAAAATAGGGATGACCGATATACATTAGCTAAAAATATCGGTGTTTTAACTCCGATAACATCGATACATCGAAGAAAAAAGAAAAAAATATTGAATAGTCAATAATTCTTTAGAGCGTCATTAGAAACACCTGTTGAAATTATTTTTTTACAGTGTGCCTAAACGATACTAAGACTGCTGATTTTTCGCCTTATTTTTATTTCAAACATTTTATTTTTATGAATAGAAACACATTTCATAAAAAAAAAAACATTAAACTTTCATTTGATTGTTACCAAAAAGATCGATGTTTTCTTTTGTTTCGTGTAAAAATAAATAAAACTCCATTTTATAAATGATACAAATTTTAGACAGTCTTATTTGTATGTTGTCAAAAATATTGATGTTTACTTTTGTTTCAAAACACAAATAAACCACATTTCATAAAAATATTTTGATTGTTTTATTTGTCGGTTACCAAATATTTCAATGTTTACTTATGTTACATATAAAAGTCGTCGTAGATGGCTCCTGCTTCGATACCATGGACATTAATGCTAGTCATCACAAGGCTCGCTGCTCTCCCCGACGTTGTTTATCCTGCATATCAACGACATGCTCTCTATCGAGAGTATGCGTTGCTATGCGGATGACAGCATGGATGACGAGCGGTACACCGAGCAACGGAATATCCCTGGGAGTACACAGGCAAGAAGGATTCAACTTGTGTCTGAAGATGAGCGCTCTCTGGGGTGGGCCTCGGAATGGGGTGAACGTAATTTCAATCCCACAAAGATACAAGTTTGCGCATTCACTGCAAAGAAAGACCCATTTGGCATGGCGCTTCAGTTCCAAGGAGTAACTCTTCCAATTTCTGAGAGTATTGGGATTCTCGCCGTCGAAATATCGAGCAGAGACTAGTTTAGGAGTCATTTGGAGAACAAAGCCAAATTGGCAAGCAAAAAGTTGGGCGTCCTGAACAGAGCCAGGCGGTACTTCACACCGAGACAGCGTCTTGTGCTATACAAAGCACAAGTTCGTCCTCATGTAGAGTACTGCTCACATCTCTGGGCAGGTGCGCCCAAATATCAGCTCGACCCACTGACTCCCTGCAAAGGCGTGCTGTTCGAATCGTCGGGGATCCCAATCTTACGGACGGATTGGAGCCACTGGAGCAGCGGAGGCACTTTGGGTGACTTTGTGTACTCCACCGACTCTTTCACGGGGAGTGTTCTGAGGAACTGTTTGACTTGGTACCACCCGCCACCGTCGTTCTACCAACGTACCACTCGACATCGTAGCAGGGTTCATCCATTTCACCTGGAAACGTTATGGTCTTCAACTGTACGTTTCCAGCGATCATTTCTGCCACGTACGTGCAAGCTCTGGAATAAACTACCTGCTGCTGTGTTTCCCGAGCGCTATGACATGTCCTTCTTTAAACGAGGTTTAAGAAGAGTATTTTCTCCACGGTAGGCAACGGCCTGGCTGTGCCCCTGGTATTTCAAAGGTTTATGTGCGGCAGAATCACTTACCATCAGGTGTGCTGCTTGCTCGTTTGTCATCGTTGGCAATAAAATAAATAAATATACAAAAACTCATTTCCTAAAAAAATGGTGTATTTATCTATTTGTTACCAAAACATCAAACATTTCTTTTATTTCATATAAAAATAAATAAAACCACACTTCAGTAGAAAATTAGACAGTTTTATTTATTTTGTTACCAAAATATCGATGTTTTTAATACATCGATGTTTTGCAATCGATATATGTCGTGCATTGATGCTTTGGATTCGATGTTGACATCCACATAAACATCGACGTTTTTCTAATATCGATCGTCCCTACTACAAGATTCACAGGGAGTGCAAGCGCGGCGAAACAAAACCTGTCGAAACATGTTTTATTTAGACTCCACCCTTATTCGAAATTATCCGAAACTTTTGAATCGGTTAAGGTTACGGATATATATTTATTTCGGATATCCGATAGTTTCGGTTACGGTTACGGAGTTCCATAACATCCCTACTAGATATTACGATTATAAAAACAAAGACTATTAAAAAGAATACGAATAATAGCAAATATTTAAAATGCTGTAGTAGACCAAAAAAGGTTTTATCTCAGCATAAGCTGCAACACGGAGGTGCTACAGCGCTGGTTTTCAGATAAAACCATTACGTTGAGCACGGGCCATCACGACACAATTAAATCGCAATATAATAAATATTATTATTAATATACATAAATAATAATATTACCAACTAGCAACCCGCCCTCGCTTCGCTTATAGGTTATAGTCGTTTTACCCGCGTAGTTCCCGTTCCCGTGGGAATACCGGGATAAAATATAGCCTAGTTTACGCCCTGATATTTTAGCTTTCCATTGGTGAAAGAATTTTTGAAATCGGTCCAGCCGTTTTGAAGATTAACCGGAACAAACAGACAGACAGACAGACAAAAATTTTTTAACCTGTATTTTAGACATAGGTGTCATGCAAATAACCGTGTTAGCATGAAAAAAGTCTATTATTTTGACATTACAAACAGACACTCCAATTTTATTTATTGGTATAGATTGGGCTATAGTAATCGCACACGCTGTCCATTCCGTCCGGGGCAACGAAAGGACGACGCGCGGGCCCATAACCCACACGTACCCACGTCGTCTTCGTCGTTGGGCCGACCACCAGTGCAGAGTTCCTTGTAATCAGTGGTCGGCCCAACATTACCTATGCCTAAAAACCAGTTTGAATATTTTTTCTATGTCCGTCTGTATGTCATGTTTGGTAATCTTTAAAACGGCTGGACCGATTTTGCTAATATTTTACTACCAGAACCGCTGTCTGTACAGGGTACCTGTAGTAAGGCTATATTTTATCGCAGTATGCCCACAGGAACGGGCATCACGCGGGTAAAACCGCGGGAAACCGCTAATTCACAATAAATATTATTAATTACACGTTGATTAATATATTAAAAGCGCTTGTTAATTAATTATAGTAGGGGAGCTCAATGAGGAATTGTGGATTTACTCGAGTACGACGGTTAAAGAGAAGGGGAATATCGTACATATAAATTTCTAGCGTACGTGTGTATGTCACTGAACTCCTCCTAAACGGCTGGACCGATGTTGACGAAATATTTGGTGTGTGGTCAAGGGGATTCGAGAATGGTTTAGATTAACAATTGGACCCGGTAGGTGGCGCTGTTCGGGCAGGACCATAACATAACTTGAGAACGACTTCACCGATTTCGTCCATCTTTCTTTTTAATTTTTCTAATACTTTGAAACGGCTTTTACGGAAAAAAATTAAGAAAGTTGCACAGAAATTCAGAGAATTTAAGAAAACTTAACGACTAGGTATCTAGGTTATCCAAACTGTAACTAAACGGCTGGATGGATTTCAATGAATTTTTGTGAATGTTGTCAAATGGGGGTCTGGATAATTTAGATTCTAAAATCAGCCCGGCAGATGGCGCTGCAGTCGGTCAGTCTCTATTACTGCTGTCAATTTCAAGGAGAATTCCGTTTATCTGTTCGAGACGGCAGAGGAAGTTACTTTTGACATAAGAGACATATTGAAAGAAACACATTAGAAGTCTACACCATTGATATTTGACACAATTATATAACAGGTTTTTGAATATTTAAAAATCTGTAAATGCTTTCCATACCACTCGCACGGAAACATTATATAATCTTATATCTTCTCCATATAATCTAATAAAGAAATCTAACGAGGCTTGAGTAAAGCCACATTTAGCATCATGGACTCCCCTACAAATACCAAATTAGTATACCAATTACGGTCTGGTATATTACGTAATGTATATAACGAGAATCCATCACCGATCAATTCTTTGTGAGTCAAGTGAAGTGCTGTGGCACTTGAGATGGCTTATAAATCAACTAGAGTGGCAATGAGTCCATTGATAGTGAATAATTACCTACGACAAGAAATTAAAAATATGTTTTATCCTTTTTTTCTATTGCAAAATATATTGTTATCATCAAAGTTTATAATAAGGAATAATTACATAAACGCCACCGGAAGAAAATTAAATTCAATAGTGGCATTATTTCTCATGGTGCTATTTCTTAAATTTGGTTATGGATTGCTATACGGTGACATATCAGAATCAACTAGTTACTTTGGAAGTAAAACACAAACATTTCTAACTTATTTTTATGCGACGTACACTTGTCTTATAATTTTCATACTATTCATTTTAAATGTGACACATAGTAAAAAATATGTGATGTTAATTTTGATAATTCAAACAGTAAATAATATTATCAAATTAAACAAAAAACGTATAAAAATATGTCTCATTTATAACTGGATGTTAAATTTAAGCATATTTATTATGAATTTAATGCATTTCATCTGTATTCATACATCGTATGATTATTTTGATGCAGTAACTGGATGCATAGATATATTATTCATGTGTGTCGATTTGAACGTTTTATATGCTAATTTCATTATAATGCTTTTAACAGAATATCTGAATGCATGGCTTAATGACGTTCTGTATTTACAAACGGATTATAAGGAAATGTTAACAATATATGAAAATATTATGGTGGCTTATAATTTGTTTAAGGAGATATTTCAATATAAGGTGTTTCATACTTTGTATTTGATTATATTTTTTTTGATCTCAGTAGTGTCTGACCGAAATTTCAGTTTCGGTTTCGGCCTAATTTCGGCCAAAAAATGAGTTTCGACCTAGTTTCAGTTTTGGCTGCCATTCGACCCAAAACTACGGCTGAAACCGAAACTGAATTGGTGAGGTTTCGCGCTGCGTTAGAACATGCTCAGTGCACGAGGTGCGAGAGACCAAGTGTCATTTTACTGCGCTCATAGTCATCTCACAATTTTAGTTGTTTGATTTGTGCCTGCGCGTCGCGAATTTCGCAGTTTGAGGTAATTCTTACATACTACATCACATAAAGAGTGAACTATTTTATTTCACTTTTTATTTAGTTTATAAATTATCGAGAACATTTTTTGTCTTTGCAATTTTTTAGGAACAAGGTAAACACAATAGTGGCAATTTTCCCATAGTTAAGTTTTGTAAGTTTTATTTTATGTTTATATTATGAAGAATTATGTTCTTTTTTTGTATATAAAGGAAAAAAAATTAATAAACATATAAAGAAATTACAATACACAATAAAGAAATATATAATAATACAATACAGAAATTTAATAAACTGTCATTTTCTGAAAAAAATTCGTGATATTGTATTCTTTCATCATGCCATATTTAGTTCCCGTATAGTCTATAGTTTTATGCCTATTACTTGTACAAAATAATTTCGAGTCCCGGGCGAAGGCTCACATTTTTTTGTTTTGAATAGTTTCCCTTGAATAGGTTTCAAAAGTATTAGATATAAAATTATCAAATTATCTAATAAATACAGCATCTATAGCTGTTTCATATTTTGAATATATTGACAAAACACGTGACACCAAAGAGGTTTCACTTCTGACATGCGTATTTTGTACGCACACTCTTTTTTGTAGTACATTTTCTTGGATTTTTGTTAATTTTCAGTTGAAGTTTTTCTTGGAGGAACGTAATTAAGAGCATTGATTAATTTTTGCAAAATTAACATTGAAATCCCTAGCCAAAGTCAATGGTAGTTTATCTTTCTCGGCTATAAAAATTATTGAACCTCTGCGACTATACAGAAAAACTCTCATGTATACAGAAATATCTCTCTCTTTTTTATTAGGTGGAATGTACGCAACATTAATTCACCGCACAGTCGCTTATGCAAGGCATCGCGTGACCAGGTCTCAGACACTAATATGTATAGCACATATATTCCATCATCTAGCGTGGTGTTGCGTCGCTGTGGCATGTTTCACCACGCCAACGATCAGGTCTACTCTCAGCCGTAGATGTTTCACGTCCAAAACTGACTGATTATGACAATTTATTTTTCTTCCCTCAAAAATATTGACTTTATAATTTACACAGAAGTTTCGGTGTCGGTTTCGGTATTCGAAACTGAGACTAAAGCCGAAATTCGGTTTCGGTATCGGCCGTAAAAAGTAGTTTCGGTCGGACACTACAGTAAAGGCGTAATGCACAAAAAACGAATAATTACAAGTATTTCTTTTACAGATATTTATATATTGCCTCGATACATTTCTTCGCTGCATGGGTGATATAGAAATGGCATTCGAGCTATCTGATATTCATAATAAGGACACAATAAAACTAGTAAGCTTTACTTGTTGATAATATGCACTTACCATTTTTTTTATTATAACTTAATCATTATAATTGTAATTATTATATAGCCTTAGGATAATAAGTAATTTCACTAAACTAACTCAAAAAGCTTAGTTCTTTTCAGTCTCATCACTATGTCCGTAGTGTTAAGGGGCTAGATAGCCTC
The DNA here is from genome assembly GCA_032191425.1 of Lymantria dispar. Classification (NCBI taxonomy): domain Eukaryota; kingdom Metazoa; phylum Arthropoda; class Insecta; order Lepidoptera; family Erebidae; genus Lymantria; species Lymantria dispar. The sequence goes on along the minus strand of CM063463.1, from coordinate 9,528,502 downwards.
GACATTTACATGTTGTAGAAGTCTTTGTTTTTGTAACAAGGTCTACTCGTAAGTCACGGTGGATGTCCTCATTTCTAACGTAACAGGGGGCGTTTACTACACTCATAAATACTTTATTTTAAATTTTTTGAATTATATATTGATGGCCAGAATGCAGCTACTACGGTAATGTGATGTTGTTTAGTTTTGTCCCTAACAGCTACAGTTTATATGAATTCTTCTTTAAATGAATATTCAAGGTAGTGGCAGATATTCTCCTTAATATAAGGGTGCTTCCTCCTCTCGCAGTGTTGACAGGTATGCAGTATTGCAGTGCATGGTATATTGTATACCCATTAATATGAATACGCGATTCTCTTGTAAAGTGAGACTCCGATATGAGGCATACATCAATTTTTTCGGTGGCAAGGACGGCCTGCAACTCTTCTTGTGTTCTTCATTTGTGTTATTGTTGTGTAGCACTACTTTCCGAGTTCTGTAATCTTCGATCAAAGAGAGTTAAAATATTTAACATTTTACTTATATTTTTATTTATATCGGAGTCTCTTGGCTTAGCAGGTTGTATACCATGTATTAGTAGTTGTCTATGGGGCTGCTGTGCTTTCGTTACTTGTTTTTGCATGATGTTATATGCGTATTATATCCCTCAGTCGTCTTTTACGACATCCACGGGTAAGACAGGGAGTGGTGAATTGTATTCTTACTACTTCACCACACGGAAACATACCACACTACATATGTTATGTACATACCATAGCATAATTGAATCATCGTCAAATGAAATGCATCTTATGCTGTTCTAATATTATTTAGCATAGTAATTATGCGTTTTCCTCAAAAACCAAGGTCTTTCCATATTTACTAATAAATATAACTTTATTATTCAGGGTGCTGTTGATAATTCCAAACTAATAATACTAGTAGTACTTTGGTTGTTAAAGAATGTATCTTTGATTATATGGTTCTGCATAAAGTGTCAACAATTCTATTTGTCAATAGAACAAGTAAACAGTGAATTCCTACTACGTTTAATCGACGTAAATGCCTCAAATATGTCTGGTATGTTCTAATATTTTAATTATTTATAAGTGTCTAGTGAAGGTAATAATTAAACAATTACTAGAATAGAATAGATACGTACGTTAGATCTTATAGGCCATCCTCTTTCAACTCCTCCTGTTCAACTTTTCTAATTAAATTGGTTGCGGGTCCCAAGACAATTAAAATCATTGCCCGGAACTGCCCGAGAGTCGAACCTAGGTGTGATCTATGGAGACCATTGTGGGTTGTGGGTTTTGGTTTACAGGAGTTACAATGGGGGGGAATGTGAGGTGGGATTATCCCAATAAAAAAGGAATAATCTTTTAGGCTGGACTATGAACTCAGCAATAAGAGCCGACGTATTCTATTGTATCAACGTATATTAGGTCAAATACAAAATGTCACTTATCTCAGATTATTTTTACATGACATGACAGTAAATTGTCTGGGCATAAAAGGAACTTAAGTCGTAACATAAAGGAACGTAAGTCTATTCTAGACTTTAATTATATTACTATTTTAGTTAAACTTAAAAATTATGATCACGAAGGCCTCAAACCCGATTTTATTTGATTTTCTATGTGGTGATGGAGTAATGGATATAATGTCATAATGGATAACATGCATATAATTAAGCAAAAAAATTAAGAAAAATTTTAAATAAAACACATTACCAACACATAACCAGCGTGATATACTAGATGAATTTCCCTCCTATTTTGGAAGGCTAAGCCGGTAGTGGAACTTATATGAGATGATAATGATGTTGATAATGATAAAACCCGATGATAAATATTGTCAGAATTATGAGTCGCATTCGTAGCATAATTAGCAATAAAATAGATAATTATTTTATTGCAGACCAGTTACAAGAAAATTGCTTAAAAGGGAATAAATCAATGCACAAAGAGTACTTAGCGTCGTAAGTGACATGTTCTAAATACCCATGGGCATTACCGGCTATTTCTGACAACGACTACTAACCAATATATGGATGTCAGTACGAATATCGATGACCATTGCTGAATATCGGTATCAAAAAGAGTTTTAGCTGATGAATAGTAAAGTAATCGCGATCTTATATCTATTCATGCACTGTTTAACCATGGAGTGGTAGGACACACTGTTGATAGTCAGTCGTCTGTCTACAGCCGCAGGTCGGTCCGTCCGGGGTAGTACCACACTCTCGCAAAAAATCGACATCTGAGTAATAGCAATTTGTTACTGCGCTTCGTTCGGTAAGCGAGAGAGCCGGAATTCCAACTTTCTGAGGGAGTTTGCTTGTGGTTTTGGTGAGGCCTTTAGTATCACCGAAGGTCATTGCATGCATTCACACTCCCTTCACTTTCTTCACGGTAGGCAGGGGCCTAGCAAAAGTCCATGAGTAGCAGTATCCGCCGAGAGGCCGACCGCGTGAGGAAAGACCGACGCCCCGGATAGGGGGTATTCCGTCGGGCCGACCACTGATGACAAGTAACCCTGCTCCAGTGGTTGGCCTAACGACGAAGGCGACGTGGTGTTCGGATGGGTTGCGGGTGTTGCGTGCTTAAGCCCCGGAGTGGTGCGGAGGCGCGCCGACCGCAGCCAACCCCAAAAAAAAAAAAAAAAAAAAATGTGTAGCAGTATCATTAGGTGTACAATAAAAAAAATATAGCTTTTCATAGGTTAAACTATAATACCAGTTTTGCATGCAGCATGCGATAGTAACGAGAAATAAAACCACTTGCCATTATTGTTTGATTTTTAGAAGATCATGACAGTTGTTTTAGATCAATAGGAATAAGGGTGTCTTTGATTTACATATATCGATATTCGTGAAATATTGCTTGTTATTAAATCGCTAGCCAAGGACCACTTATTCTCTGTTTTGCACGTTAGGAATCATGTAGAAAGAGAGAGATGGCATAAATATTTTGGTTAATAGACTTATTAGTGATCATTCGGTTACCAACGTCGTCGTCAGTTGTATGTATGTAGATAACTGATAGCCCTTATTAGTGATATAAATACCGATACAATACGTTAGAGTTATGCCAACCGTTTTCGGTTACGTTTTGCTATAGCGGACAAATGTCTAATCCAAATAACCTCAGGATGTTGCTGATCCATGGATTTCAAGGAATGCTACCAGTGGCCGGCTCAATGGCGATAGGGACGGAACACAGTAGGTTATGGCGCCGCACGTCGCCCATCCGTCGCCCCGGACAGATTGTGCAGGCTGTGCGTTCAAGCAGTGTATGAAACTAATTGGAAAGAAATGGTAGATACTTCGATGCTGGTAGTGCTAGACATTAAATCGGAACAATAATAATATAACAAACATTGTAAACGTGATCTTGTGTGGTTATAAAACGCCATAATACCGAAATTGTAATGATATACGCGGAAGAGGAAGTGCTGGTGATTATTATGTATTCCATGAACACAGTTTATTTCGTCTTTTATTTTATTTATAAGGTCTAGAACAGACGCCGTTGTCTTATCTATCGTCATTGTCCTATCTTAGGTTTTCTTGGAGGATAAATTCATATGCAGTTCAGCAATACCGTTGGCAATACTAAGCAGTAAATACTGCGATCCGTGTCATAAACATTATGTGACCAAGAAGCTCAATCTTTTTATATTATACAGAATTTTATCCTTCGCAGAAAACGAGAAGCATTTCTACAAGTCTGTTGTGCAGTTAAATCGTAATATATTTAGTAAGATGAGTGCATGCGGTATGTTCTACGTGGACGCACAACTGCCTCTGATTTTTTTGAGTTTAACCACTAATTATATACTCGTCTTATTGCAATTTCGCATACAGTAACACTTTCATGTTTTCTTTAATAAATCCGTAATTTTTATCTACTGTTGTTTATTTAATGTGTTAATCTATACCAATAAATAAAATTGGAGTGTCTGTTTGTAATGTCAAAATAATAGGCTTTTTTCATGCTCACACGTTTATTTGCACGACACTTATGCCTAAAATAGCAAATAAAAAAATTTTGTCTGTTTATTTGTTCCGAGTAATCTTCAAAACGGCTGGACCTATTTCAAAAATTCTTTCACCAATGGAAAGCTATAATATCAGGGCGTAAACTAGGCTATATTTTATCCCAGTATTCCCACGGGAACAGGAACTACGAGGGTAAAACAACTATAACCTATAACCGAAGCGAGGGCGGGTTGCTAGTATTTACATAAAAATGTTTCTAAGCCATTACAAATTTAAAATACAATATCTCACAAGGGAAACTCAATATAAAATATACCAACCCATCTGACCGGAGAGAAGAACATCTTATAAACGTTTTTAAAAAATAATATGTAGGTACTTATAATTTGAACATAGCGCATAATTCAAAACGTACGACCCAGCTTAGGACAAACCATCTATAGGTTGACTAACAACATCTTAAAAGTAGCACGAAGCCTTTGGATATAACGGTCTTCCGTAAAAATGTTTGCCCTAAGGGGCAAAAGAACGTTTTGAGTTGCATTCTTTTGAGGATGCCTCTGTCCAACAGTTAACGTCTACTGACTGATGGGTGGATGGTATTAATACATAGAAACAAGCCCCAGATTCAATTTTAAATTTGGTCTCTTCAATGAAAATCCTATGCTTGCGGCAATCTTATGACGAAAATCCTTTGACGGTAAATCAACTGAATGTTTTAAATGAATAAATTGTCTACTCAGTTATGCATTTCAACTAGCGGTGGGTCATATTTATCGTCGCTGTTAAATATCAACGATACTTTAAAATCAGAGCTTATAAGAGCGACAACTAAATACGTATTTGCAGCGAGTGGTATATCTTAAAAAAAATTGAATACTATGTCACGCCTAGTAGTTGATAGGAGGTTGATAGGAATAGGAACTATTTTTTGCAAAAAAAAAACGACTTCAATGTAGATAAATCTTTCGATTTTTGTTGATTTTTCAAAAACCGCTAGTCCGATTTCGATAAAATTTACATGCGACCATTTGGGAGGTAAACCCTTTCCAACAAAAAAGATTTTTTAAATCGATTGGTAAGCGACGGCGTTATGTATGAACAAATATTAAAAAAAAATACAAACATCCGAATTGAGGAGCTCCTCCTTTTTTAGAAATCGGTTAAAAAGCAGCAACTATGATAATACTAAGTTTGTCACATTCTCTCCCATCGAACTCGGTGTATCAGAAAGAGATTAACCTACTAAAGTGATATGAAACGCTAGGTCCATCTCGTTTTCACCCATATAACTAAATACGATAGAAAATAATGCATCTAGTACCTGCTACGGTGCAAGTTATTAGCTTTTACTCGTTTGCACGCATGCTACCAAATGTGCGAGAAAAAGGCATCTGGTAAATTGGTATTAGTTAATAGCCTATGCTGTTTTGATACGTTTATTAAAATACATTGATAAGAAATACATCTATTACAGTGATTTTGTTTTTGAGGTGGTTTAAGACTAGCGCACACGCCGTCCACTCCGTCCGGGGTGACAAAAGGGCGGTACGCAGCCCCATAACCCACCGTAGGTATCTCCTCTCCTTCGCCATTGGGTCGACCACCGGTAACGAGTTCCTCATCCTCCATAGCTAGCCCGGCATCTATTATACTGCTATCGAAATGTTTAATCGAGTCCAGTTGCCACTAACGTTTGAGATAGACGCACTTTGATACGAGTGAATGACTTGTCTAGTTATGGTGCAAGCAATTTCTTCATTAACTTAAGTAGAAAATAAAACGGCGTATCAACATTACCCTACTTCTTCTTTCGATTTCACATAATTAGTAACACAACAAGTAAATATACACACACATAATTCATATTAAAAACTAATTCAGTTACAATATATTGATTCATATGTTAGAAACGCTTCCTAATTAATTATCAAGCCTCGACATCAATTACCCATTAATTTTTAGTGACTTCTGTAGACTGACACGTGAAAAGGCGGTTTTCAAATCGAATGTTTAATTAAGAGTGGCAATGAGTTCGTTACTAATGAATAATTATATAGGACAAGAAATTAAAAATATATTTTATCCATTCTACCTAATGCAAAACCTACTGTTAGCAACAAAATTTACAATAAGAAATAATTTTATATACGTTAACGGAAAAAAATATAATTCAAGAGTGCCTTTATTCTTCGTTCTTTTATTTCTTATATATGGTTACGAATTATTATATAGTGATATAACAAAATCATCTAGTTTCTTCGGAAGCAAAACACAAACCATTTTAACCTATATCTCTGCGGCATACAGTTGTCTTGAGATAGTTGTACTGTTCGTTTTTAATGTAATACACGGCAAAAATAATATTTTGTTAATTTTGACAATTCAAAGATTAAATAATGATATTATGAAATTAACAAAAAAAAGTATAAAGATGCTAGTCACGTACAACTGGATATTCAATTTGACCATATTTTTTATGAATTTAATCATTTTCCTTTACATTCACATATTGTACGGTTATTTTGAAGTAATAGCTACTTATATAGATATGTTATCAATATGTATTGATTTGGACATAGCATACGCTACAACAATTATAATGCTTTTAACAAAATCTCTGAACTCATGGCTCAATGATGTTATATACTTAAAAACAGATTACAAGCAAAAGTTGATGATATATCAAAATATTTTGCTGGCATATAATTTATTTAAGAAGATATATCAATATACGGTTACTACATTTTTTCTTTAATTAAATAATGAAATACTAAATAAAAATCGATTGTGTTTTGCTATAATGTATCAATCTATTTATGTTCACCATTGGACCATCTCACGTTCCTAGTTTCACGGTGGCACAAAGCTCCAATTGCTGTTTGGTAGTTAAGTAGGTCATCCCAATTGGTGTTATATATTTTCTAGAATCGTCGATTTGCCTGGTGATCCATCAGCCCATTTACAATTACATACATATTAAAATCTATAAATATAAGACGATAAATTCTTTTACAGATCTTTTTATATTGCTTGGATACATTTGTTCGATGCATGGGTTCTATTCAAATGTCATTCCAACTATGCGATGTTCGCAATAAGGACACGATAAAACCAGTAAGAATACTCTTTAATAATATACACCGTGATTTTTTTATCGTCTTATAAAAAAAAACATATAAAGTATCCGACCAAAGAAACATATCTAACATATTTAAAATGTTCAATAGTGGTAGTTATAAATAAATAAGAAAATAATCTATACCAATAAATAAAATTGGAGTGTCTGTTTGTAATGTCAAAATAATAGGCTTTTTTCATGCTCACACAGTTATTTGCACGACACCTATGCCTAAAATAGCAATTAAAAAATTTTTGTCTGTCTGTCTGTCTGTCTGTCTGTCTTTCTGTCTGTTTGTTCCGGGTAATCTTCAAAACGGCTGGACCGATTTCGAAAATTCTTTCACCAATGGAAAGCTATAATATCAAGGCGTAAACTAGACTATATTTTATCCCGGTGTTCCCACGGGAACGGGAACTATGCGGGTAAAACGACTATAACCTATAACTGAAGCGAAGCGAGGGCGGGTTGCTAGTATAAAATAAAGTTAATGTTTTGTAACAACCTGTTTATCATGTTTACATTTTAAACAAAAGAAATCATGCGGAATTTCATTAGCCAATCATAGGTACGAAGTCCACGTGGACGGCTTTTACAAAGCGAAATTCCTTACGCTAGATACCTAACAGGTATCCTTTGCGATGCCCGATAGGCCCGATTGGCGCCGCCGTAAAATGATCGTAGTACCTACATAGTACATCAGCTGTGTTGATTACCTATGCGCTCGCTACATGCTGTTTCCTTACTATTTTAATTAATAATTATTTATAATAATTTTTATTAAAAAATATTCTAGTATATATTTTTTTAACCTTTTAATTGTACGAATGAATAGTAGATACTGGATACTTTAATTGAACTGCTTTTGTAAGACGACATAAAAGTCACCGTGTATATCATAAAAAAAATTAATGTCGTGTCATCTTAAGATCTTACATCATTTTGCATAATATCTACGCTTATAAACTTATAACATGTATCTCTGATGTTTACGCGAGTACTACACATTTTAAATAAAACTACTTTACGGATTTTATCGCGTTTGTAATTGATTTTTGATTACCCGATGTTTCGAACACTTTGCAGCGTTCATGGTCACGGGCGGACTAAGATGTCTCGCGTCCAACAAGTCATCGTTACTGCAGAAAATTTATAATTATCTACCCGATACAGAAATTAGTTATTAAATATTGACCCGCATTTTGATACAAATTTATTGCCAGTGTAAGAAGAAAATGATTCTATATGAAAAAATTATATTGTTTATGGTTAGTAATTATTTAATATTAAAATTAATAGTAATTGTATTTAAAAAACCTAACAATCTACTATACTACCACCGGATCGGAACATGGCCACACTGAGAAAGATCCGGCAAGAAAACTCAGGTGACATGATACTAAATTAATATTAATTTTGAAGGCGGCTTACTTTATGTTACTAAGAGGTTTTAATTTATAAAATTATCTTTAGTTATTATTATTGTGGGTCAAATCTATACAATATGAGCTCACAGTGTCTTGCAGTCTTGTGGTGGTCTTTTTGGATTTGTTTTTAATAATGTTTATAACAGGATCCCAGCTTGATGGTAACACACCCAGCCATCATTGAAATTTTTGTGTTTTTTAATCTCAATAGCCTTGCGTACCATTCTAGGTAGGTATTCTTTTGCGAGGATTTGTGGTTTATCAAACCTGATGTTATGGCGGGCGCAGTCCTGACTATGTTCACAGACTGCAGACTTAGTGTGACAGCGGTGCTTCACATCAGCTATGTGTTCTTTGATCCGAGTTCTTATGGATCTCTTTCTTTTCCCAATATAAGAGAGACCACAGTCACAGTCAAGTTTATATACTTCTGCATCTTGTAGAGGGATCTGGCACTTGACAGGTGGTAAGAATTGGCTAATCCTCTTCAGTGGCTTAAAATAATTTTTCTGCAGTAACGATGACTTGTTGGACGTGAGACATCTTAGTCCGCCCGTGACCATGAACGCTGCAAAGTGTTCGAAACGTCGGGTAATCTAAAATCAAATATAAACGCGATAAAATCCGTAAAGTAGTTTTATTTATAACATGTAATTCAAAAAACTTCTGTGTGATCACACGTGTGGTGATGGAGTGCGAATACAACTTATTTCGTGTCCGTGCGTGTCGTAAAAGAAGATTAAGATATAATTATAATATGCATATAACATCTATGCAAGAAAACTCAAAATAGAACTCTATATCAACACGTCTGACCAGCGCTGTATTGTCGGTCAATTTTCCTCCTATTGTGGTGATACTCGAGCACGGTAGTGGGACGTAAATATATGAGCTACTACGAACTTCACCGAAAGACGAAATAGTGTAGTAAAAAAGTGCTTTTTCTCCGCCCAACCGCAACAAAGTATTCTACCGCCTCCGAAAAATATGGACGAGGTGTTCGTTTGCAACAGCATGTTGATGATTTTTGAAAAATTAAGAGTCACTCGCAAAAAATGCAGAAGAATGCGGAGTTTCGTTTTTTGCAAATATCTCAAAACTATTTTAGACTTAACAAATTGGAATATTCAAAAAGGGGAGGGAATTTTGAAATAAAACGTCCTGCCTCCCGTAACTGTAGGACCATTATTTATAATTTTCTCAGAGGGTTTGAAAATTATTTGGTAATAAATAAAATAATTTGGTAATGATAAGTTTTTTTTTTTTTTTGTGGGTGGGCCGCAGTTCGTGCACCTCCGCACCACTCCGTCCGGGGCGACAGAGGGGCTTAAGCACGCAACTCCCGCAACCCACCCGAAAACCACGTCGCCTTCGTCGTTGGGCCGACCACCGGAGCAGGGTTACTTGACATCAGTGGTCGGCCCGACGGTATACCCCCCATTGGGGTACCCTCCCATCGACCTACGTCTCCCCCTCGGGGAGGACGTCGGTCTTTCCTCACGCGGTCGGCCTCTCGGCGGGTGACGGACTAATCCCCGGTCACGTCACCCACGGCCTCGGCTAGGGCGGCATGAGGCGCAGGTAGTTGCGCCTACGCCACCCCAGTCGCCGGCGGCGGATCTCCTCATCGAGGCTGCGCTCCTCGCGTAGGCGATCCGCCGCCTCTGGTAATGATAGGTTACACTGTTGACAACTAACTGTTAAATATCTGGTTTTTGTATTTTTGCCGAAATTATTTAGATATATATTAATAAAAAAAAAAATGATGAAATAATGAAAAAAGAATACCAAAAATTACAAAAAGAGAATAATAACAACACCGAGATTCGATCCCAGGCTGTTTGAATGCCGAAACAAAACAAACAAAATTGGAGAACTTCCCAACTGAGCTATTGTCACTCTTGACGGTGACGGCGAAATTCGAATTCTTATTCTTTTAAAATTTAATGTCATTGATTTAAGTTATTGATTTGCTAAAAACACCGACAAAACAAGATTTTCTATAAATAAAATCTAGCTAGATAGATTTTTAGGCCGACATCTGAGTTGTAGTAATCTGTTACTACACTTTGATCAGTCAGCGAGAAAGTCGCAAACTCAACTTTCTGAGTGTGTTTTCGTGTGGTGGGTTGTGGTGATGCCCTTAATATAATCGAACCTCATTGTACGCATTGAAAAATGCGAATGAGAAAGTGAAGGGAGTGTGCTTCACTTTCAATCACATTTTTCGGACACGGCGAATACCTTTGATCCAAAAAGCACTTGTTGACTAGACTATTAAACTTTCGACACACATGTCACTAATAAATATAACTTTGTTCAGGATGCCGTTGAATATTCCATCCTAATAACAACTGTATTGTGGTTTTAAATAAAACTACTTTACGGATTTTATCGCGTTTGTATTTGCTTTTTGATTACCCGACGTTTCGAAAATTTTATAATTATCTACCCGATGAAAAAAATTTTCTGCAGTAACGATGACTTGTTGGACGTGAGACATCTTAGTCCACCCGTGATCATGAACGCTGTAAAGTGTTCGAAACGTCGGGTAATCAAAAATCAAATACAAACGCGATAAAATCCGTAAAGTAGTTTTATTTAAAATGTATAATACTCGCGTAAACATCAGAAATCATTATGTATTGTGGTTATTAAAGAATATCTCGTTGGTTGTATGGTTCTCCATAAAATGTCAAGAATTCTATTCTTCAATGGAACAGGTAGTTGAAGAGTGCGTGCTACGATCAATCAACGTTAATGGCTCAAATATTTGTGGTATATATATATATATATATATATATATACGTATATGTACTTTTTTATTTTTAACTAGCAACCCGCCCTCGCTTCGCTTCGGTTATAGGTTATAGTCGTTTTACCCGCGTAGTTCCCGTTCCCGTGGGAATACCGGGATAAAATATAGCCTAGTTTACGCCCTGATATTATAGCTTTCCATTGGTGAAAGAATTTTTGAAATCGGTCCAGCCGTTTTGAAGATTACCTGGAACAAACAGACAGACAGACAGACAGACAAAAATTTTTTAATTGCTATTTTAGGCATAGGTGTCGTGCAAATAACCGTGTGAGCATGAAAAAAGCCTATTATTTTGACATTACAAACAGACACTCCAATTTTATTTATTGGTATAGATAAGGTCTTTTGAACGCAGTTCATGTCAGACCTATCGTAAACCTAACCATATCTACAATGTAAGTTTAAATATTAACTAGTCTCAAATTGTAGCTTATTTAGTGTACTTTAAATGTTTCATAGTAACCAAACATGTCAGACTCTTCCGCCACTAAGATATTCAACAAAATCTGGAAAATGTCCAAAAATTTTATGGTTTTATGGTCACCCTACCGTTAGCACAGCACTTTGAAGTTGCAAATTGTGTATTTTTATGTTCATTTGGGTCCTAATAACATATCAAAAATTCGCGACTACACGACCTTTTGCAGGCACAAAAATATATCTTGACTGGATCACTGGACTATTAAAGGTACTTAAATAAATCAGATTTAACATTATTTGCAGTAGGCGTTCATAAGCAGTTCAGAAATACTGATGTTGCTACTATTGGGTTAATACAATTTTAATGTGTCGCGAAAACGTAGCGTAATGCTAAATAATGCTCTATAATTATATTTTTCACAGGAAATGAAAAACATTTCTACAAGTCTGTTGTGCATTTAAAACGTAATATATTTAGTAAGATGAATGTATGCGGTATGGTCTACGTGGACGTTCAACTACCTTTGAATTTGATGAGATTAATAACTGATTATTTAATTGTCGAGCTGCAATTTCGTGTTCTGTAACATTTTCATATTTTTTCAATAAATCGGTCATCCATGTTTTCTGTTATTTATTGTATATTTCAGTATAAGTACGTGCAACTACGGATTAAGTACACAAGATTCTATCACCATGGTAGGCAAGGGCATGTCTGGATGTCGCATAAACTGCTAAAAGATCTAATAAAGAATACGGTGCTCTACTCTTTCGAACTACGTGGGGAAAACGACTATAACCTATAACCGAAGCGAAGCGAGGGCGGGTTGCTAGTTTCTTATAAATTTAGTGATATTGATTTACATTTATACACTGTACAATTATTTTGAAGTAGTACCTATTTACATGGACATCTTATTCATATATATTGATGTAGACATAGCATACGCTACAATAATTATAATACTTTTAACAAAATATCTGGACTCATGGCTAAATAATGTTATGTACTTATAAACAGATTACAAGCAAAAGTTGATGACATATCAAAATATTTTGTTGGCATATAACTCGTTTAATGAGATATATCAATATACGGTTATTATACTTTTTATTTAATTAATTATTAAACACTTGTTAAATAAATAAATAAGTTTTGAGCTTTGCGATAAATTCTATTAATCTATCAGCCTATACATGTCCACCGTTGTACTATTCCACATCCCAAGTCCCACAGCGAGATAATGCTACAACCTCTATGTCTAGCAGTAAAGTAGGACATCTTAGTTTGTTTTACATTTTATCCAAAAAAGTATCACCGATACCGATTCTTCTGATGATCCGTCAGAGCGTAAAATTAGATAAATACTTATTAAACGATAATTATTATTTCTTTTGCAGATATTTATATATTGCTTTATTACATTTGTTAGATGCATTAGTTACATTGAAATGGCATTCGAACTATCCGATATGCACAAATTGCACAATAAGGATACTATAAAACCAGTAAGAATACTCATTGATAATATATATAATAGAAAAATGGAGTGTCGATTCATCTTAAGCCTCTTTAACATTATTTTACATAATAATTATGCAATAATTTTAAAGACAGAACAAAGAGCAATAACTTTCGACAAACGTATCCCTAATAAATATCATCATCGTCAATAATGATTATTCACTCAGCCTAGCGCCGCGCCGTCCACTCCTGGACGAAGACCTCTCTCCGGACTCGCCACAAAGTGCGATCCTGTGCCGTTTGCATCCAACAACGCCAAGCAACGTTTACTACGTCGTGGTCCACCTAGTGGGAGGCGTCCTACACTGTGTCGTACGATACGTGGTGGCCACTCGAGAACTCTTCTTCCCCAGCGGTTGTCGGTACGTCGAGCGACGTGTCCTGCCTGATACCACTTCAGCATGTTAATTCTTCGTGCTATATTGGTTACACCCTTTCATCTACTGACGCCTGTATTTCGGATTTTATCTTTCCGAGAAATCCAGAGTATAGCCCGCTCCACAGCACACTGAGCGACTATGAGCTTACTTATGAGGCCCACATTTAGAGTACACATTTCTGCGCCGTAAGTCATCACTGGTAACACACACTCATCGTAGATCTGTTTTCAGACGCAGGTATGTTGGGTGAGAAGATCCCCTTAGGTTTCCTCAAACGCCCAGCCGAATCGCTCTTTCTCGAAATTGGGCCTATCTAATTGAACTGTTTGTCCAAGGTAGACCTAATAATCGACAACTACAGGAATCACAACTAGGACCGGTACGAGAACGATATGGGCATGTGACATGACTTTTTCTTTTCCATGTTCATTCGTAAACCCACAAGTTGGGATACCCTGCTGACATCGTTAAGCATGGTGCCAAGGTCCTCCATAGATTACACCATAACGACGATATTGTCTGCAAATCGAAGGTGAGTGATGTATTCACCGTTGATATTGATGCCGAGTCCGGTGCAGCTTAAGAACTTGAAGACATCTTCCAGCGCAGTGGTGAACAGTTTTGGAGAAATGAAGTCTATACCTAATCTTCCTTAACGACAATTTTAGCGCTTAAAAACGTTCACAATCAAACAGTATCACAATAATCCACATTATTTAATAACTGTTACCATAGTGGATAGATATAAATTTTTAGTAATAACGATAACTTGTTATCCAATGAGTTATCGTTATTACAGATATTTAGGTGAGATACTTTAGTCCTTGCGTGGTCATGAACGGTGAAAAGTGTTTCAAAACTCGAAAAATGAAAAATTAAAAACTAAAACAAAAACGCGATTGAATGCACAAAAATAATTTTAGAAATCTAGACTTTATTTTGAAATAGCCTGAATATATTGTTAAGACAATAGCCTGCTCATATTTACGTATTAATCAGTTATGACTTCATATAATTAATGACACAACAAATTAATAGTGACTTTATTCATAATAAATACTAATTCAATTACAATATATTAATTCATATGTTACAAACGCTTGCTAATTAATTACAAAGACTCTATATCAATTACGCATCAATTCTTAGTGGGGATGATCGATGTTAGAAAAACATCGATGTTAACATCGATGTCATAATCGAAAGCTCAACATCGATGTTCTATATTTATCGAAAACCGAACATCGATGTTAGACAACATCGATGTTAAGAAAACATCGATGTCATTATCGAAAGTGTATACCATCGATGTTACGTTTTAATATTTCACTAAGAAATAAAATCCTCATGGCAAATTTTGATGAGGATCTTAGAATGCATAGGATGACATCGATGTTCCAAAAGCGTCGAAGTCATTGTCCATTATCGCTAAAATTCTCCGGCGAGAATTTTGATGACTTTTTTTTAGGAAAATCTGGAGTCGGTTCTTATAATATGGGCATAAAGACCAATAGTACTAAGTACTTTTCTCAGCAAATTGTGATGAGCTTTTTTTTTTATTTTAGGAAAATCACTACAACGGATACGTTTTTATTGCGTGTATTATCATCGATGGTCGCTTTCGTTAACATAGATGTTACGATATTTTTCCTATAGCAACATCGTTGTTTTCCTTTCAACATCGATGTTGAATTCCGTTAACATCGATGTTACGATGTTTTGCCTACAGCAACATCGATGTTGAAACATCGATGTTTTTCCTTTCAACATCGATGTTCATCGATCATCCCTAATTCTTAGTGACTTCTATCAACTGACTTCTATCAACTGACTCATGAAAGACGGTTTTAAAATCGAATGTTTTAAATAAGAATGACAATGAGTCCGTTACTAATGAATAATTACATAGGAGAAGAAATTAAAAATATATTTTATCCTTTCTATTTATTGCAAAACTTACTGTTAGCAACAAAATTTACATTACAAAATAATTTTATATACGCTAACGGAAGAAAACATAATTCAATAGTGCCTCTATTCTTCGTTATATTATTTCTTATATATGGTTACGTATTACTAAATAGTGATATAACAAACTCAATTGGCCTCTTTGGAAGTAAAACACAAACCATTTTAACCTATTTCTTTGCGGCGTACATTTGCCTTCATATACTTGTACGGTTTATTTTAAATGTAATACATAGCAAAAATAATATTTTGTTAATTTTGACAATTCAAAGACTAAATAATAGTATCAAATTAGCTAAAAAACGTATAAAGATACTTGTCACATACCACTGGATTTTTAATTTAAGCATATTTTTTACTAATGTGATGATTTTCATTTACATTGGCATTTTATACGATTGTTCTGAAGTAGTAGCTGGTTGCATATATGTCTTATCCATATGCATTGATTTGGACATAGTATATGCTATAGCAATTATAACGCTTTTAACAAAATATTCGAATGCATGGCTAAATGATTTTATATACTTACAAACAGATTACAAGCAAAAGTTGATGATATATCAAAATATTTTGCTGGCATATAATTTGTTTAAGGAGATATATCAATATACGGTTATTATAATTATTATACTTCTTTATTATAGTAGTCAAAAAATCGGCGTTTTGTGTCTTGCGATCAATTTCATGAAACTATCTATCAGTCTATCCTATCAGCCCGTCCTTCATTGAACCATCCCGAGTGCCACGGTGAGATAATGCTATACTTAATCGCTAAGTTTGGCAGACAAGTTGGTCTTCGCAGTTAGCTTTATATTTTTCCAGAAGAATGTTACCGCTAATTACAGTTACAAAAGATACATATTAAAATCTATAAAACACGGTGATTATTTCTTTTTCAGATATCTTTATATTGCTTCGATACATTTGTTCGATGCATGGGTTATATCCAAATGTCGTTTGAACTATCTGATATTCACAATAAGGATATGATAAAACCAGTAAGTCTATCAATTTATATTATCTATCATAAAAAAATTAATATCGTATCACCGCTTTTTCAACATTATATTGTAAAATATTTATACGCTAACTTCAAAGACAGAAGAAAGAGCAGAAACTTTTGACACACATATCACTAATAAATACAACTTTGTTATATCATTTCAGGTTGTCACTGACTATTTCATCATAATAATAACTTTATTTTGGTTAATAAAGAATATCTCGTTGATTGTGTGGTTCTCCACAAAATGTCAAGCATTCTATTCTTCAATGGAACAGGTGGATGAGGAGTGCCTGCTACGATCAATCAATGTAAATTCCTCAAAATGTTGTGGTATGTTCTAATCTTATACTCTTATATTAAAGCTGAAGAGTTTGTTTGTTTCAACGCGCTAATGTCAGGAACTGCTGGTCCGATTTGAAAAGTTCTTTCAGTATTAAATAGCCCATTTATCGAGGGAGGCTATATTTATATATCATCACGCTAAGACCAACAGGAGCAGCAAACTAATGAAGAATGTTTCAAAGCCATGTTGTTGAGAGCTTCCGCTGCGTAAACGACTAAATTTTCGCAAAAAAACATGTTTGACAGAATCGTATTATTAAAAAATATTTGCACCTTCTACGTAAACAAAGTCTTAGGTTAAAATTAGCGTTAGCCCAAAGTATCTATACCACGTGGAAGAAGTCGCGAGCAGAAGCTAGTATTTTAATCATTTTATGAGTGCCTAGTGATGGTTTGAATTGAATTATTACTAATGTCCGTTAGCTCCTATAGATTGGACTAGTTCGTATTAAGATCGGTCATACTCTATCGTATTAACGTATATCAAGATAAAAGCAGAATGTTATTTATTCCGGACAAATTTTAATAAGACAGATATTATGCTTCCAGTAAAGAGAAAATCCAAATCGTACCTGGACATTAAAGCAATATACCAGAATATCCTAATAAGAATTTTAATTTTACTACTTGGATTATCCGACTTGAAAATAACGAGTATAATAATTAACGTTCCCGCTGTGAGCGAAAACAGAAACCAAAGGTTTTAATAGTTCTTACGTACTTATATCATACCAAACAATAGTTTATTTCTACGGGCAGTTAGAACATAAAATTAAGATAAAAACTAGAAAAAATAGACGGCGGTCTTATCCCTTTTAGTTATCTGATCCGGGCACTTTAAAGATGTGAAATGATAAAAGAGATTGCAGATAATTTGGTCGCAGTAGAGCTGGACATTTAATGGAAATAATAATAACACATAGAACTATATATAAACGTTTTATTACGCTATAGCGTCTAAAATTTAACAATACCCACGGGAAAGGATGGATGGATAGGGTGGCGATTATTGGGTTCTTCTTCCATCATCACACGAACAATTTAATTATTAATTTTATTTAAAGATACTTGAATAAACGCCATAGAATCTAAAGATTCTGTGAGTGACTCTAAGAAGATGACGTTAAAACGTCATCTACAGTAAGCGTTCATAAGCAGTACAAAAATACTGTTACTGACACTAGTGGGTTAATAACATTTGAATGTCTCAAAAACATAATGTTGCCAGAAAGTGCTAAACTTTCATATATAATATAATTATGTATATTTCACAGGAAATGGAAAGGCTTTCTACAAATCTATTGCACAATTAAATCGTAATATATTTAGTAAGATGAGTGCATGCGGTATGTTCTACGTGGACGCACAACTACCATTGAATTTGATAAGATTAATAACTAATTACATAATTGTCGAGCTGCAATTTCGTATTCTGTAACAACTTCATATTTTATTAAATAAACCTGTCATCCATGTTTTCTGCTGTTTATTTAATATACGAAATATTACACACGTGCAATTACGGTTTGAAACCAAAAGAACTAAATAATAGGCGTACACGAAATGCATGATTTCTGTTATTTATTTATTTCAAACTAGCTGTGCTGGCGAACTTCGCACCGCCTTTTTTCGTCCGGGAGCATTTCCGCAGGCTCACTCCACGTCTCGTCGGCGCGGCGTCCGCCCTATCGTGGTTTATGCCGAACGTGGGCGGATCGAGCGCTACGTGCCGACGACTGTACGCGGGGTCATCCGGTCGATGGCCCTGTACGGCGCACCGGTGTCGGCGGGGTCCCTGACTGTCCGACTAAGGGCTCTTCTGTGGCGTCCACAGAGGGCCATGGCGGTCAGGGCCATACGCGGATACCGCACGGTGGTGACGAAGGCAGCGTGCCTGTTGGCCGGGACTCCCCCATAGAACCTGGAGGCGGAAATCCTCGCTGGTTTGTATCGGCGGGTGACGTGAGTGCGAGCGGCGGGCGGTGTGGTCTCTTTGAGGGAGCACACCGCCTGGCGCGTCGACGCCCGCCGATACGTTACTGCCCGTTGGGCCTCGGTTCGGGGTGCGGATCGTGGAAGCCTTCCGGCTGGTGCTGATACAGTGGTTGAAACGGCGGCACGGGGTGCTCTCCTTCCGACTAGTGCAGGTGTTGACGGGGCATGGGTGCCTCGCCAAATACCTGCACAAGTTCGTTAGGAGGAAGAATACACCGCCCTGCCACCACTGCGATTGCGACGAGGACACGGCTCAGCATACGCTCAAGGTCTATGCCGCTTGGGCAGAGCAGCGTCGTCAACTCGTCGCAATCATCGGTGCCGACCTGACGTTGCCGACTATCGCCAGGGCGATGGTCGGCAGGAATTGGGACGTGGTCGCAGCCTTCTACGAGGCAGTGATCTCGCAGAAGGAGGCGGCGGATCGCCTGCGCGAGGAGCACAGCCTCGATGAGGCGATCCGCCGCCGGCGATTGGGACAGCGTAGGCGCCAAACCTGCGCCTCATGCCGCCCTAGCCGAGGCCGCGGGTGACGTGACCGGGGATTAGTCCGTCACCCGCTGAGAGGCCGACCGCGTGAGGAAAGACCGACGTCCTCCCCGAGGGGGGGACGTCGGTCGATGGGAGGGTACCCCAATTAGGGCTATGCCGTCGGGCCGACCACTGACGACAAGTTAACGCTGCTCCAGTGGTCGGCCCAACGACGAAGGCGACGTGGTTTTTGGGTGGGTCGCGGGAGTTGCGTGCTTAAGCCCCTCTGTCGCCCCGGACGGAGTGGTGCGGAGGCGCGCCGACCGCGACCCACCCACAAAAAAAAAACTATAGACAAAATTACGTTTAGCTGTCATTGGCATTTTGTTATTACATATCAAATGCGTTTTTTATCCTACGTTTCATAGTGACTTGTATTCTCTTTGACATGAGTTTCAGCGCGAATATGGAAATGTCATGTTAAGCTCTTGTATTATATTCATTATTTTAGTATTTTATAGTGTTATATTGAATAATTTTGCTGATACTTTATGTAATATAATACAGTTAAGGTACTGAAGTGTGGTGAATGTGATATAAGAATGGTGGAAAATCCACCTTATGTATTTTCATATTATACTCAAGTTCCCTGAGAAATCATTTAATTAGGTTTATAGCGCCTAATTAATGGTAAAGACTTGACTTATTGACGGACATGATTATAAATAAGCTATTCTATAAAAATAAATGTTAAATAATATGAAGAAAATTATATCACAATTGGCTGTATGGGCTTTGATCCCTTTGCCTGTCCGAATGGACAAACAGAAACAAAAAAAATCTATTTGACATTTTATGTCACGTTACACGGGAACGCGATCGAACGGGATAAAAAGTAGCTCATTGCCATTAAGAAGAAGAAGAACGGAATAAAAAGTATCCTATGTCCCTTGGTTCTAAGCTACCTCCCCACCAATTTTCAGCCAAATCTGTACAGCCGTTCTTGAGTTATAAACGTAGTCACTAACACGACTTTCTTTTATATAGATATATAGATAGACTTAAATATAAGTGTTCACGTGCAGTTACGAATTAAAAACACAAGATGACATCACCACAGAAGGCAAGAGCATACTTTGAGTGTCGTAAAACTGCTAAAATATCTAATAAAGAATGGACTGTCCAACGCTTCGGAAGATATGAAATGATGGCTGAATTAAGATTTCGTAAACACATTATCAAGATTTGTAGTAAAGCATTCCGAAAATTAGGTTTAATTTTGAGAATTTGTAAAGATTTTAATAATATTTCAACCATCAAAATTTTATATAATGCTCTCGTACGCAGTCACCTAAAGACATCCGCAATCGTTTGGAATCCTCACGAGTCTAAATACAGTCTAATGCTAGAAAAAATTCAGAATAAATTCATCCGTTTTTTATATATGAAACTGTACGGAGTATATCCGTTTTATCCACTTATGTACCCAAGCCTGTTTATGCTGGGTACGGTTGGCTATGACCAATTGAGCGTGCGGCGCGATGTGTCGCTGGCCCACTACCTGTGGCGTGTACTTCGCGGCCAACCAACCAACTACATCACCCCGCTATACTGGCAATGCTACACCTGTGCGCACCAGCAAGTCGCATGGGCATACGGCGCCGGCCGCTTGGTTTAAGCTTGCCAACGGCCAGAACTAATATGCTCCATTACGCCTTTTTTTTTTTTTTTTTTTTTTTGTGTGTGTACAGCTGTTGGCCGCAGATGGCCTTGACAGCTTGACGCGGACTACGGGTGAGCGCTGAGGGCTCTCAACCCGGAGAAAAGTATGCTAAGCGACATCGCCCAAGGGCTCCCCCTGTGGGGAACGGACCTCGGCTTGGGGCGTCGCTGGAGGCAAAGTGGGCGTGCCCACGTTTTTAGTAGTGACTTTTGCGCGGCGCGGTTTCGCACCTCGACGGCGAGGGCGGAACCGCGGATATTTATTTGTTAAGGCCTCGCGGGCCGTGTAGGCTCTTTGTTGAGCGAGTGTGATATTGTCGTCCTCTTCGTCGAGGACGTGACGAGGACGTCGGATGGAGGAGATTTTGGAGGGTCTATAGGAAGCCGCCCCAACCACTAGTTGGTTGGGGTGTGTCATGGCAGAGTCAAAGTAGCTCTGAGAGCACCGTTTCATAAACTGCTTGATGGTCGGCAGTTCGAGGTCGATGTGGGCTCCATTACGCCCCTTTGACGCTTGTTATTAGGCTAATAAATACAGTTCATTATTCCGCGGACATTAACAACTGCAGTCTACGGGAATTTTCAGACGTTGTATATAAGTGCGTGGCTTATAATTAGTAAAACATAATATTAAAGTATGATTAATATTTTGATATTATATTTTGTTAATTGTTTTATATTATTGTCATTGTATTACATATCTTAATTTATTATTTCGTTAAATATTATTTGATAAAATATAATATTAAATTATGATTAATATTTTGATATTATATTTTATTATTTGTTTATTGTCATATTGTATTACATGTCTTAATTTATTATTTACTAGCAACCCGCCCTCGCTACGCTTCGGTTTCAGTCGCTTTACCCGCGGCGTAGTTCCCGTTCCTGTGGGTATACCGGGATAAAATATAGCCTATGTTACTCCCTGATATTATAGCTTTCCATTGAAGAAAGAATTTTTGAAATCGGTTCGGTGGTTTAAGAGTGAAAGCGTTACAAACAAACAAACAAACAAACATCCTTACTTTCGCATTTATAATATTAGTATGGAAGTATGGATACTACCGGCACGCTATGATGGCCGTTTTGACGTTTGTCCACTCATGAAGTTTCGTATTTATAGTAATTACATTTGAAGGAGCAAATTGCTGTTCTTTATTGTCAATAGTGACGTGCAATTAGTCATAAAATTTATCGAATCATTATTTTAGGACATAAAATTTATTTATTACATTGATTATTAAACTACATATATTAGGGTCCCGCGAACATTTATTTTTATAAGATTATAATTATTAGTGTACTTATTTACCACAAAACTCGGCATTTGTTTTTCGAAATTCAAAATTTTAATAAATGAAATTTAATGCGTCGTCACATTGTATCGCTGACCACACAACTACTACCTCCGGAAAACTCGCGTCAATGCTGTATGCAAAACAAAGCAGTTTCGACTTGACATTGCTTCGAAAAGTACAAACTGTGAGTGCACTGCGATTGTGATATAGTTTTGACCTGGCTTTGGATTTCGGATATTGATACTGCAGTACTGCTCGTTAATTTGGACTCTGTTTATGCCTTTGATTGTGGATTTCGTCGATATGGCCAAACGTACGCAGAGAACTGTTTTAAAGTCAGACCCGTGAGTTCGTTATACGCCTTCGTAACTATTTCGATCATGAATCCCAAAATGAAAGGGCCTTACTATTGTAAATATAATGCAATTGAGTTGGTGTGGGCTCAAATTAAGGGATATGCTGCAAGACACAATACAGAACCCCCATTTACCACACCAAAGATGTTAAAATATTAGAAGAAACTTGTAAACATGTGACTAAAGGAGACTGGGAAAAGGTTGTGAATAGAACTGTTAAATTAATAAGGGAAAATTATGAAAGAGATGTGAACATAGGTAATATTTGACAAAACGAACTTATAATTAATATAGGTGGTGATAGCCGTGACGATAGTGAAAATAGCAGTATGAACGAATCTGATTAAAAAAAAACCCTTTTGTGGCACCTTTTTTGGTCTCTTTTTATATTAATTTGTTTCGTGTGCATATAAGTAAGTATATTCATTCTCATTCCAATATTCAGATCGTTCAAATATTTTAAGTAAGCATTTATATTTTTGTTTTATTAAATCTTTTTCATCGGGTACTACTTGCAATAAAAACTTGTAGATTTCATTACCTATATTTTTTTCGAGAATAAATCGACATTTCACATCACTATTGTTATATGTCAAAACGGCCATCATAGCGTGCCGCAACTATAGTTAAATGTTATTTGGTAAAATATAATATTAAATTATGATTAATATTTTGATATTATATTTTATTATTTGTATAATATTATTGTCTTATTATATATAACTGTTATTATTTCTATATTTTTCTCTTTTAATATCGCATTAGGTTAAATGTGCTGTAAAGGTATTATAATTGATTGTAAACAAATAAATAATAATAATATAATAATAATACGTCATGTTGAGTCAACGGCTAGCCTCTGAATAGTACTAGCTTATCGTTCCTAATACAAAACATTCGTAGTAGAAATCGCAACTTTTAAGATTTTATAGTATTACTTGAGAGATTAAAAATGGAATTGGATATTTTAATTTTAACGGAGTGCTGGTTATTAAGTAATACAATCATACCATACCTTAATAGTTATACATCTTTTCACACCAAAATCATCCATAAAAACAACGATGGCTTTGTGGCATTTATTAAAAATACATTAACTGTCTCTAGAAGAAACAATTTTATTAAAAGTTAATTCTCTCATCATAAAAATAAAGCCCAACACTGTTATTACAGCTATATACCGATCGCCATCCTACAAAAATAGAAATCCATTCCTACTGCCTCTAAATGATTTACTACATACATTTTCTGTACACCAAAGTGGCATACTAACTGGTGACCTAAATATTCTAATCAAATTTGAAAAATCAAATTACAATACTTATATCTATTTTAATTTTGCTGCCTATCACGGCTTATTACCAGCTCACAATTGCATACATGAACACACTGAAATTCGTATTTGTGGGCCCGATAAAATTACTATTAACCCTAGACTTAAACGTGATGTTTATCCTCTGCCCCAGATGGAGAAGCTGTGCGAGTCTCAGTAAACGGGAGAAGTATACTAAACTATATGTACGAGCGCGTATACTTCTGCTATCAGTGGATAGTAGCGCGTACGGCGTGGGCACGGTGCGTGATGCACGCCACACATAGACAACGGCAGCAAACGGCTGATCAGCTGTGATTCATGCACACCTAACTATGCCGAGTGCATCTACAGCCAGTAACGAAGAGGAATTAGCTATTTACTATGGTATAACAAAACATTATCATTATCTTTACGGTAGGCGATTAGTATTTATTCCCTACATATATTTTTAGTGGCAGCAAAAATATTTCAGAAAATTGCCAGCCTACTACAGTTCTGAGCTGCTGCTCAGAACTGTAGTAGGCTAGCGGTTAGCTAGACGGTTAGCGAGTTGGGAGTTTTCGATAACGGTCTGGCCGATAGCTTTTCTCGTTTGTCTCTGCCACAGGAAAAGAAGTTTGCTTTTCTAGCTTAGGTTATTTATATTATATTGAAGACAAGATGCCATTAGCATTTAAACATGTAGCTAGAGAGACCGAACGTAATCCACTATTGTGTAAGATGTTGGGGCATGTATTGTTTGGTTAGCTAGTATCGAATAGGGAGGCAGGCAAAAAAATATTTTGCTCATAAGAATGAATCTTTCACGGAAGGTGGCTGTTTTATTTAGAACGGTAATTCGTGCGATATTGCATTCAAAGGTTTTTAGAAGGGATTCATAGTAGTCACCTGATCGATAAAGAAATAGAAGAGGCTTATCAAAATTGAAAAGAATGCAAATCAGTGTGCGCCCCTGGGTCCTGCCCTTGGCCACGTATAAATGCCGTTTTTTTTCTTTGTGTAGGACAACGTTTTCTAATTATTATTGACGCACACTTGGAAAGGGGACTTAATCATTAGTTATGAGGGCGTTACCGCTCGTACTAGATTCCAATCAATAATAGGAGGGGGTGAGCGTCCGGACGATAATGATTCCGCCAAGACAACTGGCGCGAAAAATGATCACCGATCAGCTAGATGCTTCGGCTAGGACCGAGGTACGGTATGCTAGATCGATAACGGAAATGCAAAATTATTCTCTGTAGTTATTAGGATGCTAGTTCTATATTACTTCATTTGTTATAATTGTTATTTGGGCAAAGCATACATGTTTCAAATGGTAATGGATGTCTCATGATTATTCAGATTTAAAAGGGGAGACGTGCAGTGTATTTAATCTCATTGATAGGTTTGTCTATGCTATTATAATGAATAAATGTCAAATGAATAGAAATAAACTTCAGTCAGACTCCAACCGCAGTTTCATTCATTACAAATACCTGTTACGATTTTTTTAGATTTGAACAGAACGTCTGTTGGGTCAGCTAGTACAATAAAAAACAAGCTAGAAAACACTAAATGTGTTTTTCAATTTTAAAGTAAATTGAGAGATTTTATGAAGATGAAACCCAGCTCAGAACTATATTGGTTGTCTTCACATAATTTAATAAATAAACAATGAATTTATATATTACAAACCATTCCTAATTAATTACCAAGTTATATCATCAATTATGTTTCATTATAATGAAACGCTGATCATTTCTATGTATATTCAATAAAGTAACACAAAGAGGATGGCTCGGCAATCAACAGTAGTGGCAATCAGTCCAATGCTAATGAATAATTACATAGGACAAGAAATAAAGGATATGTTTTATCCTTTCTATATAATGCAAAACATAGTATTATCATCAAAGTTTACAATACGAAATAATTTTATTAACACTAACGGAAGAAAATTTAATATAATAGTGACTTTATTTTTCTTTGCCTTATTTTTTAAATATGGTTACGGATTATATGTTGATATAACAGCATCAAATAAGCTCTATGAAAGCAAAACACACACATTTTCAAATTGTGTCTATGCGGTTCACATTTGTCTTGGAATTCTTGTATTATTCATTTTAAATATGATACATAGTAAAAATAACATTTTGTTAATGTTGACAATTCAAAGAGTAAATAATAATATCAAATTAGCAAAAAAACGTATAAAAATATTTGTCACTTATAACTGGATCTTAAATTTAAGCGTAATTTTTATGAATTTCATTATTTTCCTTTATATTAATATATTGTACGGTTATTTTGATATATTAACTGGATATTTAGATCTATTATTCATGTGCTTTGACTTGGATCTAGCATATGCTATAGCTATTATAAAGCTTCTAACAAAATATGTGAATACATGGCTAAATGATGTTATATTATTACACACGGATTACAATAAAATGTTGACAATATATCAAAATATTATGTTGGCTTATAATTTGTTTAGGCAGATATTTCAATTTACGGTTATTAAACTTTTTATTTAATTAAATTATGAAGCATTTATGAGAATTAAACACACATTGTGATTTTTTTAACAAAAGTAATAATGATAATTTCTAATATTCCCATCAGCCTATCAATGGGATATAGATTATTCATTGTATTATGCACACTTGGCAGGCGGGTTAGCCATCGTAATTGGAGTTATAATATTCCAGAAGATTTATAATTACATATATATATATATATATACATATTTATAACCTAAAGGTGATTTCTTTTACAGATATTTGTATACTGCCTCGATACGTTCGTTCGTTGCATGTGTTACGTCCAAATAACGTTCGAAATATCCGTTACTCATAATAAGGATATGATACAACCAGTAAGCATACTTGCTGATAATATATATCATAGAAAAATCGAGTGTCTTTTCATCTTAAGCTTGACACTATATTGCATACTTATTTATGATCTAATTTCGAAGAAAGTAGAACAGTCTTTCGACACGCACGTTACAAATAAATATCACTTCGTTATATGGCTTCAGGTTGCCGTTGACAATTTCATCCTAATAATAACAGTAATTTGGTTAATAAAGAATGTGTTGTTGATTGTGTGGTTCTGCATAAAATGTCAACAATTCTATTCGTCAATAGAACAAGTAGAAAATGAGTGCTTGCTACGATCAATCAACGTAAACTCCTCAAATACGTCTGGTATGTTTTGATATTTTAATTATAGTATCTAGTTATGTTAATAATTACTACTACGATGGTTAGCTCAATTAGGTTAGATGTTGGCTGTACTCGACCGTATCAACGCATATAAAGTAAAAGCAAAATATGGTTTATCCCGGACTAATTTATAAACATATATTATACATGACAGATATCAAATAATTTCCAGCAAATGGAAAACTCCAACTCAGCCTGGACATAAGAGAAACATAAGAGAATAGACTTACATGAATTATAACTTTACTACTTTGATAGTCCAACTTAAAAATAACGATTATGAATGCTTCAAACTCGATGGTAACCATTATTGAAAATTTGGCAAAATCAGAAACAAAGGATTTTGATGACTTTTACTAATAGATAGGCAGATACGAAGTTTTATTTTGTAAATAACACTTTATTTCAACAGCAGTTACAAAATAAAACTTCGATTTAATACTTGTTTAAAATAGAGCGGCCTCATCGCTTATAATAGCAGATAACTACGGAAACAGATTCCAGGAAGCCTTAAGATAAAACTGACTAAAAAAAAGATGATAGGTAACTTGGTGACAATGGGATGGACACTAAATCTAAACAATAATAATACCCGTAATTAATATTACAAATGTGAATTTAAGGATGTTTAATATGCTATAACGTCAAAATTTTAACGATACCCACAGAAAAGGAAGGGTGACGACCATTGTGTTCTTATTCCATCAACATGCGAACAATGAGTAAATGCCGAAACACCTTCGATATCACTCGTAGTTCAAAAGTACTTTTAGTGCTACTTATGGCTTAAAATGTCAATCTATATTATATCAAAAATATAATGTTGCCAAAAAGTCCAAAATATATATTATTATATCTTTCACAAGAAATAAAAAACATTTCTACAAGTCTGTTGTGCATTTAAATCGTAATACATTTAGTAAGATGAATGCATGCGGTATGTTCTGCGTGGACGTTCAACTGCCTTTGAATTTCATGAAATTAATCACTGATTACATAATTGTCGAGCTGCAATTTCGTTTACTGTAACACCTCCACATTTTGTTAAATAAATCGGTCATTCCTGTTTTCTGTTGTTTATTTATTATTCGTATATAAATATTGCCGTGCAATCACTGTTTAATAATACTAGATACATCACGTTCTAAAAAATATTCTTAAGATAAGAGTTCAAGGTATTAATTTATAGATATTAAAACTCATGTTTTTATGCCGAGTAAACGACGAAACATGAAAAAAGAAGTGTTTGCAAGAATTGAATTGAATATCATCCGTGTATTAATACATCAGCAGTCCGGCTGGAGAAACCTCGGTATGGTTTTTGTACCGTACGGCTGGTACTGATGGAGTGTTTGGGTCAACGGCACGAGGTGTTTTCCTTTCGACTTGTGCAGGTGCGAACGAAGCAACTAGTTTCACTCAGTGCCTGCACACAATCGTTAGGAGGAAAAGTACGAGTACACCGTCTTGTCGCCACTGCTATTCCGACGAGGATACGACGCAGCATACATTCGAGGTTTGTGCCACCTGAGCAGGGCAGCGCCGTGAACTACTCACGATCATCGATGCCGACCTGTGGCTGCCGGGCGTTGCCAGGCCGATGCTCAACAGCGTCAGGAACTGGGACGTTATCGACCCTTCTGCGAGGCAGTAGTCTCGCGGAATTAAGCAGCAGATCGTGCGGGAGGAACTCCTTTACGACTACCCATATCGCCGTGGATATTATCGGACAGATCTCACACTGAAGGTTTACAATATTTTAAATCCTTAGAAATATAGCTAGGTATGCTTTTAGGAAATGTTATGACAATAACAGCGGTAAGTAAATTAAGTAGTGCACGTCTTATTAAAACATTTTTTATCTTAGGTAATACTTTTTAACCCCCGACGGAAAAAGAGGGCTGTTTTTTTTTCGTCGGGGTAAGTTTGACGTCGCTGTCTGTCTCTCTGTGTGTGTGTGTGTGTGTGTGTGTGTGTGTGTGTGTGTGTGTGTGTGTGTGTGTGTGTGTGTGTGTATGTGTCTGCTATGGCATCCTAGCTCTCAAACGGATGGACGGATTTCGATGCAGTTATTTTCATTTGAAAGCCAGATTCCTGGCAGTAGTTCTTAGCTATGTTTGGTTAATATCGGTCGGGTAGTGGAAGAGTATCAGCCCTTTTCCAAAGTTATGTAATAGCGTATGATTACTCGATTAGGTACTTCACGCATGCTAATACAGTCGTTAAATGACAATTAATTGATAATTCCTGTTGAAGACAACGTAATACTTTTCTTTGTATTATTTTAGTTTATGTCAGGGGTTTATCAAAATTTTTAATTTCACTTACAATTGTTGCTTGTTACTCATCACCTTCATCCTGCTTTTATCCCAATTATTTGGAAGCAACACAATATTACTCGATCGTACATTTTGCAAAACTTTTGGCAATAGTATTATAACCGGCCGCCTACCTCTCATGTCAATGTCAACTCTCCCAGAGAATGTAATTGTAAAACGGACACTATCCGATTGAGATGTCGCTGGTCGATGTAGAGCCCTTAGTTGCCTTTTACGACACCCACGACCAATGTAAGGGTTGATAGTATTCGTAGCCGCGACCACACAAGAATTATGAATTATAATTACTTGTTATTATATAGTAATATAGATGTTGCTCCGTGTTTGATCATTAATGCTGATACCAACCACAGATGTGCAGTGGTCTACCCTAAGCTATTTATCCTATTTATCAATGGCTTGCTCTTTATAGAGAATATATGTACATTTATTTATTTTTTTGCACACGTTAGCAACCACCTGATGGTAAGTGTTGCTGCCGCAAGACCTTTGCTAAGGCTACTGCCTACCGTGAAGAAAGTGAAGGGAGTGTGAATGCGTGCAATGAGGCTCGGTGAAACTAAAGGCATCACCAAAGACGCGTACACCCTCAGAAAGTTGAGCTTCCGGCTCTCTCGGTCACCGAACGAAGCGCAGTAACAAATTGCTACTACTCAGACGTCGATTTTCTGGGAGAATGTGGTACCTACTATCCAGATGGACCGACCCGCGGTTGTAGACAGATAGCCGTCAACAGTGTGGTCCTACTACTAACTTGGATACGGGTGACGAGCGATATACCGAGAAGGATATTATGTAAAGCCTACAGAACAGTAATTAGTATCTAAGCTTTGCCCGTACTCAAGGGTGTACTTTCGGTTGACTTAGAGATTCAAAAACGACCATCAATGTATTACACCTGAAACTGTCAACACAGATTTCCTTCTACATTGGCTACGAAGAACTTCTACCTGAACGGCAGAAGAGATGGGATTCATATCCAAAAGGCTGTCATCTCTATCTGTTTATCCCATGTATTCGCAAGGCCACGGAGAAAGTGTGGTTTGAGGTTGACCATTGTGTAGACCAGTTGAAGTGGCTATGGAAATTTCAAAAGAAAATTATTCTATGGTTCACATTTGACCACAAGATGAACAATCAGCACACCACATTCTCTGGGAGTGTAATCTCTGGCATAACGAGCGCGACCATATGGTACACAAGTCACCTCTGGAGTAGTATATTTATAAACTTGTATACCAATTACAAGACAAAGTGGGTGCCCATTGATGGTTTCGTTTTAAACAACAATCAAATTATTATCAAAAATTAAGTTTTTAATTATCATGCCACCCTTTATAATATTAAGCCTTAACTTTGCCGGATAGATAACGCTGAACAAATAAAAAGTTGCGTTAATTTCTTCTTGTAATTATGTCTCCGCCATTTTTTATTTTATTGTGCAGTATAGTTGACAATGTTGAAAAACTATAATAGTCAATTCAAGGGCGTGTGTTGCGGTCTTAGCATTTATTATTTATTGCTACAACTGTATTTTCCTAGCCAAGATGTATATTTAGGATATTATGTTACATAGATTATACATAAAAGATAAATAAAACAAGTTTCGCCAATATGGTTAAATACAAACACCAATTTGCCAGCAACCGTCCGACGGCAAACGACACTCAACGGTGTTATTTGTCTCTTGCCAGGAGGCACATAATACTTCTGAGGATTCTCATCAACTTCATTCATCTGAAACTGTATGTATAGAATTTAGAAAAGGTTATACAACCACGAATTCATTGTTTTAAAAGTGTATATTTTTAAATCCTTTTTGCCCCAAAATGGTGTCCTCGATAGCAATATTTCTGGCATCCAAAAATTATTATTTGGCAAAGAACAGCTTATAAACATGTTTATAATTAATATCACCAAAACAACCTAATTTAATGAGATTATTGTGCAATAATCCATCGAACCCGACATATATTTTGGTAGTAAAATATATATCTGAAACCTAAGAAAACAAGGTAAGTTTCATGAATGGATAATGTGAAACAGTGTTCCATACTGCAATGGACATTCCAATTTCCCTTAAAAACTAAGAAGAACAAAAAGGATTTATCGGTGTAAGCGATCGGTTCCAAAAACTAATAGAACATGAAACTAATAGAAATAAGAGATGGTTGAGATGGAAACTTTGATGGTAGTGGTGCTTTTTGTATTCGAAGGGCTATAGTGCACCACGCCCCGTCCGGGGCGATGGAAGGTGGTGCCCACGAGCCCATAGCCCACAGCGTGCATGGCACTAGTGATAGACATAATAGAACTGATATTATAAATAACTAGCAATCCGCTTCGGTTTCAGTCACCTTACCTGCGTAGTTCCCTATCCCGAGAAAATACCGGGATAAAATATAGCCTAGATTGCTCCCTGAT
Source organism: Lymantria dispar (assembly GCA_032191425.1). NCBI lineage: Eukaryota > Metazoa > Arthropoda > Insecta > Lepidoptera > Erebidae > Lymantria > Lymantria dispar. Next base: position 9,496,363 of record CM063463.1, on the reverse strand, counting down.
ACTATAGCTTTCCGTTGTTGAAAGAATTTTTTAAGTCGGTCCAGCCGTTTTGAAGTTTACCCGGAACAAACAGACAGACAAAAAAATTATGAAATGATTTTTGGGCATATGTATAGTTCAAATAATCCTGTGAGCATAAAAAAGGCCTATTATTTTGATTACAAACAGACACTCCAATTTTATTTATTGGTATAGATACCGTATATGTTTGTTTGTCATATTATTACACCATAATGGCTAATTTTTAACGATACCCACAAGAAAGGAAAAGGGTGGTATCCATTGTGTTCTTATTTCATCCATCGCTTGATAAACAGCCTAATGAGGATTATTAGGCTGTCTATCAAGCAATGTTGATGTGTTCAAGTTCAATGTGAAGTTCAGCATTTCTAGTGAACCATGGTAGGTCCCATAGCTGGGTTAGCTCGTATAAACATCTCTAAGGTTTGTAATCTGCGAGTCCTGTATGCCTTAGCATGCGGAATACTACACTGTCATACATACCTATATGTTTTTTAAGAATGTTATACACTCTCCGTGTATATAACATTCTTCAAAAACATGCATAAAATTTGAGCTTAGCAAATTAATATGTAGAAAGTAAACATATTAGGATAAACAAATAGCGCAAGATGAAGAAAACAGTATATCCACTACTCTATCAATCCCTTCATCCATGATTATCTCTATTAATGTATTGAAAAGAAATATATCCGCCATCTTGGAGCGATCAAAAATATAATCCGCACTCTTGGAAGGGCAGCTTGAGAGCCATATTGTAATTATACTAAAATCAATTAAAAGAAGCTATTAAGCAAGCCCACGTAGGAAGGCCAAGGGACACGTGTTCAAATACTTCCTAATCAATTACAATAACAAGTTAATGAAAAAACTTCAATCAAATAATGAAAACCAATTGCCATTTTATTTTAATGAATTCAGTGAAGTGACACGAATAATAAATAATTACTAATACTACACGAATAATAATTAATAAATAATTACTTAGAAAAAGATATCAAAGATATATTTTATCCATTCTATCTAACGCAAAATTCTCAATACGAAATAATTTTATTAAGTCGATCGGAAGGCGTTTGAATTTATCATTGATTTTATTCTTCATTTTATTGTTAATTTTATATGGACTTGTTTGTTGGTGATATAGGAAAATGGATCTTAATCCTTGAAAATAAAACACAAATAATACTAACTTATTTCTGTTCCCTGTTTAATGGTTTGGGAATTTTAATATTATTCATTTTAAATGTGATACATTATAATAGTAATATTTTATTAATTTTAACAATGCAAAAAATACATAAGAATATTAAATTATCTAAAAAATCCAAAAAGAAAATGCGTCATATATAACTGGGTTATTATCTTTAGGCGTAATCATTATTAATCTAACGCTTCTTGCTTATTATTATATGGTGTACGATTATTTTTATTTTCTAACCTTTTATGTAGATATATTGTACATATGTTTGGATTTGGATATAATATATGCTATTAGCATTATTGTACTTCTAAAAAACTATCTAATAGTATGGCAAAACAATATTTTGTCGCTACATGACGATTATAGAAAAAAAATTGGCAACGTATAAAAATATTCTGATGATCTATAATTTGTTCAAGGACATATTTCAATTTATGGTTATTATCATTTTTTTTTTCATAAACATTTAATTTAGATACTCAAAGGTCAAAATGATAATTTTCATTTTTCGAAAATAAGTTGCAGCCAAGGTTCCTTTCTTGTAGAGAGTATAAAAAGGTCTTTTTTTTCAACACATTGAGTAACTATTTACTATTATATCAGCGTAAAAGAAAAACATTAAATCTAAGTAACATTTTTTTTATTGCCGATGATGGTTAACGAGCGAGCAGCATACCTGATGGTAAGTGATCCTGCCGCACATGGACCTTTGCAATACCAGGGGCACAGCCAGGCCGTTGCCTACCGTGATAAAAATACTCTGCTTAAACCTCATTTAAAGAAGGACATTTCATAGCACTCGACAAACACAACAGCAGTTGTTCATTCTAGAGCTTACACGTAAGTGGGAGAAATTATCACTGGAAACGTACCTACAGTTGAAGTCCATAACGTTTCCAGGTGGATGGGATGATGAACCTGCTACGGTGTCGAGTGATACGTTGGTAAAATGGTGACGGTGGTACCAAGTCAAACAGTTTCTCAGAGCACTCCCCATGAAAGAGTCGGTACAGTACACAGAGTGACCCAAAGTCTGTCCGCTGCTCCAGTGACTCTAATCTGTCTGTAAGATTGGAGTACAAAAAGAAAACATAAAACTTCTGCGGCTCGTATAACATTTAATTACATAGAAGAGCTTAGAAGGGCCTTGATGAGATGATACAATTTTGCATAGAGCTTTCCTGTTTTTGCAGCAATATTGACTACTCACATCGATATCATCGGGAGAGATCTGTATTCACAACTAATATTTTGGATTTACAACTCATCATCATCATCATTTCAGCTCACATAAGTCCCACTGTTTCACTCGGTTCTATATCGAGTTTTTCATCTCTTTCAGAGATGTTATGTTCATAATATATCCCCTAGTCGCCTTTTACGACACCCACGGGCAAGGGAGGGGGAAGCGAATCGTATTCTTACTCCCTCAACACACGGACAATACTTTAAAAGTCATCATTTCAGCCTATTGCCGTCCACTGCTGGACGTAGGCCTCCCTCATATTGCGCCACAATGTGCGGTCCTGTGCCGCCTGCATCCAACGACGCCCAGCAACTTTCACTAGGTCGTCGGTCCACCTAGTGGGGGGGCGTCCTACACTGCGTCGTCCGATGCGTGGTCGCCACTCGAGAACCTTTCTTCCCCAGCGGTTGTCGGTTCGTCGAGCGATGTGGCCTGCCCTTTGCCACTTCAGCGTGCTAATTCTTCGTGCTATGTCGGTTACACCCGTTCTTCTGCGGATTTCTGTATTCCGGATTCTATCTCGCAGAGAAATCCCGAGCATAGCCCGTTCCATAGCACGCTGAGCGACTTTGAGCCTTGATATGAGGCCTACATTTAGGGACCACGTTTCCGTGCCGTAAGTCATCACTGGTAACACACACTGGTCGTAGACCTGTGTTTTCAGACACTGAGGTATGTTGGACGAGAAGATCCTCTTAAGTTTCCCGAACGCTGCCCAACCGAGTTGGATTCGTCGGCTGATCTCTTTCTCGAAATTGGATCTACCTAACTGGACTGTTTGTCCTAGGTAAACATAGTGATTGACAACTTCGAGAATCGCATTGCCAACTAGGACCGGTACAGGAATGACATGGGTATTTGACATGACTTTCGTCTTGTCCATGTTCATTCGTAGACCCACTAGTTGGGATACCCTGCTGAGATCATTGAGCATAGTGCCAAGGTCCTCCATGGATTCTGCCATAACGACGATATCGTCTGCGAATCGAAGGTGAGTGATGTATTCGCCGTTAATGTTGATGCCGAGTCCAGTCCAGTCTAAGAGCTTGAAGACATCTTCCAGTGCAGTGGTGAACAGTTTCGGAGAGATGACATCTCCCTGTCTCACGCCTTTCTGCAACTGGATCGGTTTCGTACTCTTATCCCGGATACGGACTGACATTGTGGCGTTCCTATACAAACACTTCAGCACTTCGATATAGCGATGGTCGATTTGGCACCGCTGAAGGGACTGCAGCACCGCCCAAGTTTCGACTGAATCAAAGGCTTTCTCATAGTCCACAAACGCTAAGCACAGGGGCCGATTATACTCCTCGGTCTTTTGTATAATCTGCCGAAGCGTGAGGATATGGTCTATGGTGCTATAGCCTTTTCGGAAGCCGGCTTGTTCGGGCGGCTGGAAGTCATCGAGCTTGCGCGTGAGTCGATTGGTAATAACCCTCGAAAACAACTTATAAACATGGCTCAGGAGTGAGATGGGTCTGTAGTTCTTTAAAAGAGCTTTGTCACCCTTCTTGAAGAACAGCACCACCACACTCCTGGTCCACGACTCTGGAACGTCGCCCCCGAGGATAACGGAATTAAATAGCTTCTGAAGGGCTATTAATACCGGCTTGCCGCCCGCCTTCAAAAGCTCTGCCGTAATTCCGTCATCTCCCGGTGCCTTACCGTTACGTAGTTGTTTGAGAGCCATTCTGATCTCGTACAAGCTGATGTCCGGGATTTCTTCGGTATAGTGCCGAGTTAGCTTGGATCTGGGATCTTGGACCAAGCCGACAACAGGATTTCGGGATGATTTGTATAACTGTCCATAGAACCTTTCGACCTCTCCCAAGATCTCACTTTGGGATGAAATGACAGTGCCGTCATCGGTCTTCAGCTTAGTCATTTGGCTTTTCCCAATAGACAGATCTTGTGCGAACACTTTCGAGCCACGATTCCGCTCTATCGCTTCTTTAATACGGAACGTATTAAATCGGCGAATATCGCGACACACAGACCTGGAGATCTGTCTATTTAGCTGCCTATGTTTGGACCAATCGGCTGCAGACTGCACCGTCATCTCTTTTCTCCGCTCCATGAGCTCGAGAGTCTGGTCAGAAAGTTTTTTAGGTCTATTAACGCGGTGAGCCTTGAAAAATTTCGACCCAACCGCGTGGACAGTTTCCACGAACCTGTTGTTCATATCGTTCGGAGATTCGCACTCGTCCAGACATTGGAAGCGATTATGTAGTTCGAGTTGAAAGTTTTCGAGGTTCTGGTATTGGACAGATGTAGGTCGGAGTGTAGACTTCATCAAGCGTGACCGCTCGACTTTTGTATGGATATTAAATGTGCCTCGTACCATCCGGTGATCGCTCCCAGTTTTAATTCTGCTGATCACTGAGACATCATTGAATATCTGTCGTTTGTCTGACAAGATGAAGTCTATCTCGTTTTTTGTTGAACCATCGGGGCCAATCCAGGTCCATTTCCTTTGTGGCTGCTTCCTGAAGAAGGAATTCATCATAAAGAGGCTTTCCTTCTCCAGAAAATCAGCCAGTTTCTGGCCCCTCTGGTTTCTCTGTCCATATGCATGTTTCCCCACTCTCAACTCATCATCACTCCCTTTGCCTAGTTTCGCGTTGAAGTCTCCCATAACCACCATGAAGTGGGTTTTGGACGCGTGTATGGCTTTCGAGATGTCCTCGTAAAATGCCTCCACCTCGTCGTCGGAGTATGTCGAGGTCGGTGCGTATACCTGTATAACCTTCAGCGAATACCTCTTGGTAATTCTGAGTATAAGGTACGCTACCCTTGTCGACACACTCTCGATCCTCTCCACGTTGTCTATGAGAGACTTACGAACGATAAACCCTATACCACCTTGGGACGGGTGATCGCCCTCCCGGTAGAAGAGCAAGTTTCCAGACTGGAGGATTATCGTGCCCTCGCCCTCTCTTCGCACTTCTGATAATCCTACAATGTCCCAGCGGATTTTGCTCAATTCCTCTTCCAGCTCGATGACCCTCTCGTCAGTCCTGAGTGTCCGAATGTTGTGTGTTACCAGGGCCAAGGGTCGTTTTTGTTGGTAGCCGGATCGCTGCCGGAGATTCCTCGCATCCCCCGCTCCACCACTACTGGGCCCGCCACCAAAATGAGCCCGTAGGGTACCGGAGCCGCCGTGACTGGGGGCCATTTTTTTGTTGTACGCCATTTTTAAAAAGGGGATATTGCCGTAATCGCCACGCTTGGCAGGCGGGTTGGCGATCGCAGTATGGATGTTTTACGTTTCCCAGGAGAGAGCTGCTGCCCACTCTCCTGGTGAACCCTCAGCCGATTTTTACGACTCCCACGGGCAAGTAAGGGGTGGCGACACATGTATTCTCAAACCGTCGCCACTTTAAAAGTACAAACTGTTTATTACTTTTACAGATATTTATATATTGCTTCGATACATTTCTTCGCTGTTTGGGTTACATTCCAATGTCATTCGAATTATGTAGTGTTGGTGTTAAGGATATTAAAGACGTAAGCATATTTGACAATATATATCACTTACGGAATTTCAATGCACTTATAGAATACTAGCACCCCGCCCTTGCTTCGCTTCGGTTATAGGTTATAGTCGTTTTACCCGCGTAGTTCCCGTTCCCGTGGGAAAACCGGGATAAAATATAGCCTAGTTTATGCCCTGATATTATAGCTTTCCATGGGTGAAAGAATTTTTGAAATCGGTCCAGCCGTTTTGAAGATTACCCGGAACAAACAGACAGACAGACAGACAAAAATTTTTTAATTGCTATTTTAGGCATAGGTGTCGTGCAAATAACCGTGTGAGCATGAAAAAAGCCTATTATTTTGACATTACAAACAGACACTCCAATTTTATTTATTGGTATAGATGAACGTCCATATGGGGCTTCCATTTTAATACACCTAAAACACATGTATGTAACATAACCACATATTTGGGATGTATTTGTTATACTGCACCTGTTTGGGCCAAAGGGGTTATTCTAGGGGCGGCTTGCATTAATAAACTAAAGCCAACGAAAGGTCCTAATATGCTTGTGTAAAGCTTAAATTATTGTGTTTATTTCGATATCGGTTAACAGGCGATTTTTTATCGCATAAGTTGCCGTGCTACTTGCCAATTTTTCAATATGAGGCACCCATTGAAGACTAGAATCTAAAGGGATGTCTAAAACGGTGATTGTACAAATATTCCAAAGGGATTCAGAGCCACATCATTCATTTAAACATTGGTTCCCACTTGTCTCGCATTGAGTGTGGTAAATTTTATACAATCGCTTTTTATCCCATTAAGAACTACATTATTAAGCCTAAACCAGGGAACAAAGTTAGACAGTGCATTGTTCATATATCGTCATAGGCATTTCAATTTGATGGATGTGTATTCTGACTGTCATTCATACGAATAAAGGTGTCATTTTCTCGTTAAATCCTTTTAATTATAGATAATACAACAAGTTGTCCGCAGTCATCTGAATCCAATGTATTTAGAATGTACTTAATAATTGATTTCATTTATAAATATATTATCTATAGAAGTTGCACTCCCAGCGACTATCCTAGTAGACTTTCAGAATGCATTATACAAATTACAAGATAAAAAGAACTTCTAATAAACTTATAATAAATGCTTCTAATAAAAACTTCTAATAAATTTATGTTAAAATCACTGCAAATCGCAGGAGTTTTATTAGAGCCAGAGATTTGAATAAAACATCCTTCATCTATCTCTCAAAATCCTTAACGTGAACATCTGTATACGCCCAGAACTACTCAGATTCAATACAGACATTTTCAATAACACGTTCAATAGAGAGACTCAGAATATCATATGCAACATATTACTTACTATTATCAACAAGCCATCTCGTATCATATTGACCCTATTCAATGAGCTAACAACTTGATGATTAGGAAAATTTATCATTAATTGGTTACCTTTAAGATAATGTTCGGTATTACAGAGGATATCTATCTGATAATTACTCAAAATTAATTGAATTTACCTAACATAACGTCAATATTTTGATGTACCAGGTTGATTGATTTAAAATTATTCTAAACGCCAAATACTAAGGCAAGAGGAATTCTCTATTATCTTAAAAGCTAATTTAAATTAATTTGGGTATTATTGTCGCTATTTCCATTCGTGGAAACATCATTATTTAGTAATGTCAATGCATTACTCAATAGCAATAACTCTGTTAGCCAAGTTCTTGGCAAATGTAAAAAAACTAAGATAGCAAATCAGCTATCAGTATTTGTAATATCTAGAGAAATAGGAACTATCTTTTGCCAAAAATATTTATATAGTTTTGATATTATACAATGACAAATTTAAATTATCGACGGATTCATTTCCCATCATGTCCTGCAAGGAAATGTGAACACACAATCTTGTCTACATTTAATCTACACTGTTTTTGATTAATTTCTAGCAATTACTTTTTAATAAAGGTTAGTAATATACTACTAGGACTAAAATCGTAATATAATATTTTTTGCACTATATTATGTTATGACAAACCCGTAAACCATAATTGCATGTTCTTTATCTGATAGCAGGACACCTATATATCCAATTCATTACTAAAAATGACAAGTTTATTTTTAACTGTTATATTTAAAGATTTAGTTGTAGGTAAAAGTACTACATCTAGTCAACAGGGAACTGTTAGTGCAAGATGGAGTATTATGTAAGTTTCCATGAGATTGTTTAGTCTCCAAGGCATATGAATGAGCGGAACACTGGAATCAAATATAGTTTTATGCCTTGCAAAACCCATTATTTATCAAACTGGTTTGATATAATCTTATGGGAATTTATCTATGACTAGTATGACATCAATGAGGACCAGTAGGATGATGACCTTTTCGCACCAGTCGTAACAATTGTTTAAGCGACCACCATAAGAATTTGCAGCAGCAAACACCAACTGCGATCGCCAACACGCTTGCCATGTGATTATAGCACCCCCACCGTGTGAACGCCTACATCTAACAGTTGGATTTCGATAAGCTAATGTTGATGAAGATCATTATATTTATCAACATTAGCTTATCGAACTATGACGATGACTACTAAAAATAACTTTGAAACATTATTTCAGGATGACTTTAACATTTCATATCTAATAATAACAATAATATGGTTAATAAAAAATGTTTCGTTAATAATATGGTTATGTATAGAGTGTAAAAAATTCTATTTAACAATGGAACACGTTGAAATTGTTGTAATTGTTTCATCCTCAAAATAATAATATATTTAGGCTCCAGTGTCGCCATCTATACATACATTGTATATGACAATAAAGTATAAATTCCTTCTCTCTGCTTCCGGCACTTTGAAAATAAGCACGTTGTTTCATTTCGCTCCGACATTAAATATTAAATAATAAGTGGTTATGGGCCCAGGTACTGACAATTAGTTTTCTTGTGACAGTGTTATCTGGACTAGTGATAATTAGTTGCAGTAAGAAAACAGTTAATTGTAATAAGTGCAGTTTATTTTCAAAAGAGTAATGGCGTCGAACTCAAATTATTTAGTGAGCGTGCCCAAACTTAAGGGGCGTGAAAACTATAGTGAATGGTGTTTTGCAGCAGAAAACTTTCTTGTGTTAGAAGGAACGCTAGGATGCATCAAGCTAGAACAAGGTCAACCGGCGGTTGCAGCAGCAGATGACGCTAAGACCAGAGCCAAATTGATATTAACGATAGATCCATCAATTTACGTCCATATAAAAGAAGTAAAATCTACAAAGGAACTATGGGATAAATTAAGATCCTTATATGATGATTCTGGTTTCACTAGAAAAATCAGTTTATTAAGAAATCTCATATCCATCCGACTAGAAAATTGTAATTCTATGAATAGTTATGTTACTCAATTAGTGGAGACGGGCCAAAAATTGGCTGGAACCGGCTTTAATATCAATGACGAATGGATTGGTTCACTATTATTAGCAGGGTTAACGGAAAAGTTTTCGCCGATGATAATGGCCATAGAACATTCTGGGATGCGCATAACAACAGACGCCATTAAATGTAAATTATTGGACATGGAAGCGGAAGTGATTGGAAATGATAACGCCGCATTTGGTACTTTTAAACATAAAAATAAATGTAGCCAACATAAGAAAAGTAATTTGTCTATGGACAAAAATAGTCAACGAAAAGATGGCGCGCAGTTATCAAGCACAAACACGAAAGTTATAAAATGTTTTAAGTGTAAAAAAGTAGGTCATTACAGAAATCAGTGTCCAACTATAATAAATTCCAAAGAAATGGATCACAGACAGACGAATGCATTCAGTGCAGTGTTTCTTACTGGCGTTTACAGTAAATCGGACTGGTATATTGACTCCGGCGCAAGTATGCATTTAACGGCCAATGAGCATTGGATGAAAAATGCATCATATGAACAATCCAAGAAGGAGATTGTTGTAGCAAATGACAATAAAATGCCTGTTAAATGTACCGGTGAAGTTCTAATTATTACGTGTACAGATGAATGCAATTTTGATGTAATCGTGGAAGAGGTTATGTGTGTTCCGAGTCTGACCACTAACTTATTGTCTGTAAGTCAGTTAATAAATAAGGGAAATAAAGTGATGTTTACAAATAATGGTTGTGAAATTTACAATAAAAAAGGTGTATTAGTAGCTACCTCCACATTATTCAATGGGGTGTACAAATTAAATACTCCAGTGTATCTCTCAGCTGCAGCGGTAGTATCAAAAGAGATGTGGCATCGAAGACTTGGTCATGTTAATAATACTTACCTGAATAGAACGCAGAATGCTGTTGAAGGTATTTCTATTGAACAGAAGGCAGACACAAAAACTGCCTGTGTTACCTGCTATGAAGGAAAGCAGTGTCGGTTGCATTTTCCAAGCAGTGGTTAATAGAAGTACTCAATTATTAGAAATTGTGCACACAGATGTATGCGGTCCAATGGAAAAATGTTCCCTGGGAGGATCGAGGTATTTTATTATTTTTGTTGATGATTATAGTCGTATGACTTATATATATTTCATAAAAAGTAAAAATGAGGCCTTTCAATGTTTTAAAACTTATACATCCAGAGTAGAAAACTTGCTTGAAAGAAAAATCAAGGTGCTTCGTAGCGATAATGGTGGTGAATTTTGCAGCAATGGATTTAAAAATTTTCTTGCACAAAAGGGCATATTACACCAAAAGACTAATTATTATACCCCACAACAAAATGGATTATGCGAACGCATGAATCGCACAATTGTAGAAAAAGCTCGATGTCTACTGTATGATAATGACTTAAGTAAAGATTTTTGGGCTGAAGCCACTAATACAGCTGTTTATTTACAGAACCGGACAGTATCAACTAGCTTAAATTATAAAACTCCATATGAGTTATGGACTAATGTCAAACCTGACATAAGTCATCTTAGAATCTTTGGAAGTACAGTTTTAAAACATGTGCCAAAAGAGACAAGACTAAAATGGGACAAAAAATCAGAAGAGTGTATCTTAGTGGGATATGCCGAAGACGTGAAGGGATATAGAGTTTATAGCCCTACTACTAAACAAATCATCACAAGTCGAGATGTCATTATCATCGAGAAGGGCACAAACTTCAGCAATGTGACAGTTGATTGCCAGAATTCTGAAGCTCAAGTACTTACTGAAGAGAAATGCTTGGATTCAGTGGGGGATAGTTGTCAATCAGATGAATCATTTATATCTATAGATGATGCTTGTGATGCTACATACATGCCGAGTGAAGATGAAAACTCTGACAGTTCAACTGGAAGTCATAATAGTGTTGTGAAAATCTTGCCTGTTAGAGAAAGACACAAACCTAATCGGTATGGTTTTTCAAATTTTTGTACTGAGAGTTTCGACTCCAATGTTGGTGAATTGTCTCTAGAGGAAGCATTAGAGGGTCCAGAGAGGGAGCAGTGGATTAAAGCTGTACATGAGGAATTACAGTATTTTCATGAAAATGATGCATGGATCCTAACAGATGTTCCAGAAGGAAAAACTATTGTTAAGTGTAAGTGGGTGCTAAAGAAAAAGTGTGACAGTGAAAATAAGATTATTTTCCGTGCCAGATTAGTTGCAAAAGGTTATAATCAAAAAAATGGTATTGATTACAATGAAACGTTCTCACCTGTGGTTAGACATACTACTTTGCGGTTATTGTTCGCCTTAGCTGTACAATTAGATCTAGAAACTGCTCATTTGGATGTTAAAACAGCCTTCCTTAATGGGGAGTTGGATGAGACAATATATATGCAATTGCCAAAGTGTATAGAATATACTGATGATGGAAAACCTAAAGTGCTTAAATTAAATAAAGCAATATATGGTCTCAAACAATCCTCTAGGGCGTGGCATACAAAAGTTGATAGTACAATGTTGAGTAATGGTTATGTAAAATCTAAATTAGAGCCATGTTTATATACAAAATTTGTAAATGGTCTTAGAACTATCATAACTCTGTATGTTGATGATTTTTATATTTTTCCAATGATAAAAATGAAATGAAAAATGTAAAGGATTTTTTGAGCAATCATTTTAAAATTAAAGATTTAGGACAGATTAAGAATTGCCTTGGTATGACTGTCAATACTGATAAAGAAAATAATATCATCACTCTTAGTCAAGAAAATTACATTGACCAATTGTTATGTAGATTTAATATGACAGAGTGTAAACCAGTTAATACACATATGGAGGTCAAATTAGGTACTGTGAATAGTCAAAATGTAAAAAGTAATAATCCATATCAACAACTCATTGGAAGCCTAATGTACTTGGCTATACTTACAAGGCCAGATATAGCTTATGCTGTAGGATTTTTAAATCAATTTAATAATTGTCATAACAATGAATATTGGTTATATGCTAAAAGGATTTTAAAATATTTAAAAGGAACAAAAAGTTTAGGTTTAAAATATTGTAAAGATTTAATTATTAATATAGAAGGATATTGTGATGCAGATTGGGCAAATAGTCCAGTAGATAGGAAGTCATATACAGGTTTCTGTTTTATGTTATCGGGTGCTGCCATATCATGGTGTTGTAAAAAACAAAGAACTGTAGCACTCTCCAGTACCGAAGCCGAATACATGGCACTTACAGAGAGTTGCAGGGAAGCTGTATACCTTTCAAATCTTCATAATGAAATAACTGGGCAAATGTATACAATTTGTATACAATCAAAGTGCCATAAAATTGTCAGAAAACCCAGTATTCCATAATAGAACTAAACATATAGCAGTGCGATACCATTATTGTAGAGAAGTAATATCTAATAGAATTGTTAAAGTAAATTATTTACCTACAGAAGATATGCCAGCAGATATTTTAACAAAAAGTTTAAATTCAGTAAAGCATCATAAATTTGTTGAAATGCTAGGTTTGGTAAATGTTAAGTTGTAATTGTTTTCATTGTATTTTGAGAGTGGGGGTGTTGTAATTGTTTCATCCTCAAAATAATAATATATTTAGGCTCCAGTGTCGCCATCTATACATACATTGTATATGACAATAAAGTATAAATTCCTTCTCTCTGCTTCCGGCACTTTGAAAATAAGCACGTTGTTTCATTTCGCTCCGACATTAAATATTAATTAATAAGTGAAATTGCCTACTTGCTACGATCTGAGACTATAAATAACTCGAGTAAGTCTGGTATATTCTAATATTTTTTTTATATTGGATGAGTCAACATAGATCCATTATATGTAAATATTACAAGAGATAAATTCTCAAATAAAAAAAAATATTAGTACAAATTCATATCTCCTTTTTTGGAGACAAACTATGATCAGGTCGCACCCCGCCCAAGTCGCCCCACCTGGAGGGAGCGCGTTCGATATCATAACCTACTCGTATTGGACCTCTCTATCGCCACATGGACGATACACCGGTACCAAATTCTTATCTTCAGTAAACATTCATATCCTTCAGAACTATAAATAGACCCAAAATACTCATTTTTTTTTTCAATTGTACCTTTCACGTAAAATGTCTACATTAATAATTGTATATCTTTTTCAGGAAGTGAAAAATGTCTATATAAAAGTATGATTCGATTAAGTCGTAATACATTTAGTAAAATGAGTGCATGCGGCATGTTCTACGTAGACGTTCAATTCCCATTAAATTTGATTACGTGATTGTCGAACTGCAATTTCTTATACTGTGACGCCTCTATATTTTGTTCAATAAATCAACCATCCATTTTTATGTTGTTTATTTAATAATTGCGTAAAATTATTCCGATGCAATAAGACGTGACTGGAGAATGAAGATGTCGCCATAAAAGAGAAGCCCTCCTGTGGATGTCGTAAGAACTGATAAAAGGCCTAATAAATACTACAATACCCTTCTGAAGATATCTTTAAATATGTTGTATTCAAGTATACCTATGTACTTACGAATGAACTTAACATATTTACTTATACAGGAATCCAACATGACCACCACATGTCAAAAAAAATTTTTGATAATATGTAAAATATATTGTATTTGATAAAATACAACATGTGTCGAACATGTTGTATGTCAGCTAATATACACGGTGACATTTTTATCGTCTTACAAAAAAAAACATAAAAGTATCCGACCAAAGAAACATATCTAATATATTTAAATGTTCAATAGTGGCAGCTATAAAAAAAAAAATGAAAGTAAATATTTTTTTTTTTAACAGCCTGTTTATCATGTTTACATTTTAAACAAAAGCAATCATGCGGAATTTCGTTAGCCAATCATAGGTACGAAGTCCACGTGGACGGCTTTTACAAAGCGTAATTCCCTACGCTAGATACCTAACAGGTATCCTTTGCGATGCCCGATTGGCCGCGGTCAAGTGGTCGTAGTACCTACATACTACATCAGCTGTGTTGAGTACCTATACGCTTGCTACAAGCTGTTTCCTTACTATTTTAATTAGTAATTATTTATAATAACTTTTATTAAAAAAAATTCTATTAAATATTGTTTTAACCTTTTAATTGTATGAATGAATAGTAGATACTGGATACTTTAATTGACCTGCTTTTGTAAGACGACATAAATGTCACCGTGTATATTCCACTGCTAAGCTCAAATCTTCTCCTCAATAGGAAGGTAATTGACCTACCAAGATGGTCAGACGTGTCTGGCAAATTGGAAATAATACATTATTAACAGAGTATGTTATTTGGAATTTTGCTTCTTTTGCACAGACGTTATATGCATTAGCAGCCTTAGACGTTTTTACAACACATCCTGCCCATGGTGTATTGTATTTTTACTCCTTCACCATACGGAAATGATATTGAATATAAATATATACAAGTTTTAACATTTGTGTAGGTCTTTTCTTGAGGATATAACTGAGGCAAACCTAAGAATTCACAGTATCACCACCTAGGCTCTCTTGTAGCGACCACAGAAGGCCATGACGGTCAGGGATACGCGGATACCGCACAATGGGGATAGAGGCAGCATACCTGTTGGCCGGGATTCCTCCGTAGGACTTGGGGGCAAAGAGGTTCGCTGGACCGGCGGGTGTCGGAGACGCAGAAGACACAGACTTACTGAGTAGGATAGTCGCTTGACGGAATGATGCCCGCCTTGACCTCATTGCCCGTTGGGCATTCAGGCTGAAAGGCCTCGGTACGAAGTTTCAACCGTCGAGGTCTTCCGACTGGTACTGGTGTAGTGGTTGGGTCGGCACCTGCGCCTGATGCCGCCCTAACCAAGGCCGCCGGTGATTGGATCTAGCCCACAGAAAAACAGACCACGTTAGGGCAACATCCGAGAACCGCCTCGGAGAAGGATGGTACCCGAAAGGTTGACTCACAGGGTTGGCCACAGACGTCATGAACTCGGTACCTGCCATCGGCCCAATGACTAATGTAAGCGAATGTGGTGGGTAATGGGGTCGCCTGCGCCCCATTTGATACCCTAGACAGAACGGATAGCGTGCGTCCTGAAAAGGGAAAGGGAATAGTCACGATAGATCCAAAGTAGATGCACTCCCTCAAATTGCCGTTCAGAAAGTGCCATGGTGTTCGCGTAGTCCAGCTAGCTTGAATGAACCTATGTATTCTGTTATGTGTATAACCTGCGGATCCTGTTAACCTTGACATGCAGCAAATTAACCTTGAATAGATCATTATAGGCTGTATGCAGGCAGTGTATAATCAGACCTTAAGCTTCTATGTGTATAACATTGGCAAAAAACACACACAAAATTGGAACATCGCATTTTAATTAATGGAAATCGGCCCTACTAAAAACAACGATCTGATTAACTATGAGGCTGTAAGTAATTAAGATAAACAAATTACACAATATCAAACATATAATATATATACTTGTCCATTTACCCATCCCATCGAGGTTCACTTCGCCCTTTCATTTAATATATTAAGGGGGTTGAAAACACAAATATAATTCACCATCTTAGAACGGCAAACATATTGGAATTATACTAATATAGATTAATAGACGTTTATCAGTGAGGCCACATGTGTTCAAATATTAAATATTATTAACACTTCCTAAGCGATTACAATGTAATCAATTAATGTAAAAAACATCATAAAATTATAAAAATGAATCCCCATTTCTTTCTTAATTTATTCAGTGAAGGTACACGAATAATACGAAAAAGATGAGTTTAACATCAAACAAGAATACATTACTAAAAAACAATTACGTAGAAAAATATATTAGAGATATATTTTATCCATTCTATCTAACGCAAAAAATACTCTTATTTCCTAAATTCTCAATACGAAATAATTTTATTAAGTCGAACGGAAAAATTTTGAATTTATCATTGGCTTTATTTATCGTTGGAGTATTAATTATATATGTCTACGGGCTGTTATATGGTGATGCAGCAAAAAGGATAATTCTACTTAAAAATAAAACGGAAATAACATTAAATTATTTCTTTGGCATCTGTAATAGTTTTGAAATATTAATATTACTAATTTTAAATATAATTAATAATAAAAATAACACATTATTAATTTTAACAATTCAAAAGGTGCATAAGCATTTTAAATTAACAAAAAAATATCGAAGAAGATGCGTCATATACAACTGGGCGTTAAATTTAAGCATAATCTTAATTAATCTAATGCTTATTGTTTCTTTTTATATATTGTACGATTATTTTTTTATAGTACACTGTTATACAGACGTATTGGTCATATGTTTAGATTTGGAAATAATATATGCTAATGCCATTATTGTTCTTTTAAAAAACTATCTTGAATGAATGGCAAAATAATGCTGGCAGCCCACAAGACAATTACAAAAAGAAATTGACTACGTATAAAAATATTTTGATGGCCTATAATTTGTTAATGGACATATTTCAATTTATGGTTATTATTCCTTTTTTTAATAAACCTTAATTTTAGATACTCAAAGATCGTAATGAAAATTTAGATGTTTCGTAAACAATCTGCATGCCAAATATCATTTCTTGTAGAGTGTAACTTTATATACATTTAATTGAATTCTTTTTTTGACAGATTTATTTAACTGGGCCTTTTTGTTTTTTAGGTCAAATGTACTAACTGAAATTCTATACTACCCGTTGGGCGGTTGATATGAAATTTGGTACACGCCTTTACCTCTTATTGCGTTGCCGCAATTTTCAGATGCATTAAATTACCATTGTAACGCCAACATGTATGGTGTTACAATGGTCGTCACAAACGTCACAAAATGGCGGCTTACATATTTTTCCTCAATATGGATATCAAATGAAAGGGCTAGTCTAATAGAATAATGAACGCATTAAAAAAGTAAATGCAGAGCCCATTTATATCCCCAAAACGGTCACCAACAAAATGATAGATTTCATTATTTTTTTGCACAACACTGTAAATATGGGTATCAAACGAAAGAGCTTAACTAATAGATTAATGATATCTGATGTTTACGCGAGCACTACACATTGTAAATAAAACTACTTTTACGGATTATATCGCGTTTGTATTTGATTTATGATTGCCCGACGTTTCGAACACTTTGCAGCATTCATGGTCACGGGCGGACTAAGGTGTCTCACGTCCAACAATAACTGTCTGTAATAACGATTACTTGTTGGACGTGAGACACCTTAGTCCGCCCGTGACCATGAATGCTGCAAAGTGTTCGAAACGTGGGGCAATCATAAATCAAATACAAACGCGATATAATCCGTAAAAGTAGTTTTATTTACAATAATAGATTAATGTACACAATAAAAAATGCAAATCCAATATTGACACTCCTTAAATATGGGTATCTAATGAAAAGTCTTGATTAGTAGAATACGTGATTGTGCGGCCCGCAGTAATGTCTAACATTGTGCCATGTGGTCCTTGGCTAAAAATGTGACAACTTTGATCAGACAAAAAAAGATAAGCTCGTGTAACGTATCATAACCGCATTCCATCCATCCACTCATCAGCCTACAGACGTCCACTGCTGGACATAGGCCTCCCCACGAGAATGCCACTCAAAACGGTCTTGCGCCACTTGCATCCAACGGTTCCCTGCGACTTTGAGAATGTCGTCAATCCATCTAGTGGGGGGTCGTCCTACACTGCGCCGTCCGCCGCATAACCGCATTAAATAGCATTTATAGTGATACTAGCAACCCGCCCTCGCTTAGCCTCGGTTTTAGTCGCCTTACCCGTGTAGTTCCCGTTCATGTGGGAATTCCTTGATAAAATATAGCCTATGTTACTCCTATGTTGTATAAACTTTGCCTGCTTCTCTAGCGATATTGACTACTTACATCGATATCATCGGGAAAAGAAGATCTATATTCATCCACTGACATTTTTCATTTTATAACTACAAGCTGTTTATTTCTTTTACAGATATTTGTACGTTGCTTCGATATATTTCTTCGCAGCTTGGGTTACATTCAAATGTCACTCGAATTATGTGGTATTGGTAATAACTATATCAAAGAAGTAAGCACATTTAACAATATACACTACTAACGGAATTCCAATGCACTTACTAGAATATGAACGTCTAAATGGTGCCCCTGTTTTAATACACTTAACATTATATAGCAGTCACACATATTTTTTAAGCGACGAAAGGACGGCGCGCGGGCCCATAAACCACCGGAGCAGGGTGACTTGTCACATTTTTTGGGATGTAGTTATTTGTTACGCTGCACCTGCTTGTGCCGATAATGCTACCACAGAGGCGGCTAGCTTTAAGTTACTATTAAGATACTTTAATACACACGGGTGTAATGCCGGATGTTTTGGTGGTTCAGAGACGGACGTCAATGTATTACACCACAAGGAGAACTATGAACACATATTTCCTTCTACCGCATGACCGAAATAAAACCGCTAGATAATGATAGTACTAGTGTGATAGTATAGTAGTAGTGTAGATGCGACACAATCGGTTGTGGACTCTCTGCAGAAGTTACAGTGGTGGAAATATATTGTGGGATTAATTTCAATAACAAAGAATATATGTTTATATGTAATGCAATACTGAAGCCCATTTAGACGTATGTGATTCAATTGTGGGGCACCGTATCTCACTCAAATATAGAAATCATACAAAGGTTTCAAAACAAAGCACTGCGTATGCTAACCAACGCTCCCTAGTTTGTACCCAATGAGCTGTTACATCGTGACCTACGAATACCCACCGTGAAACAAGGAATCTTACGCCATACTAAGTTCTACAAGGAACGAATAGGGAGGCGTCCAAATGCGCCGACTCTGCTCTTAATTGATAACCACAGCAAAGCACGACGGTTAAAGCTTAAAATACCCCAAGACTTGATCCAATCACAGTAAATATAACTACTGTCTATATAATTAGGATGTAACACAGGTCACATACTGAGCGAGCCAGCGTTAGCACCAACCAATATACTGCTGAATGTCCCACGAAGGAGACAGATTGTAGTAATTATTGTAACTTGCTCTCACCTCAAGGATCCTTCACGCTAAATTTATTTAGCAATATTACTATGATAAATTATGCTGTATGGCTACGAATACTACCAAAATTGCTCGGTTATCTCTTATTTGTTACTGTTACTGAACTGTTGTTGAACTGTTAAGCTGTGATAAAAACTGTCTGACATTGATGATGACCAAGGTCCGGCTGTTTGAGCAAAAGTCATTTGGCAAAATTACACTTGACAAACAACGTTTGGCAAAATTACACTTGACAAACAACGTTTGGCAAAACAATGGATTCGCCTATTGATCATTTTACTACTGATCATTTTACAAATGTTTCACTTTGCCAAATGATTAACACTTATATTTACATTTGATAAATGATTACAAAACGAACATTTAGCAAAAACGAATATTTTATTATATATAGATAGATAGAATGAAAAAAAAAATGATATTATAGATTATTTGGAAAATAATTACTTATTAACCCGTTCATCTTTGGAGATATATTTATTTTATTAGGTTGGGTTAGGTTAGGTTAGAACTTTAACCCCAAACGCACGAGCCGAGCAACCGAAGCGAGCGTGCCAGAAGCCGGCCGGCCGGCGAGTGCCAGAAGCGACTTTAGGGCATTTCTCCCATTAATAATGATTCATGATGATGATGATTATACATTTAAAACAAATTAGCAATTGAAAATGACATTTTAATACTTAACACATTTAACAAGTGTAGTGTTTGCTAATGGATCATTTGCTAAGTTTTTGTAAGATGATACTTTTGTCAAATGTATCGTTTGCCAAATGATCATTTGGTGAAACGTTGTTTGTCGAATGACCATTTGTCAATAGTTTTTTGGTGAATCATTAGGGAACCATGATGACCATTAGGAGTACCTCTTATAGTGACGGTTTAGAATACAATATGCCATGACCTTGCCACGTGAGTCGTAAAAATAGAGTAAGCGATCACCATGGCAATATGCAACAGCAAACCTCAACTGCGATCGCCAACACACCTGCTGTGTGATTGTCGCATAATGGGCCTCACAGTGAGGACATCTATTTATAACAGTTGGATATTTCTGCTGATCATAGAGATAACTAGCAACCCGCCCTCGCTTCGCTTCGGTTATAGATTATAGTCGTTTTACCCGCGTAGTTCCCGTTCCGGTGGGAATACCGGGATAAAATATAGCCTAGTTTACGCCCTGATATTATAGCTTTCCATTGGTGAAAGAATTTTTGAAATCGGTCCAGCCGTTTTGAAGATTACCCGGAACAAACAGACAGACAGACAGACAAAAATTTTTTAATTGCTATTTTAGGCATAGGTGTCGTGCAAATAACCGTGTGAGCATGAAAAAAGCCTATTATTTTGACATTACAAACAGACACTCCAATTTTATTTATTGGTATAGATATAGATGATGACGATGATTACTAAATATAACTTTGCAACATTATTTCAGGACGCCACAAACATTGGAACTCCAATAATGACAGTAATATGGTCAATAAAAAATGTTTCCTTAATAATATGGTTATGTATACAGTGTGAACAATTATATTCATTAATGGAACACATTGAAATTGCCTGTATGCTACGATCTATAAATATAAATAACTCGAGTAAGTCTCGTACTTTCGTAATCTTAGAATAATAACGTATAAAAGGATAGTGTCAGTACTTCGAACGTTCGAAACATGAATCTAAAAATACTAATGGCGCGCAGACGATTACACACGTACACATGCACACCACTATACAAATTATGAAATTAAATTTTGTTTTCATTAACATATTTATGTTAATGAAAACAAAATTTAATTTCAATCCCGTTGAAATACTTTTAAAAGTAATGTTAAAAACCATTTTAAGTTTTTCAAATGTGTTATGACAACATTTGAATGCATAAACCGTCCTAATTACCTATTTCTTTTTTAAGAGTTGCATACGTACGTTCAGTACAATGACTTGTACATTACGGAACGGTTCCGGCGTAAGCTCCATTAGGCTCCAATTGAAATGCTTCACTTTTTGTGCGCGAACTTATCTTCTATACGTTATTATTCTAAGGTTCTAATATTATTTATATAGAACTAGCAACCCATCTTCGCTTCGCTTCGATTTCAGTCGCTTTACTCGCATAGTATCTACCGGTTCCTGTGGATATACCGGAATAAAATACAGCCTAAGTTACTACTTATATAGACAGCTACTTGGTAGTAAAATATTATCAAAATCGGTCCAGCTGTTTTGAAGCTTACCTCAAACAAACAGACAAAAAATTAAACTGTGTTTTACGCATAGGTGTCATGCAAGTAACCGTCTGAGCGTGAAAAAAACCCTTTATTTTGACATTAAAAACAGACACATCAATTTTATTCATTTTTATAGATGTACCTATAGATGAGACACTACGTAAGTTTTTAAACTTAAATTAACAATTAAAACCATATATAATAAAAATAATATGTGTAAGTACGCATTTATCTTATTTTTCTGAAGACAAACTACCGTCAGGTAGCACCCCGCGCAAACCGCCCCGGGTGGCTGGAAGGTTGCCGTTCGACACCATAACCTATTCTTACTGTGCCTCTCTATTGATACATGGACGGTGCACTGGTACCAAGTCCTGTCTTCGGTGAACATTCATATCGCTTAGAAGTACATATATCTATACCAATAAATAAAATTGGAGTGACTGTTTGTAATGTCAAAATAATAGGCTTTTTCATGCTCACACGGTTATTTGCACTATACATATGCCTAAAATACACTTTATATTTTTTGTCTGTCTGTCTGTTTGTCTGTTTGTTTCGGGTAATCTTCAAAATGGCTGGACCGATTTCAAAAATTCTTTCATCAATGGAAAGCTATAATATCAGGGCGTAACCTAGGCTATATTTTATCCCGGTATTCCCACGAGAACGGGAACTACGCGGGTAAAACGACTAAAACCGAAGCGAGGGCGGGTTACTAGTACTTAATATAAACTACTTTCATACGTAACATGTACTAAATAATTGTATATCTTTGACAGGAAATGAAAAACGTCTATATAAGAATGTAATTCGATTAAATCGTTATACATTTAGTAAGATGAGTGCATGCGGTATGTTCTACGTGGACGCTCAACTGCCTTTAAATTTGACAATATTAATAACTAATTACGTGATTGTAGAACTGCAATTTCTTATACTGTGACGCCTCTAATTTTGTTCAATAAATCGATCTATATTTTATGTTGTTTGTTTATGTTGTGTATTTTATACATATATGTATACGTGTTTCTGTGCATTAACGAGATTAAGAATACACGATCGTGAAAGTGAAATCGTGAAAGTACTCATCTGAAGATACTTGAGGTATTTGTTTATAAGTACTTATACACGAAATATTTATATACAGTAAAACCCGTTTAAGACGATTTCGCAGGGACCCGACCAAAAACTCGTCTTAGGCGGGAAAGCGTATTATGCAAGAAAGGGGAAAAACGTGCCATTATTATTTATTATATTCTATTATTATTTTGAATACCTACATATTGAATTTAACATTTAAAAATTACCTAAATAAAATTTTGTTTATTTTCTTTATTTAATATACTTACTACTAGATACATTTTTAAATATTAAAAACATAAAATATTTCAAAATATAAAAAATTTTGTTTATTATTATTACGTTACTTAAAGTAATCACTTATTTTAGTTTGACAAGAGGCATTAGCAATTACAAGATTTTCAACGTAATTTAATTTTCGCAGTGCGGCTTCGCTTTGATTCAATGAAACGCAATGTAACTCATTGCGTCTTAAATCATTAACTGCTGATAATATCAGGGCGTGTGACAGAATCGGAGTTGACTCATCTTCTTCTTGGTCATTATCACTTAGGGTCGCTCGACAGTCGTCACTTCGTCACTCGTCAGTCGCTGGCCGCTGCCGCTGCCGTTGGCGTATTAAACGGGATGATGATCGTATTAAGCATTAAGAAATGCATGAAAACATGTCTCAAGTTGCTGGGACTGACGCAAAATGGCGTATTATGCGGGAAATCGTATTAAACGTGATCGTATTAAACGGGTTCTACTGTGTATATATATATATATATATATATATATATATATATATATGCCATGCATTTCTTTTTTCCTCCGGATCTGGCTCGCACTTTTCGATTTGCCATATGAAAAGCACAGGAAAAATTACCATCGGGTCAACATTTGCATACCCAAGGAGGGTCGATGTGAGGTAGACGGACGGTTATAAAAGGATTGCCGATAACTTTTTTTATATGTACTACTATGTAGCAACCCGCCCTCGTTTCGCTTCGGTTTCAGTACACTTACCGACGTAGTTGCCGTTCCCGTGGGAATACCGGTATAAAATATTGCCTAAGTTACTCCTTATATAGACAGCTACCTGGTAGTAAAATATTATTAAATTCGGTCCAGACATTTTGAAGATTACCCGAAAGAAAAAAGAAACAGGCAGATACAGAACTAACTATCCTGCTAATAACTGTATCAGCATGAAGAAAGGTCATTATTTTGACATTACAAACCGACAATTTAATTTTATTTATTTGTATAGATGTATGGAGTATAGGTATATAGGGTATAGATGTATAGGGTATAGATGGAAGAGGAGTACAAATTGTCTCGACCTCAAGTAATTGAAATAAGAGCAAGATGATGACGAAGTTTTAGTTCTTGCTCTTAAGAACTTAACTAAACTTTTAGTCGTAGCTCGACTAACTGGCACAAACCCATACTGTAACATTTGTAACCTGTAGATTATGTGTGCCTTAACATGCGGGAACACTACGCTTTCGAGATGCCGTCGGAAAAGACCTCTTTACCTCGTCGTCGAAGTATGCCGAAGTTGGTTCCTTCAACGAATACCCTTTTGGTAATACTAAGTATAAGGTATGCTATCCTTGTCGTCACACTCTGGATCCTCTCTATTGTCTTCTAGATATTTGCGAACGATAAACCCTATACCGCTTTGGGACGGGTGATAGTATTAATCGCCTCTTGCCACACTTCTGATGCTCCTACAATGTCCCATCGGCTTCTGTTCAATACTTCTTCCATTTCGATCACCCACTCATCAGTCCTAAGTGTTCGTATGTTGTGTTCTACTAGGAACCAAATTCGTTTTAATTGGTAGCCAAATCGCTACCGAAGATTCTTCACACCCTCTACTTCATCGCTACTGGGCCCGCCACCAAAATACGCCCATAACATAGCAGAGCTGCCGTGACTGGGAGCCATTTATTTACTGCCCGTCATTTGGTGGGATAATGCCCTAATCGCCAGGCTTCGCAGGCAGGTTAGCGATGGCAATAAGATATTATAGGTGCATTTCCCGAGAGAGAGCTGATACCCTCTCTCCTGGTGGACCCTCAGCCGATCCTTACGACGCCCACGGGCAAATAAAGGGTGGCGACAGTTGTATTCTTATCCCGTAGTCACTCGGCCTATGATCTCTCACAACTGGTGCCACAGCGTGCCCGTGTCTCAGATATTGAGAGCCAAGAGCCCTCTTTGACTGCTGACTAGACTCTAGCACAGATACCATGTAGTGATCGAAACCCCACTTGGGTCATCTGACCACTGCTTGGTCCGTAGCAGAGCCATTGTTGTGAGGCCTAGACGCTACGTCGACTGGTACTCGCAGAGACTGGTAATATAGCAAGCAAGTGGCTATGCTTCGCCTCTGAGGACCCTGATGTTTGTACGGACCACTTTACCGAAACGGTTATTACGGGGATGGAATTTCTCGAACACCAAAATATATTAAGATAAAATTACGGTGTTGTTGTTGTAGACTTCAACAACAAAAGATCTAGATGCCAACTTTTGTAGACAATCCTAAAATTTGTTTATTAAAAGAACGTATTCTTATGTAAATTTGAAACACAATTTCATATTTTGTCATATTTTCTACTACAGCAAATTTCGCTATTTGTCAATATGATACTTTTTAAATTCCAATAGTTGAATTATTTACATATAGCAAATAAATTATGATCTATTAAATCGTTATAAATGCCCAAGGAAAGAAAATTTCATACTCCGCATTAAATACTACCAAAGCTCATAACACGGCAAATGTCTCCGCTAAAATAGGAGAGACATTAATATGTACTTTAACAATGCGGTCAGGCTGTTTGTTTTCGGGTTATTCTATCTGTGTAGAAATAATATCCTGCTTACATACGTTCCGTGTGGTGACGTAGTAAGAATACATTTCATCACTCCCTGTCTTGCCCGTGAATGTCGTAAAAGTCGACTAAGTGATTTAATATGTTGTATATAAAACTACTAAAAAAAATGATCAAATCCGTAAAATTAGTTTATTTACAATCTGTAGTGCTCGCGTAAACATCAGATATCATTATGAATTAATATGCATATAACATCTGTCTAAAAGAAGAAAAACTCGAAATAAAACCCTACACCAACATGTCTGACCAGGATGGTCGAACTCAACAGTGGGACGTGTATGAGCTACAACATTAGTCGTCTTTTACGGCACCCACACAAAGGAATAATTTTTTTACTGGATTTGTATTCTGATCCTTTCATCACACGAAAAGCAACACGGCTAAATTTGGAAAGCCGATAATATTTATAGATTGTATGATAATCATGATTGATTAGACAGGTACTGTCACCGATGACAGTACTTTTCTAATCAATCATGTTCTTTTAATAATTAAAGTGGGATAGTGAAAAATGACTCCCAATAAATTAACAAAAGAGTTTAAAAGCAATAGTATTCACTTCGACAAGTGTAGCAATGAATATACTGATAATGAATAATTACTTAGAACAAGAGATTAAAGATATATTTTATCCATTCTATATAATACAAAAAATATTCTTACTACCAAAGTTTAAAATACGAAACAATTTTATTAACACAAACGGAATTAGATTTAATTTAATGGCGGCTTTATTTTTTATTGTATTATTTTTGGTATTTGGCTACAGGCTTCTTTTATTTGGAAATATAACACAATCAACTATTCGCTATAGAGGCAAAACACAAACAATTTTAATTTATTTCTATTCAG
The DNA here is from genome assembly GCA_032191425.1 of Lymantria dispar. Classification (NCBI taxonomy): domain Eukaryota; kingdom Metazoa; phylum Arthropoda; class Insecta; order Lepidoptera; family Erebidae; genus Lymantria; species Lymantria dispar. The sequence continues at coordinate 9,469,850 of CM063463.1, read as the reverse complement.
CGTTTAACTGTTTTGCAATCATTTTAACATTCGTTTTAAATGTAAAACATAGTAAAAACAACATATCGTTAATATTGACCATTCAAAAAGTACATAACAATATTAAGTTATTAAAAAAACATAATAATTATATCATGCTCAATACTTGGCTGTTAAATCTGTGCACAGTTTTTATATATTTAACGCTTCTCGTTTATGGCTATATAATTTACGAGTATTTTGATATTATAAAATTTTATATGGATATTTTAATCATATGTATGGACTTAAATATAATATATGCTACTTTTATTATAATGCTTTTAAAAAAATATGTGAATGAGTGGTTAAAAAATATTGTAAACCTACAAGAGGATTTAAAAACGATGTTAATGACATATCAATATATATTAACGGCTTATAATTTGTTTAAGGGTGTATTTCAATTTATGGTTATTATTATTATCTATACCAATAAATAAAATTGGAGTGTCTGTTTGTAATGTCAAAATAATAGGTTTTTTTCATGCTCACGCGGTTATTTGCACGACACCTACGCCTAAAATAGCAATTAAAAAATTTTTGTCTGTCTGTCTGTCTGTTTGTTCCGGGTAATCTTCAAAACGGCTGGACCGATTTCAAAAATTCTTTCACCAATGGAAAGCTATAATATCAGGGCGTAAACTAGGCTATATTTTATCCCGGTATTCCCACGGGAACGGGAACTACGCGGGTAAAACAACTATAACCTATAACCGAAGCGAAGCGAGGGCGGGTTGCTAATTATCTTATAAAAACTGAAACATCTATACCAATAAATAAAATTGGAGTGTCTGTCTGTAATGTCAAAATAATAGGCTTCGTTCATGCTCACACGGTTATTTGCATTATACATATGCCTAAAATACACTTTATATTTTTTTTATCTGTCTGTCTGTTTGTTCCGGGTAATCTTCAGAACGGCTGAACCGATTACAAAAATTATTTCACCAATGGAAAGCTATCATATCAGGGAGTAAACTAGACTATATTTTATCCCGGTATTCCTACGGGAACGGGAACTACGGGGATAAAGCGACAGAAACCGAAGCGAGGGCGGGTTGCTAGTTTATTGAGTTTATAGATTGGAAGACGTATAAAAGTTACATTAAGATTATAACAATTTTGTAATATTTTACAGATATTTTTATTTTGTGTCAACACTTGCTTGGGTTACATTCAAATAGGATTCGAATTATGTGGTGTTGGTAATGAGGATACATTTAAACTAGCAGTGAGTAAGCATTATTGATAATTTAATTGTAAGTTCATAATTGAGTCTTTCAAAATTTCTGACCAGACTCTCAACCTGATGGAGCCGAGAAAAGAAATGACAGTGCAGTCTTCAGCCGAATAGTCTGAACATAGGCAGCTGAATAGGCAGATCTTAGGTCTATGCGTCGCGATATTTGCCGATTTGTCGATCATTATGTTTAGGTGGACAGTTAGGTACAGTCCAATTAGGTAGATCCAATTTTGAGAAAAAGGTCAGCAGATGAATCTAACTCGATTGGGCAGCGTTAGGAAAACTTAAGAGAATTTTCTCTTCCATACATCATGTCTGAAAACGTAGGTTCAAAGTCGTTGAATGTCAAAGAAAGTTCAAAGTCGCTCAGCGTGCTATGGAGCGGGCTATGCCCGGGATTTCTCAACGAAATAGTATCCGAAATACATAAATCCGCAGAAGAATCGGTAACCGACATAGCACGGAGAATTAGCATGCTGAAGTGGCAATGGGCAGGCCACATCGCTCGTCGAACCGGGAATTGCTGGGAAAAAAAGGTTCTCGAGTGGAAACCACGTATCGGACGACGCAGTGGAGGAAGTACCCCCACTAGGTGGACCGATGTCCTGGTGAAATGTACTGAGCGTCATTGGATGCAGGCTGCACAGAATCGCAGTCTGTGGCGTAACATGAGCGAGCCCTACAACCAGCAGTGGGCGATATGCTAAAATGATGATGATGATGAATTGGATCTTGTTTCATCCCAAGCCTATCTTATACTTTTACCATATTATTCCATTACATGATCCACTGTTGAGCTTCGCTACAGTGGGAAGGCTTTCCCTCTCTTGTGAGTCATCTAAAATTATGTCCCTTCGTCGTCGGAGTGGTAAATGGTAACCATTATATTCTTACTCCGTCACAACAAGGATGATAATGTAATTTATGTGTTAATTACCAATTGTTACCAATACCAAGTGTTAATAAACCAATAAATTAAATTGGAGTGTCTGTTTGTAATGTCAAAATAATAGGCCTTTTTTATGCTCACATGGTTATCTATACCAATAAATAAAATTGGAGTGTCTGTTTGTAATGTCAAAATAATAGGCTTTTTTCATGCTCACGCGGTTATTTGCACGACACCTATGCCTAAAATAGCAATTAAAAAATTTTTGTCTGTCTGTCTGTTTGTTTGTTCCGGGTAATCTTCAAAACGGCTGGACCGATTTCTAAAATTCTTTCACCAATGGAAAGCTATAATATCAAGGCGTAAACTAGGCTATATTTTATCCCGGTATTCCCACGGGAACGGGAACTACGCGGGTAAAACGACTATAACCTATAACCGAAGCGAAACGAGGGCGGGTTGCTAATTTGCACTATACATATGCCTAAAAATCACTTTATATTTTTTTGTCTGTCTGTTTGTTCCTGGTAATCTTCAAAACGGCTGGACCGATTTAAAATCATCTTTCACCAATGGAAAGCTATAATATCAGGGAGTAAACTAGGCTATATTTTATCCCGGTACTCCCACGGGAACGGGAACTACGGGGATAAGGCGACAGAAACCGAAGCGAAGCGAGGGCGGCTTGCTAGTTAAGAATAAAAATAACTTAATTATTTCAGGGTACTGCTGAAAAGTCTATTTTAATAATGACATTTTTGTGGGCAATAAAGAATATCTCGTTATTAGTATGGATATGCATACAGTGTCAACTATTCTATTCGTCAATTGAAGAAATAAACAGTGCTTGCTGCCTGAGACTTATTGATACAAATCCATCAGGTTAGGTCTTATATTTTGTAATTATTATTTTACTGTTGTCTTATCCATGTGATTACAGAGAAAGAATAGAATTAACCACCTCGTCTCTTACCCGTGTGTGTCGTAGAAGACGACTAAGGGATTATTGCAAAGAAGATCTATACAGGAGATAAAAACTCGACTCGCCTTATTTCAACACGTCTGATCAGCGTAAATGGAGGAGGAGCTCGAATCCCAATAGTGGGACTTACATAGACTAAGATGATGATGTGTTTAGTAAGAAAAGAAATAACGATTTCTGATGTTTACACGAGAATTACACTTTGTAAAAAAACAAAAATAACGGATTATATCGCGTTTATATTGGATTCTTGTCAAGGGTGGACTAAAAGGTCTCATGTTTAACAAGTCATCGTTATTATAGAGATTTGTATTATACTACAGAAACACTACAGAAATTAGTTATTAAATTTTGATTCACATTTTGGTACAAAGTTATTGCCGACTAGTAACCAGCCCTCGCCTCGGTTTCAGTAGCCTTATACGCGTAGTTCCCGTTCCCGTGGGAATACGGGCAGAAAATATAGCCTATGTTACTCCTTGATATTATAGCTTTCCACTGGTGAAAGAATTTTTGAAATTGGTCCAGTAGTTTCGGCGCCTATACAAACAATTCTTTCCTCTTTATATAATTAGTATAGATTTATTTAAATAAGTTTTCACCGCCGTCTGGGCTGATATAAGCTGTACTATAACGCCATAAAGAAAATCTTAATATGAAATGTTAAATCAAATAGTTAAAAGCAATAATAATCAGCCGCCCATCTTGTGGCTTGTATTCTAAATCAGACGACCTCAAGGGTAGTACTAAGTACAGATAAAAACCAGTTAAAATTTTGTACAAGTTCCCTTCAAATTTCTTTATTATTTATTTTTCTAGTTGTATATACGTTTATACAACAAGAAAAATAAATAATAAAGAAATTTGACTTCTTTGGGTCTTTGAGAAATTCATTATCTATACCAATAAATAAAATTGGAGTGTCTGTTTGTAATGTCAAAATAATAGGCTTTTTTCATGCTCACACGGTTATTTGCACGACACCTATGCCTAAAATAGCAATTAAAAAATTTTTGTCTGTCTGTCTGTCTGTCTGTCTGTCTGTCTGTCTGTCTCTCTGTTTGTTCCGGGTAATCTTCAAAACGGCTGGACCGATTTCAAAAATTCTTTCACCAATGGAAAGCTATATATAATATCAGGGCGTAAACTAGGCTATATTTTATCCCGGTATTCCCACGGGAACGGGATCTACGCGGGTAAAACGACTATAACCTATAAGCGAAGCGAGGGCGGGTTGCTAGTCTATATATATAAAAGAAAGTCGTGTTAGTTATACTATTTATAACTCAAGAACGGCTGTACCGATTTACCTAAAAATTGACGGGGAGGTAGCTTAGAACCAGGAGACGGAAATAGGATCCTTTTTATCCCGTTCGACCGGGTTCCTGTGAGACTTGACATAAAACGTCAAAGAGAATGCAAGTCACTATAAAACGTGGTATAACAAAAACGTATCTACCATTTAATAACAAAACTCAAATAGCAGCTATAGAGAGACTATATTTTCGGCAATTTAGAAAATATATTTATGAAAAAAATTATGGCAGTACGAAGTTTGGCGGGACGGCTTGTTTATTATAAAATCGCTTTCAAACACAAAACAAATTACACACCCATCTGCAAATGACCGAAGAAATAAAAAAATATATATATTATAAAGATCCGAATTGAGAACATTCTCCTTTTTTTTGAAGTTAGGTAAAAATAATTGAGCATTATTATCGGAAGCATTTCCATCTGGTGACGGAGTAAAACTATAATTCACCAACCCATCTCTTATCCTGTGTTGTAAAAAACGACTAAGGGATATAATATGCTTATAATACCTATGCAAGAGATCGATAACTGAAAATAAAACTCTATAGCAACACGTTTGACCAGCGTGGTATAATAGGTGTATTTCCCTCTTATTGTGGAGGTGGCTCAAGGCTAACAGTGGGATGTATATGAGCTGAAGTAATGATGATAATGATTATGATGATCGTAATTTTATGTAATACACGCATTTTTTTTTTCACAGAAACTGATAAACGTTTCTACAAGACTATTGTACAATTAAATCGCAATATATTTAGTAAGATGAGTGCCTGCGGAATGTTCTACGTGGATGTTCAACTGCCTTTGAATTTCATGCTATTAATAACTAATTACGTGATTGTCGAACTGCAATTTCTTATACTGTGACACATTTATTTTCTTCAATAAAGTAACCAACTAAGGTTTGAGGTGAATTGTGTTATTTCTGTCGTTGAAGCTGACAACACCCTGCACTAAGGAAATAATCCTTGTAGGTATTGCGGGAGACTTTACAAACATATAATAAGTGCACGCCAGGGTCTCACAGACGCCGCTGCGCACTCGCCCTGATGAGAACATTGAATATGCTCGAAATCCAGGTCGACATAATCTATCTCAATACGTGAGCGTTTTGCCGTTATAGATATTATAATATAATTAACGGACACAAACTACATCAATATATAATTTTAAGAGAAAACTATTCGAGAAGTTGCCAGTGATATTTACCCCTCTTACCACAAGGCAGAACAGGCAAAATTGCGGTGCTATCCTCCGAAAGAATCAATTACGGTGTCAAATTCATCAGCAAAGATTACTCTTGAAGGATTACTGGATATCACATTCAGGAGCATCGTTGATAGTTTTTCTAATGAGGTGCGATTTTTTTTTTCAAATAAAGCTTACTAGTGGAGATAAAATTCTCTGAATGAATTCAAAAACCTGTTCACCGTCGTAATTTCTAAAGAAAGCAAAGAATTAGTCATCAAGAAAAAACAAATGCATAACAACATGGTCACCTAGTGCAACGAGAATATTGTAAGTAATCAACTAATGATAACGATAATCGATGCTAACGTCTGCACTTATAGTTCGCGTCATATAAAAAGAACGCTAGAAGAAAGTGGGGGGGGGTTGTTTTATCGGTCTATTTGGTGGTATGAGGCGGGGTGCGGAGCGGACTGCTCACGCGTCACATTCTAGCTGATGCGCTTATGCGCTATTGGATCGTCAGTTGACTTTTGTTTCCCGCTTTGTCTACACGTTACATTTGTTCACAAAATACTATCGCGCACAAAAGTTGTTAATTACAAAATGGTTTTACATAGGGAAGTTAGAAAGATGATTTATGACGTATATTGTTTTATGAAACGAGAGGCTGATAATGGATCGGTTGATAATTTAAAACAATGTATGAAACGAACCGCAGAGGCAACAAAATGTTCCGAGTCTACAGTGAGACGAATTGTAAAAGGTTCAAAAGATTCGGAATTTCTTACTGTCTTCCGAACGCCCGGCAAAAATAAAAGAGTCAAACAAAAACCAATAACAAACATTGATAGCTTTGACCAGGGTGTCATAAAAAGAATTACCCACAATTTTCACGTTAGTGAAAAAGAATTACCTACTATAGGCAAGTTGCAAAGGAAGTTGCAGGATGACCTATATTTCCAAGAATCTGCATCAAGTCTCAGGCGAATATTAAAAATATTGGGTTTTAAGTGGAAAAGAACAGAAAACAATAGAAAAATTTTAATCGAACAGTCTCATATTCGATTGCAAAGAATTGAATATCTGAGAAAGATAAAAAAATATAGAGAGGAAGGAAGATCTATCATTTACACTGATGAATCATACGTCGATAGTTCCCATGAGTCTCACCATTCTTGGACGGACGGTTCCACACAAGGCATAAAAAAACCTGTATCCAAAGGTAGCCGCTTGGTCATAGTGCACGCGGATGGTGAAGCGGGTTTTATGCCGAATGCTTTAGTGACATTCAAAGCCGGTACAAAAAGTGGCGACTACCACGACAACATGAATTCAGAAAATTATGAGCGGTGGCTCCGTACTAAATTGCTACCGATTTTACTGCCTAATTCCGTCGTGGTAGTCGACAATGCATCATACCACAATTAGTGTTGCCCAAATGCAAGACCAAGACGAGACTTGGACCGGTCTTGGTCTTGGTCTTGCAACATCACACCTGGTCTCGTCTTGGTCTTGGTCTTGCGCACCCGAGTCTTGGTCTTGGTCTTGGTCTTGCGCACCCGAGTCTTGGTATTGCAGCAAGAGTCTCGCAAAGTTTTGCAGTTAGAATAACGTAACAGTAATTTATCATGGCAATGAAAAATCCAACTAAATTAATCAAATATCCTATCCTATCTATCCATCTGCTAGCCTATAGTTCACTATTGAATACAATACTTACCACTGGAGAAAATTACTCTTCTATTCCCCTGGTGTTCCATTAGACAGCGTTACTACTCTTATGACAGGACTTTCGACCCTATTTTCTTAAGACGTCACCACACGAGGCAGTTGATACAATAAATTTTATGTCATTTTATAATCAATGCGATATTTTACAATTAATGCGATTGTTTATATTCCCCTTCAAGTTAAGTGGTATGTATCTATTGTATTTCCAGTTTAGTTACTGATACTCTGGATACTTGAAAAAACCTGTTGCTCTATTGCCTATATAAATACTTTGGCCGCTGGATCCATGTAGCTCTTAATATACTATTTATTCAAGAACATATAAAACTGATTTAAAATTTTATGGTTTTAATACTTGTAAAATGTATGATATTCGTCGTCATCGTCACAGCTCATAAAAGTTCCACTGCTGGGCTTAAGCTTCCTTCCAGTAAGAGGAAAATTGATCTACTATACCACGCTGGTCAGACATGTTGGTACAGGGTTTTCTTTCTAGTTTCACTTCTCTTGCACATATGTTATATACACATGGTGTATCAGGTTACGGGACAACTGTTCATGTATGTTGTAGTTCAATAGTCATAGATCATAATTAGAATGTATATTACACAAAAACAATATAACGTAAAAGTTATAGTGATTACAAAAATGTGTGTCTAAGAGTTTATGCCTTAAATTTTATGCATTATGTAGGTATGTACAGACAGGATATATGTAAGCATGTAAAATTTCGACAGTATAAATAGGTATTAGATTTGCGCGAACCTTTCAATGGTTACGTAGGTACAAAGGCGACTCATCAACAGTCATCGGCCGATTAGCTGATTTATGTTAAAGCGAAGTTTGTCTTGCTTATGCAAACGTAATCATTGATTTATTCAAATTCTAATGAACATTTAACAAAATACGAATATGTTGTAGATTAAGTATCATTCCTTTATACATTTTAATCAATTTACATGAAAAAACGATGACAAAATTGAGAACTTACATGTCTCTCAATTCATTAACGAATCGATAATTTTATTTAAATTTTTTTTCATGGGTTCCTAACACCATTGCCCGATCCGATTTGATACGACATCCACGGGTAAGAGAGTGGTGAATTATATTCGTACTCTGTCTTTTTTTTGTGTGTGTGTAGCTGTTGGTCGCAGATGACCTTGACAGCTTAACGCGGTCAATGGGTGAGCGCTGATGGCTCTCAACCCGGTAAGTAAGTTAAGCGAACAGCGCCCGAGGGCTCCCCCCTGTGGGGAACGGACCTCGGCTCGGGGCGTCGCTGAGAGCAAAGTGGGCGTGGCCAAGTTTAGGTTAATGACTTTTACGCGGCGCGGTTTTCGACCTCGACGGCGAGGCCGATACCGCGGAGTTTTATCTGTTATCGCTGCGCGACCTGTGTAGGTCCTTTCTTGGGCGATCATAATAGCGTCATCTTCTTCTTCAAGAAGATGACGAGGACGTCGGACCGCGGATATTTTTGAGGGGACGTAGTTTACCGCCCCAACCACTAGTGGATTGGGGTGAGTCGTGGCAGAGGCAAAATAGCGCTGGGAGCAACGCTTCATGTACTGCCTGATGGTGATCGTACTCTGTCCCTACATGGACATTTATATAGATTAATTGTAGGCATATTTCTATGTCCACCAGTGAACGTCGTTGGGCTAATGAATAAACGGATATATAAATATGTATAATGGGCAAGAGCACTCTCGTGATTACGGTATTTTTGTCCTTAAGCCTTTCCGAAGAGTAATTCTGAAAAGCCAACACCAACATTGGGAATCGATTGGCCAATAGATGGATATCTCAAGACTTTGACTTTGACTTTGACTTGCCGTGTAGTGACGGAGTAAGAATATAATTCATCACCCCCTATTTTACCCGTGACTGCGAACCCACGACTAAGGGCTATAATATATAACATCGGTGGAAGAGAAGGAAAACTTGACATGTATGACCTGTAACAACACGGCCGATCACCGTGGCGATTCCCCTCCGGCCACGGCCGATTCTCCTCCTGTTATGTAGAAGACACGAGCTCAACCGTATATAAGCTGAAATGGTGATTTGAATTAAATGCAAGACCGCGAGACTCTTGCAGGCCCAGTCTTGGTCTTGCTCAAGTCTTGCAGGGCCAGTCTTGGTCTTGGTCTTGCAAAAATTAAGCGGTCTTGGTCTTGGTCTCGGTCTCGCATTTCTCGCAAGACCAAGACCAAGACCGCAAGACCAAGACTTTTTTGGGCAACACTAACCACAATACACAACTTGATGCTGCACCAACGTCCAATACAAAGAAAGCAGATATGCAAACCTGGCTTTGCCAAAAAGGTATTGAATACGATGAATCCATGCTAAAGCCGGAGTTGTACAACTTAATAAAAATAAAAAAAAAAGATCAATTTAAAAAATTTAACATCGATGCCATATTAAACGAAGCAGGCCATTCTGTACTTCGTTTACCACCATATCACCCGGACCTAAATCCTATCGAAATAGTCTGGTTCCAAATAAAGGGATATGTTGCCAGCAAGAATGTAAATTGGAACCTTACAGAGGTAACAAACCTAGTTAATGAAAAAATAAATTTAATGGGGGCAACAGAATGGGGAAAATCATGCACCAAAGTAAAAGAAATAGAGGCCGATTACTGTAAAAGCGATCATGTGGTCGACATAATGACAGAAATATTTATTATTCGTGTAGGGGATGATGATTCTGACTCTGATGGTAGTGAAGGCTCAAGTGACGATGATGAAATGGCCACCTCTAGCACCAACACCACGTCCTCATCTGGTTACTATGTCACCCACAACGACCTAATGGAAGGAGTTTCCCCATTACTTTAATTTATATTTACTTATTTTTTTGCACTAAATTAAACGTTCTACACCGAATCAAACATGTTACTATTTATTCCATCTAATATATTTTTGTTGGATACTGGCGGCACAAGACCGCACATTGTGGCGTACCATGAGGGAGGCCTACGTCCAGCGGTGGACGGCAATAGATATGACGGAATAGATGATGATGAATTAATATATTTTTTAATGTGCCAACCAATATACAAAGCTGCAAGCGAAAGACTACTTAGTACTTTTGTGCGCGAATGTATCCATGCACAAACAAACTCACTTTCATCTAGCGTTATTTTTATATGACGCGAACTATACCTTTTTAAAGCCAGGTCAAACGCTGCGTGTCGCCTGTACTTGGCTAAGCCTATGGGACAATTTAAATAAAATTGCGTCAACAAAAATATCGGTGCATATCATTTAGCTCACAAAAAATGAGCACCAATAAATGTAATAACATATTCAGGAGAGATTTAAAAAGACCTTAATTTTTTGTTGATATAGCCAAGCAAGGATCCGCTAGCGGAGTCGGATCCGCTATAGGAACCAATAGTGACAGGAACACAGCAAGAAAATGTTCCTAACAAAGTTGCAGCTATAACTGGATTAGACGAAGACAGTTCGCTGTAATGCTATGGCTATGATATCAGAGCAGTTTATTGATATAACTACATTTTGTGATTATGCTCTAGCGGAAAGATACGTTGAGTTGTAGAATTGGTACTATATGTCATCCACTGTCCATAAAATAGTTCTACATGCAACATGCATTATTGCCAGTAATGCAATAGTGCCAATAGTAAGTCTCACCGAGAAAAACTCCAGTGGTCCACAATATATTTTAGAAGGTTTCGGGAATATCGTTCTCGGACCAAGAGCAGGAGTGCTGGTAACGAGGCTGTTATCATTATGCTAATTATTTTTATCCGAAGATTTAACTACTAAATACAAATTATGTGAATTTAACAAATTAATTCAAATACGATTCGGATTCAAAAGAAATAACAATATACCGCATAAAAATACCATCTAACTAGAAAAACTTAAATACCAACATAGATTTTAAGATAATATCACCATGCAATTTACTTATAAATGAAAAATAAAATTAAAAATTATTATTATTATTATCTTGACTACATGACCTACCTAATGATAACGACAAATGGAAAAGTCTTAAGGAGACAACCCTTTTCTTGGGTGGGCAATGGTCCACGCAGACGCCGTCCGTCCTGGGCGACGAAAGGACAGCGCGGCCCCAAAACCCACCGTAATCCTTCGTCATTGGACCGACCACCGGTACCGAGTTGCTGGTCGTCCATGTGGTCAGCCCGGTGGGATACCCTTTCGGGTACCCTCCCTAGACCATCACCCTAACATAAACCGGGATTCTTGAATGATAACTAATTTTAAATTATAATTTAAATAGTTAATATCAACATCTTAAATCGATTATTTTTTATTATATTTCAATGACAAATAAATTTAATTATTACAATCGATACGTAAATATTAAATTAAATTCTACATCATAATATTTTTCTAGAACTATCGTAATCCATATAAAAGTAAATGTTTGTATAACTGGAAATAAATTCATTAAAACGAAAATCTAAATTTGTCAGATACTTGTTTAAAGACTAGGTATGAGCAGTAAGCGCATTTCAAATTACATTTTTATAAAAGTTTTTTTTACTTTATTCATTTATACCTTGGTGGTCTATCAGGACACTAACAAAGTGAGGAAGGGGTTTTCTAATTCGATTTGTATTCTCGCCCATTTCTTACACAGAAGGCAACGCGGAAATGTATTATGAAATAGTATTATGATAATAAATATTATTTAAAAATACATTTTCCGTCTGGTGACGGAGTAAGAATACAATTCACCACCCCCTATCTTACCCATGGGTGTCTCAAAAGACGACTAAGGGATATAATACGCATATAACATCTATGCAAGAGAAGGGAAACTTGAAACAAAACCATAAACCAACTTGTCTGACCAGCGTGGTATAGTAAGGTCAATTTCCTCCTATTATGGAGGAGGCTCGAGCCCAACAGTGGGACAAATATGAGCTGAAATGATGATGATGATGATGACAATGAAAAAGACAATATGTGCTAATCGAAGTAGCGAAAAACTGCGGGTTCAGTATTTTTCTAGAACGTATAAAACCCAAAGCTGAGTACATAATTAAAAGATTATATTAAGTAATGATTAAACGTCACGAGTTCGATTGATGGACGATGTTTACTATGTATATTCCTTTAAATATTTTTGTCACTGCATTATAAAAAAGCAAGAAAGTAACTTAAAACGCTACAAATATATTATCAATAAACAATAATGGCCGTTAATAATAAAGAACAATAACAAATAATAATGTAACAATGAATTCAGAAAGAGCCGATCCATACTGATTAATATGATTATTATCATTTGTATATTATACCGACGTATTTGAGTAAAAACAGAAATAATGTATGAAGGAGAGGGAATGCGTAGCGCCACCATTTACTATTCATTTCCTTATTGGTGCGGTTTATATCATTAATATAATTTGACACTACATTTCTAATCATTTCCAATTATACATTAACCTAAAGTGCGATAGTGAAACTCGTTTCCCATTCAATTCTTGGAAAAGTTTGAAAGTGATGGTATTACATCGATAAGTGCAGCAATGGACATATTAATAATGAATCATTACTTAGAACAAGAAATTAAACATATATTTTATCCATTCTATCTAATGCAAAAAATATTCTTACTACCAAAATTTGTAATACGAAATAATTTTATTAACGTCAACGGTATTAAATTTAATTTAATGATGACTTTATACTTCATTACATTATTTTTTGTATATGGCTAGAGGCTTCTTGTATGTGGAGATGCAGTAGAATCAACTAGTCACTTTAGGGCGAAAACACGAACATTATTAACTTATTTCTATTCAGTGTGTACATGTTTTGGAATCTTTGTTACAATCGTTTTAAATATTAAACATAGTGAAAATAACGTATCGTTAATATTGACCATTCAAAAAGTACATTAAAATATTAAGTTAAATAAAAAGCATGAAAATTGTTGCATGATCTATGCTTGGCTGTTTAAATCTGTGCATCGTAATTATTTATGTGACGCTCCTTGTTTATGCGTATATATGTTACGAATATTTTGATGTTCTAAAATTTTATATGGATCTTTCGTTCATATGTGTTGACTTGAATATAATATATGCTATTTCCATTTTAATGCTTTTAAGAAGATACGTCAATGAGTGGCTAAAAACTATTGTGAACCTACAAGAGGATTTCAAGAAAATGTTGACGACATATCAATATATTTTGATGGCTTATAATTTGTTTAAGGATATATTTAAATTTATATTTATTATTAGTATTATTTAGCTAAAACTCTAGAGATCTAAATCGATGGCTCTATCCGGCGGTAAAATCTAATAATGAACGATACCCTGGAAGGGTATCTCAACATACACACAGCATCACCTTATTACAAGTTAGCCCGGGTTTTGCCACAGTCTGTGAAGCCTGACCGACCTTTGACCGCGTCCTTTTTCGCATGTTCTTATTGTCCGTAATTGAAAGTAGATTCATCGTCGTCGAATCATCGCCAGTTATTAATCTCTTCGAAAACGGTTCCGGTTTCAAGAAAGAATCGCAAATAAATATGTACACGATTAGGTTTCATTCAGTGAGCTCGTGTGACACCCAAATATCGAGCTGATTTGTGTACCCATTTTTTTATTCAACTAGGTCAAAACGTAAGTTTTGTGATCAATTCCCAGATCTTCAGCTTCGTTATAACTACTGATATGCCGGTCTCGCCCCACTACTTCAAAAATGGCGTCCATTTTATCAGTGACTGGACGATCAGAGACATTTGACATCAAAATTCCCGGATTGAAAACGTTTAAATCAATTTTATTAATTAAACATTCAAACTCAAACATTATAAATTGTCTTTAGGAGAAATATTTTTTCATACTCTAAATCTTAAAAGCTTATTAAAAGCTATACAACCATATAAAAGCTTTAATGTATATTATTAAAACTATTTTATGGCGACAGTTGGTTGGTTCCTTACAATGGTCGATCGTGGGCGGGCGGTCGGGTGTGAGGAGTTATTGCGGTCCTGGAGGACGCTCAGACCCTATCTGATCGTAGGTAAGTTAGGAAAGAGGTCTTTTATTCGTCAGCGCTACGATCACCGTTAAGTTGGTCTCCATTAAAAATACGATCCAGGTCAGAAACGTACTCGGGCGCCGGAGGAGGCGACGGCGCAGATCCAAGAGGAATTCCTCTGCACCGCTGGCGAACAGCGCAGGCAGGTTTAATACTGTCCAGCCACGGGCGAACGGAGTGGTGACTTTTACGCCACCCGCAGAGAGGCCGACCACGGTCATAAGGAAGGAGAGCATACTGTCCTGCCACCACTGCGATTGCGACGAGGACACGGCGCAGCACACATTCGAGGTGAGTGCCGCGTAGGCAGAGCTGGTCAGAGAAGAGCGCCGTGAACTCGTCGCAATCATCGGTGCTGATCTGACGCTGTCGATCATCGTTGGGAAGATGCTCGACAGCGTCAGAAACTGGGACGGGGTCGCCGCCTTCTATGTAGGGATGATCGATGAACATCGATGTTTGATGATCATCGATATTGAAAGGAAAAACATCGATGTTGCTATAGGCAAAACATCGTAACATCGATGTTAACGGAATTCATCATCGATGTTTTTAACATCGGTGATAATTCAATATCGTAAAATCGATGTTAACGGAATCGATAATCGATGATAATTCACGCAATAAAATAAACATCACTCGTCGATGAAAAAAAAAGCTTATCACAGTTTAACCCGTAGAAAAGTACTACCGGAAGTCGTACATATAAAGTCCGACTTTGGTTTCTTAAAACAAATGTACTTACTACTACCGGACTACTGGGATTTTTATATTATAAGATTGGACTCCAGGTTTCCTAAAAAATCTCATCAAAATTCTCTCCGGCGAATTTTAGTTTTTCGATAACGGCTAATGGCATCGACGTTTTTCTAACATCGATGTTAGGATTCACCCTATATTATAAGATTCGACTCAGATTTCCTAAAAAAAATAAAAAAGAAGCTCATCACAATTTTACCCGGCGAATTTTATTTCTTTGTCAAATATTAAAACGTAACATGGATGTTAGGCAAAACATCGTAACATCGATGTTAACGGAATTCATCATCGATGTTGAATATCGTAACATCGATGTTAACGAAATTGATCATCGATGATAGCTCACGCAATAAAATGAGGACGTCCTAAAAAAATAAAACCTCATCACAACTCAGCCCGCAGAAAAGTACCTTACTAATACCGGTAGCCACCCTATATTATAAGATCCTACTCAGAATTCCAAAAAAAAAGTCATCACAGTTCAGTCCGCAGAACCGCAGAAAAGTACCTTACTACTACCGGAGGCCATCCTATATTATAAGATCCGACTCAGGTTTCCTAAAAAAAAAAAAAGCTCATCGACAATTCTGCCCTATATTATACGACTCAGAATCCCTAAAAAAAAGTAATTACAATGACTAAACAAACGTTCCGACAACAAACCGAACATCGATGTTTTTCTAACTAGGGATGCTCGCTAATCATCGAGCCTGAGCCTCAGGCACGACCAAAGCAACGAAACAAATTATATCATCTATGAGCGCTGTTACGTCTCTGCCATGACTCACCCCAATCCACTAGTGGTTGGGGCGGTAAACTACGTCCCCTCTAAAATATCCGCGGGCCGCGTGCCCGTCATCTTCTCGATGAAGAGAATGAAATCATAACGATATGATCGCGACGTAAATCGAAATGACGTAAGTCGAGACATATTTTTTTCATGTTGATATGTAAAACTTAAGGGTTAGGAACCACACGGACACAAAATTGAAAAAGAAACTGCATTTATAACAAAGGATAATAATAATGATAAAACTTTAATATGTAATCAAACCCCAAACCCCACGGACATTGACCTCGCGACAAGTGAATTCTCCTATGCTGGCAATCGAAACAATTGACGTGTTTAAGGAATAGTGTCAAAACATTGTTCGACGTAACTTAAAACGACGTAAATCGAAACAACGTAAGACGAGGACTGCCTGTATATCAATATCGATATATGGAAAAAAAAATCGATATTTTATCCACAGCCCTACTGCTCACCTATCGTTCCCTTCGTTCGTGCTTTGTAGTCCTCACTCCCTCTCCTCTCACACTTCCATTCTTCCATTGATTTCCATTCGTTTGTTGACAAAATTGTATGTTGTGCGTGCGTCAGCTATTTTAATTTACTTATTTGATAGTATTGTACTGTGGTGCATATAAAATTATATGGAATACAACAATAAGTAAGTTTTTGTTGATTGACTTCTAAATATTGAATTTGTTTTCTTTCTGTGCATGCTAAACAAGATTGTTCTTTTTTTAAGGTTATAATTGCTGTATATGAGAACATAGAGAGCAATTCTCGTTCACTCTCGCGCAATTTGAATATATCGAGCCGTAGACAATTTTTCTCACTTTTTTTAACGGCTGTGGTGTGGGTGCTTGCTGTATTCATTGCATTGAACATTGTATATTAAGGTGACATAACATTTTATTTGGTGTACATTTCAATAAATATTTTTACATGTTCTGGTTATCTCGAGTTTATAGCTGAATGTTATTTACACTTAATTGTTTGTTTTCAGGGATACAGTAACAGAATTAAAAATGCCGCCAAAAAGTCGCTTTTGGGAATTTTTTTAAAGACTTGAAAACAATGAAACCAGATGTCGATCTTGCCATAAAATCATAAAAACCTGTGGCAACACTACAAATCAAAAGTTACACATTGAAAAAATGCATAGTTCATTATTAGGAAAAAATAGCAGCGAGGAGAACACAATTCACAAAACAGGCGCAAAGAAATCACGCAAGGAGATATTCGTAATACGTTTAATGTCAACTGCTTCTACTTCTGCTACGATAATTGCACCTGACTCTGCTTTAAATGAAGCCAGTACAATTGATTCTGATTGTAGTTTCATTGCAAGTAACATAAGTGCATCGTCTAGTCACAAAAAAATATTCCAGCCGACACTAAATCAGAGTTTCAGGAGCATAACTGAATTCTCCGAAAACGGAGCTAAAGGAATCCGCCTTACAAATGCTATCTTTTTTATGATTGCAAAGATACACAGCCGTTCCAGATAGTTGAAAATGAAGGATTTCTAAACTTAATGAAAGCAGCTGCACCTCTGTATAAAGTCCCATCCAGGCGTACTTTCAAGAGAATGCTAGAGAACCGATATGAAGTTGCACAGAATTTTTAAAAATAAAATCAAAGTGCTAAATAACAATATAACCCTGACAACCGACATATGGACGGATACCATGCAGACTAGGAGTTTTTTTGGTGTCACTGTACACTTTTATGACGAATACATGACATCAGTGACTCTAGGAGTTTATGAGTTAGCCGAATCACATACATTGCAAAAAAATCCTGTTGCAATCATGTCATGAATGGTGTATAGATCCAGAAAAAGTATCCGCTATGGTAACTTATGGAGGAGCCAATGTTGTTAAAGCTGTAGATATTTCATTTGGAAAAAAATGCCATATTATTTATTTTACTCACATGCTTAATTTGGTAGCTCAAAAATCAATAGCAAAAACAAAGCAAATGCCAGTACTGATTGAAACTGTCAAAAGATTGAAGATTGTCACCTGGTTCAAGCATAGTGTAGGCGAGTGATGAATTACGAAAGCATTCTGATCTAAAATTCATACTAGATGTCAGAACTCGCTGTAATTCTACTTTTTATATGGTTGAAAGATTTTTAGATCTTCGACCAATGATTAATCAATTTTTTAATTGTAATACAAGTGCTCCTCCAATGATAACTGCAAAAGGTATTGACGAATTGACTAAAATTTTAGAAGTTTTAGGCTCTATAGAAGTTGCTACTAAAGAAATATGTAGAGAAGACTATGTTACCCGCAGCAAAGTCATTCCCATAACGCGAATGCTAATCCTAAAAATGAACAAAATTAAAATACGCAGTTCTATAGGACAGGATCTTAAGCAGAATAGAATGACTGAAATTAGTAAACGCTTGTTATCCTTAGAACATGTTCAAATACTTGCTATATCTACATTGATAGACTCACGATTCAAAAATATTCATTTTTAAGATCCCATATCATGTTCTAAAGCAATCAAATATGTCAAAGAATTACTAACTACTGCGACGGAAACAGAAGTAATTGAAGAAGTTATTAATCCTTCGCCAGATCTAACAGAAGAATTTAATTTGTGGAGCGAACATTACAAACTTGGAATAACAAAAACTCCAAGCCTTCGCATAGTGATTACGAAATGCCTTCCAAATTGAGCTACTTTTTGAAAAATCCAGTGTTTGATCATAAACAAGATCCTATCCAAGTTTAGAATAATGTTATCGGTTCCACTTACCTACCTTAAATTAAAAAAACTAGCGATGAAATATTTAAGTACTGTCGCGAATCAACGCCATCCGAAAGACTGTTTTCAAAAGCTGGCTCTACTCTTTATCAACAAAGAAATAGATTGAAAGGGTCTTCTTTATCAAAATAAATTTTCCTTCAATCTGTTGATAAAAAATATTGGAATATGTAACAATTTTTTCTGTTTCTTACTAAATTTCGAACGATTTCACTGTATTTTATTTCTTTGTCAATTATTAAGAGGGACACAAAAAAGGTATCGATACTTTTCGGTATCGAGTACTTTCTTTTCGATACCGATACTTTGTATTCGATACTTTTACTCAATGAGTACTTTTTGGTAGGTATCGTATCGAATAAATTGTAGAAATAACTTTCTTGATATTTGAATTTTTCATCCGTTCAGTACATCCGTACAGTGTTCAATTCCTAAAAACTTTCTTAAAATATCCGCAAATGTAGGTGCATTATGTGAAAATAGGTTTGCATGAAATTGATTATTACTTCCTCCTAGAATTTACCTTTAAAAAAGGCTCACCACATCCCGCAAGGAACGAATCTGATAGACTCTATAAGTAGTGTTGCCCAAAAAAGTCTTGGTCTTGCGGTCTTGGTCTTGGTCTTGCGAGAAATGCGAGACCGAGACCAAGACCAAGACCGCTTAATTTTTGCAAGACCAAGACCAAGACTGGCCCTGCAAGACTTGAGCAAGACCAAGACTGGGCCTGCAAGAGTCTCGCGGTCTTGCATTTAATTCAAATCACCATTTCAGCTTATATACGGTTGAGCTCGTGTCTTCTACATAACAGGAGGAGAATCGGCCGTGGCCGGAGGGGAATCGCCACGGTGATCGGCCGTGTTGTTACAGGTCATACATGTCAAGTTTTCCTTCTCTTGCACCGATGTTATATATTATAACCCTTAGTCGTGGGTTCGCAGTCACGGGTAAAATAGGGGGTGATGAATTATATTCTTACTCCGTCACTACACGGCAAGTCAAATCAGTCTTGAGATATCCATCTATTGGCCAATCGATTCCCAATGTTGGTGTTGGCTTTTCAGAATTACTCTTCGGAAAGGCTTAAGGACAAAAATACCGTAATCACGAGAGTGCTCTTGCCCATTATACATATTTATATATCCGTTTATTCATTAGCCCAACGACGTTCACTGTTGGACATAGAAATATGCCTACAATTAATCTATATAAATGTCCATGTAGGGACAGAGTACGATCACCATCAGGCAGTACATGAAGCGTTGCTCCCAGCGCTATTTTGCCTCTGCCACGACTCACCCCAATCCACTAGTGGTTGGGGCGGTAAACTACGTCCCCTCAAAAATATCCGCGGTCCGACGTCCTCGTCATCTTCTTGAAGAAGAAGATGACGCTATTATGATCGCCCAAGAAAGGACCTACACAGGTCGCGCAGCGATAACAGATAAAACTCCGCGGTATCGGCCTCGCCGTCGAGGTCGAAAACCGCGCCGCGTAAAAGTCATTAACCTAAACTTGGCCACGCCCACTTTGCTCTTAGCGACGCCCCGAGCCGAGGTCCGGGCGATGTTCGCTTAACTTACTTACCGGGTTGAGAGCCATCAGCGCTCACCCATTGACCGCGTTAGCTGTCAAGGTCATCTGCGACCAACAGCTACACGCACACAC
This sequence comes from Lymantria dispar, assembly GCA_032191425.1. NCBI lineage: Eukaryota > Metazoa > Arthropoda > Insecta > Lepidoptera > Erebidae > Lymantria > Lymantria dispar. Next base: position 9,449,408 of record CM063463.1, on the reverse strand, counting down.
AAAAAAAAAGACAGTACGAATATAATTCACCACTCTCTTACCCGTGGATGTCGTATCAAATCGGATCGGGCAATGGTGTTAGGAACCCATGAAAAAAAATTGAAATAAAAATATCGATTCGTTAATGAATTGAGAGACATGTAAGTTCTCAATTTTGTCATCGTTTTTTCGTGTAAATTGATTAAAATGTATAAAGGAATGATACTTAATCTACAACATATTCGTATTTTGTTAAATGTTCATTAGAATTTGAATAAATCAATGATTACGTTTGCATAAGCAAGACAAACTTCGCTTTAACATAAATCAGCTGATCGGCCGATGACCGTTGATGAGTCGCCTTTGTACCTACGTAACCATTGAAAGGTTCGCGCAAATCTAATACCTATTTATACTGTCGAAATTTTACATGCTTACATACGAGGGGTGATCCAAAAGTAATGATAATCAGTTATTTCTAGTGCACACAAAAATACAAAAAAATTTCAGTCACTTGCTCAGTTACCCACTAGTTCAGGAAAAAAAAATCATATAAATAGGCCACAATTCCCGGGAGCTACATTCATTTGAATACGGACTGTCAAGGAGTGAACATCAAAATGGAAAAACACGAAATCAGAGCTGTCATTAAATACCTCTGCTTGAAAAAAATGTCTACCAAAGACATACACAGCGACTTGGTGGAAACATTAGGGGACTCTTCTCCTCCATATTCCACAGTTGCACGCTGGGCTAAGGAGTTTAAGCTGGGAAGAACATCGACGGAAGACGAACACCGCGAAGGACGCCCATCGACGTCCCTCACTGAAGAAAATGTGAAAAAAGTTGAAGAAGTTGTATTGGAAGATCGAAGAGTGACTATCAGGCATGTAGCTGAGGTCACAGGGATCTCATATGGCAGCATTCAAAGAATCCTTGCGAACGAATTGCATATGAGAAAGGTCTCCGCGCGTTGGGTACCGAAAATGTTAAACGACGAGCAAAAGAAGAAACGAGTCGACATGTCAAGAGCAAATCTCGAAAAGTTCCAGGCAGACAAGGACAATTTTTTGTCACGTTTTGTGACCATGGACGAGACCTGGATCCACCATTTTGATCCTGAAACAAAACAACAATCGATGACATGGAAACGATCCGATGAACCGACGCCGAAGAAATTCAAAGTGTCGAGCTCAGCAGGGAAGGTTATGGCGTCTGTTTTTTGGGACGCTGAAGGAATAATCATGGTGGACTACTTGGAAAAGGGGGCCACTATTACAGGCTCCTACTATGCAGAACAAATAAGAAGATTGCGGGAGGCTATTAAGGAGAAAAGGCGAGGCAAACTGCGGGCTGGAGTGTTGTTCCATCAAGACAACGCACCTGTTCACAAAGCTGCAATTGCCATGGCTGGCATTCAGGAAGCGGGCTTTGAGTTGGTGGAACACCCCCCCTATTCACCAGATCTAGCCCCCAGTGACTTCTATCTCTTTCCACGACTCAAGGAACACCTCCGAGGCAAGAAATTTGATGATGATAGCGACGTGATGGCCGCGGTTGAGGACTTTTTTGAGAGTCAAGATAAAGATTTTTTTTGTAAGGGAATTTTAGGTTTAGAAAAGAGATGGACTAAATGTATAGACTTGCTAGGAGACTATGTTGAGAAATAAATATATTTTTTTATTTTATTCATTGTGTTTATTATTGATTATCATTACTTTTGGATCACCCCTCGTATATCCTGTCTGTATATACCTACATAATGCATAAAATTTAAGGCATAAACTCTTAGACACACATTTTTGTAATCACTATAACTTTTACGTTATATTGTTTTTGTGTAATATACATTCTAATTATGATCTATGACTGTTGAACTACAATATACATGAACAGTTGTCCCATAACCTGATACACCCTGTGTATATAACATATGTGCAAGAGAAGTGAAACTAGAAAGAAAACCCTGTACCAACATGTCTGACCAGCGTGGTATAGTAGATCAATTTTCCTCTTACTGGAAGGAAGCTTAAGCCCAGCAGTGGCACTTTTATGAGCTGTGACGATGACGACGAATATCATACATTTTACAAGTATTAAAACCATAAAATTTTAAATCAGTTTTATATGTTCTTGAATAAATAGTATATTAAGAGCTACATGGATCCAGCGGCCAAAGTATTTATATAGGCAATAGAGCAACAGGTTTTTTCAAGTATCCAGAGTATCAGTAACTAAACTGGAAATACAATAGATACATACCACTTAACTTGAAGGGGAATATAAACAATCGCATTAATTGTAAAATATCGCATTGATTATAAAATGACATAAAATTTATTGTATCAACTGCCTCGTGTGGTGACGTCTTAAGAAAATAGGGTCGAAAGTCCTGTCATAAGAGTAGTAACGCTGTCTAATGGAACACCAGGGGAATAGAAGAGTAATTTTCTCCAGTGGTAAGTATTGTATTCAATAGTGAACTGTAGGCTAGCAGATGGATAGATAGGATAGGATATTTGATTAATTTAGTTGGATTTTTCATTGCCATGATAAATTACTGTTACGTTATTCTAACTGCAAAACTTTGCGAGACTCTTGCTGCAATACCAAGACTCGGGTGCGCAAGACCAAGACCAAGACCAAGACCCGGGTGCGCAAGACCAAGACCAAGACGAGACCAGGTGTGATGTTGCAAGACCAAGACCAAGACCGGTCCAAGTCTCGTCTTGGTCTTGCATTTGGGCAACACTACTTTGAAGTATCGATACTTTTATGTGTACGATGTACACGATAAGTACAGTATTGATACTTTCTATTCGATTCCGTGTTTATTATTAATGCAAAAATTATTGATGTTATCCAACATCGATGTTCGGTTTTCGATAAATATGGAACATCGATGTTGGACTATCGATTATGACTGTGATCATGATGTCAACATTGATGTTTTTCAAATATCGATCATCCCTAATTTATGGGCGAAGGTAGGGATGATCGATGTTGAAAGCAAAGACATCGATGTTACACGATACGACTCAGATTCCCTAAAAAAAAAAGCTCATTACAATTTTTAATGCAAACCGAACACCTTATCTTTCGATTAAGACATCTATGTTGTCCAAGATCGATGTCAACATCGATGTTGGGCTTTCGATTATGACATGGATGTCAACATAGATGTTTTTCTAACATCGATCATCCCTACTTCTGTGAGGCAGCAGAAGGTGGCGGAGCATGCGCGTGAGGAATTCCTCTACGGCGACACGATCCTCCGCCGGCGACTTGGGATGCGCAGGCGCGAGTACCTGCGCCTGATGCCGCCCTAGCTGAAGCCACGGGTGTCAATACCGGGGAATAGTCCATCACCCGCAGACAGGCTGACTGCGTGAGGGCGACTGATATCTCTGGAGGGACATTAAGGAGGGTGGCTACCCGAAAGGGTATCCCGCCGGGTTGGCCACGGACGTCAAGGAACTCGGTACCGGTAGTCGGCCCAATGGCGAAGGGGAGGGAATACAGTGGGTTATGGGGCCGCACGCTGCCCTGTGGTCACCCCGTACAGATTGGACGGCGTGTGACCTGACCTTAGCCCACCCAAAAAAAACAACAATAAAAAAGGGAGAAGCTGACCACGTGAGGATGACGCCCTAGCACTATTTTTGTTACCGAGGCGCCAAAAGGGCCATTACCTGAAAGGGCAATACGCTAGACCGACTACGGATGTCAAGGCATCGTTACCAGTGGTAGGTCCAATGACGCACGCTATCCTTTCATCGCCTTGGACACATTGGGAGGGGTTTGGCCAGGCTATAACATAAGGCTGGTTAGTTGGGTTTTAATTTGGAGTATTCCTTTTGCAGAGCTACTATCTACTTATATAAGTTGGTCATCTTTACGACAATTACGGAAAAAGAAGGGATGGCGAATATACGGTCGTCATAAGTTTTCATATAATGACAGTATATACACCATCCCTTCTTTCAAAATTGTAGGCAAAAAAAAATTAACATAAGTAATTACTCTTAATGGTAATATTAATAACCTACATACAAATACAAAAGTACTGTCATGTATTATTGTAAACGATAGTAGCTTTCTAATCAATCATGTCCTATTATTTATTAATTTGAAGTGCGGTAGTGAAAATAGATTTCTATTAAATTTACTGAAGATTTTGAAAGCGATGGTACTAAAATCGACAAATATAGCAATGAACATATTGATAATTAATAATTACTTAGAACAGGAGATTAAAGTTATATTTTATCCATTCTATATAATACAAAAAATATTCTTACTACCAAAGTTTAAAATACGAAATAATTTTATTAACGCGAACGGATATAGATTTAATTTAATGATGGGTTTATTTTTTATTGTATTATTTTTTGTATTTGGCTACAGGCTTATTTTATTTCAAGATAAAACAGAATCAACTGGTCACTTTAGGGGGAAAACACATACAGTTTTAATTTATTTCTATTCAGCATGTAACTGTTCTGGAATTATTGCAACATTTATTTTAAATTTAAAACATAGTAAAAATAACATAGCGTTAGTTTTGACCATTCAGAAAGTACATCATAATATTAAATTAATGAAAAATCATGTAAATATTTACATGATATATACTTGGCTGTTAAATCTGTGTACAGTTTTTATATATCTAACGCTTCTTGTTTATGGCTATATATTTTACGAATATTTTGATGTTATAAAATGTTATATGGATATTTTGATGATATGTATGGACTTGAATATAGTATATGCTACTTTAATTATTATGCTTTTAAAAAATTATGCCATAGAGTGGTTAAAAAATAACCTCCATCAGGATTTCAACAAGATGTTGACGACATACCAATATCTTTTAATGGCGTATAATTTGTTTAAGGATGTATTTCAATATATGGTTATTATTATCATTGTTTAATAAAAACCGAAACAGATAAAATATAACAAAGAGATCTCCAGATCTAAGAGAAAGCGGGTGACCGGAACGGGTATTTAGTCCGGCACCCGCTGAGTGGTTAGCCTCGCGACGGCGATCGGCGTCCCGGGTAGGGACGTCGATGGGAGAGGATACTCCCTCGGGGTATTCCGTCGGTTAACCACTGAAGTCAAGGACCTCTGCAGCGGTGGTCGGCCCAAATACGAAGGCGACGTGCTATATAGATGGGTTACGAGGTCACGCGCCGCCCCTCTGTCGCCCCGGATGGAGCCGGGCGGCAGGTGCGCTGACCGTAGCCCACCCCAAAAAAAAAAACAAAAAAAAAACAAAAGAAAAAAGATCTAAGAGAAAACATTTTTTTTTTTTATTGCAAACAGTGGCAAACGAGCAAACAGTACACCTGATGGTAAGTGTTGCTGCCGTTCATGGACCTCTGCAAGGCCGCTGCCTACCGCGAAGAAATTGAAGGGCGTGTGAATGCGTGCATTGAGTCTCGGTGATACCAAGGGCACCACCAAAACCCTCCACACGCAAACACCCTCAGAAAATTGGCCTTCCGGCTCTCTCGCTCACCGAACGATACGCAGTACTCAGACAAATCGCTACTACTCAGACGTCGATTTTCTGCGAGAGTGTAGTTACTGCCCCGGACGGACCGGCCCGCGGCTGTAGACAGATAACTGTCGACAGTGTGGTCCTACCACTCCAAATATAACATTTTCGTAAAGCAACCTACTTGACTAGGTTTAAATTTCGTTATCAAGTCGTAATTTGTTGTGTAAACATTTACTACAGTACATTTAGCTTTCATAGACCCATTTATATAAAAAGTATAAGAATTTTTACAGTTTTGTAATCTTTTACAGATATTATTATATTGTTTCAACACATTTTTCCGTTGCTTGGGTTACATTCAAATAGGATTTGAACTATGCGGTATTGGTAATGAGGATATAATTAAACAAGCTGTGAGTAAGCATTATTGATAATCTATATATACATACGTAAAGCGAAAACTTTGTACCCCTTTTTACGAAAATTACGTGGATGGACATTAGTGTGGGTCAAAAACAACAATTCTCAATTTTTGTACAGGCTCAGCAGCAAAAAGGTGCTAAATGGTGTAGATAATTGATACGTAATACATTATTTTAATTTTTACTGCCTCCGGATTGAGATAGAATTTATTAAAAATTGTAATTTTTAGTCTATGTTACGACTTTTTTTTTCACTTTATTTATATCTTAATTCGCGCGTATTTGTTTTTAAAAAGAAGAAAATGTATCTATTGTTTTGATGAGTTCAAAGACAAAAGAGTAAAAAGGAGTGGGGTGTGGTGTTACATGTGACAAGTGATGCGCCACTTATTAGCAAAAACAATCAGTGGCGCGTATTACGTAATTGAGTGCAGTTATTTATTTACACCTTATTAATAATGGAAGGTACGAGAAAATCTTGGAATTGTCCATTATTTGGTAGTCTATGTGATTTGAAAGACATCATATTGCCCACATATGAAGATATGATGAAGTTTTATGGGTGGACCAGACATAAATTAAAATTTGAGCGGGCAACTAAAAATGAGCCAACATGCAAAGAGATTGAGGGCATTGTGATTACAAAATTGATAGAAATATGGGCAAAATCTTTTATTCCTACAGTTGAACCTAAACAACATTTAAAATGCAAAAAATTGCTAAAATCTCACGCAAAAACGCAAAAATACCTATAAATAAGTTGAATGATTTTCGTCTTGGAAGTAAAGTGACATTTCGGCTTGCAAGTGTCGAGATTTATTGAAATGTACTTGCCCAAAAAACAAAAAGATACCAGCAAGAGAATACAGCTTCATAATAGATCAACGATCCGCGAAAAAAATGAAGATTGGTAGTATAGATATCGGCGAAACAAAACAGATGACCAAATTACTAAAAAAGAAGATGTTGAGATCAAAATGGGAGTGTAAACAAATAAAAGTTGTTAATACTTGTACGGAAAGCCTGAGCAGCACCTCTGAATCTGAATACGTTGTCGTTCAGTCCAGAGAGTCAGACCTAGTAATACAAAGGAACAGCTACTTCGCACACCCAGAAAATGTATTGCTTGCAATGTTAACAGATCCCCAGCGGCATATCTGTGAATTAACTGCACGTCAAATCTTGAAAGCTAGATCAGAAACAACAAAAGCGTTGCGTGTGTTTCAGATACCAAAGGCTAACTTTAAGGCAACAGCATATTACGATCTTTTGAATTGGCAGCAAAGTATTACTGAACCACCGCTATTAAAGTCTGTAACCGAAAATTAAATCCGATTGCTTATTGACCTGAAAGGAGAAAGAGAACTGAATTTACTACGCCTGCCTTGTTACATTCAAGCAGTTGAAAGAGCGCTTAAAGCTGTGACCGAAGCTTCAGCCACTGCATGTGATAAAAAATCGAGAGAGGTACTCATAAACGCCCAGATAGATTCAAGGAAAACGATGCTAAAATTCGACAGCAAGAAGGATTTTAACGTAATCTAAACAATTCATTTAAATAACAATTTAGTAAATTAGAATTGTTATAACTTTATTTTTGTATTTTTTTATAAATAAACAAAAGATTTTTATGATTTCCGGTCTTTATATTAAAAAGAAAATATCTTTACCCATCAATGCGCTATAGACCTTTTTCAATATATTTCTTTAATTTTCACGTGACTCCGGAGGCAGAAAATTAACTCCGAATGCTATCAAACTCCTTACTCTATTTACAATTAGCATTTAGCACCGTTTAATTACTGTGCTCCTATAAAAACTAAACATTTTTTTTTTTTTCATACATATGTGACCCACCCTAATGGACATACATATATGAAATTTGGGACGGTTGAAGTATATAATGAGGAGAAGTGCATAAAACTGAAATTTCATACAATAATGGATTAGAAATACATTAAATTCATTAAAAAAGACATTACGCACAGTACAACGCAATCGCTACACACACACACGTTTGTGTGAGCGTGTTGCGTAGCAACGCTTATACACTTTTGTTTACGGTTAAAATCTCTGGTCGAACTGAATGTCAAACAATCATAATTATGATGACAATGTCTAATAGAGATTTGTGCTTATATGTATATTAGTTATTAGTGAAATACAGCTTGCTCAATTTATAATTATACATAAATAAAATTAAAGAAAATTGTGTAGCAGAAAAATTAATTAAAATGAATTATGGCCGAATTTCGACCACACGGCGACCACAGTGTATATAAAAATACTTTACGGATTCAGACGGAGGAGACAGGTAACATCTTAGTCCGCCTGTGACAACATCCAAACGCGATAACATCCTTTTTTTAAAATGTTTATAACAACAATGTTTTTAAAAAAGTTTTATTTAGAATATGTAAAATTCGCATCAAACATCAGAAATCATCATGATTGATAATTTAATTTGAAGCGTATTGGATCTTACTTCCCAATTCTCTCACATTGCCCTAGATGGGATATCCCTGTCGGTTTGCACCGACTTTAAGTTCCTAAGCTCGCTTCTCCAAAACAATGACAAAATTAACCGAGGGGCAAATAATAGAATGAATGCAGGATACATTAAGTAACGGCAGGTTTCGGGACCAATCTGTGATGCACGGATGCCCATCAAGAATGTCCTCAGACCTGTCGCTACGTACGGATCTAAATATTATGCATTAAAAATGACGGACTAGAGAAGACTCCATGGTATTGGGATGCATGTGCTAAGATGGATGTGTGGAATTACAAGATTGAATAAAATAAGAAAGGAATATATTAGGGGAAGTCTGGAAGTGGCATCAGTGGTAAAGAATACTAAGAGCGTGAAATTGTCTTGGTATGGACATGTGATGAGGAAGGATGATGGACATATATTTGTGGGAGACCCAAAGAGAAATAGAGGGATTGTGTGAACGCGTATCCTGCGTATGAAAGCAGTAAGTGCAATTATAACGGCTGACAGGAGCATATGGAAGGTAAGAACGCGTTGTGCTGACCTCAGTTAGCGTGGGATGAGGGCAGGCAGATAGACATTGAACTGTTATACCACGATAGTCAACCAGGGTGTTATACCACGGTATATAAATTTTTGTTTCGAGTTCGCTCTTTCTTGGGTGTATTTTGATCTTGTATCCCTTCGTCGATTTTTACAATCATCTACATGGAGAGAAAGGAATGGTAACTATTGTATTCCTACTCTATCATCACAAGGACGTATCTTTTATATGTTCACAATAAAGAGCAAAAATAACTTCGATAATTATTTCAGGGTGCTATTGAAAAGTCCATCTTAATAATGGCATTTATGTGCACAATAAAGAATATCTCGATGGTGTTATGGTTCTGCATAGAATGTCAACTATTCTATTCGTCAATTGAAGAAATAAACAGTGCCTGCTGCCTGAGACTTGTTGTTTCAAATCCATCAGGTTAGGTATATTCTAGTGTTTTACAGTTATTATTTTACTGGTGTAATTAGCGAGAAATAAAATAAATTTTTACCGCCGTGTGGTAAGTTTTTACCGGTGTTTGGGTTTAATCCAGCTTATAGCAATAAGCTGGACTAAACCCAAACACCCTTCCATGTGGTGACAGAGGAAGAATACAATTCAAACATTCTCTTGCCCGTGTTTGCCGTAAAAGACGAATAACGGATATAATAAGTATATAACATCTATGCAAGAGAAGGAAAACTCAAAACAAAACCCTACGCCAACACGTCTGATCAGCGCGGTATATTCCCGTGGTATATTTGCCTCTTATTATGGAGGAGGCTCGTGCCCAACAGCGAAACGTATATGAGCTAAAATAATAGTGATAATCGTAATTTTATGTCAGACACGTATTTTTCATTCGCAGAAACTGAAAAACATTTCTACAAATCTGTCTTGCAATTGAATCGCAATACATTTAGTAAGATGAGTGCATGCGGTATGTTCTATATGGACGTTCAACTGCCTTTAAATTTCATGCTTTTAATAACTAATTACGTGATTGTTGAACTGCAATTTCTTATACTGTGACACATTTACTTTTTTCAATAAAGTAACCAATTAGTTTTTTGTGTTTACATTTAATGTTTTAGTTATTTTGTTTGGACAGTCACTCAGTAATTACACAATATATGTACTCGTATCATCATTATTGGTGGCAAGTACATCCCGGCTATGGCATATGTCGCTACAGTTAGAATGTGAGAGCGGCTATGTTGAGAAATATATACGATCACAAACTACAGATTAGTATGACAAATAACTACACAGGTACAAGGAACAGGCAAAAAGATCCATAAATTTGATCTTGTTTGGCGTAGAAAAACAGGAAAAATTATATCATGAGTTAGAAAAACCTATTAAAGACACACTTTAAGTTCCATTATAAGCATTGTAGTATAGAAAATGTCACAAGAACTGGCAAAAGGAAGGGTGCGATTAGACCAATAAAAATTTTAACTCAAACTCTCAGACTATCCACCGATCATAGGCTCTCTCTCTAGCAGGTGTCTCATGTACTGCGAAAAAATAAATTGTACAAAACTATATGGTGTGCATTTAATAAATTCATTAAAACACGATTCAAAAATATCATTACACAGGTTAACAAGATCATCTTACCAGAAAAACTTAAATATAAACCTCGACTTCAAGATGATGAAAACAAAATTAGATATTGCTACTATTATGGTTATCTTGAATACATGACCTACCCAAATATAGATAGATACAAGTGGAAAAGTCTGTAGGAGATTTTCAAACGCACTTAAAAGAGATTCTTGCATGCCTGCATGTTTTATAGTTTAAATAATTAATAATGTTAAACATTTCTTATAACTTGTAGTGTGAAGGAGTAAGAACAGAATTGTCAACTCCCTTTCTCGCCCGTGGATATCGTACAAAACGACTAAAGGGTATGATATACAGACAACGTATTTGCCATCAAAAACGTTACTTGAAAAAAAATCCAGTTTCGTAAAATGTCTCTACCTCATCGTCGGAGTATGCCGAGGTCGGTGCGCAAACCTGTATGAACTTCAACGAATGCTTCCTGGTAATTTAGGTACGCTTGTTGACACACTCACGGTCCTTTCCGCGATGTATACGAGAAATCGAATGCTGATCTTCTCAGCAGTCCTGAGTGTCGAAAAGCTGTGTGTTGCCAGGGCCAAAGGTCGTTTTGTTTGGTAGCCGGATCTGTGCCGGAGATCTTTCGCACCCCGTGCTGCACTGCTACAAGGGCCGCTACCAAAATGAGCCCGTAGGGCAGCAGAGCCGCCGTGACAAGGGCCCATTTCTGTTCGTCATATGAGGGGATAACGCCGTAATCATCACATTTGGAAGGAGGGCTGGCGATCGCAGTGAGATGTCATACATTTCTCCGGAAAGAGCTGCTGCTCACTCTCCTGGCGAATCCTCAGTTGTCAAGTAACAAAATTACGAAAATTTTACTAGTAATAATTCTTAAACTATTGGTTAAAATTTAATGAAATTTGAAATATACCGTATTTATACAATGCTTGTTTGATTTCTGAAAACTTAATTCAGACTTCTAGTTATATTCACAACGAAGTTCTAGAGGGTCGAAAATTGCCTAAATTATTTCGAGCAAAGGAGGTTACGGCAATATCGCGTTTTTCTCGAATTGAGGGAGCCACTACCGTGTCCCCCAGATGAAAGAGAAGGAATATTCGACATAAAACCCTATACTAACGCGTCTGACCAGCGCGATATAGTAGTCAATTTGCCTCCCATTGTGGAGCCAGAGCCCAACCGTGGAACTTCGTGGATTTCATATTACGCGGGATGATGATTAAAACAACTTAAATCTATTATATTTTATCATATAGCAACGAAAAATAAATTTAATTATTACAGTCGATACTTTACGCGTCAATTGTAATAATTAAATTCATTAATTAGTTTTTACATTATGATATTTTCCTATAATTATTGTAATCTACGAAAAAGCAGATGTTTGTATAATTGAAAATAAATTCATTAAAACAGAGATCTATGTTTATCAAACACTTGTTTAAAGACTATATGCGCATTTAAAATTTATAAACTTGTTTTTAAATTTTATTTATTTACTAGTAACCCGCCCTCGCTTCGCTTCGGTTTCACCCACGTAGTACCCGTTCCCGTGGGAATACCGAGATAAAATTTAGCCTATGTTACTCCCTGATGTTATAGCTTTCCATTGGTGAAAGAATTTTTGAAATTGGTTCGGTAGTTTAAGCGTGAAAGCGTAACAGACAAATAAATAAACAAACAAACACACTTTAGCATTTATAATATTAGTAAGGATACCTTAGTGGTCTTTTACGACACTCACAAAGGAAGGAAGGGGGTTTTCTAATTCGATTTGTAATCCCATCCATTTATCACACGGAAGGCAACGCGTAAATGTTTGTATGTAAGTAATTAGTGTGAATCTAAAATGGCAGTTACTACTGGTTATGACAGTTTGGAGCGTCAGTAAAACAGATAAGTGATATATTTTTTTAAATAGTTAGACTTGTTGTTTGATAATAGGTTTCATTTAGTAATTATGTTAGTAATAATGATAATAAATGTTATTATAAAAACCCAATATGTGCCACTCAAAGTAGGGAAGAACTGCGAATTCGGTAACTTTCTGGACCGTAAAATAACCTAACGATAACTACATACTTAATTAAAATATTATATTGAATAATAACTGAACTTATTTGCACGAGGTTTATTGATGGGCGGTGTTAAGTACATATTTATATTAAATTAAATCTTTTTATGTCACTGCATTATAAATAAAGCAAGAAATTAACTTTATAAAAAACTATAAATATCAATAAACAATTTATCATTATCATTTCAGCCTATCATTGTCCACTGATTGACGTAGGCCTCTCTTATGTTGCGCCACAGAATGTGGTCCTGTGCCGCTTGCATCCAAAATAAATAAAATGAAATAATTATAACATTAATAACAAAGAACAGAAAATCAAGAATAATAGCAAATTATTCAACATTGAATTCAAGAAGCAGATCCAGACCGATTAATATGTTATTTATTTGTATACTGTACCGATAAGCATGAGTAAATACAGAAATAATGTGAGTGCGATGGCATGCTTAGCTACCATTTACGATTGTACCGGCGGGTGTTGCGAGTGCGAGCGGAGGGCGGTGTGGTCTCACTAAGGGAGCTCACCGCCTGGCGCGTCGACGACCGCCGAGATGTCATTGCCCGTTGGGCAGTTCGGCTGAAGAGGCCTCGGTTCGGGGTGCGAACCGTGGAGGCCTTCCGGCCGGTGCTGATGCATGGAAAGGCGGCACGGGGTGCTCTCCTTCCGACTAGTGCAGGTATTGACGGGGCACGGGTGCTTCGCCAAGTACCTGCACCAGGTCGTTAGGAGGGAGAGTACACCGTCCTGCCACCACTGCGATTGCGACGAGGACACGGCGTGGCATACGCTCGAGGCCTGCACCGCTTGGGCAGAGCAGCGCTGTCAACTCGTCGTAATCATCGGTGCCGACTATCGTCAGGGCGATGGTTGGCAGCGTCAGGAATTGGGACGCGGTCGCAGCCTTCTGCGAGACAGTGATCTCGCAGGAGGCGGCGGATCGCCTGCGCGAGGAGCGCAGCCTCGATGAGGCGATCCGCCGCCGGCGACTGGGGCGGCGTAGGCGCGAGTATTTGCGCCTCATGCCGCCCTAGCCGAGGCCGCGGGTGACGTGACCGGGGATAAGTCCGTCACCCGCCGAGAGGCTGACCGCGTGAGGAAAGACCGACATTCTCCCCGAGGGGGGAATGTCGGTCGATGGGAGGGTACCCCAAGTAGGGGGTATTCCGTCGGGCCGGCCACTGATGACAAGTAACCCTGCTCCGGTGGTCGGCCCAACGACGAAGGCGACGTGCATCGTGGGTGGGTTGTGGGTGTGCGTGCTTACGCCTCTCTGTCGCCCCGGACGGAGTAGTGCGAGGAGCGCGCCGACCGCAGCCCACCCCTAAAAAAAAAAGCTACCATTTACGATATTGGCGCAGGTTATACCAATAAGATAATTATGACAGTACCTTTCCAATCATCATGTCCTATGATTAATTAATTTAAAGTGCTATAATAGAACTCGCTTCCCATTAAATTCTTTTAACAGTTTGAAAGCGATGGTATTAACATCGACAAGTGTTGCAATGAACATATTGATAATGAATAATTATTTAGAACAAGAAATTAAAAATATATTTTACCCATTCTATCTAACGCAAAAAATATTCTTACTACCAAAGTTTACAATACGAAATAACTTTATTAACGCCAACGGAATTAAATTTAATATAATGATGGCTCTATACTTTATTATATTATTTTTTGTATATGGTTACAGGCTTCTTGTATATGAAGATACAGCAGAATCAACTAATCAATTCAGGGTGCAAACACTAACGATTTTAACTTATTTCTATTCGGCGTGTACATATTTTGCAGTAATTGTAATATTCATTTTAAATGTAAAAGATAGTGAAAATAACATATCGTTAATTTTGACCATTCAAAAAGTACATAAAAATATTAAGTTAATTAAAAAACATAATAATTATTGCATTATCTATGGTTGGCTATTGAATCTATGCCTAGTTTCTATTTGTTTGTCTCTCCTTATTTATGCCTACACATCTTACGAAAATTTTGATGTTATAAGACTTTATATGGATTTTTCGTTCATATGTCTAGACTTGAATATAATATATGCTATTGCTATTATAACGCTTTTAAGAAATTATGTGAATGTGTGGCTAAAATATACTGTGAACCTGCAAGAAGATTTCAAGATATTGTTGACTACATACCAATATATTTTAATGGCTTATAATTTGTTTAAGGAGATATTTCAATTCATGGTTATTATTTGACTAAAACTGAAATATCGGTCGAGGAAAAAGTTTATCGTATTCAAATTCAAGATTATTTTATTCAAATTTTATGTACATTTAGTTATCCGTACTAATATTATAAATGCGAAAGTAAGGATGTTTGTTTGTTTGTTACGCTTTCACGCTTGAACCACTGAACGGATTTCAAAAATTCTTTCACCAATGGAAAGCTAAAATATTAGGGAGTAACATAGGCTATATTTTATCCCGGTATTCCCACGGGAACGGGTACTACGCGGGTGTAACCGAAGCGAAGTGAGGGCGGATTGCTAGTAATATACATGTGCCATTTTGTCGGATGACTGTCTGCCATCTTGTACATAGTGATATGACTCCGTTTATATAGAAATTATATGACTTCTGATCAAAAAAATGCGACAAGTAGTTTTGGCAGTCCTATATTGATAACCTAAAATTGTCTAAAGAATTCTGAAGAGACAGAAAAAGATTGAAATCTGAAGCTGCAAGGTCAGGGCTATTTGGGGGATGCTATAAACCTCTCAGACAAGCTCTCTTAATTTTTTTTAAGTGACTAAATTAGAATAGTGTGCTGACTAGCGTTATCATGACAAAAGACCACACACCCTTTTTGTTGATTAATTTCGGCGGATTGTCCTCAATTTCCGTTTAATCTCATCAGTTGTTGGCCGTAGAGCTCCAAATGGATGCTTCTATCCCGCGGTAAAAGCTCATAATGAACAATACCCTTCCAATCCCACTATATACACAGCATCACCTTACTGCGAGTTAGCCAAGTTTTGCCACAGTCTGGGAAGCCAGACCGACCTTTGACCACCTTATTCAGACGTCATTATCGTACATGACTCTTCAAAAACGGTTCGATTTCATTAAAGAATTGCAAATGAGTACACAGTTCATTAGTTTTCTTTCAGTGAGCTCGTGTGACACCCAAATATCGAGCTTTTCGTATACCTAGTTATTTCGAATGGGTCAAGACTGCTTTGTGGTCAATGCCCATATCTTAGCTATGTCGTAACTACTGATATGCCACTGCTATCTTGCCATACTTTTCAAGGTCACGTCCAATTTATCAATGCGACCAGCGCCAGATTTATCTTTGACATCAAAATACCCGGATTGAAAACGATTAAACCAACTTTGTGCTACTCTTTCTGACAATGCATTAGGCCCATAAACATCACATTTTTTTTGTGGCTGGTGTTCCATTCTTGCCTTTTTTGTAATAAAATTTTAAAAATATCAAATCCTTCACTAGATTCACTCATTATGACAGAAAGAAAAACAAATGAAAAACGGCGGCAACATCATTTTACTAAATTGTTTCTTTTTTTGAAATATAACATTTTTAATAGTATTAAAACCAGCTAGTTACAACTTTCCGTGTGGTGACGGAGTAAGAATACAATTCACCACTCCCCATCTTACCCGTGGACGTTGTAAAAGACCACTAAGCGATATAATATCTACATTACACTGTGCAAGAGAAAGAAAACTCGAAATGAAACCAACATGTCTGACCAGCATGCTATAGTAGGTCTATTTCCCTCCTAATGGGGAGAAGACTCAAGCCCAGCAGAGGGACGGGTACGAGCTGAGACGACGACGACGAGATACAACTAGTACAGGGAAAGAGATTTTATTAAAAGTTTATAAAGTGTATGAGCGAAAAGACTTTTTAATAGAAATATGTAAAAGATGAAAAATGGATTTAAATTGCATTAAGATGATATAAAATTATAATTATTTTGTAACCATAATTCCTTTACAGATGCTAGTATTTTGTTTCAACACATTTGTCCGTTGCTTGGGTTACATTCAAATAGGGTTCGAGCTATGTGGTATTGGTAATGACGATCTTATTAAACAAGCAGTGAGTAAGGATACTTAATAATATAATTTGAACAGTATAATGATTTCTGATGTTTACGCGATTATTACACATTTTAAATAAAACTACTTGACGGATTTTATCGCGTTTGTATTTGATTTTTGATTGCCCGACGTTTCGAACACTTTGCAGCGTTCATTTCAGCGGTCCGCCCGTGACTATGAACGCTGCAAAGTGTTCAAAACATCGGGCAATCAAAAATCAAATACAAACGCGATAAAATCCGTAGAGTAGTTTTATTTGAACAGTATAATTTGATGTCGCTTCATTCTGAGTCTTTCTTCGAGTATTTACCATGTTATTTCATCATCAACTCATATACGTGCTAGAATCAAGCCTCCTCCATAATGCAAGAGAAACTGATCTAGAATACCACGATAATCAAACAAATCGGTATACGATTTAATTTTGAGTTTGCCTCTGTTACAGAGATCTTCTTGTTTCCTTTCGTTATCCTTTAACATCACCATCGAGGGAATGTAGGGATGTCCTATGTATTCTTATTCTGTCAGTAGCTGGATGAGAATTTACACCTCCTAATTCAAAAGTAAAAACAACTTCGTCAATTGTTTCAGGGCGCCGATGGCAATTCCCTTTTAATAATAACAGTTTGTTGGTCAATGAAGAATATGTCGTTGGTGATATCGTTTTGCATACAATGTCAACAATTCTATTCTTCAATGAAACAAGTAGACAGTGCCTGCTTCCTGGGATTATGTGATTTAAATTCATCAGGTCAGGCATATTCTAATATTTTATTATTATATCGGTATGTTTCATGGCAGTTAGGAGCGATATATACAACAAAACAATGCAAAACCACGAATATATGAACGAGTTATGCCCGAGTATAAATAAAAAGAAAATAAAAAAGTGAGCCGTCGCTCGGCACGCCTGGCAGATGTGAAACATCGAAATTATTTTGTACAAGCATATATGCATAAAAGAGCAGATTACGACCGCAACTAATATGTCATAAAGTATTAATAAAATATTAATTAGGATTTTTTTTCCAGAAAATGATGACTTTTATTCAAGACTCATTTATTTTCATTAGTATATACTATATATAGGTAATAATTTATTTTGAGCTCACCAGATGACGTTGTGCAAAATTTTAAAACAGGTTATGGTTTCGTTACACAATTGTGTACATATTTCTTTTTTTATTTTATGTATCCATGCGTGGCGTTAACGCCACGTCAACGATCAGGTTCACAACCGACCCGCCTATAGATGTTTCACATCGATAATATAGAAGTGAGAATCTCTCCTTCTTTAAAATTGGTTAAAATTTTCTTTTACGTGTCATGATGGAGTAAGAATAAGATTCTCCACCGCCCACCCAGCCCCTGGATGTTGTAAGGGACGACTAAGGATATATAATATGCATAATACATCTATTTAAAAGAAGGTAACTTGGAAATGAAAGCCACCACCAATCTGTCTGGCAGTATAGTCAATTTTCCTTCTATTGTAGAGGAAAATCTAGGCCAGAAGTAGAACATATATGACCTGAAACGATAAGATGTTGAAGTCATAGAAGATTATAATAGTGAAAGTTGAAAATTTTATAACATACACTCTTTTTTACAGAAACTGAAAAACATTTCTACAAGACTGTTGCGCAATTAAACCGTAATACATTTAGTAAGATGAGCGCATGCGGTATGTTCAACGTAGATGCTCAACTGCCTTTGAATTTGATGAGATTAATCACTAATTACATAATTGTCGAATTGCAATTTCTTATACTGTGACGCATTTACTTTATCCTATATTATATCACTATTATATTCAATAAATTGTGTCTCTATGTTATTTACTTTTTCCTAACGATTTCCCTTTATTGTTTATTGATATGTATTGTTAATACAAGATGTCATCAAGATGAAGAATGGGCAGGCATCATTCTTAGAAATGCACACGCAATATTACGACCATAGTTGCAAAGAGTAACAATAGCATTTACTCTATACAGAAAACAACTTTAATAACAGCGCCCAATCTTCACGGAGTCATTGCAAACGATCCGGTAATTCCCGATATCTCTAGCGACGACTTTAGACTTTAATTATAGCACATTTCGAAGACAAGAAGCCGTCCCAAGACAGAACCATTCGGATTATTACACCATTACCACTTTTGAACCATTACAAAATTCAAATAAAAAACAGACGTGCCGGCTTTACGCCAATAATCGATCAATCGGGTATTAAAAATTAAAAATCAATAATGTTATTATTTAAACATTATTCTAACTCAGACATTATGAATTTTATTCTATCTAATTAAAAACAAATTTTTTTCATACTCCGCATTAAAAGCCACAGATAAAAAATAACGAAATTTAAGTTGAATTATACTTTTTCTCCCGGTCCATAAGATCCCGCTACCGGGCACCGGTCTCCTTCAAAATAGGAGCAAATTTAACCTATTTTATTGCGCCAGGCTAGTTGGTTTCCTAGGGTGGACGATCGTAAACGGGTGGTCGAGGAATGAGTGGGGTCACTGAGCTTCTATTTGCTGAACAGGGGCTCGGGCACGTGCGTGTGGCAGTGGGGCGGGTCGACAGTGCACTTATCTTTCTCTAGGCCTAATGTCGCAGCACATGTGCGTTATGGCCGCCTGGCAACACTCACCGAGACGTCATGACCCGGTCGGTAGACAGGCTAGAGAGAGCACGGTTCGGTGTTCAGGCCGCCGAAGCCTTCCAGCCCGACGCTGATGCAGTGGTCGAGTTAGATTAGTTTAGGTTATACGGTAAGTTATGGGGTCGAACACCACCCTTTCGGCTTCCCAGACAGATTGGAAGGGGTGTGTCCAAGTCATGGCTCACCCCAAAAAAAGGTTGCTTAGTTTAGGTTTAAATTTGAAGTATTCCTTTTGTAAAGATATTATCTATTTATATAAATTAATCGTCTTTTACGATAACCACGGAAAGAGAAGGTATGGTGAATATATCATCATCATAGCAAGTATTCCTTGTGGTGACGAAGTAAGAATACAATTCACAACCCATTCTCTTGTCCGTAGGTGTCGTCAAAGGCGAATAAATATCTAAAATTTATTTATCTAATATTTATTGGTGGTAGGACCACACTGTAGACAGTCTTTTGTCTGCAGTCGCGGGCCGGTCCGTCCGGGGCAGTACCACACTCTCGCAGAAGATCGACGTTTGAGTAGTAGCAATTTGCTGCTGCACTTCGTTCGGTGAGCGAGAGAGCCGGGAGCCCAACTTTCTGGGTGTGTTTGTGTGTGGCGGGTTTTGGTGAGGCCTGAAACCAGCGGTGGTGAGGTCTTGGTCGGGGTATTGAGCGTGAGGGGCTGGCATGGTGTACAGGGAGACCCGATGGGAATGGTCACCGCCGGCCACCTGCCGGTCAGCAGGGGACCCGAACCCAGGATCATCCTCCCTGGGAGGCTGTCCCACCAACCGGCGAAAATCCCGTTGGGTAGTCGTCGTGCCGGTGTGGGAAACCGGAGTGGACCTCGGCGGCTACACACGGGGGGGCATCGGGGGCCCTTCCGTGCTTCGTGTCAGCTCCTCACAACACTCACTCCTCGACCATGCACTATGCCCTGCCTTTTTTTTTGGTATCACCAAACTCCGTTATACACATTCACACTCCCTTCCTCCTCTTCTTAAATTAAAAATCATGACCAAGAATGTTAAAAAGAGACGATTTTCTACGGCGGTCCCCTTATCCACATTTGATGTGGATTTTTGCAATATCAGGGGTTTACATAGCAATCTCGACGCCGTCCACTATCACCTCGAGACGGCGCGGCCTGCCTTACTCTTTTTAACGGAGACGCAGATAGCTGCTCCGGATGACATTTCGTACCTAAATTACCCCGGCTACGAGTTGGAGCATACCTTCCGTCGTAAAGCCGGGGTGTGCGTATTCATCCGAGGTGATATCTGCTGTCGCCGCCTTCGGGCCCTCGAACATGGTGACTTGTCAATCCTGTGGCTACGCGTAGACTATGGAGGGCTTACCCGCATCTACGCATGCCTCTACAGGTCCCATGGCAGTGATCCGGGGTCAATTCAATTATTTGAGAACGTCCAATGGGGGATTGACGAAATATTGGAGCAGTGTCCATCAGCGGAGGTGGTGGTTCTTGGAGACTTCAACGCTCATCATAAAGAGTGGCTGGGGTCCCGAACCACTGACCTCCAGGGTCGACATCTCTTCAATATGGTCTCGGCCTATGGTCTCTCACAACTGGTGACACAGCCCACCCGTATCCCAGATATTGAGAGCCATGAGTCTTCTTTACTGGATCTTCTGCTGACTACACACCAGCACGGATATCAGGTAGTGGTTGAAGCGCCTCTTGGATCTTCTGACCACTGCTTGGTCCGTAGCAGTGCCCCTGTTGTAAAGCCTAGTCGTTCTAAGGCGACTGGGACTCGCAGAGTCTGGCAATATAAGTCAGCAGATTGAGATGGACTGCGCGAGTTTTACGCATCCTACCCATGGAAGCGGCTTTGCTTCGCCTCTGGGGACCCTGGCGTCTGTGCGGACTGCGTTACCGAAACGGTTATTACGGGGATGGAATTATTCATCCCCAACACCAAAATACCCGTCGGTGGCCGCAGCCGACCCTGGTTTAACAAAACCTGCAGGACGGCTGCATGCCAGAAACAGTCCGCATATCGGGCCTGGAATAGGGCCAAAAAATGCCAGGACCCGAACGCCAAAGAGGTGAAGCGGAAATTTAACGCCGCTTCTAGATCTAGTAAGAAGGCTATTGCCAGAGCCAAGGCGGAACATGTTGCCAGAATTGGCGAGCGATTGCAAAGCTATCCCGCTGGGAGTCGTGCATTCTGGTCGCTCGCCAAGGCTGCACAAGGCAACTTCTGCCAGCCCAATCTCCCACCACTGCAGAAACACGATGGTAGTCTGGCCCACAGCGCAAAGGAGAAGGCCGATCTTCTAGGTCAATTCTTTGCCTGTAACTCGACTTTGGATGCCGGAGCTGCCACACCACCTACCATCCCACGGTGTGAAAGCTCACTGCCCGAAATCCGCATCACGCAGCGAGCGGTTAGGCGGGAGCTGCGGCTTTTAGACGTCCATAAGTCGAGTGGACCGGATGGCATCCCTGCAGTGGTACTAAAGACGTGCGCCCCTGAATTGACTCCCATCCTCACGCGCCTATACCGACTTTCCTACGCTACTAATAGGGTTCCGTCTTCGTGGAAGGTAGCCCATGTCCACCCGATCCCTAAAAAGGGAGACCGGTCTGACCCATCGAATTACAGGCCAATTGCGATAACATCCTTGCTCTCCAAGATAATGGAGAAGGTTATAAACCGCCAGCTTCTGCAGTACCTTGAGGATCGCCAGCTTATCAGTGATCGCCAATACGGCTTTCGTCATGGTCGGTCGGCTGGTGAACTTCTTGTGTACCTCACACACCGTTGGGCAGAGGCCTTGGAGGGCAAGGGTGAGGCGCTGGCGTTCAGCCTAGATATCGCAAAGGCGTTCGATAGGGTCTGGCACAGGGCACTTCTATCGAAGCTACCATCATACGGAATCCCCAAGGGACTCTGTAATTGGATTGCCAGCTTTTTGGATGGTCGGAGTATAAAAGTCGTCGTAGATGGCTCCTGCTCCGATACCATGACCATTAATGCTGGTGTACCACAAGGCTCGGTGCTCTCCCCGACGTTGTTTATCCTGCATATCAATGACATGCTCTCTATCGAGAATATGCGTTGCTATGCGGATGACAGTACGGGTGATGAGCGGTACACTGAGCAACGGAATATCCCTCGGAGTATTCAGGAACGAAGGGTTCAACTTGTGTCTGAAGTCGAGCGCTCTCTGGGGCGGGCCTCGGAATGGGGTGAACGGAACCTAGTCCAGTTCAACCCCACAAAGACACAAGTTTGCGCGTTCACTGCAAAGAAGGACCCATTTGTCATGGCGCCTCAGTTCCAAGGAGTAACTCTTCCAATTTCTGAGAGTATTGGGATTCTCGGCGTCAAAATATCGAGCAAAGTCCAGTTTGGGAGTCATTTGGAGGACAAAGCCAAATTGGCAAGCAAAAAGTTGGGCGTCCTGAACAGAGCCAGGCGGTACTTCACACCGAGACAGCATCTTGTGCTATACAAAGCACAAGTTCGTCCTCATGTGGAGTACTGCTCACATCTCTGGGCAGGTGCGCCCAAATATCAGCTAGACCCACTTGACTCCCTGCAAAGACGGGCTGTTCGAATCGTCGGGGATCCCAATCTTACGGACAGATTGGAGTCGCTGGAGCAGCGGAGAGACTTTGGGTCACTCTGTGTACTCTACCGACTCTTTCACGGGGAGTGCTCCGAGGAACTGTTTGACTTGGTACCACCGTCACCATTCTACCAACGTACCACTCGACATCGCAGCAGGGTTCATCCATTTCACCTGGAAACGTTATGGTCTTCAACTGTACGTTTCCAGCGATCATTTCTCCCACGGACGTGCAAGCTCTGGAATGAACTACCTGCTGCTGTGTTTCCCGAGCGCTATGACATGTCCTTCTTTAAACGAGGTTTAAGAAGAGTATTTCCTTCACGGTAGGCAGCGGCCTGGCTGTGCCCCTGGTATTGCAATGGTCCATGTGCAGCAGTTTCACTTACCATCAGGTGTGCTGCTTGCTCGTTTGCCACCGTTGGAAATAAAAAAAAAAAAAAAAAAATCTTGTACATATAACAGCTATGCAAGAGAAATAAAACTCGAAATAAAGGCAAGTACCAACCCGCCTTTTTTCTTTTTTTTTTATTGCCAATGGTGGCAAACGAGCAAGCAGCACACCTGATGGTAAGTGAAACTGCTGCACATGGACCATTGCAATACCAGGGGCACAGCCAGGCCGCTGCCTACCGTGAAGGAAATACTCTTCTTAAACCTCGTTTAAAGAAGGACATGTCATAGCGATCGGGAAACACAGCAGCAGGTAGTACATTCCAGAGTATTCCACGTACGTGGGAGAAATGATCGCTGGAAACGCACAGTTGAAGACCATAACGCTTCCAGATGTAATGGATGATATAATTGGTCAATTTGCCTCCTATATGGCGGAGGCCCGAGTGTAGTAGTAGAACGTATGAGCTGTGATGATGATGATGATGTTAATACAGAAAGTCACGCGACAAAATTTCTACATAAGTAATTACTATTACCAAACGGTAAAAATAATTTCTAACATACAAATACAAAGGTACTGTCATATATTGATAGATACGATAGTAGCTTTCTAATCAATCATGTTCAAATTATTTATTAACCTAAATTGCGTTAGTAAAAATCGATTTCCATTAAATTTACTGAAGATTTTGAAAGTGATGGTATTAAAGTCAAGTATATAATCCATAAAATATGTATAGCTTGATCTATGTGACAGATGTCTACGAAACCGACAAAGTAAATTTGAACAAGCGACATGTTGTCAACGTGTAAATTTTGTATGATATAGGTATATTATTTTCCGTTTTTTTTTCGTATGACGACGAAGTAAGAATACAATTCACCACTCCCTATCTTGCCCGTGGATGTCGTAAAAGACGACTAAGGGATATCATACGCATATAACATCTATGCAAGAGAAGGAAAACTCGAAATAAAACTATACCAACCTGACCAGCATGGTGTTGTAAGGTCAATTTCCCTCCTATTGTGGAGAAGGCTAGAGCCCAGCAGTGGGACGTAAAGGAGCTGAAATGATGATGAAATGATATTTTTATTCTTTAGGTGTCAGTTTTATCGCAACTGAAGTGTTTATCTATACCAATAAATAAAATTGGAGTGTCTGTTTGTAATGTCAAAATAATAGACCCTTTTCATGCTCACATGGTTATTTGCACGACACCTATGCCTAAAATACAGATTAAAAAATTTTTGTCTGTCTGTCTGGTTGTTCCGGGTAATCTTCGAAACGGCTGGACCGATTTCAAAAATTTTATCACCAATGCAAAGCTATAATATCAGGGCGTAAACTAGGCTATATTTTATCCCGATATGCCCACGGGCACAGGAACCACGCGGGTAAAACGACTAAACCCGAAGCGAAGCGAGGGCGGGTTGCTAGGTATAAATCTAAAAATATAAATATTCATGTCTAAAATTAACCTCGTAAAGTTCTAAAATACCTAGCAAAAAATTTATAGAAAAACGACGCTTACACACGTACAAGGTCATACTGGACTGCGAATTAAAGAGAGATGTGACAGTCGATGAACGTAAATCGATAACCGATCTTTATTAAATGATCCATAAAATAAATAAACCCAATACAGTACCTACATAAAACTTTCCACATTCTATTACAATTACAACAGACAGTTACATAATAAAATACACAACTTGAATTAATTTTTCATTAAAAACTACTTATTGTCTCGGACGAAATAATAACATTATGTACTCATTGTTGTCTCATTATGATCCCTCACAACTTCTTTACTGAATCTTCTGCTGACTACACACCAGCATGGATACATTGGTAGTAGTCCGAGCACCGCTTTGGTCACCTGATCACTGCTTGGTACAAGGCAGAGCCCTTGTAGTAAGGCCTAGTCGCTTTACTGCGACTGGTACTCGCAGAGTCTGGTGACATAACAGCTATTGGTCGAAGCCCCACTTGGGTCATCTCATCACGTCTATGTGGACTGCGTTACGGGAACGGTTATTGTGGGGATGGAATTATTGATCTCCAACCACAAAACGTCGTGGCCGCAGCCAACCCTGGTTTCACAAAATCTGCAGGAAGGCTGCACGCCAGAAGCAGTCCGCGTATCAGGCCTGGAATAGAGCCCAAAAATGTCTGGACCCGAATGCCAAAGAGGTGAAATGGAAATTTCATGCCGCTTCTAGTTCTAGTAAGAAAGCTAATGCCAGAGTCAAGGCGAAACATGTTGCCAAAATTGGGAGTCGTGCCTTCTGGTCACTCACCAAGGCTACTCAACCCAACTTCTGTCGGCCTAATCTTCAACCACTACAGAAACACAATGGCAGTCTAGTCCACAGAGCAAAGGATAAGTCCGATATTCTAGGTAAATTTTTTACCACCTTCCATCCCGCGGTGTGAAAGCTTTCTTCCGCAATACGCAGCGAGCGGTCAGGCGGGAGCTAGGGCTCTTAGACACCCATAAGTCAAGTGTATCGAAAGGCATCCCTGCAGTAGTCTTATGGATGTGCACCTCTGAGTTGACTCCCATCCTTGCGCGCCTATACCGACTTTCCTACAATACTTCTAGGATTCCATCTTCGTGAAAGGTAGCCCATGTCCACCCGATCCCTAAAAAAGGAGACCAGTGCAGTGAGACTCATCGAATTACAGGCAAATTGCGAAAACATCCTTGCTTTCCAAGATATTTCCTATTTGTTTCAATACCGCGGATTCGCCAATAAAATTTTCTAAATATTATTTTGCCGTCCACTGCTGGACGTAGACCTCCCTCATGTTTCGCCACAAAGTGCGGTCCTGTGCCGCCTGCATCCAACGACGCCCGTGTGGCGTGGCGATATGGCCATGTGGCGACGGGTTGAGAATATATTTGGCGCCACCCCTTACTTGCCCGTGGGAGTCGTAACAATCGGCTGAGGGTTAACCAGGAGAGTGGGCAGCAGCTCTTTCTTGGATAATGTAAAACAGCAACATATAATGCGTGTATTATACATATGTATAAACCTCCCTCTTGAATCACTCTATCTATAAAAAAAAATCGCATCAAAATCCTTAAGTTTTAAAAATCTGAGCATACATAGGGACAAATAGACAGTAGGAAGCGGCTTTGTTTTATGCTATGTATGTTGTTAGCCCATATTCTAAATATTTTTACATTACTGCATTATAAATAAAGCAAGAATCATTATAAAAGCTAGAATTAATAAACAATAGCAAATAATACTAGACAATTAGCTAGATATTAATAAACAATAATGAACGTTAATACCAAAGAACAGAAAATAAAGAACAATAGCAAATAATATAAAATTCAACAATGAATTCAGAAACAGCAGACTGATGAATCTGATTATTGATTTGTATACTATATAGACGTGTGTGAGTAAATACAGGCATAATATAAGACGGCGATGGCATACTTAGCGCTACCTTTTCCGCTTCATTTCTTTATTGCCGCGGGTTATACCATTAACATAATTATGACATTACCTTTCTAATCATCATGTCCTATGATTTATTAACTTAAAGTGCGATAGTGAAACTCGTTTCCCTAATTTCTCTTAGCAGTTTGAAAGCGATAGTATTATCATCGACATGTGTAAGCAATGAACACATTGATAATGAATAATTATTTAGAAGAAGAAATTAAAAATATATTTTATCCTTTCTATTTAATACAACAAATAATTTTACTACCAAAGTTTAGAATACGAAATAATTTTATTAACGCCAACGGAAATAAATTTAATTTAATGATGACTTTATACTTTATTATATTATTTTTTGTATATGGCTACAGGCTTCTTGTATATGGAGATGCAGCAGAATCAACTAGTCGCCTTAGGCTGAAAACGCGAACAATTTTAACTTATTTCTATTCGGCGTGTACATGTTTTGGAATCCTTGTTACATTCATTTTAAACGTAAAACATAGTGAAAATAACGTATCGTTAATATTGACTATTCAAAAACTACATGAAAATATGAAGTTAATTAAAAAACATGATAATCACTGCATTATCTATGCATGGCTGTTGAATCTATGCATAGTTTTTATTAATCTAACGCTTCTTGTTTATAACTATATATGTTACGAATATTTTGATATTCTAAAATTTTATATGGATCTGCCATTCATATATGTATGGACTTGAATATAATATATGCTATTTCTATTTTAATACGTTTAAGAAATATGCGAATGAATGGCTCAAAAATATTATGAACCTACAAGAGAATTTCAAGAAAATGTTGACGACATATAAATATATTTTGGTGATTTATAATTTGCTTAAGGAGATATTTCAATTTTATGGTTATTATTAGTATTATTTGACTAAAACTCTAGATATCTGAATCGATGGTTCTGTCTGACGGTAAAATCTCATAATGAACAATCCCTTGCGAAATCTAATACAGCATCACCATATTGAGAGCTAGCCCAGGTTTTGCCACAGTCTGTGATGGCTGACCGATCTTTGACCCAACCTATTTCGCATTTACGTGATCCACTTTTCATCACTAGTTATTAATATCTTCAAAAAGGATTCAATTTCATTATCTTTCAACAAATAATCGCAGATGAGTACACGGTTAACTATGTTAACTGCATTCTAAATATAGAGCTTATTAAACTATTTTGTGGTCAATTTCCCAGCTTATTGTCTAATAAAAAGTATATTTCAATATATGGTTATTATCATCATTGTCCGATAAAAACTGTAACATAAAATATAACAAAGAGATAAACAGATTTAAGCGAAAACTTTACATTTTCGTAAAGCAACCTACATCATGACTAGGCTTAAAATTAAGTTCAGATATCGAGTCTTGATTTGTTTTGTAAACACTTATAAAAAATACAAAACGTATGTAGGTTTCATTAGGATGATATAAAATTATAATCATTTTGTAACTAATTCATTAGTATTTTGTTTCATCGCATTTGTTCGTTGCTTGGGTTATATTCAAATAGGATTCGAACTGTGTGGTATTGGTAATGAGGATATAATTAAACAAACAGTGAGTAAGGCACTTAATATATAATTTTTACAGTATAATTGGGTCTCGCTTCATTCTCAGTCTTTATTCTACTATTTACGATGTTATTCGCGGTCGGCGCGCCTCCGCACCACTCCGTCCGGGGCGACAGAGGGGCTTAAGCACGCAACTCCCGCAACCCACCCGAAAACCACCTCGCCTTCGTCATTGGGCCGACCACCGGAGCAGGTTTACTTGTCGTCAGTGGTCGGCCCGACGGAATACCCCCTACGCGGGGTACCCTCCCATCGACCGACGTCCCCCCCTCGGGGAGGACGTCGGTCTTTCCTCACGCGGTCGGCCTCTCGGCGGGTGACGGACTAATGTTATTCCATCATAAGCTAATCTAATTACGTGTTGAGCTCGAGCGTTTTCCAAAGTGCAAGGGAATTTGACCTAGAATACCACAATGATCAAACGAATTGGTATAGGGTTTAATTTTCTTGTTTGATCCGTAAGTAATCTATTACGATCATTCGCGAGGAAAAGAAGCTGTGACCTTTGTATTCTTATTCTGGCTCGAGATTGATGAGTATTTTCTTCACGGTAGGCAACGGCCTGGCTGTGGCCCTGGTATTGCAAAGGTCCATGTGCGGCAGCATCACTTATCATCAGGGGTGCTGCCTGCTCGTGTGCCACCATCGGCAATAAAAATAAATTTACACCTAATTCAAGAGTAAAAATAACTTCGTCAATTGTTTCAGGACGCCGCTGGAAATTCCCTTTTAATAATAACAGTTTTTTGGTCAATGAAGAATGTCTCGTTGGTGCTATGGTTCTGCATACAATGGCAACATTTCTATTCATCAGTGGAACAAGTAGACAGTGCCTGCTTCATGGGAATAATTGATATAAACTCATCAGGTCAGGCACGTTTTATTTTTTATTATTATTATTTTACTGATGTGTTTAATGACAGGGAAAAATAAATTCCTTTCACCTCCGGTTGGCTTACGCTGAACTATGATACGCTGAAGCCAAGAACACAATCGAAATCAAAATCTTATGAATTGAAATAAATAAGTAAATTAAAAATAATATGGAATTGGTAATCTCCTCCTTTAAAGTTAGTTAAAAATTGTCTTTTACGTGTCATGAATAATAAGATTCACAACCACCTACTCAACCCGTGGATGTCGTAAACGACAACTAAGGGATATAATATATATGTAACATTTGTGTAAGAGAAGGAAAACGGAAAATGAAAGCCTATACCAATTTGTCTGAGCAGCCTGGTATAGTAAGTTAATTTTTCTCCTGTTGTGATGTTGAAAAAACAACAGACTATCATAGTGTAAGTTAAAAATTTTGTATCTTACCTGCATTTCTTTCACAGAAACTGAAAAACGTTTCTACAAGTCTGTTGTGCAGTTAAATCGTAATACATTTAGTAAGATGAGTGCATGTGTTATGTTCTACGTGGACGTTCAACTGCCATTGAATCTGGTGAGATTAATCACTAATTACATAATAGTCGAGCTGCAATGTCTTATACAGTGACGCATTTATTTTCTTCAATATTATGTCACTATTATATTTAATAAATCGTGTTTCTTAGTTATTTTCTTTTATTTAATGTTTACATGGCAATTTCCCTTTATTGTTTACGAATTAACAATACAAGACGTCATCAAGATGAAACATACCCGTGGGTGTCATCTAGACACGCGGCAGCGCGTCAAGCCAAGTTCAAGCAAAGGAACTGGCTAGCCAGCGCTGAGTGTAAAATTACACGAACCACTTGGTGCCACTTTTGACCCTTCTATAACTCAAAACCTCTTTAACGTAAACACATAAAACTACGTGTGTTTAATTATATCCATAAGGACATCTAGAAACCCAAATTTCATGAAGCTAGCTCAAACGGTTATAAAGATATGAAGGTAAAAATTCGTAAATTTTAGCACTCGCTGACTGACTGACATATAGTACCTAAATCTAACCTACTTCCAGATGACCTAGAAGGATGAAATTTGGAATCCAGCTCGGTAATTGTGTGTAAGCGTAGGAAAATATCTAAAAATAAAAAAGAAGTTAAAAATAGGGGTATGGGGATCCCCATACAATTTTTTTTTAATTGTAGCGTTGGATCCGTTACAACGTTACAAGCAGATATTTGAAACTATCCCAATATATGTATTATTATATTTGCTATATAACAGAAATATAAAAATGAAATTAAATAAAAAAATAAGTGGTGTCCCCATACAAAAAACTTGTAATACGCGCTAAACAACCGGCCAACGGTATGTCGTCGGCGGCGCGTGGCACCACATAATTATACACAGAACAGAAGTAAATCTACATAAAAGCGCTCCCGAGCAACACATAAACATAGACACCGCTTACGAATACCGATTTAGTTAGTTTTCTTTACAAAAAGTAATGATATCCCACCAAAAACATAAACGTAAAAAATGAGAGCCAAGTTCAATACAAAAATTATGCTTGGCTGTGGGCTTCGCCGCAAAAAGAATGTAGATCTAAATGAGTACCAAGTTCTATGCAAAATCCAAATACGTAAATTATTCAACATAATATACAGGCTGTCCCAAAATTCAACGATAAGCCGGCACCAACAGATGGGCCTACTTAAGACTGCTCGAGAAAAAAAAGGAAAAAATTCTACCCTTATTTTTTTTTTCATTACGAAAAAAAAATTAAATCATTAAAAAATGGACATCTTTTATTATATTTTTAAGTGCCATTGCTACAATTTTACAAATAATTCAGTGTTTTTTTTTTGTATTAGCAACGTAAGTAGCGCTGCTATCGATCACAACCATTAAAAATCCCAGAATGTCTATAGTTTCTACACAAAAATTAACCAAAACTGTGTTTTCCCATAAATTTTGTAAAATTTTGACTTTCAGCTCACTTTCTCTCATCCTGGTGAAAAAAAAATGGCAAATAGTTTTAAAAATTGGCGCAACTAACTACAATTCTAAAATGGTATAATATTCTAGGCAAACTAGCCAAAAAACATGCATAGGTACTATTTCAGAACAACAACCATGTTTCGAAAAGTGTCGATAGTAATCACTTTGACTATGTATCCAAAATCTTTTGTTGCAAGTTTTCTGTAAAATAAGTTAGAGAGAGATAGATATAGAGAGGTTATGCCTTAGAGGGAGATAGATAGAAGAAGTTTCAATGAAATAGAAATCGATTGAACTACCTCGGTACCTGCTAGTGTTGCCCAAAAAAGTCTTGGTCTTGCGGTCTTGGTCTTGGTCTTGCGAGAAATGCGAGACCGAGACCAAGACCAAGACCGCTTAATTTTTGCAAGACCAAGACCAAGACTGGCCCTGCAAGACTTGAGCAAGACCAAGACTGGGCCTGCAAGAGTCTCGCGGTCTTGCATTTAATTCAAATCACCATTTCAACTTATATACGGTTGAGCTCGTGTCTTCTACATAACAGGAGGAGAATCGACCGTGGCCGGAGGGGAATCGCCACGGTGATCGGCCGTGTTGTTACAGGTCATACATATCAAGTTTTCCTTCTCTTGCACCGATGTTATATATTATAGCCCTTAGTCGTGGGTTCGCAGTCACGGGTAAAATAGGGGGTGATGAATTATATTCTTACTCCGTCACTACACGGCAAGTCAAATCAGTCTTGAGATATCCATCTATTGGCCAATCGATTCCCAATGTTGGTATTGGCTTTTCAGAATTACTCTTCGGAAAGGCTTAAGGACAATAAATAATAGTTTAAAAAACTAAAAAATCACGCTTTTATAGAAAATCTAACTAAAAAATAAAAAATAAAATTTGATAAATTTAGATTAAGAATAGTGTAAATGAAAAATAAATGTTTATTATTGTAAAAAAGCGTGGGGTGCAGTGTCTTCACTTGTACGTTTGATTGTATGTAACTGACTCCAGTGGATTTGATTTTGATCCACTTCAAACGGTTAGATTTCGTTTAAACTGCTTTTTAGGATATTTTCAGTGATGATCCTTCTCATATCTGCCATTAAATGTTTATAACTATTGACACTACGCACCCCACGCTTTTTTACAATAATAAACATTTATTTTTCATTTACACTATTCTTAATCTAAATTTATCAAATTTTATTTTTTATTTTTTAGTTAGATTTTCTATAAAAGCGTGATTTTTTAGTTTTTAAACTATTATTTATTTTCCATTTTTTAGTTGAATTTTCTATAAAAGCGTGTTTTTAAGTTTTTTTAAACTATTATTTATTTTCCATTTTTTAGTTGAATGTTCTATAAAAGCGTGTTTTTTAGTTTTTAATTTAAATTGAATCACTTTGTTATCATAATTTAGAATAGTTAAATAGCAATTACCATTTTTAATCTTGTGAATACCAATCTCTATGTTGTAGTTAGGACGATAACCATTTTCAACAAAAATTAAGCCACTAAAATTTGTATCTGTGAATACTTTCAAAGTTATACAACCGTCAGCCGTGACGGCCATAAGTGATCTTAGGACAAGCCGTGTATTATCTATTATTCGTTTAACGGTAATCATCAAATTTTATTGGACTTATCAACATTTTCAAAACCTACTGCCTCCGCTCCGTACCGAACTGACCTGTCCTCTATTCCATACACAATACAATCAATTGCGTTCCTACCTACTATACCACATCTATGCAAGGCTATCAATTTATCATAATAATACTCTTCCAAATCATCACCAAACTTTGCCCTTTTCCCTAACATTTCTGTGAGCAAGTGACCATAATTCTCGTACGTTGGAAATGCACATTTAAGTTTATCTGTCCATTCTTCCCATGTAAGTAATATAGAAGGCTGTCCCTCGTACCATCTTCTTGCAGTGCCAACTAACTTTGGGAGGGCATAGTGCACAGTTTGCTTACTATCCCAACCGTAAATTTCAAAGCATTCTTAACTTTATTTAACCATGTAACAATCGTTTGGTTTTTTGATTTAGGATCAAATTCTGGCACTACGTTACTGTCAGTGAACCTTTCTCTACTCTGTGGATTTACAGCTGTGATAAGTTGCAGACTCCTTAAGACATTTCAGTAATTCAGAATTCACTGTATCAACAGATGAAGGCTGCGGAGTCACAGGTGAAGACTCCCTGTCGATCTGCGTTTGGACTGGGCTACGTGACCTTACAACGCTCGCATCACGGGTAGTCTGAACTCTGTCACGCCTCTGCCTAGTACCTCTACAGTGTAGAGTCTATACTCTCTACTGTAACAATCTATTTTATCCTTTGATGACATAAACGATACCTGACCCTGCAAAGGCGGTGTTATAACTGACTTATATCTACGCTTTTCATAGGACTCGATCCGTTCGGGTGATATTCTCGATCCTTGTTGTTTAGCATCATGATCTTCGGCGTAACGTGTTACTGGCGTACTATTTCCGTGCCTCGAAACATCGTCTCGCGTTCGGGGTCGGCTGCGTCTTGAGGCTTCTCCAAAATCAGGGCTCAAATGCCGTCCAATAGGCCTTCGCCTACTTGTGGACCGGTTACTCGGCATCCTCACTCAATATATTTTTCAATCTATTGTCCAATGTACTGGAATTGAAATTCAAACAACGAGTATCTTTTTCCGCCAAAACATAGCAATCAGTGTTTTAATACAAACGAAATTTCATTATCGAGAAACTACTATATCAACTTACACAAATATGAGTCAACCATTTATTCGCTTATGAAATTATCAATTAAATTACAAAACAATAATAAAGTCGGTTCACAAATTAAAATGTATGTATCCGAACTAGCCGTATATGTAAGGTCGTAAGTGTTACTCGATAACATTTATACAACACTATACCATAACATACGTAGAATAAAGTTGATTATAAGATTATTACATACCTCACTGTTATTTTCTTATCAAGCTAACACATGCGTAGTTCACGCACTAGTCCTGTCTCTCTTACTCTCATGCAAAGGATGCGGATTATCAAGCTAACACATGCGTAGCTCGCGCACTAGTACTATCTCTCTTACTCTCATGCAAAGGATGCGGAAAGAAATTGATGAATCCTGGCGAATTTAATAAGGATAATCGGATATTTTAATCGAATTATTGCATTGTCATCAGTCTTTGACAGGTGTGCAAAGTTTGAATTAAATCTGATCGTTCAAAGTAGGACAAAATCGAGCTCAAAGGGGTCGGTTACAAACATACATACAGGTGAAACTAATAAAAGCGTGTTAAAAATACCGTAATCACGAGAGTACTCTTGCCCATTATACATATTTATATATCCGTTTATTCATTAGCCCAACGACGTTCACTGTTGGACATAGAAATATGCCTACAATTAATCTATATAAATGTCCATGTAGGGACAGAGTACAATCACCATTAGGCAGTACATGAAGCGTTGCTCCCAGCGCTATTTTGCCTCTGCCACGACTCACCCCAATCCACTAGTGGTTGGGGCGGTAAACTACGTCCCCTCAAAAATATCCGCGGTCCGACGTCCTCGTCATCTTCTTGAAGAAGAAGATGACGCTATTATAATCGCCCAAGAAAGGACCTACACAGCTCGCGCAGCGATAACAGATAAAACTCCGCGGTATCGGCCTCGCCATTGAGGTCGAAAACCGCGCCGCGTAAAAGTCATTATCCTAAACTTGGCCACGCCCACTTTGCTCTCAGCGACGCCCCGAGCCGAGATCCGTTCCCCACAGGGGGGAGCCCTCGGGCGATGTTCGCTTAACTTACTTACCGGGTTGAGAGCCATCAGCGCTCACCCATTGACCGCGTTAAGCTGTCAAGGTCATCTGCAATCAACAGCTACACACACACACAAAAAAAAGACAGAGTACGAATATAATTCACCACTCTCTTACCCGTGGATGTCGTATCAAATCGGATCGGGCAATGGTGTTAGGAACCCATGAAAAAAATTGAAATAAAAATATCGATTCGTTAATGAATTGAGAGACATGTAAGTTCTCAATTTTGTCATCGTTTTTTCGTGTAAATTGATTAAAATGTATAAAGGAATGATACTTACTCTACAACATATTCGTATTTTGTTAAATGTTCATTAGAATTTGAATAAATCAATGATTACGTTTGCATAAGCAAGACAAACTTCGCTTTAACATAAATCAGCTGATCGGCCGATGACCGTTGATGAGTCGCCTTTGTACCTACGTAACCATTGAAAGGTTCGCGCAAATCTAATACCTATTTATACTGTCGAAATTTTACATGCTTACATATATCCTGTCTGTACATACCTACATAATGCATAAAATTTAAGGCATAAACTCTTAGACACACATTTTTGTAATCACTATAACTTTTACGTTATATTGTTTTTGTGTAATATACATTCTAATTATGATCTATGACTGTTGAACTACAACATACATGAACAGTTGTCCCATAACCTGATACACCCTGTGTATATAACATATGTGCAAGAGAAGTGAAACTAGAAAGAAAACCCTGTACCAACATGTCTGACCAGCGTGGTATAGTAGATCAATTTTCCTCTTACTGGAAGGAAGCTTAAGCCCAGCAGTGGCACTTTTATGAGCTGTGACGATGACGACGAATATCATACATTTTACAAGTATTAAAACCATTAAATTTTAAATCAGTTTTATATGTTCTTGAATAAATAGTATATTAAGAGCTACATGGATCCAGCGGCCAAAGTATTAATATATAGGCAATAGAGCAACAGGTTTTTTCAAGTATCCAGAGTATCAGTAACTAAACTGGAAATACAATAGATACATACCACTTAACTTGAAGGGGAATATAAACAATCGCATTAATTGTAAAATATCGCATTGATTATAAAATGACATAAAATTTATTGTATCAACTGCCTCGTGTGGTGACGTCTTAAGAAAATTGGGTCGAAAGTCCTGTCATAAGAGTAGTAACGCTGTCTAATGGAACACCAGGGGAATAGAAGAGTAATTTTCTCCAGTGGTAAGTATTGTATTCAATAGTGAACTATAGGCTAGCAGGTGGATAGATAGGATAGGATATTTGATTAATTTAGTTGGATTTTTCATTGCCATGATAAATTACTGTTACGTTATTCTAACTGCAAAACTTTGCGAGACTCTTGCTGCAATACCAAGACTCGGGTGCGCAAGACCAAAACCAAGACCAAGACTCGGGTGCGCAAGACCAAGACCAAGACGAGACCAGGTGTGATGTTGCAAGACCAAGACCAAGACGAGACCAGGTGTGATGTTGCAAGACCAAGACCAAGACCGGTCCAAGTCTCGTCTTGGTCTTGCATTTGGGCAACACTAGTACCTGCTATACAAGCAGTAACGGGCATCCCAAAAAGTAATGCACATCAAATTTTAAAACGTCACCGGCTTCATCCATGTCATTACAGGCGCATGCACCCCTTCTTTCAAAATTGTACGCAACTAAATTTAACCTAAGTAATTACTATTAATGGTAATACTTACTTACATACAAACACAAAGGTACTGTCATGTATTAATATATACGATAGGACCATTCTAATCAATCATGTCCTATTATTTATTAATTTAATGCGTGCGATAGTGAAAATCGATTTCTATTAAATATACTGAAGATTTTGAAAGCGATGGTACTAAAATCGACAAGTATAACAATGAATATATTGATAGTTAATAATTACTTAGAACAGGAGATTAAAGAGATATTTTATCCATTCTATATAATACAAAAAATATTCTTACTACCAAAGTTCTCAATACGAAATAATTTTATTAACGCAAACGGAATTAGATTTAATTTAATAATGGCTTTATTACTTATTATATTTGTTTTTGTACATGGTTATAGGCTTCTTGTATATGGGGATACAACACATTCAACCAGTCACTTCAAGGGAACAGAACGAACAATTTTAACTTATTTAAATTCGGCGTTTACATGTTTTGGAATTATTGTAATATTTATTCACAATGTTAAACATAGTGAAAATAACATAGCGTTAGTTTTGACCATTCAAAAACTACATCATAACTTTAAGTTGATCAAAAAACATGAAATTATTTACAAGACCTGTACTTGGATGTTAAATCTGTGCACAGTTTTTATTTTTCTAACGCTTATTCTTATTACCTATATATTTTACGAATATTTTGATGTTACAAAATTGTATACGGATCTTCTATTCATATGTTTGGACTTGAATATAATTTATGCTATTACTATTATAATGTTTTTAAGAAATTATGTGAATGAGTGGCGAAATTATACCGTGAACCTGCAAGAGGATTTCGGGAAATCGTTGACGACATATCAATATATCTTGGTGGTTTATAATTTGTTTAAGGAGATATTTCAAGTTCTGGTTATTATCTTTGATAATTGATTGAATTAGGCGATACATAGTAGCAATCCATTGTTATTTTAAAAAAGGAAGGAGGGAAGGGCGACCCACCACTTTCCCAAGGTAATCAATATACCGCACACCACAATAGGAGTACGGGATAGGATTAAGGTTTTTGATCGGGCGTCACACAGCTTTTGATCGGCGTCACACAGCTTTGATGGGTGTCACACAGCTTCGTCATACAGCTTTGTCACACAATTTTGGCACACAGCCTTACCACACAGCTTTGGCACACAGCCTTACCACACAGCTTTGTTAAACAGCATTGATCGGTGTCACACAGCTTTGATCAGTGTTGGGACTAGGAAATAAGGAAATCTTACCGTCACGTGATGAGCACCTTCCAGAACATCAACTGCGCATTTGAAGCCGGACTGTCCTGAGGAGGCCTCGTTTAGAAGCGAATCACGTGTCGAATAAATATTCGAAGTTCTACGGAAAATTGCAAGTTGATGTTCTGGAAAGTGCTCATCACGTGAGGGTAAGATTGCCTTATTTCCTAGTCCTAACACCAATCAAAGCTGTGTGACACCGATCAAAGCTGTGTGACAAAGCTGTGTGGTAAGGCTGTGTGGTAAGGCTGTGTACCATAACTGTATGACAAAGCTATATGACGAAGCTGTGTGACGAAGCTGTGTGACGAAGCTGTGTGACACCAATCAAAGCTGTGTGACGCCAATCAAAGCTTTTTTTTTTTTGTTCACGCTGTGGAAATGCATTTACGCACTGTCCCCCGCCAGTGACGGACGGGGGGGGGCGTGTGGGACTCACCGACCACATCCGCGGCCGGAATACCCACTAATACCACAGCGGCCCCTTCCGCGCTTTTACGGGGTGCCGGAGAGGTCGTCTGATGACATTCAATCCCCGACACCCCAATCGCCAATCAAAGCTGTGTGACGCCCGATCAAAAACTTGAATCCTATCCCGTACTCCTTCTATGTGGTGTGCAGTATATTGATTACCGTAGGCAAGTGTTGGGTCTCCCTTCCTTCCTTCCTTTTTTAAAATATTATCTTTGTTTGAACTTATAAAATATAACATTGCCAAAACTAAGTATTTTACGTTTTCGCAAAGAAACTTTTGTCTACAGCTAGCTATGGTTTAGACAAAACTGGAAATATCAAGCCGTAATTTGTTGTACAACTATTTGGCTGTACTAAATACTAAAAGCAAAGAGATATGCAGATCTAAGCGACGACATTTTGCCTTAAAGCAAATTATCTTAAACAAATAGCGTGCGTTGAGGTGTTTTTGCCATATCTACTATTGCA
This sequence comes from Lymantria dispar, assembly GCA_032191425.1. Lineage (NCBI taxonomy): Eukaryota > Metazoa > Arthropoda > Insecta > Lepidoptera > Erebidae > Lymantria > Lymantria dispar. Next base: position 9,410,334 of record CM063463.1, on the reverse strand, counting down.
ACCAATCCTAAAGCAGGCCCATTAAAGCTCTGCTAAATCCGTGGTGCTATACTGCTGCGCTTCACATAGTATGTAAAATACATCCTCTTATCTACTGGCTTATTAGTTTATTTTGTTTCATGTCGCCCGCTTTGCATAGGTGAGAAACGGAACCTTTTCAACTCCTGTTTTTTCTTTTCTAATTAAATTTGTTGGGGGTCCAAAACAATTAAAAGCGTTTCCCGGGACTTCCTGACGGTTAAACCTCGGTGTCTTATACGAAGATCATTGCGAATCTTGACTTACCGGAGTTACAATGCGTATGTGTGGATTAGTCCCAAAAAAAATTATCTTAGCGCAAGTTTCTTAAAAATGGCATGGTTTAAATCAGGAGTTCCTAAACTTTAAAGATAACGGAACCCCAAACGAATATCTTTTACTTTATGGAACCCCATATCAAATGATATCAAGTAGTGAACTGATCTGTGCCATAGTTCAAGCCTAATTCTTACTCTCTGTCTACTTACAAAATAGTAACGAGTTCTTTTCGCCACTAATTTTGCGCTATTTTAAGATAATTTTTGTAACCGTGGTATTATTTTACAGCCAAATTACTAAAATTAAAAGCTATTTAATTTTGGTAGAACGCTGATGACTATTCTACGGAACACCTAGGTTTCACGGAACACACTTTGGAAGTTCCTGGTTTAACAAATAAAAGTTCAAATATCAAGCCTTAATTTATTGAATAAACGTGTACTATAGTACATTTTAGAATAATTAGCTTTAATAAAGATACATATGTATATGTAAAACATTGATTTTGCAACATTCCTTTACAGATATTATTATTTTGTTTCAACACATTCGTCCGTTGCTTGGGTTACATTCAAATCGGATTCGAGCTATGTGGTATTGGTAATGAGGATATAATTCAACAAGCAGTGAGTAAGGATACTTAACATAAATTTTCATAATTGGGATTTGATATAAGAAAGGCTTGGGATGAACTCAAGACCTTTTTATATAGGCTGAAAAGAGAAGTGAACATTGTATTTCACTCCGTCACAATAAGGATGACTATATCTATACCAATAAATAAAATTGGAGTGTCTGTTTGTAATGTCAAAATAATAGGCTTTTTTTCATGCTCACACGGTTATTAGCACGACACATTTGCCTAAAATAGCGATTGAAAAAATTTTGTCTGTCTGTTTGTTCCGGGTAATCTTCAAAACGGCTGGACTGATTTCAAAAATTCTTTCACCAATGGAAAGCTATAATATCAGGGCGTAAACTAGGCTATATTTTATCCCGATATTCCCACGAGAACGGGAACTACGCGGGTAAAACGACTAAAGCCGAAGCGAAGCTAGGGTGGGCTGCTAGTCATTAATATATGTGCAACCAAAAGTAAAATCCTTAATTATTTCAGGGCGCCACTGATATTTCCGTTTTAATAATTACAATTATGTGGTTCATAAAAAATATGTTTCTGATGATATGGTTGTGCATACAATGTCAACAATTCTATTCATCAATTGAACAAGTAGACAGTGTTTGTTTCATGGCGTTAAATGGTATAAATCCATCAGGTATAATTCTAATTAATATTTTAGTGATGTGTTTAATGGCAGTGAGAAATAAATTAGTTTCTTCGCGAAATGGCTAATTTATAATGAAGTATAAAGTTAAGAACACGACAGAAATCTAGATATCAAATAAAAATATAAATAGTTAAAAATAGATAACAACCAACCGCCTGCCTGATAAGTATATTAGAAACCTCAAGATTACTATTGTTGATGAGAACCACCGATGTGATTAAGGCAGGTCTGTGACCATAAACGCTGTAAAGTGTTCGAAATGTCTGGAAATCGAAAATAAGATAAAACTAAAATCCGTAAAATTAGTTTTATTTATAATAATGAAAAGCAATTAAAATCTTATAACCAGATTTCCTCCAGCTCCCAGATACATTTATCTAACAAGAAAAGTTTTATAAGAAAACAAAACGAACCTCTTTACGAAGTGTTATAGGGAGCATTTCCGAATATACATTTTTCCATCAAAGAGAAATGCAGTCTCATCTACGACGAAATTGCCCCTGAATATAAATAAGAAAATATAAACAAGAGTTAAGAAAACATTTCTTTTCTTTCTGATTCTTGCCATGACCATAAACATTAAAAAGTGTTCTTTCGAACACTTCAACGTATCAAGAAAACAAAAGAGTATGCGTACAATGTACGCATGTCAGAAGTGAAACTTCTTTGGTGTTTATTGTCAATATTAAAAAGAAATAATAATAATAAGTTAGCACGTTAGGTAGTTGGGTTGCGGGTCTGATTCAGAAGTCGATGTTACTGTACACGGCGCGCATCGGGTGAAAGTTCCTCTCTTTATAGCCCTTACCAGCGGCGGCTTGGCCCTTGTATTCGCTACCGATGGGTCAACACGCTTTTTATATTTTAAATATTTGATTTATTTATATCATATTTAAAAATGCATGAAGTAGTTTATAAGGTAAATAAATGTCATAATAATAAAACGTGGAATGCCATCGGTAGATGTCCCATCCCATTTTAATATTAAATTGCCCAAAGGTAGAGGCGTGTTGGATCCATATCACAATGTAAGCCGTTCAAAGGACCAGGTATCGTCTCTGAAGAAGATCCCGTGAACCAAAAAGAGATACATATAATAATAAAAAAACAAAAAATGGACTCTCTCTTTCTCTCTCTCTTTCTTGGTGTCAATCGCTCTCTCCCTCTTCTTGAAGAAAAACGTCCCACATTTTCGTGTGACTAAATTGCGTTTCATCCGTAAAAACTGTACCCTCATGCGTGCAAAGAAGTTTCAGTTCAAAAACGCGATGAAATCCGTATCACTATTTATATTTCATAACCTTTAAAACTTTTTTCACACACTTTTTTCGCAGAAATTGAAAAACGTTTCTACAAGTCCGTTGTGCGTTTAAATTGTAATACATTTATTAAGATGAAGGCATGCGGTATGTTTTATGTGGACGTTCAGCTACCTTTAAATCTGGCGAGATTAATCACTAATTACATAATTGTAGAACTGCAATTTCTTATACTGTGATGGATTTATTTTTTCTATATTAATCATGTCACTATTATATACAATAAATCGTGTCTGCGTGTTATTTGCTTTTATTTAATGTTTTAGAGAGATTTCTCTGTGTTTATAAATCAAGAGCAAAAGACAGAGGCGTAACGTGCCTTGGAGGGGTCCTGTATCAAAAGCGGGCCCAAATAATGGGTAGAATTTCTCACAAAAGAAACAAAAATGCTTGCATGAAATGGATTATAAGTTATCACTTCCTCCTATAAAATGAACTAAATATAAAGTTCATGACGGGAACCCGACAATAACTGATGTTGCCAATTTTTGGACGAACGCTTAACTCGGGGAAAAAAGATCGCTTTTCTTGACTTTCTTCTCGAGCTTTCCTTCTTTTGCATAGATGTTATATGCATATTTACTCTCTCAGTCGTGTATGACACACACGGGCAAGAACCATCTCTTGCTCGTGTGTGTCATATCTCGGTGGTGAATTATATTCTTATTCCGTCACATAACATACGTAATACATAAGTAATACCTAAGCGTTTGCATTTATCGCTTCCAAATTTCTTGTAGCCAAAGCGAAAACGTAGAAGTGTGCTGACAGGTCTAACGTATATACATAAATGTAAAATAATCCGGACACAAAAATCTTATGTAGAATAAAAATTCTTAGATATAATATACAAGCTGATCCGGCGAACTTCGTAACGCCATAATTTTTTTGGTAAATATATTTTCTAAATTTCCGAAAGATAGTCTCTAATGGACGAACCATTACAGCTTTGCTGGGAAAGATTCGATAGTTTTGGTTGCGGCATTGTTAATGATGATTCAAAGAGAATACAAATATGTAACCTTAGAATAATAACGTATTCTATACGTTAGATAGTGGGCCTACTTCGAACATTCGAAACATGAATCTAAAAATACTACATGCGCGACGGCGATTACACACGTCACACGCACACCACTATACAAATTATGAAATCAAATTTTGTTTTTATTAACATAAATCGTCGAAATAATTTTAAAAGTAATGTTAAAAACCTTTTTAAGTTTTTCAAATGTGTTGTGACACCATTTGAATGCACAAACCGTCATAATTACCTATTTATTATTTAAGAGTTGCGTACGTACGTGCAATACAGTGACCTTGTACATTACGGAACGGTTCCGGCGTAAGCTCCATTAGGCTCCAATTGAAATGCTTCACTTTTTGTGCGCGAACTTACCTTCTATACTTTTTTATACTAAGTATGTGACTCATTATTGATTTCTGACAAAATTATAATTATCAAATTTTCAACCATACTTAACTATAGACAAAATTTAGTTTAGCTGTCATTTGCATTTTGTTATTTTTTTTTAATTTTATTTATTACTATTATCAATAATACAAAAATGACAACTGTTTGCTTACAATCTAAAAATCGCGATGATTTGTCCAGATTGCAATAATATTCTGCATTACCCAACCAACAACAATCATATAAAGAAAAATAAACCGCTTACCACCTACCACCAGTTAAACCACTTACATATCAAATGCGTTTTTATACTACGTTTCATAGTGACTTGTATTCTGTTTGACACTTTATGTCACGTTACACGGGGACGCGATCGAAAGGGATAAAAGAGTTATTGGCGAAATCTTGTAAACACCATTAAAAAAAAAACGGGATAAAAAGTATCCTATGTCCGTCTCCTGGATCTAAGCTACCTCCCCAACAATTTTCAGCGAAATCGATACAGCTGTTCTTGAGTTATAAATAGTGTAACTAACACGACTTTCTTTTATATATATATATAAAAGATAATATATATATATATATTTATATATATGTGTGAAACGGAAAGAAAGCAGTTTGAAATTATTAATTTAGTATATATATTTACCAACCGTGGGTGTCGCAAAAGATGACCAAGAGCTTTCAATCGGCCTGACCTGACCATCTGATACATCTGGTCAACAATAATATTTCCGAGGGGGATCGACGTCAGGCAGACGACCGGTCATTAAACTATTATGAGAAAACTGTAAAATGTACGATCATGATCGAAGAATACATATTGCGTCGACTCCAAGTAATTGGGGTAAAATCAAGATAATGATCGGTGCTTAATTTGAAGACACAAAGCTTTTTTCTTCCCATATAAATTTTTGCCACCGCATCCCTGTGAGTCGAATTTCGTAAAACGCTTTCCTAAAGAGTCAGTTGAATAGTTATGCTGCCTCTACGTGGAAATCGTATAAAGTCATCTTCAACCTAGCTACCAAGCGTGGCTTTTGTAAGATAATTTTTACCTTTCCCTTATATATATACGTGGACAAACCCATGAGTGACAGCTACTTTATTATCCTATTAATAAAAACTACAACCTAATTTCTTTATTTGATTGCACACATGACCAGAGTTTTTAATCAATCATAATGTCATATGACACATTTACGATCAGTCAATTTCAGTCAGTCCATTAAAAAAGACGATATTAAAATCTAAAAAATGTCAAGGGATATATTGTTAATGAATAATTATCTAGAACAAGAGATTAAAGATATAATTTATCCATTTTATCTAATGCAAAAAATATTCTTAGTACCAAAGTTTAGAATACAAAATAATTTTATTAACGCGAATAGAACTAAAACTAATTTAATCATAGGAGTGTTCTTAATTATTTCGTTCGTCATATACGGCTACAGACTTTTATATGGTGATATAGCACTATCCCCTGGTCTCTTTGGAAACAAATTACAAACAATCTTCACTTATATCTATTCAGGGTATAATTGTCTTGGAATTTCTGTAATATTCATTTTAAATGTGATACATGGAAAAAACAATGTCCTATTAATTTTAACTATTCAAACAATACATAAGAATATTAAACTAATTAAGAAACATAAAAAGATTTTCACTTTCTATTACTGGATGTTAAATTTAGGAATTATTTGTATTAATATAATTCTACTAATTAATTTTTATATGTTTTACGAGTATTTTGATCCTGTAGACTGTTTTATAGACATTTTGTTTATATGTTTCGATTTAAATATAATATACGCCATTACCATTGTAATGTTATTAGAAATCTATCTAAATGAATGGATAAATAACACTATCAATTCACAAGTGGATTACAAAAACATGTTGGAGATATATCAAAATATTTTGACGGCTTTTAGTTTATTTAAGAAGATATTTCAATTTGTGGTTATTTTCATTCTTATACATATTTTTATTAATATTGGTGACAAATGAGCAAACGGCACACCTAATGGTAAGTGATGCTGTCAGTCATGGACCTTTGCAGGCATCAATAAAACTTACCACACGAAACGAAGTGCAGTAAAATATTAGTGTGATAAGAAATTAATACTACTCCAATGTCGATTTTCTTAAATCTGCTCCGGTGGTCGGCCCAACGACGAAGGCGAGGTGGTTTTCGGGTGGGTTGCGGGAGTTGCGTGCTTAAGCCCCTCTGTCGCCCCGGACAGAGTGGTGCGGAGGAGCGCCGACCGCAGCCCACCCAAAAAAAAAAAAAATCGATTTTCTGTGACAGTGTGGTTACTACACAGGACGAAGCGGTCCGCGACTGTAGATAAAAGACTGCCGACAGTGTGATGCTTTTTTTTTGGGTGGGCTGCGGTCGGCGCACTCCTCGCACCACTCCATCCGGGGCGACAGAGGGGCGTAAGCACGCACACCCGAACACCACAGCGCCTTCGTCTTTCGGCCGACCACCGGAGCAGGGTTACTTGTCATCAGTGGTCGGCCCGACGGAATACCCCCTATTTGGGGTACCCTCCCATCGACCGACGTCCCCCCTCGGGGAGAAAGTCGGTCTATCCTCACGCGGTCGGCCTCTCGGCGGGACAGACAGTGTGATGCTACCATATAATTTTCCAACAATATTTACAATAATAATTTAATTAAATTATTATCATCTTTATTTCACCAAATATCGAAGTAAATAATATAAAAATACCACAAGGAATAAAGTAATAATTTCATCATTCATCATTTCAGCCCATACACGTCCCACTGTTGGGCTCGAGCCTCTTCCATAGATGGGTTTCATTTCGAGTTTTCCTTCTCTTGCATAGATGTTATATGCGTATTATACCCCTTTGTCGTCTTTTACGACATCCACGGGCAAGATAGGGAGTGGTGTATTGTATTCTTATGTGACGGTGACGGAGGTCACCACACGGATAGAAAAAAAGTAATAATTGAGATTTTCCTAAAACAATCCGCTAAAGTATGGTTTAGATTGAAAAATTTTGATATTGAATAATCATTTATAATATGTATACTGTTCCTCCATGATACACATTGGCAAAATTTTTTGACCGACGGCAATTCGTCTTTTCTCCTTGGAAATATAATTCTTGATCGGATGCCTTCAAATGGATTTGAGGCAGCTCTCAGTGGTCTTTAATAAAAATCATCAGCAATTTAAGTGTTGTTAGTATTCCTTCCACATAGCATAATTCTCTTATATATAACGCGACCCGGCTTCAAATTATCTGTCTCGTCGTTCTAGACTTACAAAAATGTCCCTTTTTGAAACAGAGCATAAATGATTATTTGTTATATTGATGAGGACGGTCCTTGAAAAAACCGAACACTATTTCTTATTTTTTTTCTATTAATTACATACACATATTTCTGCAGGAGTCCCATTCTGACACAAAAAAAAATCGGAAACGTTATTCAAACATCCCATTTTAATAGAAAATATTACATCACATTAAATTACGTTACTCATTCTGTTTAATTTGTTCCACAGATATTGCTACATTGCTTCGATACAGTTTTTCGTGGTTTGGGCTATATTCAAATGGAATTTGAATTGTCTATTATTTACATACACAATAAGGATAAGGTTAGTCTAGTAAGCCTAATTATATCTTTACTAATATATAAAGCTGAAGAGTTTGTTTGAATGCGCTAATCTCAAGACCTTCTCAAGACAGGTCCATTCTTGAATCCCTTTGAACACATAAAAAATTTCGTCAACATCGGTCCCGGTTTAGGAGTTCAGTGACAAATATGTATATAAAGATTTAGCTGATTCTTCATATATGTTAAGTGAACTAGGAGTACGTTGTAAAAGGCCCAACATCATGTTTACTATATCTTTTTGATATTAATTATTCAAGATCTAGCAACCCGCCCTCGCTTCGCTTCGGTTTCAGTCTTTCTTGCGTAGTTCCCGTTCCCGTGGGAATACCGGAATAAAATATAGCCTAGTTTACTCCCTGATATTATAGCTTTACATTGGTGAAAGAATTTTTGAAATCGGTCCAGCCGTTTTAAAGATTACCCAGAACCAACAGACAGACAGACAAAAAAAATATGAAGTGTATTTTAGGCACATGTATAGTGCAAATAACCGTGTGAGCATGAAAAAAAGCCTATTATTTTGACATTACAAACAGACACTCGAATTTTATTTATTGGTATAGATTTCAGTTAAACAGATTTATAAGACGGACTTGTAGCTATTACAATGTTAAATATATTGATATTTTTAATGAAACTTTTAATACCTTCAAATGAAAACTTAAAAAAAAAGCGCCATAACTTGTACTTTTATGTATTTCTTTAATATTGGTCAGTTTTATATATATCAGAAATCTATCACAAGTCAATTAAAACATTATATGTTTCTTTGAACACAATAAATAATTAATACCCTACTGCGATCGCCAAAATCGTGCGTAATGATTATTGCAAAAATCTTACCGATGGCGAACCATGTGGCAATCTATGATGACGACTATTATTAATAATTTTATTATATTATTCCAGGGTGCTGTTAATAATTCGGGATTAATAATAACGATATTGTGGTCAGTAAAAAATGTCCTGTTGGTAATATGGTTTAGCATACAGTGTCAACAATTCTACTCATCATTAGAACACGCAGAAACTGATTTGTTAATACTATTAAAGAATACAAATTCAACAATTATGTCTGGTATGTTACATTCTTTTTATCATTGTCTGTCTAATGACAAAAATATACTATTTTGTGACAATAAGTATGTACGCAAACCAAGCTTAAGTAACAAATCATCGTCATCATCACAGCTCAATAACCCACCGCTGGGTTTGAGCCTCTTCCAAAATAAAGGAATTGACTTAGGAACTACTATACCACGCTGGTCAAACGTGTAGGTATAGAATTTTATTTCGAATTTCTGTCGACAGTTATCTGTCTACAGCCGCGGGCCGGTCCGTCCGGGGTGGTACCACGCTCTCGCAGAAAATCGACGTCTGAGTAGTAGCATTTTGTTACTGCGCTTCGTTCGGTGACCGAGAGAGCCGGAAGCCCAACTTTCTGAGGGTGTTCGCGTGTGGAGGGTGTTGGTGGTGCCTTTGGTATCACCGAGCCTCAATGCACGCATTCACACTCCCTTCATTCCCTTCACGGTAGGCAGCGGCCTTGTAAAGGTCCATGAGCGGCAGCAACACTTACCATCAGGTGTACTGTTTGCTCGTTTGCCACTACTTGCAATAAAAAAAAAATGCCTTTGTTGTCTTTTAGAACACCATCGGGTAAAAAAGGTAGTGGTGAATTGTATTTTTATTCAGTCACTACACGAAAAAGTAACAAATAGTAATATTTATTTTATTTAAAATTTACTGCAAAGTGTTGTCGCATACTATACAACCCTTGAGCTGTGCAGTGACGAGACGTTTTTTTCTAACACAAAAAGGTGTTACATCATTTAGATATCTTTAAGAGTACATGCAAAAAGGAAGGTTGAATTGTATTCCTACACCTTTATTGTATTACTACATAATAATCTAAAAAGAAAATCGTTCAGCTTGATCATCGATTATTTATTTTTTTTATTTTTTTTTATTTATTTAAGACAACAACCTGCACTAAGGAAATAATCCTTATATTGCAGGGGACTTTACAAACATATAATTAACGGACACAAATTACATCTAGACTCAGAACAACAATTTGTGGATCGCACAAAGTGTTGTCCCGCGTGGGATTCGAACCCCCCGACACTGGCGCTGTAGGTCGCTATTTAACCACTACGCCATTATGTATAAACCCCGCGGGGGTACTTACATTTTGTAATTTTTTTTACATTTTTTTCTTAAAATTCCTGCTGGAACGCGATCGCACTGAGAAGATCCGGAAGAAACTTGGCGGCATTGTTTATTGGTTTTCTAATTTCACTTAAATAAATTACATCTTACAACATGCTTAATAATAGCTACAGCGTGATGCCATTCGAAATATTATATAATACAATTCACAAATAATAATAATAATTCACAAATCTCTTCTAGAAGGAGAGGGGGAAATACCTACCATACCACGCTGTACGTATTGTAGTGGACGAATGGATATAGTTTTATTTAGATTTTTTAATAAGTCTGCATATCTTAGTCGTCTTACACTACACCTTACTAGCAAGAAAGGGGGGTGGTGAATTGTATTCCATCAACACAGAGAAAACTTAATACGTTAATTTTTACAGGACATGAAAAACGTCTATACAAGACAGTGGTTCGACTAAATCGGAATACATTTGATAAGATGACAGCATGCGGTATGTTCTTCATAGACACTGTTCTGCCTCTCAATTTGATTAGATTAATCACTAATTACATCATTGTTCAACTGCAATTTCATATACTGTGACGCATTTATATTGTATTCATTAAAACGAGAATATCTAATTCGTCTATTTTTTTATGTTTCCTCAATTTGGTAATGGGTAAAAAAAAAGAAGTAGGAATTAGAAACCGGGTGATTTTGGCCTCTTCTTGATGGCCGACTCCTTCGTCATAAATATATATTTAAATGCACTTAAAAAATAACCTACTTCAAAAGACAAAAATCATACATCAATAAGTGCAATATAACAAAATATAGATTTACTCCAGAAGATCGATCGATTATATTGACAACGGTATCAAGTAAAATAGGTAATAGATTGCTACGTAGACTTACTCCGTCCCCGCCACATTACAAGTTCTCTTGACGTGAGCAAAAAAAAATCAAATGGACAGACGCCATAGACAGACATCTGAAATACATCGAAGAAGAGTATCCCGTAAAGAGGCTACGTTGTTGCTATTTTACGTTGGACTTGGTGAAAACACAAGCGTTTAGCTCTAACCCGGGTCGCTCCTGTGACACGAGGCGGTTGCAAAGGTTTTTAACCAATAATCTATTACGTGCTTGTATATTTTACTTAAATCATTAAGAAACCTGATTGATTTGTACTACATTGTGGATTCCACTCATCACGGCTTTTTTTCTATTGAGCAAGAAAGATTTTGTTTTACATCACTGCGTTAAATATTCAGATCAGAAGGACCAATAAGGATTCGGGGAAAAGTTTTATTACTCTGCTGGTTATGTCGTCCGAACCGCGGGACTTTGCCTGCCTACTAAGCGTGGGTATAATAATATCATTCCTATATTTCCCTTATACATACACATGGACAAAGTCATTAACAACTACAGTGTAAACTCTATGTAACGACACTCAAGGGACTGTGAATTTCTTGACGTTCTTAGAGAGTTGTCGTTAATTGGAGTGAAAAAAATAGATATTATTTTACTATTCTAATATTTATTTACTAACTAGCAATCCGCCCACGCTTCGCTTCGGTTATAGGTTATAGTCGTTTTACCCGCGTAGTTTCCGTTCCCGTGGGAATACCGGGATAAAATATAGCCTAGTTTACGCCCTGATATTATAGCTTTCCATTGGTGAAAGAATTTTTGAAATCGGTCCAGCCGTTTTGAAGATTACCCGGAACAAACAGACAGACAGACAGACAGACAAAAATTTTTTAATTGCTATTTTAGGCATAGGTGTCGTGCAAATAAACGTGTGAGCATGAAAAAAGCCTATTATTTTGACATTACAAACAGACACTCCAATTTTATTTATTGGTATAGATATAGATATAGTGCAAATTTTACAAACGTAACAACAACTATGATTAAGATAACGTTTAACAACATAACGACAGCTCAGTGGCCGAAGTAAACATGTGCAAGTTTATCACAAAAAACAAGAGAATTTTTTTACAAAGTTTCGTAGGTCAGTTGAGGTAAACACGTGCTAGATAATAAAATAACAAAACAACAAAGCAAAGAACGTACTCAGCTGCAGATCTTACTAATTTTGGCAATTAAGAAAGTACTGCTCAATCCTTACTAATATTATAAATGCGAAAGTAACTCTGTCTGTCTGTCTGTCTATCTGTTACGCTTTCACGTCTAAACCACTGAACCGATTTTGATGAAATTTGGTACAGAGATGGACTAAATCTTGAGAAAGGACATAGGCTACTTTTTATCGCGACAAAATGGGTATAAGGGATTGAAATAGGGGATGACATTTTGTATGGAAATTCGTCATTTTCGATGATAGAACTATGAATCTTTGTATTAAGGCACTTGATAATATATATATAAATATTTGTTCTAGCGTTTTGGAAATTTCATTTATATGGGGATGAAATTCAACCCCTAAAATAGAAATAAAGGCATAAAGCCGAAACCACTGGACCTAGAAATGTAATTTTTTTTTACACCATAGTATTTCTTAGGGTACACGAGCTCTAGCAAAGAAATCGCGAAAAAATGGGTATAAGGGGTCGAAATAGGGGATGACATTTAGTATGCAAATTCGTCATTTTCGATGATAGAACCATGAATCTTTGTATTAAGGCACTTGATAATATATAAATAAATATTTATTCTAGCGTTTTGGAAATTTCATTTATATGGGGATGAAATTCAACCCCTAAAAGACAAAAAAACATAAAGCCGAAACCACTGGGCCTAGAAACGTATTTTTTTTTACACCGTAGTACTTCTTGGGGTACACGAACTCTAGCAAAGAAATCGCGAAAAAATGGGCATTAGGGGTTGAAATAGGGGATGACATTTAGTATGCAAATTCGTCATTTTCGATGATAGAACCATGAATCTTTGTATTAAAGCACTTGATAATATATAAATAAAAATTCATTCTAGCGTTTTGGAAGTTTCATTTATATGGGGATGAAATTCAACCCCTAAAAGACAAAAAAGCTTACAGCCGTAACCACTGGGCCCAGAAACGTAATTTTTTTTGCACCGTTGTTATTCTTAGGGTACACGAGCTCTAGCAAAGGATTTTTGGTAAATCACCTTTAACGCCTAAACCACTGAACCGATTTTGATGAAATCGGGTACAGAGATGGACTAAAGCTTGAGAAAGTACATGGGCTATTTTTTATTTTGAATTGAAATTAGTTTTTGAAATTAAATCTCTAAGGTGGTGAAAAATGTATATCCGAAATCATTAGGCCTAGAAACTAGGGATGTGCAAAAATAATCGATTTTTATAATAATCGATTATTAATCGATTTTTTGTAATAATCGATTTTTACAATCGATTATCGAAATAATAGAAAATCGATTATTTTTATAATAAAATTATTTCACAGCCAGATTTTCTAAAAAAAAATAAGAAGGTCATTACAATACTGCGTGCAGTATTTCATACCATATTAAAAGATAAAGCTCACATTTCCTAAAAAAGAAAAAGTCATCATAATCCTGTTGGGAGAAAAATCGATTATTTTATAATCGATTATTTATTTTAAATTAATCGATTATTTTATAATCGATTTATTTTGAAGAACAAAAATCGATTATTTAAAAAATCGATTATTTTCTCTGCAAGTCACATCCCTACTAGAAACGTGAAATTTTGTACAAAGTTGTCTTTCTTGGGGAAAGTGCTCACTAAAAAAGAGTTTTTGCAATTTTACCCCTAAGGAGGTGAAAAGCGTATAACCGATATCACTGAGCCTAGGAACGATCATTGTAGTACACGGTCGGCTTTCTTGGGTTACCCCGTTACTTTTTCTTAATGCTCGCTTATCAAGATTACTCTGGATCGACGCAATATGTAGGCACTCCTCTGCCATCATAGATATATTGCAAAGGTTCTTCTACCAACATTTTATGACCAGCTGCCTGCCAGACGACATTGCTGGCTAGATGGCATCACCAATTGGTCCAGGTCAATGTAAATCTTTGTCTTAGTAGTATTTTGCGACACCCACAAACAATGAAAGCGTTATAATATTCCTAGCCGCTACCAAACAGTAAGTTAAAATCAAGATATTAATCCAATTTTCTATTTCTAGAAATAAACAAATTTGAAGCGTCTATTTGTTGTCAAAATAATAGGTTTTATTTATGCTCACACAACTGTTAGCACGATACCTATGTCTAAAAAACCGGCCAAGTGCGAGTCGGGGTCGCGCACGATGGGTTCCGTACCATTATCTATAAAAAGAGGGAAAAATTTCGTTTGTTGTATAGGAGCCCCCTTAAATATTTATTTTATTTTGTTTTTTATATTTATTATTATAGCGGTAACAGAAATGAATAATTTGAAAAAAAATCAACTGTCTAGCTATCGCGGTCCTTGAGATACAGCTTGGTGACAGACAGACGGACAGACAGACAGCGAAGTTTTAGTAATAGGGTCCCGTTTTTAACCTTTGGGTACGAAACCCTAAAAACGGCTCAATTTTTTTGTCTGTCTATTCGTTACAGGTAATCTTTAAAACGCCTGGACCGATACTGATAATACTTTACTATCAGGTCTACCAAGCCTTACATAAGAAATAACTTAGGCTATATTTTATCCCAGTGTGGCTGGAGCAACTGTGAGAATTTAGTCGATTTTAAAATTATTTCACTAATGGAAAGCTATTTTTAAGCGAGTAACATATTTAGGTTTTATTCCGTGTGGTGACGGAGTAAGAATACAAGTCACCCCCTCTCTTACCCGTGGGTGTCGTAAGAGACGACTAAGGGATATATTACGCATATGACATATATGCAAGATATGGAAAACTCGAAACAAAACCCTATACCAACCTGTCTGACCACCACGGTATAGTAAGGTTAATTTCCCTCCTACTATGGAGGAGGCTCGAGGCCAGCAGTGGGACGTATATGAGCCGAAATGATGATGAAATGATGATAAACATATTTAGGCTATTTTTTTATCCCAATATTCCTACGGGCTCGGACACAATGCCGGTGAAATCGCGGGCTTTTAATAGATATAAAAATTATTTTTCGAATGAAAATCTACATTATCAATGAATAACAAGTAAAGGCTATTTTCATCCTGGTGTTTGCCCAGGAACGAGAACTCTGCGAGTGAAACTATTATTATTATTATTATTATTATTATAGGCAATTTTTATCTCGGATATTTGTATGGGATGTGATTAGTATAATTTTTTTTCACCCATGTAAACTTATAATATCAGCGAGTAACATAGGCAATTTTTATCTCGGATATTTGTATGGGATGTGATTAGTATAATTTTTTTCACCCATGTAAACTTCTAATAATCAGCGAGTAACATAGACAATTTTTATCTCGGCATTCGCATGGGAATGGCGTCTACGTGAGTGAAACTACGGGAGTTTGATCGATATTATTTTTTTTTTCACCAATGGAAACCTATCATGGATAATATATTATCAGCGACCAAGGATGACCATATTTATCATCGTCTTACCACGTGAATTTGAATTACAAGGGTGGAGGTAATATTCAAATATAAAAATTTGTGAAGATATTTGGACGTTTGTTACTTAATCACGCGTAAACTGTTGACCAGATTTGGATGAAAATTGACACATAGATAGAGTATTTCTTAAATTAAGAAATATCATCATCATCGCAGCCCACATACTTCCCACTCTTGGGCTCGGGTCTTCTCCATAATGGGAAGGAATTTGACCTACAATACCATGCTGGTCAGATATGTTGGTATAGGGTTTAATTTTTCGAGTTTTCCTTCTCTTGCATAGATGTTATGTGCATATCTCCCATAGTCGTCTTATACGACATCCACGGGCAAGTGGTGAATTATATTCTTACTCCGTCACCACAGTAACACAATAAAAAGATATATGCAAGACAACTTTTACGCGGGCGAAGCCGCGGGCAAAAGCTAGTGCTAAATAATGCCTTATTATTTTTTTTTTTTGTGGGTGGGCTGCGGTCGGCGCGCCTCCGCACCACTCCGTCCGGGACGACAGAGGGGCTTAAACACGCAACTCCCGCAACCCACCCGAAAACCACGTCGCCTTCGTCGTTGGGCCGACCACCGGAGCAGGGTTACTTGACATCAATGGTCGGCCCGACGGAAAATAATGCCTTATTGTCGTCGTTATTTCGAGTGAACGTGATGCTATATAGAGTGTATCATTGTATGGATAATATGAAAAACCAACTACTATTTCGATGTTTTAAGGAGTTTGTTGTTAAATCGAGTGACGTTATAAAGAGATTACACTGTAGTTTATTATGAACGTTATTATCAAGTACTACATATTAATTACTTATTTAATCGCAATATGACTATTGACATATTACTAATTTTGTTTAATCAATCATAATGTCATATGACACATTAACGAATTAGTACATTTTAGTCAGTCCATAAGCTAGGACTTGAACAATTAAAAAAAGACAATATAAAAATCGACAATAATGCCAAGCAATATATCGTTAATGAATAATTATCTAGAAAAAGAGATCAAAGATATAATTTATCCATTCAATATAATACAAAAAATATTCTTAGTACCAAAGTTTACAATACAAAATAACTTTATTAGCGCGAATAGAACTAAATCTAACTTAAATATAGCAATATTTTTGATTATTTCATTCGTTATATATGGCTACACACTTTTATATAGTGACATAGCACTATCTCCTGGTCTCTTTGGAACCAATATACAAAAAATCTTAAATTATATGGGTTCAGCGTATAATTGTCTAGCAATTGCTGTAATATTCATTTTAAATGTGATACATAGAAAAAATAATGTTCTATTAATTTTAACGATTCAAACAGTACATAGGAATATTGAATTAAATAAGAAGAATAAGAAGATTTCCATTTGGATGTTAAATTTGGGCATTATCTTTATTAATATAATTCTTCGTGTAAACTTTTATATATTTTACGATTATTTTAATCTTGTAGATTGTTTTATAGACACTTTGATTATATGTTACGATTTGAATATAATATACGCTATTACTGTTATAATGTTATTGAAAAACTATCTAAATGAATGGATATATAGAACTGTCAATTTACATATGGATTACAAGAAAATGTTGGAAATATATCAAAATATTATGACGGCTTTTAGTTTATTTAAGAAGACGTTTCAATTTCTGGTCACTGCCTTTCTCACGTATATTCTCCATCAATCATAACATTGCACAAGTTATGAAACAATTTTATTTGCATAAAATAAATAGATAAATATTATCTGCCATAAAATTTTAAACAAAAAGTTTCATTCTTCAAATGTATCTATACCAATAAATAAAATTGGAGTGTCTGTTTGTAATGTCAAAATAATAGGCTTTTTTCATGCTCACACGGTTATTTGCACGACACCTATGCCTAAAATAGCAATTAAAAAATTTTTGTCTGTCTGTCTGTTTATTCCGGGTAATCTTCAAAACGGCTGGACCGATTTCAAAAATTCTTTCACCAATGGAAAGCTATAATATCAGGGCGTAAACTAGGCTATATTTTATCCCGGTATTCCCACGGGAACGGGAACTACGCGGGTAAAACGACTATAACCTATAATCGAAGCGAAGCGAGGGCGGATTTCTAGTCGTAAATATTTGAAGTCTTGTAATTGTTTTTTTCTTTTCCTGTGTGTGTTTTTTTTAAATTGTTTAATTAATCCATGAAAATGGAAAGCTCTATAAAACTTTAACTTTCGAGCTGTCCTTTAGTCGGAAGACGCAAAAAAGATATTACGTTTATTTGGCACACACATACACACATATTATAACTATATACACATAAAATTCAAAATAAATTGAATTTGTTAATTTCTTTCACAGATATTGCTACATTGCGTTGATACATTTTTTCGTGGATTAATTTACACTCAAATGGAATTTGAATTATCAATAATTGCTTTAAACAATAAGGATAAACCTAATTTAGTAAGTCAACGTACTTAATAATATATAGTAATGCCAATGGTCGCGGTATGCTCATTTTAATGTAGATTCGGTCAATATATATTTCTCTCTCCCTCTCTCTCTCGGGAACAGTTCTTTGTCCTGTATGAATGGCACGAAATTTCTAAAAGATTACTTGAGTAGTTTTGGCATTAAAACGTAACAAATAAACTAAATAATATTACATTATTGTATATTACCTAGCGCTACGCCAGGTCACGTTCTCAATGTGATCTTTCATGAGTCCATATTATTGACGGTATATTCTCATAGAATAAAAGCTTATTCTTTATTCTTTGGCCAATATTGGCCAGAACGTTAGCGAAAGACCCAATAACTTGGCGTTTTATGGCCGGCCCTTCCTCTATTTTGCTATTAACTGTTTGCACAGATTGCGTATTGGTTTAGAAACCGATCTACCGTACTAGTAAATTGTTAGTACTCGTAGCCTGACGGCTATGTAGTAACCTACATAGTAGCATTTTTGAAGACTAATCCCACCACTGTAATTCCTGTAAGTCAGAGTCCACAATGGTCTCCTTAAAAGACACCGAGGTTTGATCCTCAGGAAGTTCCAATGAATACTTCCAAGTGTCTTGGGACCCGCAACGAATTTATTTACATATAAAATATGGGAGGTTTTGGTAAATTGTTTTTACCTCGCATGCAAAGCTACGAGAAACGAGGCACCACCAATATGACAGCTTAAGGGGCCGATGGAGATCTCTGATGATGACTAATAAAAATAACTTTATTACATTATTTCAGAGCGTCGCTAATAATTTGAGATTATTATTGACAACATTTTGGTCAATAAAGAATGTTCTGTTGGTGATATGGTTTTGCACACAGTGTCAATAATTTTATTCGTCATTGGAATACACAGAAACTGCCGTCTTGCTGCGATTAATGGATACAAATTCGCCAAATATGTGTGGTAACTTTTTATATTTTTTTAATCACCCATCCAAACGCTGTCTGCTGTTGGACATAAGCCTTTCCACGAGAATGCCACTCAGAACAGTCCTGTCTACTTGCATCTAACAATTCCCTGCGATTTTCAAGACGTCGTCTGTTGACTTAGTAGGAGGTCGATCTACGCTGCGTCGATCGATTTATGGTCGCCACTTGAGAATATTACTTCCCCTAACATTGCCATTTCTACTTGCAAATTTTTCGGGCTGTATCGGTTACACCCTATCTTATCTCTCCGGATTTTATCACGTAGAAAAATAGCGAGCATAGCACGTTCAAGGATTTTCAGCTTTTTATGAAGCCGAAATTTAGAGACCACGTTTCATTAACGTATGGCAACGCACACACTTTGCAAATATTTGTCGCCACTAACTGCGGCGCATTGCACTAGAAGATCTTCTAAAATTTCCCGAACGCTGCCCAGCCGAGTTGCATGCGTGACTCTTACTCGAAATCACAGCCCATATACTTTCCACTGGTAGGGCTCAAGCCTCCTTCACAACGGGAGAAAGATTGGTGTAGCAGATATCATGCCAGTCAGACATATCAGTATAGGGTTGTATTTCGATTTTTATATCTATTGCATAGATGTTATCTACATACCATATCCTTTAGTCGTGTTTTACGACACCCACAGGTAAAAAGAGAGTGATAAATTGTATACTAAAACTTCTGATCAACAATTCAATTGCCAGGGAGGGTTGCGGTCAGCCGGGCGGTCGATCATAGTAGTAAAGTATGATCGCCCGCCCGGCTAATGTCGAAACTTTTGCATTTGCAAGTTGTACGAAAAGTACATACTGAATCCCCCAAATTATTTACGATAAGAGCAAAATGATGATAATGATGTCCGACAGTAGAAAGAAAAAATGAAGTTGTGATAAATTGTATTCTTATTACGTTACTACAGCGACCGATTGAATTAATCCAAAAAAAATAAATTCAGCAGAGTGCTGACATAAGGCTTTGTCATCATAATCTCAGCTTATATACATCTTAATGCCGAAATCGAACCTCCTCTACAATAAGAGAGTAAAACCTACCAAATCACGCTGCTAAGACATATTGGTACAGAGAATAATTTCGAGTTTTCTTTATCTTCGACTAGCAACTCGCTCTCGCTTCGCTTCGATTTCAGTCGCCTTACCCGCGTATTTCCCGTTCCCGTGGGAATACCGCGATAAAATATAGCCTATATTACTCCCTGATGTTATAGTTTTCCATTGGTGAAAGAACATTTTGAAATCGGTCCAGTAGTTTCGGAGCCAATTCGTTACAAACATACATACAAATCTTTCCTCTTTATAATATTAATATAGATGGATATAAATGTGGAGATGCCAGTATTTTATAAACTTTTGAGCCTTCAACAGCTCAGTGGATTTGAGGTAAACGGCTGTCACATGCAAATAATTGTGTGGCATTCATCCCGATTTTCTGTTCTTTTTTCTTTGAGCGGGCCTGCCAACTTCTCAGCGACTGCGACCAGCCAGACGTCTCCTTCGCGGGTGCTAAGGGTTATCTTCTTAATAGGCGGATAACACACACTATGTATGATCTGGGCGGACGAGAATAAAATAGCGGGGGCAATAAATTGCTGTAGTAAAAATGGTGTAATAACTCTCGTGTTTTAAGTGCGAGTGTTGATTGGCATATATGGTGGCCGTTTGCGCACTGTTATTGGCCAGATTCAAATGTACCACACGAATCTGGTAGAACGAGGCAGCCAAGTTAATTAATTTTATACTGACGCTTCCAATATATAGATTTCATTCGCCTTTTACGACACCCACGAGCAAGTAAGCTCGTGGTGAGTTGCATTTTTACCCGCGCACGCTGCATTTTACTACGCCACACGGAAATTTTTAAACAATCATTTTCACAGGTAATGAAAAACGTCGATACAAGGCTGTGGTACGTCTAAATCGCAATACATTTGTTAAGATGACTGCATGCGGTATGTTCTTTATAGATAATACTCTGCCTTTGAATTTAATGACATTAATGACTAATTATATCATTGTACAACTGCAATTTCATATACTGTGACGCATTTTTTTTAATAAACTGAGAATATCTGGTTTGCCTGATTTTTTTTGAAGTTTTATTTCAACCAAGGTTACACGCATTTTTTTGTTGTTGTTTGTGATGATTGTTGATGCCCTATACTAAAATACTTTAACATAAATTAGACCAATTTGAAAAGGCAGAAAATCATTATATTAAAAAGCAAAAAATAACGAAGGCCAGCTTCCTGGTTGTTCTCCTAAAATTGCCGAGATCCGTGAGCGACAATTACTACTTACCATCAGGTGGGCTGACACCAAAATCTATCACCAAAAACATTAAAAAACCTATTAATCGATCAGCTTATAGACCTCCCCATGGGCCTCTCCACAATGCCACTCGAACGGTACCACTTGAATCCAACAGTTCCCTGCGACTTTCAAGATGTCGTCTGTCCACCTAGTATGGGGTCGTCCTATGTTGCACCGTCCGATTCGTGGTCGCCACTGGAGAACCTTTCTTCCCCAATGATTGTCGGTTCGACGAGCGATGTGACCTACCCATTGCCATTTCTACATACTAATTCTACGGGCTATATTGGTTACACCCATTCTTCTACGGATTTTGATATTCCGGATTTTATTACGTAAATAAATACCGAGCTATAGCCCTCTCCATGACACGTTGAGTCACTTTGAGCCTTTTTGATATGTCATCGCTGGTAACACACACTGGTTATAAGCCTTTGTTTTCAGACACTGCGGAGTATTGGACGAGAAGATCCTCTTAAGTTGCCCGACCTTTGCCCAGCCGAGTTGGATTTGTCGACTGACCTCGCAATTGGATCTATCTAACTGGACTGCTTGTCCTAGGTAAACATAGTGATTAGTGATCTACAACTTAGGGAATCGCATTCTCAACTAGGATCATAACAGGAATGACATGGGCATTAAACATGGCTTTCGTGTTTTCCATGTTCATTTAAAGACCCAGTAGTTAAGAAACTCCAATGTGAGTGAAGTATTTGCCGTTGATGTTGATGCCGAGTCCTGTTCAGTCCAGCTTGAAGACATCTTCCAGCGCAGTGGTAAACAGTTTCGAAGAGATGACGTCTCCCTATATTCACTCAGACAGAGACACTCAAAGGCTCATAATCCACAAACGCTAGGCCGATTATACTCCCCGGTCCTCTGTATAATCTGGCGTATCGTGTGGATGTGGATTGCCGACCGTTTCGGATTTCGGCTTTTTCAGGTGGCTGGCAATCGTCAAATTTGCAGGCGAGTCGGTTCGAAACGATTCTTGAGAATAATTTGTATACTTGGCTCAAAAGTGAGATGGGTCTGAAAATTCTTAAAAGCGTTTTATCGACCTTTTCAAAAACCAGCAGCACCGCACTCCTGGTCCACGGGACAGGAACGTCGCTCCAGAGAATAACAGAATTAAACACCTTTTGTAGGGCTTTTAGAACAAGCTGGGCGGTTGCCCTCGGGAGTTCTGTAGTACTTTCCTCATCACCCGGTGCCTTCCCGTTCTTTAATTATTTCGGAGCATTCTGATCTCGTGCAAACTGAGGTCCGAGATTTCTTCGCTGTAGTGCCGAGTTAGCTTGAATCTGAGATCCTGGACAAAGCCGGCAACAGGGTTCGGGAATTATCTATACAACTTCCCATAGAACCATTCCACCTTTCCCAAGATCTCATTTTGGGATGAAGTAACAGTGCCGTCATCAGTCTTTAGTCTAGTCCTTTGGCTGTGCCCGATATAAAAATCTCATGGGAATACTTTACAGCCGCGGTTCCGCTCTATTGCCTTTTCAATACGCTTTGTATTGAATACGCGAACGTCGCGTCGCACAGACTTTGATTTGTCAGATTTGTCCATTTAGCCACCTATGCGTGGACCAGTCAGCTGCCATCAGCTATAACAAATATTCAATTACCTTTCGGTATTCAGAAGGATTAAAACTAGGAGCGATCACTGTATAGTACAAGATGCATTGAATATCTACACAAAAATGGGGCGATCACGCTTAATGAAGTCTACTTTTCGACTAATACCTTTCCAATACCAGAACTTCGAAAGCTTACAACTCGAGCTACACAATGGCTTCCAATGTCTAGATGAGTGCGAATCGCCGAACGATATGAACAACAGGTACGTGGAAACTCGCTTGTCAAACTAGCACCTGCTGGGTAAGAAAGGTTCTCGAGTGGGGACCACGTATCGGACGACACAATGTACGACGCCCCCGATTGGGTGGATGGACGATATGGTTGAAGTTGCTGGGCATCGTTGGATGCAGGCGCGAAAATACCGCACTTTATGGTGGAGCATGAGGGGGGCCTACGTCCAGCAGTGGACAGCGATAGACTGAATGATGAATGTTATAATAAGTATAGATAGATTCCTAGATATAATTATGATCAAAGGTAACTTGTAAAATGGTCAATCAACGAAATGAAAAATCAAGTGTCTTATGAAGTTGTACCAAAATCTGCCAAAGTATTATGTAGACTAAATTGCCCGAGATTGACATGAAAGAAAGTACACTAATAGTCATAAGGCTCTTTGGTGGAAATGAATCAAGCTGATAAGAGAGATACCTCATTCTTCAGGGAGTGGGCTTTAAGAAAATCCTTTGTTGGTATTTAAGATGTAAAAGGTACCGAAAGGAAAAATAAGTAGGAGTATCTACAGAAAAAAATGAGATGCCATCAAAAACGAAACTTGTAAAAAAACCAAGCCTCGCAACCGAGTTTTTCTACCATAAAAAGTTGAGAGATCCATGTAATACCAAGTTGGTTAACACAAATTTCTAGTTTTGTTTTTAATGGCTAATGCCATTATTAATCCATTAATATCTTATTAATAATGGCATTAATATCTTATTTAATGGCAATATGACTATCGACATATGACTAAACTAATTTAATCAATAGTAATGTCATATGACTCATTAACGAGTCAGTCTATTACAGTCAATCCATTTACTAGGACTTGAAAAATTAAAAAAACACTACATTAAAATCGACAAGAATGCCAAGAAATATATTGTTAATGAATAATTATCTAGAACAAGAGATTAAAGATATATTTTATCCATTTTATCTAATGCAAAAAATATTCTTAGTATCAAAGTTTACAATACGAAATAATTTTATAAATGCGAATAGAGCTAAATCAAATTTAATTATAGCAATATTTTTGATTATATTGTTCGTTATATATGGCTACAGACTTTTATATAGTGATATAGCACTATCTCCTGCTCTCTTTGGAAACGAATTACAAACAACCTTAACTTATATCTTCTCGGCGTATAATTGTCTTGCAATTGCTGTAATATTTATTTTAAATGTGATACATAGAAAAAATAATGTTCTATTAATTTTAACGATTCAAACAGTACATAAGAATGTTAAATTAACTGAGAAACATAAAAAGATTTGCACGTTCTATTACTGGATGTTAAATTTAGGAATTAATTTTATTAATATATTTTTTCTTGTAATTTTTTATATATTTTACGATTATTTTGATCCTGTAGATTGTTTTATAGACACTTTGTTTATGAGTTTCGACGTGAATATAATATACGCTATTACTATAATAATATTATTAAAAAACTATCTAAATGAATGGATATATAATACTGCCGATTTGCAAGTGGATTACAAGAAAATGTTGAAAATATATCAAAATATTTTGATGGCTTTTAGTTTATTTAAGAAGACGTTTCAATTTCTGGTCATTTTCTTTCTCACATTTACATTCTCCATCAATCATAATATTGCACAAGTTAGGAAATAACTTTATTTGCATAAAATATATGGATGAATCTTATTTGGCATAAAGCTTTAAGCAAATATTTCATTCACATGAATTGACGCCCATCCTCACGCGCCTATACCGACTTTCCTACGATTCTAATAGGGTTCCGTCTTCGTGGAAGATAGCCCATGTCCACCCGATCCCTAAAAAGGGAGACCGGTCTGACCCATCGAATTACAGGCCAATTGCGATAACATCCTTGCTCTCCAAGATAATGGAGAAAATTATAAACCGCCAGCTTCTGCAGTACCTTGAGGATCACCAGCTGATCAGTGATCGTCAATACGGCTTTCGTCATGGGCGATCGGCTGGTGATCTTCTTGTGTCACCTCTCTTCCTCACCCACCGTTGGGCAGAGGCCTTGGAGAGCAAGGGTGAGGCGCTGGCGTTCAGCCTAGATATCGCAAAGGCATTCGATAGGGTCTAGCACAGGGCACTTCTATCGAAGCTACCATCATACGGCATCCCCGAGGGACTCTGTAATTAGGTTGCCAACTTTTTGGATGGTCGGAGTATAAACGTCGTCATAGATGGCTCCTGCTCCGATACCATGACCATTAACGCTGGTGTACCACAAGGCTCGGTGCTCTCCCCGACGTTGTTTATCCTGCATATCAACGACATGCTCTTTATCGAGAATATGCGTTGCTATGCGTATGACAGCACGGGTGACCAGCGGTACACCGAACAACGGAATATCCCTCGGAGTACTCAGGAAAGAAGGGTTCAACTTGTGTCTGAAGTCGAGCGCTCTCTGGGGCGGGCCTCGGAATGGGGTGAACGGAACTTAGTCCAGTTCAATCCCACAAAGACACAAGTTTGCGCGTTCACTGCAAAGAAGGACCCGTTTGTCATGGCGCCTCAGTTCCAAGGAGTAACTCACCCAATTTCGAAGAGTAGTAAGGGATCCTCGGCGTCGAAATATCGAGCAAAGTCCAGTTTGAGAGTCATTTGGAGGACAAAGCCAAATTGGCAAGCAAAATAATTGGGCGTCCTGAACAAAGCCAGACGGTACTTCACACCGAGACAGCGTCATGTGCTATACAAAGCACAAATCCATCCTCGTGTGGAGTACCGCTCACATCTCTGGGCAGGTGCGCCCAAATATTAGTTAGACCCACTTGATTCCCTGCAAAGACGGGCTGTTCGAATTGTCGGGGATCCCAATCTCACGGATAGATTGGAGTCGCTGGAGCAGTGGAGAGACTTTGGGTCACTCTGTGTACTCTACCGACTCTTTCACGGGGAGTGCTCCGAGGAACTATTTGACTTGGTACCACCGTCACCATTCTACCAACGTACCACTCGACATCGTAGCAGGGTTCATCTATTTCACTTGGAATCGTTATGGTCTTCGACTGTACGTTTCCAGCGATCATTTCTCCCACGTAAGTGCAAGCTCTGGAATAAACTACCTGCTGCTGTGTTTCCCGACCGCTATGACATGGCCTTCTTTAAACGAGGTTTAAGAAGAGTATTTCCTTCACGGTAGGCAACGGCCTGGCTGTGCCCCTAGTATTGCAAAGGTCCATGTGCGGCAGTATCACTTACCATCAGGTGTGCCGCTTGCTCGTTTGCCACCGTTGGAAATAAGTAAAGAAAAAAAAATTGTCATAAATATTTGAAGGCCTGAAAAAATTGTCCCTGAAATTTAATTTTTGCAAGAAAGAAAGAGTAATTTTTTTGTACGTGGTAAATGGCAAAGCCTCTAAAAATTACATTTCCAGCTGTCGTACTTTGAGCGGATAGCGAAGAAAAAAATATCAGTTTGATTTGGCACACACATATTATAACTATATACACATACAATTCAAAATAAATTCAGTTTGTTAATTTCATCCACAGATATTGCTACATTGCTTTGATACATTTTTACGTGGCTTAGGTTACATTCAAATGGAATTTGAATTATCTATAATAGCTATAAACAATAAGGATATGCCTAATTTAGTAAGTCAACGTACTTAATAATATATAGTAATACCCATTGTTCGCGGTTTCGCTCATTTTAATGAATACTCGGTCGATCAATATTTCTCTCTCTCCGGAACAGTTGTTCGTCCCGTACGAATGTCGCGAAATTTTTAAACGATTGCTTGAGTAGTTTTAAGATGAAAACGTAACAAACAAACTAAATCACATCATCATTTATCATTTTATAACATTAACTAGCGGCAAGCGTATATCCTCACGCTTCGGCAGATTATACAAAAGGCTGAGGAGTATAATCGGCCCCTGTGTATAGCGTTTGTGGATTATGAGAAAGCCTTTGATTCAGTCAAAACTTGGACGGTGCTGCAATCCCTTCAGCGGTGCCAAATCGACCATCGCTATATCGCAGTGCTGAAGTGTTTGTATAGGAACGCCACAAGGTCAGTCCGTATCCGGGATAAGAGTACAAAAGCGATCTAGTTGCAGAAAGGCGTGAGACAGGGAGACGTTATCTCTCCGAAACTGTTCACCACTGCACTGGAAGATGTCTTCAAGCTTTTAGACTGAACTGGACTTGGCATGAATATTAACGGTGAATACATCACTCACCTTCGATTTGCAGACGATATCGTCGTTATGGCAGAATCCGGAGGACCTTGGCACCATGCTCAATGATCTCAGCAGGGTATCCCAACTAGTGAGTTTACGAATGAACATGGACAAGACGAAAGTCATGTCAAATGCCCATGTCATTCCTGTACCGGTCCTAGTTGGCAATGCGATTCTCGAATTTGTCGATCATTGTGTTTACCCAGGACAAACAGTCCAGTTAGGTAGATCCAATTTCGAGAAAGAGATCAGCTGACGAATCCAACTCGGTTGAGCAGCGTTTGGGAAACTTAAGAGGATCTTCTCGTCCAACATACCTCAGTGTCTAAAAACACAGGTCTACGCCCAGTGTGTGTTACCAGTGATGACTTACGGCACGGAAACGTGCTCCCTAAATGTAGGCCTCATAACAAGGCTCAAAGTCGCTCAGCGTGCTGTGGAGCGGGCTATGCTCGGGATTTCTCTGCGAGATAGAATCCGAAATACGGAAATCCGCAGAAGAACGGGTGTAACCAACATAGCATGAAGAAGTAGCATGCTGAAGTGGCAATGGACACACTACATCGCTAGACGAACCGACAACCGCTGGGGAAGAAAGGTTCTCGAGGGGCAACCACGTATCGGACGACGCAACGTAGGACGCCAACACCAGGTGGACCCACGACCTGGTGAAAGTTGCTGGGTGTCGTTGGGCGCAGGCGGCACAGCACCGCACTTTGTGGCGTAACATGAGGGAGGCCTACGTCTAGCAGTGGACGGCTGAAATGACGATGATGATGATGAAGTGTATATCAGGCCAAGTTCTCAATGTGTACTTATTTACATATAAAATACGGGCGGTGTTGGTAAATTGTCTTTACCTCGTGTGCAAAGCTATGAGAAGCGAGGCACCACCAATAGGACAGAGCTTAAGGGGCCAATTAAGATCTCTTATGATGACTATGAAAAATAATTTTATTACATTGTTACAGAGCGTCTTTAATAATTTGAGATTATTATTTACAATATTGTGGTCAATAAAGAATGTTCTGTTGGTAATATGCTTTTGCACACAGTGTCAACAATTCTATTCATCATTGGAAAACGCAGAAACTTTTTTCTTGCTACGATCAATGGATACAACTTCCCCAAATATGCCTGGTAAGTTTATATAAATATTTCTATTCACCCATCCATCCATAGACGTCTACTATTAGTCATAGACCTAGGAGAATGCCACTCAGATAGGTCCTGCCACTTGTATCCAACGATTCCCAGCGAATGTCAAGATTTCGTGAATTCACGAACTAATATAATAACACGAGGATCGTCCTACGCTGCGTCATCCAATTCGTGATCGCTACTTAAGAACTTTTGTCCCTAATGATTGCCAATTCGGCGAGCGATGTGGCATGTTGATTTGCCATTTCAATGAGCTAATTCTTCGATCTGTGTCAGTACACCCATTCTTATACGAATTACTGTGTTCGAGATTTTATCACGTAGAGAAATAGTGAGCATAGGACGTTCAGCAATTTTGATCTTTTTTATGAGGCCGACATTTAGAGACCACGTTTCAATGTTTTCAGACATTGCCGAATTTTTCACGCGAAGATCCTCTTAACCAAGTTGCAGTTCGTAACTTTGTTTTTGTCTCATCAACATCATCACCATCATTTCAGCATATTGCCTTCCGCTGCTGGACGTAGGCCTCCATCATGTTAAGCCACAAAATGCGGTCCTGTGCCGCCTGCATCCAACGACGCCCAACAACTTTCACCAGGTCGTCGGTCCACCTAGTGGGGGGGCGTCCTACACTCCGTCGTCCGATACGTGGTCGCCACTTGAGAACCTTTCTTCCCCAGCGGTTGTCGGTTCGTCGAGCGAATTGGACTGCCCATTGCCACTTCAGCGTGCTAATTCTTGGTGCTATGTCGGTTACACTGGTTCTTCTGCGGATTTCCGTATGCCGGATTCTATCTCGCAGAGAATTCCCAAGCATAGCCAGCTCCATAGCACCCTGAGCGTCTTATCGCCCGGCGGACTGCTGCTGAAGCTGAGCGGCTTAAAGCCCGCTCCATAGCACCCCCAACCTTGTTATGAGGCCTACATTGAGGGACCACGTATCTGTCTAATGACAAAAAAAATACATTACCATCTTATGATGATAAGTACGTATATAAACTACGTTTCACTGAGAAATCAACATCATCACAGCCTATATAAGTCCCACTGGCAGCGCTCGAGCCTCCTCGGGTTACAAACACTACAAAATAGATTCATGCGACGGGCTAAGGGGGCACCGTGGTTCATTCGTAATGTCGATTTACACATCGATCTCGAACTATCGACCTTCAGACAGTATATGAAACGTTGCTCCCGGCACTACTTTGACTCTGCCATGACTCACTCCAACCCACTAGTGGTTGGGGCGGTAAACTACGTCCCCGTCATTTTCTTGATGAAGAAGATGACTTTATTACAATCGCCCAAGAAAGGGCTGACACCGCTCGCGCAGCGATAAGAAATAAAACTCCGCGGTATCGGCCTCGCCGTCGAGGTCGAATCCGCGCCGCGTAAAAGTCATTAAACTAAACGTGGGCACGCCGACTTTGTTATCAACGACGCCCCGAGCCGAGGCCGTTCCCCACAGAGGGAGCCCTCGGGCGATGTTCGTTTAACTTTCTTACCAGGTTGAGAGCCATCAGCGCTCACCCATAGTCCGGGCTAAGCTGTCAAGGTCATCTGCGACCAACAGCTATACACACACAAAAAAAAATAGCTCGAGCGTCCTCCATAATGGGAAAGAGATTGATACAATAGATATCATGCCGGTCAAACATCTTAGTATAGGGTCATATACCGAGTTTTCCATCTCTTGCCTAAATGTTATTTGCATTTTCAGGGAAAGTTGATGTCAGCCAGGCGAAAGATCTTAAAACTATTGCTAACACTTGCATTTGCACGTTGTACAAAAAGTACATATTGAATGCATTCCAAGTAATTGGAATAAGAGTAGGGTGACGATGATTCCTGACAATGCACAAGGAAAATGTAGTTGTGATAAATTGTAGTCTTACTACAATTGCATTTGCAGAAAAACATTCAACAGAATGTTGGCATAAAACTTAATCATTGTCATCTCAGTTCATATACATCTTAATGCTGATATCCGCCTCCACGATGGGAGGAAAAGATCTACCATACCATGTTGGTTAGACGTGTTGATAAAGGGTTTAATTTCGGGTTTAATTTCGAGTTTAATTTAGAGTCTACTTTCTCTTGGATAGTTATATCTACATATCAGTACCGTTAGTCGCCTTTTACGACACCCACGGGCAAAAAAGATTGTGAATTGTATTATTATTCGATCACCACACGTTTCTGTGTTTTTAAACGTTCATTTTCACAGGTAATGAAAAACGTCTATACAAGGCTGTGGTACGTCTAAATCGCAATACATTTGTTAAGATGACTGCATGCGGTATGTTCTTTATAGATAATACTATGCCTTTGAATTTAATGGCATTAATGACTAATTATATCATTATACAACTGCAATTTCATATACTGTGACGCATTTTTTTAATAAACTGAGAATATCTGGTTTGTATGATTTTTTTTGGTCCAGCCATAACATTTTATATTATACTAGCAACCCGCCCTCGCTTTGCTTCGGTTTTAGTCGTTTTACCCGCGTAGTTCCCGTTCCCGTGGTAATACCGGGATAAAATATAGCCTAGTTTACTCCCTGATATTATAGCTTTCCATTGGTGAAAGATTTTTTTAAATCGGTCCAGCCGTTTTGAAGATTATTCGGAACAAACAGACAGACAGACAGACACAGACATACAGACACAGACATACAGACACAGAGAGACAGACAGACAAAAAATTTTTAATCTGTATTTTAGGCATAGGTGTCGTGCAAATAACCGTGTGAGCATGAAAAAAGCCTATTATTTTGACATTACAAACAGACACTCCAATTTTATTTATTGGTATAGATTAAATAATGTCCTACCAAGGATTAAGCAGGTGCGGAGTTTACGAATACACCGAGTGGTACAACCGCCTGGCGGATAGAAGTTTCTCGAATCTTCTGCTATACTGTCCTAACGACGGTTGTAGAATCGAATACTTGTTAAAGTTTTTCCATATACTCCACATAGCTTGCAGAGACCAAACAATCAATTTCATATAAAAGGAGTCAATAAAAAAAATAACGGACAAATCCGCTGAGTTTCTTGCCGGTGCCTAATATAACCAAAGTTACTTCTTATACAGACAATTATCTGGTAGTAAAATATTATCAAAATCGGTCCAACCGTTTTGAAAATTACCTCAAACAGACAGACAGACAAAAAATGTTTAAACTGTATTTTAGGTATAGGTGTCGTGCAAATAACCGTGTGAGCATGAAAAAAAGCCCAGTAGGTATTTTGACACTTCAATTTAATTTTTTTTTTTATAGATGTATAGATAATAAAATAATAATAATAATTGAGTTAATCTAATACATACTTTAATATTATATTTAGAACTCTACCATCATCATTTATTTATGTTTATATATATGTAACTAGCAACCCGCCCTCACTTCACTTCGTTTTCAGTTGTCTTACCTGCGCAGTTCCCGTTCCCGTAGGAATACCGGGATAAAATAGATACAGCTCTGGGCTGACGTGTGGATATAGAGTTTTATTTCGAGCCTCTTCCAAAATAAGAGGGAAATTAAAGCACTATACTACGTCGGTTAGACGGTTTCTTTTTTTGTGTTCGTGTTTAGCTGTTAGCAGCAGATGTCTTTCACAGCATAGCCCGGACTATAGGTGAGCGCTGATGGCTCTCAACCCGGTGTCAGTTAGACGGCTTGGTAAAGGGTTTTATATCCAATTTTCCTTCTCTGACACAGATGTTATGTGTACATCATATTCCTTAGAATATTTCAACACACCCACGGGCAATATAGAAGGATGATAAGGGTGTTTTGAATTATATTCTTACTCCGTTACTTTGTGTTATGTTACGTTACGCTGTGTGGTAGCGGCTTCGAATACTACCAACCCTTGCTTTGCTCGTGGGTGTCGTAAAAGACGACTAAGAGCCCCAGATTGACCCGGACCAACTCCATCTGGTACCATTTGGGTCAACGATTACATTCCCAA
Source organism: Lymantria dispar (assembly GCA_032191425.1). Taxonomy (NCBI): domain Eukaryota; kingdom Metazoa; phylum Arthropoda; class Insecta; order Lepidoptera; family Erebidae; genus Lymantria; species Lymantria dispar. Next base: position 9,377,667 of record CM063463.1, on the reverse strand, counting down.
GGAGGGTTGACGTCAGGCAGGCGGCCGGTCATAAAAGTCATTGCCGATACTTTTTGCAATATGTCAAAACAGATGACATATTGCGTCGACCCCAAGTAATTGGGATAAGAGCAAGATGATGATGATGATGATGACTCCGTTACTGCAAGGAAATTATAGGTAGGTACATAGAAAAAAGTTCTTCCTAGAGTACATAATTATATATATATTCATCCGCGTGGTGATAGAGTAAGAATACAAATCACCACTCCCTATCTTGCCCGTGGGTGTCGCAAAAGACGACTAAGGGATATAATACGCGTATAACATCTATACAAGAGAAGGAAAACTCGAATTAAAACCCTATACCAACCTGTCTGAAAGCATGGTGTAGTGAGGTCAATTTCCCTTCTATTGTGGAGTAGGTTCGAGCCCAACACTGGGACGTTTATGAGCAGAAATGATGATAATGAATGATGACATATATTTATCAAGACGTCTGACCAGTGAAGTATAGTAGGTCAATAAATGATGATGATATAGAATAAATCCGTTGTCATTACATTACAAGTCCGTAAAACAAATAAATCCGAGCGGGCATACGTTATTTTGAATAAAAACATTATTTCTTTATTTTCCCTTATTTGTTTGTTGTTGTTTTTAGATCTTTCATGTTTTTAAAATGTATTATTTTCTGGTGTAAATATATAGATTTAAAACTGCGAAGTTTAGTGAAGTACAAATCTATGTTTAATAAATTATTTTATTGTGCCTGATACCTCGTTGAAAAATATGTAGTTGTAAACCTCACACATTAATTTATATTAAGAGAATGAAAGAGAAATACATGCTTACAATGTATTTTTAACACGAATCAAAAATGCGCGAGGCCATAATATTGTGCCCACCTCAACTTATGATGTAATAGAATACTACAGCGGTGATAACCGACGAGCCTCTAATGATGTCTCGTATATCAAGAATAAAACAAGTAAGAAAATAAATACATATGTGCAGTAATGCAATGTATGCAGTAAAAGAAAACCAAAATCATCGTGAAATATATCATATATCACATACTAATATACTAAAATACGGCTAGAAACACATACGTTGTGTGCAGCCGCACAGCCGTAAGTCGTAAAAGTTCAATAACATCTATTGTCAGCCGCGCGTACTATTGCATCGACATTATATGATTTGACGGTGACTATATAATTAGTATAAGTAATAATCTATATCAGAAAAATAATCTATGATAAAACATACAAATAACAGAAAAATAAGTTCAATTACAATGAAAAACTAAGATTATTAGGGCAAAAAAAGAAGCTAAAAAGAGACAGTACGTTCATCTGATTGTTAGTTACAAAGAATCCATAGATTAAAATAATTTGAGAAATAATAACAGTTGTAATCTGCATTTAAAATTTCATTGTATTCGTTTTTAATTTGAATTATGATAAGTTTAAGTAATTTTTTATAATACCCTCGTAGATTTTAAATATAATAAAAGAGATTGAAGTACATTCCAACAACGTGTTGCAGCAAACCTACAGCTACCTCAGCAAGCGGTAGTTCTATGTTTCTGAGTAAGCATCGGGTAAGTTAATGCCCTAGTTTTGTAGTTATTATTTTCTCAAGACTAGCTTGCTTCTCGCAAACATATGCTGGTTTTTATGTAAAACAGTAGCTAGATAGAGATACCTACGCACTGACATCTTCAAGAGATTTCCTTCGTTCAAAAATGGAGTAACATGTGAATGGCGTGAAATATCATAGTAAAAACGAGCGCAGGCATTCTGAAAATGCTGTATTAGCTTTCCGTCTTGGCTAATAAACACGCACCATAAATGGTGTTAGCCTAATTCAATTTGGATAGAATTAAAGATTCACATAAGATTACAGGTAAATCAACACTCAGATATGGGCGAATTCGGTAGAAATGTTTAAGACGATGAAGTTGCCCATCAAAAATTACCCAAAATGAGATTCAACCAAAGCCTTCTTAAAGATAGATCAAGTAAATAGTATAGGCACTTACTTGCCCCTAGCTTCGTCTAGGTACAATTCAGCACTGCGCCTGTCCCTCGGGTTTCTTTCAGTCATGGAATGCAGTAACGCCTTCAACTGCGGCTCGTCAGTACTGAGAGTCATGGTTGATGGACGATCTTCACCATTGCGATACGCTAATAGTCCAGGAAGATCGAGAGCTGGAGTCCCATCGTTCCAAAGTTCTAGTAGAGCACAACTGCAAGAAATTAATATGACTTATGTGACCACATTGTATACGTCAATACGGAAGGCTTGCGCAGCATCTACGCTTTTGTATCAGAACAGAACATTTGCAGAAATAGGCAAAACTAAAACCTGAAAAAAAGACAAGACCATGTAAAAAGTGTATATGTGTGTTTTTGACAAATGATCATTTGGTGTTTTTGCGAAAATTTTATGGCTGGGAACAACGGTCTCGTCAAAAACGGGACGTATGGTTAACGATACAGCATTTCACTATCCCCTATTTCAAATTGGGAATACAAAACCAGCTCAAGGACTACCAGAGTAATAGGCAATAGCGCTTTCCTGAGATACTCAATCGCCAATCCGGGTGCCAAGGGTATGTTATTGGAAGAATAGAATGATCGGAGCGTAAAACCCACGCTAATAAAGACAGAAATCATAAACGGGGGCGCTAATCATTCCCTTTTGCACATTATGTCTTGTCTTTACTCGCACCCTTCACAGCTTTTCTGCTAGTGATGGAGAACATCATTTCAGCCTATTGCCGTCCACTGCTGGACGTAGGCCTCCCTCATGTTGCGCCACAATGTGTGGTCCTGTGCCGCCTGCATCCAACGACGCCCAGCAACTTTCACTAGGTCATTGGTCCACCTTGTGGGGGGCGTCCTACACTGCGTCGTCCGATACGTGGTCGCCACTCGACAACCTTTCTTCCCCAGCGGTTGTCGATTCGTCGAGCGATGTGTCCTGCCCATTGCCACTTCAGCGTGCTAATTCTTCGTGCTATGTCGGTTACACCCGTTCTTCTGCGGATTTCCGTATTCCGGATTCTATCTCGCAGAGAAATCCCGAGCATAGCCCGCTCCATAGCACGCTGAGCGACTTTGAGCCTTGATACAGAGCTTTGAGCCTTGATGCCTACATTTAGGGACCACGTTTCCGTGCCGTAAGTCATCACTGGTAACACGCACTGGTCGTATGGAGAACATATCAAAGACGAACGTGTGACCTTGATTACAAAAACTCGCAGACAGCCAAGTAGACCCCCGTACTGTATCCATACACTCTTTATTCCAATCCTCACTAATATTATAAATGCGAAAGTAAGTTTGTTTGTTTGTTACGCTTTCACGGTTAAACCACAGAACCAATTTCAAAAATTCTTTCACCAATGGAAAGCTATAATATCAGGGAGTAACATAGGCTATATTTTATCCCGTTATTCCCACGGGAACGAGCTCTGCGCAGAGAAGACAAATAAAAACGAAGCGAAGTGAGGGCGGGTTGCTAGTTACATATACAGGTGTATCAGGTTATGAGGCAACTGGTCAAACGGGAGGTAGGCAATGGTGATAGAAACCAATAAAAAAAATTTGAAGGAAAAATATCGATTCGTTAATGAATTAGAGACATGTAAAGTTTTCAATTTTGTCATTGTTTTTCGTTTAAATCTGATTGAAATTCATAAAGTCAGTGATACTTAATCTGCAACATATTCCTACGGGTACGGCAACTACGCGGGTAAGGCGACTGAAAGCGAAGCGAGGGCGGGTTGCTAGTAATTAATAAATTACAACTATAGATAGGCTTCTTCAGGAAAGAATATGTCAAAATCGTCTCGCTTGGTGGGCGAGTTAAGGAAAGACAAGACAAACATATTAGGTTCTATGAAATCCAGGGCATGCGGCTTCGTTCGCTTAAAATGTAAGTTACCCAAGATGAATCAAGAGAAATGAGAATGAATTTTATCAAAATTCGTTCAACAGATTATGCTTGATTGAATGAAAAAAAGTTAAACTGAACTATTATCCTGAGATGTGAATATTACCGGGATAAAGGGTTCTATATGTTATCCAGGGTGTTAGCTATCTCTATGCAAAATTTTATTAATATTGGTCCAGCAGTTCCAGCGTGAAAAGTAACAAACATACACACTAGTAGTGGGTCGTCGACGATTTTACAGTCGACGCAACGAGACCGTTTATCGTCGATGGTAAACTAGTTGAATAAACAGTCTAATTTTCGACTAGTTTACGTCGTAGACGCTTAGACAAGACGAGACGTTTAGTTTATATTATGACGTACGTTGATCGTCCATTGGTAAAGGACAACGAAACTTCAACGAATTTTATTAGACAACAGTTTCATTGTAAAATATACATTGACGCTTCAATATGTAATGATAGTCCCATCACATGATAGCAGAGTTCAATGAATTGCAATCAATCTATCTATGCGTTATGATTTCGGCTCAACTCACGCCTACGGGCGGTGAGGTTTGCGGGGCGGGTAAAAAGCGTAGCGAGCCGTGCGAGCGCGCGTGCATCTCGTCTTCCAAGTTCGGGCCGATTCGGGCGCTTTCGAATAGTCGCAAGTCGTCGCGTTCGTGTCATTCGTTGATACGACGCGCGACGACCGTTTCGCGAAGCCGTTCATACGTAAACATGTTTATCAGTCAACTATAAACTGGTTTATTAGTTCACGGCAAAGAAACAGTCGAAAAAAACTGTTCGTTTATTCAACGACCACCACTAATACACACTCGCAAACTTTCGCCTTTATGATATAAATAATGTGATGTGATAGTGTGATGTGATGTGAAATGTGTGATACAATAGTGTGATAGTCGTATCACAATAGGTAATGCATAATATGAGTATAACTTACCCAGCCGAAAATATATCCATGCTAGGTACTAGCTCACCAACTTTACATGGGGACTCGCTCAACAACAAACCACCAGATTTATCGTCACTCTACAACAAAGAATATATCATTATTAAACATACTATTCAGTCAGGAGTACTTAATATCTATATATTGCGAGGAGTGCTCCGAGGAACTGTTTGAGTTGGTACCACCGTCACCATTCTACCAACGTACCACTCGACATCGTAGCAGAGTTCATCCATTTCACCTGGAAACGTTATGGTCTTCAACTGTACGTTTCCAGCGTTCATTTCTCCTACGTACGTGCAGGCTCTGGAATGAACTACCTGCTGCTGTGTTTCCCGAGCGCTATGACATGTCCTTCTTTAAACGAGGTTTAAGAAGAGTATTTCCTTCACGGTAGGCAATGGCCTGGCTGTGCCCCTGGTATCGCAAAGGTCCATGTGCGGCAGTATCACTTATCATCAGGTGTGCTGCTTGCTCGTTTGCCACCGTTGGCAATAAAAAAAAATATATTAATACGTGAAGCAAAAACTTTGTACGCCTTTTTACGAAAATTACGTGTATGGACAAGTATGAAATTTGGCACAGTTGAAGTATACAGGATGTATCAGGTTATGGGGCAACTATTCGAGTATGTTGTAGTTTAAGGGTCATAGAACGTAAATAGAATGTACATTACACAAAAAACAATATAACATAAAAGTTATAGTGATTACAAAAAATGTGTCTAAGAGTCTATGCCTTAAATGTTACGTATTATGTAGGCATGTACGGACAGAATACATGTAGGCATGTAAAGCTTCGACAGTATAATTTAATTCATTCATACCGAGAATTGCGCAATCGCTTCAATAACAGCGTAGGTACAAACGCGAGCCGTCAACGGTCATAGGCCGATCAGCTGTTTTAAAGCGAAGTTTGTCTTGCTTATGCGAACGTAATCATTGGTTTATTCAATTTCTAATGAACATTTAACAAAGTATGAATATGTTGCGTATTAAATATCATTGACTTTATACATTTCAATCAGATTTACACGAAAAAGCGATGACAAAATTGAAAACTTTACACGTTTCTAATTCATTAACGAATCGTCATTTTTCATTCAAATTTTTTTCATGGGTTCCTACCACTATTGCCTAGCTCCCTTTTGACCAGTTGCCCCATAACCTAATACACCCTGTATAATGAGAAGTACATAAAACTGAAATTTCGTATAATAATAGATTAGAGATACATTAAATTCATTAAAAAAGGCATTACGCACACTACCATACACATTAAAAGAAAATTGTGTAGCAGAAAAATTTATTTAAATGAATTATGTCCGAATTTCAACCACTAGCCGACCACCAGTATTATTAAATTGTGGTGACTAAGTAAGAATACAATTTATCAACCTGGTTCTTGAACGTGGGTGTAGTATAAGACGACTAAGGGATATCCTTCAACATTTCAGTTCATATACGTCCCACTGTTGGGCTCGAGCATCCACACCGGGGGAAAGGAGATTGACCCACTATATATCAGGATGGTTAGACGGGGATAGGATTTTCTTACGAGTCCGTCTTGCATATGCAATTGCATTTTATATGCATACTAGTTTTTGCTCGCGACTTCGTCCGCGTGGTATAGATACTTTGGCTAGCGCTAACTTTAACTTAACACTTTGTTTACTTAGAAGGTAAAACTATTTTGTAATAATACGATTCTATCACACATGATTTTTGCTAAAATTTAGCTGTTTACGCAGCGGAAATTCTTAAAAGAAAAAAAAAATACCCCGATTTTGTAACATTCTTCATTGGTGGCTAAGACCAACAGGAGCTCCGCTCCTGTATTAGCGTAATGATATACAGCCTATAGCCTTCCTCGGTAAATGGGCTTCTAACACTGAAAGATTTTTTCAAATCAGACCAGTAGTTCCCGAGATTAGCCCGTTCAAACAAACAAACTCTTCAGCTTTATATACATACTAGCAACCCGCCCTCGCTTCGCTTCGGTTATAGGTTATAGTCGTTTTACCCGCGTAGTTCCCGTTCCCGTGGGAATACCGGGATAAAATATAGCCTAATTTACGCCCTGATATTATAGCTTTCCATTGGTGAAAGAATTTTTGAAATCGGTTCAGCCGTTTTGAAGATTACCCGGAACAAACAGACAGACAAAAATTTTTTAATTGCTATTTTAGGCATAGGTGTCGTGCAAATAAACGTGTGAGCATGAAAAAAGCCTATTATTTTGACATTACAAACAGACACTCCAATTTTATTTATTGGTATAGATTAATATAGATTTAATCCCTTAATTCCCGTAACCTCTTTGCGATACCCACGGGCAAAATGGGAGGTAGTAAATTGTATCCTTACCATGTGAAAAAATGTACTTACCATAGTTCTACTGTGTGGATCTGGCGCCCTCACAAATCTTTCAGGAGCTACATAGCAGAGACGCCTTCGTGAAGTGTCGAAGAAATAGCTGAAGTCAGCTGGATTGTCGTCCGGTAAGAATGTTGGTTTGAATGAAGCGATATCAGTTAATAACACCCATAGCCAGGACGTTACCATAATGTTCTCCAGCTGAAAGTATTAAAGTATTTTCTTAACACTTATTCGTTGAAATGATAGGAGAAAATACAAACTTCATAGATTTTTGTTACACTATGTGACGTAATGATTTCTGATGTTTACGCGAGCATTACACATAGTAAATAAAACTATTTTACGGATTTTATCGCGTTTGTATTTGATTTTTGATTGCCCGACGTTTCGAACACTGAAATGGTCACGGGCGGATCATAAACGCAACGCATGAACGAATGTAAAATGTTCGAAACATCGGACAATCAAGAATCAAATACAAACGCGATAAAAGCCGTAAAATAGTTTTATTTACAATGTGTAATGCTCGCGTAAACATCAGAAATCAATACGTCATTATCTTGTAAATAACAAGATGTGACGTAAAAAATCCAATCGCGTCAAGCTACGTTAGGCGTCTATTTTATCACAGCAGGGCAAGGCTGGTAGGATCGGGCCGACTACTGACGACAAGTCACCCTGCACCGGTGGTCGGCCCAACGACGAAGGCGACGTGACACGGGTGGGTTACGGGGCCGTGCGCCGCCCCTCTGTCGCCCCGGACGGAGCCGGGCGGCGGGTGTGATGATCGTAACCCACCCCAAAAAAAAAATGCCTGGTAGCATAATTACAGTGGCACATTGATTTATTTTTAAGAAAACTTATTTGATTGTATGAAAATCAGTCCGCCCGTGAACATGAACGCTGAAAAGTGTTCTGTAGGTCGGGCAATCCAAAACCAAATACAAACGCGATAAAATCCGTAAACATATTATTATTTATAAATGTGCAATACTCGCGTGTTATTTAAGATATCAAATGTGCGAAGTAGACGCAGAGATCGTGTGCTGATTCTGGATTTCAAATAGTTGAAATAGCTATTTAAATCTATACATTTATTTCATACGACCATAAAACTATGCCGATTAGTTTGGTCACCATGGTATAAGGTAATTAGACCTTTGCTAGCAGCTCTGTAAGGATTTAGAAATATGAGTGAATAAATTACCTTTATATCACCATGACAGATGCCCAGTTTATGCATGCGATGCAAAGCATACAATACTTGGAAGGTTATCCATTTCTTTTCTAATACAGTGAGAAATGGTCTCGTTGACATCCGATCATAGACGCTGCACTTACAATATTCCCGCATAAGCAGACCAGCTTTATCAGTCAGCTGAAATTAAAAAAAGTTTGGGTAATCCAAAAGTGCACGCCTCATAACGCTCAATACATTCATATAAAAAAATATAAACAATTATTTTAAAATTTTGCGGCTTTCCCGACACAACAGGGAGACGTTGCAAATTCGTTGTAATCATATGCATATAAGAAAATCCATGTCTACATTGAATAAATTGATATTTGTTTTTTACGAGCGTAAATGTGGATGTGTGCAGATGTGGCAGTCAGTTTACACTAAATAAAATAAGTACACTTTAGAAATATCGAAAATGTTAAAACAGGTGTTTTTGTAGACTTGCTTATATTCATATTACACAAAAAGCGCAATAAGAATACAATAAAAATGTTCAGTACTCGCCATTTCTTAATTCCATTAGAGCACTACCTCATGCTTCGTGTTGAGGCGTGCAATTGAAATTCGCAACTGCTATAAAACTTGCAAATATCAGATTCGATAATTATATTACAATGGATAAAAGGAAATCAATAGACTATTTTACAAAGGTCTTGATTTCGATCGTAGTCTGTGGCATCTTGCCGAAACATACACATCTTGTCTAACTTTTTTATAAATGTCATAAAAGTTCACTGTTAAGGCATATAAGCAGATGAGATATTTATGACAGTGAGTTAAATTCAATCACTTTGTTGAAGAGACAAACAACAAAAGATACTAATAGATACATTAAGAGTTGGAATACTTACAATAACCCTTTGAAAAGGCAAACAGTTAAATGCAGAAACCAGCTGTTCTTTAATCTTCAGGATCCTCTCTTTGTGTTCAGTCAGTGGCAATGATGGATCATGAACGGCAAACACTTTCACCACCACTAGACCTTCACGGGAACGGGCACGTGCCACCTTGAGGAATCTAGTAGAGCCGAGGCTGTAATAAAAGCATACAATATATATCAAGACTAACTGATATTGAGAATTATTAATTTCAACCTACTCACTAAATGTAATTATGTGAAACATCTATGGGTGAGGGCGAGCCTGATCGTGGCGTGGCGTTATTAACGCCACGCTACGCGGTAGAATCTTATTTTAACGATTAAATAAATATCAGGATATGTATATCAACATGTGTGTAACGAAACCATAGCGCGTTTTAGAATTTTGTACAACGCTTTCTAGAGAGTTTAGAATAAATTATTAACCTAAACACATACCTACTTATAGTGTATACTAATGAAAATAAACATTTATTGAATAAAACTCATCATTTTCTGGAAAAACAATCACATTATTTTATTAATACTTTATGCCGCATTAGTGCCTCTCGTAATTTGTTCCTTTATGCATATATGTATATGTACTTGTTTTATAAATTAGTTTATAATTCTCTAACTTCATAACATAAGTATACCATACTTACATTCACCTACGAAAACTAGACAACCGTTTTTTTTTTTTGATGTGAAACATCTATAGGCGAGGTTGACCGCGATCGTCGCGTGGCGATTAACGCCACACCTCGCGGTCCCCTATTAATTTACTTTAATTTTTTTTTTGTGTGACTTAGTTGTTAGCCTCAGATGGCTGTGACAACTTTACCCGGACTGGTGGGTGAGCGCTGAGGGCTCTCAACCCGTTGATTACTTTAAAATAACTTTAAAATATATTTTTTTTTGTGTGACTTAGTTGTTAGCCTCAGATGGCTGTGACAACTTTACCCGGACTGGTGGGTGAGCGCTGAGGGCTCTCAACCCGTGGGCTTTAAAATAAGTATTTGGATACATATATCTACATTTTTGTAACGAAACCATGGTGCGATTTAAAATTGACGACGATTTGTACAACGCCATCTAGTGAACTCAAAGTAAATTGTTACCTATAATGTATACTAATGAAAATAAATGTTTATTGAATAAAAATCATCATTTTCTGAAAAAGAATCGTAACTTTATTTTTATTAGTACTTTATGTTATATTAATACCTGTCGTAATCTGTTCTATTATGCATATATACTTGTTCTATAAAATAATGTATAATTCTCTAACTTCCTAACATAATTATACCATACCTACTTTATTTTCACGTACGAAAACTAGATAACGGCTTTTTATAGGCTTTTTATTAGTTTCAGCTGTATATTTATTTGTTTATATGTCACCAACTCCTAGGAATTGGATTTTGACCCACTTTAAACAGATTTCATTTAAAATTTGTAGATTTAACGAGGTACTCAATGACGATAAAATAATTTAGATAGCTTGTTTTATTATCATCACAGGATTAGTAGAGATTTCTTTATAAAATATATTTTGTATTTGAGATCTACGCTTAGCTCGATAGATGTTACCATTTCTATTTTTTATGTTTATGTTACATTTTTATATTGAACTAGCAACCCGCCCTCGCTTCGCTTCGGTTTTAGTCGTTTTACCCGCGTAATTCCCGTTCCCGTGGCAATACCGGGATAAAATATAGCCTAGTTTACGCCCTGATATTATAGCTTTCCATTGGTGAAAGAATTTTTGAAATCGGTCCAGCTGTTTTGAAGATTACCCGGAACAAACAGACAGACAGACAAAAATTTTTAAATCTGTATTTTAGGCATAGGTGTCGTGCAAATAACCGTGTGAACATGAAAAAAGCCTATTATTTTGACATTACAAACAGACACTACAATTTTATTTATTGGTATAGATTGACGCAACTCTTGACCCACCTTAAACAGATTTCATATAAAAGTAGACTTAACAAGGTACCCAATGACGATAAAATAATTTAGATAGCTTGTCTTATTATCATCACAGGATTAGAGATTTCTTTATAAAATATATTTTGTAGTTGAGATTTAGGCTTGGCTCGATAGATGTCGCTAATTCGATCTTCTAATTTCTACATGGAACTTTTTTATGTAATTTCAAACTTACCAAAAAAAACGCTCATCTCAACCACCCCGCCAAGAATGTATCCGATATATTAATAAAACTGTTGTGCTTCACGAACAACTACTTTTATTACACAGATTATACAATCTTCTTAAGTTGCACAGATAATGTTAACTTATTATTAAGTAGTACATATTTTGATATACTATTAATACCCCCACTATATCAAAATATAAAAACATCACTTTTGTTGTATTCCTAAATCCATCCGACGTCCTCGTCACGTCCTCGACGAAAAGGACGACAATATCACACTCGCTCAATAAAGAGCCTACACGGCCCGCGAGGCCTTAACAAATAAATATCCGCGGTTCCGCCCTCGCCGTTGAGGTGCGAAACCGCGCCGCGCAAAAGTCACGACTAAAAACATGGGCACGCCCACTTTGCCTCCAGCGACGCCCCAAGCCGAGGTCCGTTCCCCACAGGGGGAGCCCTTGGGCGATGTCGCTTAGCATACTTTTCTCCGGGTTGAGAGCCCTCAGCGCTCACCCATAGTCCGCGTCAAGCTGTCAAGGCCATCTGCGGCCAACAGCTGTACACACACAAAAAAAAAAAAAAAATTGTATTCCTAAAAGTTTCAAAAATATACAATGTTTTACATGACACAAAGATTTCGTCAGAATATCTGCAGGCATATTTGCAGTTTCTAAGTATTCGACTTTAACAATATTATTATTAATACATTCACGAGCAAAATGATACTTAATGTCTATGTGTTTAGATCTATTGTGAAAGACAGGATTATACAATAGTTTGTGAGCAGTCTGATTGTCATTAAAAATTACAATACACTGTAGAACACCAGCTGTCAATTCATTATTTAAATTTCTTAGATAAATGGCCTCCCTGCAACATTCTGATACTCCTATATACTCAGCCTCAGTGCTTGATAATGCAATGTTCGTTTGTTTTTTACTCCCTCAAGATCTATAAATACTCGATGCTTTGAAAACGATTCGATTGTTAAGTATCGATACTTTTCAATTGATACTGATTATTGTCCTTCGATACTAATACTCATTAGTTCGATAGATGTCGCTATTTTTGTTTCCTAGATCACACTTTCTTAGCCGATCACTTTGAACTACGTAGAAGTGTGTGAGGGAGAAGGAGCGACCCTATGTTATTCATAAGCGACTGTGTGAAGTATCATTGCTGTGTAATATTTCAAATAATAATAGAAATTGTATTATTTTATTCAATATTTTATGCCATATTAGTTCCTGTCGTAATCTATTATTTTATGTATATATACTTGTACAAAATAATTTCGATGTTTCACATCTGCCAGGCGTCCTGAGCGACGGCTCACTTTTTATAGGCTTTTATTAGTTTCAGCTGTACCTATATTTATTTGTTTGTATGTCACCGACTCCTAAGAATTGGATTTTGACTCACTTTAAACAGATTTCATTTAAAATTTGTAGACTTAATAAGGACTAATGACAATAAAATAATTGAAATAGCTTGTCTTATCATCATTACAGGATTAGAGATTTCTTTATAAAATATATTGTAGCTGAGAATTGACCGTGGCTCGATAGATGTCGCTGTTTCTGTGTTCTGCATCGTACTTTTTGAACAGACTACTTTGAACTACGTAGTAGTGTGTTGCATTCGATACTAGTATTAGACTAGTACTACTAGTATAGTACTAGTCTAATAGTTGTTCGTTTTATCTGTTCGTTTATGCATATATACTTGTACAAAATAATTTCGATATTTCACATCTACCAGGCGTCCTGTCTGATCGTGTCTGAACGTGTCTGGTCGTATCTGATCGTGTCTGGTCGTGTCTGATCGTGTCTCATCGTGTCTGATCCTGTCTGGTCGTGTCTCATCGTGTCTGATCGTGTTTGAACGTGTCTGGTCATGTCTCATCCTGTCTGATCGTGTCTGAACCTGTCAGGACGAGCCTGATCGTGTCTCATCGTGTCTGGTCGTGTCTGATCGTGTCCAATCGTGTCTGATCGTGTCCCATCGTGCCACATTGTGTCTGATCGTATCCGAACCTGTCCAGACGTGCCTGATCGTGTCTGAAACTGTCTCATAGTGTCTGATCCTGTCTGGTCATGTCTCATCGTGTCTCATTCTGTCTGAACCTGTCAGGACGAGTCTGATCGTGTACCATCGTGTCTAATCGTGTCTGATCATGTCTCATCTTGTCTTATCGTGTCTGATCGTGTCTGAACATGTCTAGTCATGTCTCATCGTGTCTTATCGTGTCTGATCGTGTCTGAACATGTCTAGTCATGTCTCATCGTGTCTCACTCTGTCGGATCGTGTCAGATCATGTCTAATCGTGTCCCATCGTGTCTCATCATGTCTGATCGTGTCTGAGCCTGTCTGGACGTGTCTGATCGTGTCTCATCGTTTTTGGCAGTGTCTGAACGTGTCTGGTTTTGTCTGATCGTATCTCAACGTGTCTGAATTTAGTTGGTTGTGTCTGATCGTATCTCATCTTGTCTCATTGTGTCTGTACCTGTCTGGACGTGTCTAATCATGTCTAATCCGGTCTGGTCGTATCTGATCTTGTCTCGTCACGTCTGATCGTGTCTGAACATATCTGGACGTATCTCATCGTGTCTCATCCTGTCTGATCGTGTCTGAACGTGTCTGGTCGTGTCTGATCTTGCCTCATCTTGTCTGATCGTGTCTTAACGTGTCTGGACGTGTCTGATCGTGTCTATTAGTGTCTCATCGTGTCTGGTCATGTGTCACCGTGTCTCACCCTGTCGGATCGTGTCAGATCATGTATGATCATGTCCCATCGTGTCTCATCGTGTCTAACCGTGTCTGAGCCTATCTGAACGTGTCTGATCGTGTCTCATCGTGTTTGGCAGTGTCTGAACGTGTCTGGTCTTGTCTGATCGTATCTCAACGTGTCTCATCGTGTCTGTACCTATCTGGACGTGTCTAATCCGGTCTGGTCGTGTCTGATCTTGTCTCGTCGTGTCTGATCCTGTCTGAACATGTCTGGACGTGTCTCATCCTGTCTGATCGTGTCTGAGCGTGCCTGGTCGTGTCTGATACTGTCTCATCTTGTCTGATCCTGTCTGGACGTGTCTGATCGTGTCTATTAGTGTCTCATCGTGTCTGACCCTGTTTCATCGTGTCTCATCTTGTCTGATAGTGTCAGAACCTGTCAGGACGAGTCTGATCGTGTCTCATCTTATCTTATAGTGTCTGATCGTGTCTGAACGTGGCTGGACGTGTCTCATTACATCTGATCATGTCTAGACGTGTCTGATCGTGTCTCGTAGTGTCTCAACATGTCTGATCGTGTCTGAACCTGTCTGGACGTGTATGGTTGTATCTGATCGTGTTTAAACGAGTCTTTTCGTGTCTGATCGTATCTCATCTTGTCTTATCGTGTCTGATCGTGTCTCATCGTGTCTGATCGTGTCTAATCGTGTCTGAACGTATCTGAACGTATCTCATCGTGTTTGGCAGTGTCTGAACGGGTCTGGTCTTGTCTGATCATGTCTCATTGTGTCTGAACGAATGACCAGAAGTCTCTCCGCCGCTCCAGTGACTCCAATCTGTCTGTAAGATTAGGATCCCCGACGATTCTCTCGACTTCAGACACAAGTTGAACCCTTCTTTCCTGTCTACTGCGAGGCACATTTCGTTGCTCGGTGTACCGCTCGTCACCTATGCTGTTATCCGCATAGCAACGCATATTCTCGGTGGAGATCATGTCGATGATATGCGGGATAAACGGAGAGAGTACCAAGCCTTGTGGTACACCAGCATTAATGGTAATGGTAACGGAGCAGGAACCATATACGACGACTTTTATACTCCAACTCGGGGATTCCGTATGTTGGTAACTTCGATACAAGCGCCCTGTGCTAGACCCTATCGAACGCCTTTGCGATATTTAGGCTGAATGCTAGCGCCTTACCCTTGCCCTCCAAGGCAGACAACGGTGTGTGAGGTACACAGAAGATCACCAGACGATCGGTCACGACGAAAGCCGTATTGGCGATCCTCAAGGTACTGCAGAAGCTGGCGGTTTATAATTTTCTCCATTATCTTGGAGAGCAAGGATGTTATCGCAATTGGCCTATTATTCGATGGATCAGACCGATCTCCCCTTTTAGGGATCGGGTGGTCATGGACTACCTTCCACGAAAACGGAACCCTTAGCTACGTAGAAAAGTCGGTGTAGGCGCCTGAGAATGGGAGTCAATTCAGGGGCGCACGTCTTTAGGACCACTGCAAGGATGCCATCCGACACACTCGACTTATAGACGTTTAAAAGCCGCAGCTGCTGCCTGACCACTCCGTTCATGATGCGGATTTCGGGAAACGAGCTTTCACATCGTGGGATGGTAGGTGGTGTGGCAGCTCCAACGTTCAAAATCGAGTTGCAGGCAAAGAATTGACCTAGAAGATCGGGCTTCTCCTTTGCGCTGTAGGCCAGATTGCCATCATGTTTCTGCAATCGAAGGAGATTGGGCTGGCAGAAGTTGCCTTGGGCAGCCTGGGTGAGCGACCAGAATGCACGACTCCCAGCAGGATAGCTTTGCAGTTGCTCACAAATTAACATGTTCGCCTTGGCTCTGGCAATAATTTTCTTACTAGATTTAGAAGCAGCTTTTAATTTTCGCTTCGCCTCTGATGCATTCGGGTCCTGACATTTTTGGGCTCTATTCTAGGCCCGTTATGTGGACCGCTTCTGGCATGCAACCTTCCTGCAGGTTTTGTTTTGGTGTTGGGATGAATTCTATCTCCGTAATAACCGCATCAGTAATGTGGTCCGCACAGACGTCAGGGTGCCCAGAGGCGAAGCAAAGACGCTTCCATGGGTAGGATATGTAAAACTCGCGGCGTTCATCCTAATCTGCTAACTTATATTGCCAGACTCTGCGAGTCCCAGTCGTCGTAGAGCGACTAGGCCTTACAAAAGGGACTCTACTACGAACCAAGCAGTGGTCAGAAGACCCAAGTGGGACCTCGACCACTACCCGGTATCCGTGCTAGTGTGTAGTCAGCAGAAGATCCAGTAAAGAAGACTCATGGCTCTCAATATTTGGGACACGGGTGAGTTGTGTTGAGAGACTATATGGGAGCCAAGACCAAGCCAATAGGCCAAGACCATATTGGAGAGATGTCGACCCTGGTCGTCATTTTTTTTTTTTTATTGCAAACGGTGGCAAACGACCAAACAGTACACCTGATGGTAAGTGTTGCTGCCGCTCATGGACCTTTACAAGGCCGCTGCCTACCGCGAAGAAAGTGAAGGGAGTGTGAATGCGTGCATTGAGGCTCGGTGATACCAAGGGCACCACCAAAACCCTCCACACGCAAACACCCTCAGAAAGTTGGGCTTCCGGCTCTCTTGCTCACCGAACGAAGCGCAGTAACAAATCGCTACTACTCAGACGTCGATTTTCTGCGAGAGTGTGGTACTGCCCCGGACGGACCGACCCGCGGCTGTAGACAGATAACTGTCGACAGTGTGGTCCTACCACTCGTTGAGTCCTACCACTCAGTGAATTGGGACTCCAGCTATTCTTTATGATGAGCATTGAAATCTCCAAGAACTTCGGTGATGGACACTGCTCCAACATTTCGTCAATCTCCCATTGGACGTTCTCAAATGACTGAATTGACCTCGGATCAATGCCATGGGACCTGTAGAGGCACGCTACTCGAGGGCCCGAAGGCGGCGGCAACAGATATCGACCCGAATGAATGCGCATACCCCGGCTTTACGACAGAAGGTGTGCTCCAACTCGTAGCTGGGGTAATTTGGGTACGAAATGTCATCCGGAGCACCTATGCAGACAGGTCTCCGTTAAAAAGAGCAGGGCTGACCGCGCCATCTCGAGTTGACGGTGGACGACGTCGAGGTTGCTATGTAGACCCCTGATACTGCAAAAATTCATATCAAATGTGGATATGGGGACCATCTTAATTATAATTCTCTTTTTAATTATCTTTTTCATGGGTGTGTGAAGGAGAGGAAGGGAGGCAGAAGAGGAAGGGAGTGTGAATATGTACACATAATTTGGTTGGGTGATACCAAAAAAACAAAAAGGACGAGGCGTAGTGCATGGTTGAGGGGTGAGTTTTGTGAGGAACTGGCACGAAGAACAAAAGGCCCCGATAGCAATTAGAGAACCTTTTTTTCCCAATGGTTGTCGGTTCGACGAGCGATGTGACCTGCCCATTGCCATTCCTGCAGGCTATGTCGGTTACATCCATTCTTCTACGGATTTCCATATTCTGGATTTTATCACGTAGAGAAATACCGAGCATAACACTCTCCATAGCATGTTGAGCGACTTAGAGCCTTTTTTATGAGACCGACATTTGAATATACAATAATTAGCAAATATTATAGTAAACTAGTTCTAGGTAGCACTCATGGCAGCTTTGAATACCACTAACCAAAAATTTGCCATCCATCTGGGCCAACTCCATCTAAAGTCATTTGATTTGGATGACAATTACATTCCAATGAGGGTAGAAATTAAGCAGGCAATAAGTCATAAAACGATTGCCAAACCTCTTGCAATATGTGAGTAAGACTACATGTTAAGTCGACCCCAAATAATTGGCATAAAAGTAGGATGATTACAATGAAACTAGATCTCAAGGGTAGAATTCTGTAATTTCATCTACTGCCCTTTTTTAGGGCACACATATAAATTAAAATTATTGATAATCTAGCTTAAAAATGTTGACTACAAATGTTTTATTATAGCAAAGTAATAATATTTTTTAGGTGAAGAAAGAAGCCTAGACAAATACATAAAACAGGAGAAATTCTTACCTCTGATCAAATGTTAAATCTACATGATCGCTCAGATAATGTTCTACAGGATAAATTTGTGACGGAGCAACACCTACGAGTTGATTACCCATATTGTGTTAAGCAAATTCGAAAAGAAATTGCGTTTATCACATAAGCAGATTATTCAGCAAATAAGTTTGTACTTAAAACACTGTCACTGCAGAATAATTAGACCTAAAACATTTAAATATTTGGCTTCTATTTTTATCTAAGGTTCAATTTCCTCACAAAATTAGAAAAATAAAAAAAATGTTTATATCATTCAAAACAAAGTAAAATTTACACTTTACAGATGTTTCTTGGTTGACAGATAGGGATGCATCGATACCTATTGAGCACTCATGTGGTATCGATACTTTTCATTCGATTCTAGTATCAGTAGTAAATAACACTAGCATTCGATACTGAGAAGCATGAAAAGAGTTCATGATGAACCGATACACGGATGTATTTTTTCTAGACGTAGCAAAAGCGTTCGATAAAGTTTAGCAGGAGGACATAATTTACAAATTATAAACATTAATAATCCCAAAATATTGGAACGAAGTTCCTTACGGCAGGCTTGGTGGAGATAGGGATTTTGCTGCGCGACCAAACTGAAAAAAATGTGATAGTAAAACCGTAAGAAAATGAGCCGTAAGAAAAAGTGTGTGGAATAAAACCGTTAAATGAGACAAAGTACGAAGATAAATGTGATAGTATTTTGATGTGAAACATCGTTCAACCTACAATGTTTTGACCGCCGTATCTCAAAAACTATAAGTGCTAGACCATTTTTGATAGAAATTTTGACCCCCCTTGAACCCAACATTGCCGCCCGGACTTCACCTACCCCCCATTAGAAACTTCCCTCCCTCCCTTCTTTTGATGTGAAACATCGTTCAACCTACAATTGTTTTGACCGCCGTATCTCAAAAACTATAAGTGCTAAACCATTTTTGATAGAAATTTTGACCCCCCTTGCATCCTACATTGCCGCCCGGACTACCCCTACCCCCCATTAGAAACTTCCCTCTCCCCCTTTTTTGATGTGAAACATCATTCAAACCCCAAACTGCCATAAATCATCTGCCATAATCAAGTCATCTTTGACCGCAGGAACTCCGGATTTTTGACAAACCTCATAGAATTTTCAGTAGAACCGATTTATTACTAAAAAACCTAAATTTCAAGAGCCTACACCCAATAGTTTAGTCACAATAAATTTTATAATTGGAAACTAAGAATGTTCGGAACAAGAACACCAACTAAAAGAGCCCTGAATTTTGATTTTTCTTGTAAATTGTGTCGATTCTACATTAGCCGAAGGAACTTCGTTCCTACCTGGTGTCCCACGACACCACATTTCTTTTTTTAATTTTTCGCTTAAAGTTTTTATCAGGTAGAGAACCCTCAGCGCTCACCCCTAGTTCGGGCTAAGCTGTAAAAGCCATCTTCGGCTAACAGCTATACACACAAAAAAAAACTTGGTACTAGTATCGCATGAAAAGAATGGTATCGGTATCGAATGAACAGTGTAGTGTCGATTTGGTAGGTTTCGTAATGGTATTACGGTGGAGAACTCGTTTTTATTGCGGGGTTCTCGTGGTGAGCTTTAAATCGGAGTAGTAAATGGTAACTTATCATCAATTTTATGCCATCCAAATTTTCAGTTCCTAATAACTTGGAACGAAATGGGATTATAAGAAATCACTTCCTCTTAGACTAACAAAAAAAATTTGAAAAAAGAAACATCACAATCCCGCAGGAACATATCTGATAAGCTGTATGAAAAGCACTCGATATTTCAAAAACGATTCAATACCGATACCAGTAAGTATCGAAACTTTTCAGTCGATACTGATTGAGGACAGATAGGTGACGACCATGGAAGTAATAAGTACTACGTACAACAGGAATGAGCTCTGTCAGTGCATCTTGCAGCTAAAACAAAGAAAATAAAACCTTATGTCAAGGACGTAAGAGTCTTGTCGCGTGCAAAATAAAAATGAAGCCGAGTGAGAAGGCAACCACTGTACCCTGTGTCCCCTTTTAACAGTGACTTAGAGTTGCCAGAGTCAAGTTGATTTCAATTATTTCGTTGTTGGTAGAAAAATAGGCGATTTATGTAATGTAATAAAGTAAAAACATTTACTTCTAAATTGTTTCTAAATATAAATAATAATTTATTACCGACATGTTAAACCAATATTATTTGTTGCTACGTGCAAAATCTTATTAACGCAAAAATGTTGCGATTGGCGTATAGGTTTTCTTTTATTTGTATGAAATATGGACACCTGACCTGACAACCCCACATGAAATTTTTAAACATAATTTGTGAATGAAGAATTACGGTGCCCATGCTATCCTAGTCCTAGTTCAAGAACAAATAACTTAAATACCTATGCATTTTTTATTCCTTTCGATATTAAAATTACTTTGTTGATGTGAAACATCTATAGGCGAGGGTGAGGGTGATCATCGCGTGGCGTTTAACGCCACGCCTCGCGGTCCCCTATTAATTAAATAATAAATAAATATTTGGATGCATATACCTACATTTTTGTAACGAAACCATAGTGCGATTTAAAATTTTGTACAGCGCCATCTAGTGATCTCAAAGTAAATTGTTACTTATAATGTATATTAATGAAAATAAATGTTTATTGAATAAAAATCATCATTTTTTGGAAAAAAATCGCGATATTTTATTAATACTTTATGCCTTAGTTTTATCGTATTAGTTCCTGTCGTAATCTAATGTTCTTTTATGCATATATACTTGTTTTATAAATTAATGTAAAATTCTCTAACTGAGTAATATAAATATACCAGTAGGTATGGTATTTAGTTTACTTTCAGCTACGAAAACTGGAGAACCGTTTTTTTATAGGCTTTTATTAGTTTCTGGTGTATATATATTTATTTCTTTGTATATTACCGACTTCATAGGAATTGGATTTTGACTCACTTTAAACAGTCAATTTTCATTTAAAAGTTGAAAATTTAAGGAGGACCATGACGTTAAAATTATTTAGATAGTTTGTCTTATTATCATTACAGGATTAAAAATTTCTTTATTAAATATATTGAAGCTGAGAGTTGGTCGTTAGCTCGATAAATGCCGCCATATCTGTTTCCTAAATCACACTCTTCGTGAGGAAAGAATGTCTGTGAACGGATGAAAGCATTTCATTTTTTATAGGTTTTTATTAGCTTCAGCTGTATATTTATTTGTTTGTATGTCACCAACTCCTTAAGAATTGGATTTTGACTCACTTTTTTGACTTTAAACAGCTTGTCTTATTGTCATATCAGGATTAGAGAGTTCTTTATAAAATATATTGTAGCTTAGAGTTCTTCGTTTGCTCGATAGATGGCGCTATTTCTGGTTTATAAATCGCAAATTATTTCAAGTTACGTTTTAGAAGGTTCATTTCGTTTGTACTAAATGACGTTACCATAAATATGAGTCGTAAAGTCAATTTTAAAATGTATAATTTATTCGATACGATACCTACCAAAAAGTACTTATTGACTAAAATATCGAAATCCAAATGTATCGGTATCGAAAGAAAAGTACTCAATACCTAAAGATAAAGTAAATAAAAGTACTCAATACTTTAAACAGTACGTTACTTATCTTTCGATACTATTCATGAGTTTAGTATCGATACTTTATATTCGATACCGTGTCTCTACTCGTACAAAATAGTTTCGATGTTTCACATCTGTCAGGCGTCCTGGGCGACGACTCACTTTTATTCAATTTCAGATTTCCTAAAGATCTTAATATTAGGGAAATATGGATAAATATATGCATGTATTATTTACCCATAGGTGGGCACAGTTAATCCAAAAATTAACTTCGTTAATCGTTAATTAAAATTTTAACTTCGTAAACGTTAAAGCGTTAAATTCGTGAAAATTTAACTCAAGTTAAAGTTAACGTTTAAAGTTAACCATTTAAGACTTACTATTTTTTACTTAGACTTAGGTATTATTTAGACTATGCTGTTTTCGTGCCTGTGTGATGACGGAGGAGTAAGGGTCGGTATACACGACAATAATATATCGTAGCGATTCAACTGCGCAGACAGTTTATGCAGTTTTATCTATAGTGTGTACGAAAATCGTCTTAGATTTTTCTGGTGGCGCAAACGATCGCGGTAGTTTCAAAATTATAAGTTGGAGCAATTGTTCAATTCGTTCGCAATGCTTGCTGTAGGTGCAAATCAACATATCGCAAGACTATCGCAAGAAGTAATAATATGTGGTGTGTGTCACGTGGACAGAGCAGCGCCTTGAACTTGACTAATGTATCGGACTAAAGTTAACGAAAGTTCAGTTTAACAGAAGTTAACAAGAGCGTTAACATTTTTTGAAGTTAACTTAAAAGTTAATCCGCTAACCAAAATAACGGATTAACGAGTTAATGCCCACCTCTGTATATACCATTGTATTATATAATATTTCGAATGGCATCACACTGGAACTATTAAAAAGCATGTTGTAAGATGTAATTTAATAGACAATCCCACTGATTTTCTTGCCGGGTCTTCTCAGTGCGGTCGCGTTCTGATCCGGTGGTAATTTTAAGAAAAATGTAAAAAAATGACAATATGTTAGTGCCCCCGCTGGGTTTATACATAATAAATGATTTGAATTTGAAAAATTGAAGCCGAGCGAGAGCTCAGTAAAAGGCTTATTACACTACACGATACTACAACCGCTAAATTGTGAAACCGCTCAAAAGCTCATTCCAGGAATGAGCTCTGTCGGTGCATCTTGCAGCTAAAACAAAGAAAATAAAACCTTTTGTCAAGTTTCAGTTTCAGATTTTAAACTGAACATTATTTATTATATTGCTGGACATATCGTGAATGGGATGATTGACAAAATTTCTTGTTCAACTTATCGTGTGGTGTTATTGGATCACAAGACCATAGATCACATCTACTGTGTCGACATATCACAATTTTCGGCATTTACTGCTTTTATTGATCGGGGAAAACTTAAGCATGTTTCCAGATTTGTATTTGAAATATTAAAGTACACTGAAAAACTGTTTATTACATTATCAAATCAATAATTAAAAACTTACATAAAAATAAAATTATCATCTATGTTGTCCAAGAATTTTATAGCAAACTACATACATTGTTAGATCCACCACATCCTCCTCAATCTATATTTGAAGATCCATATGATATTCAATTGGTGAAGGCGTTAGCGAATTCATATCTCAATTTACGCTTAACTCATAATGCAAAATTAGAATCAATGAAACATATGAGGAATAAGCTGGGTTTGAGGCAGAAACTTCACAAAACTGTTTTATTTAGCAATGTCTGATTTAGAATTTAACTTAAATGTAAACTTAACTGTTATTTTGTTACCTAATTAATTAAATATACCATAATAGGTAGTTTATCGTAATTTTATCACAGTCCAGCTGCATGTTGTGTCGTGTCTCACAAGCACCAGTCGGTAAGTACCTACCTATAGGACGCGAGTGTGAAAAGCAAGCAAAAACAGCATATGTATAGTGCCGCAAAGGGCAAATTTATCTTTAGCATCTTTAATTAAAATCCATCTGAAGCAATGATCTGCTGACGTCAGATCATAAATATTTTTTTATAATTATTATCCTTAAATCATATTTCAATATGTGACATGATTGATATTGACCATCGCCAGAGAGGGATAAAAGGTACAGTTACTGAGCTCTCGCTCGGCTTCAATTTTGCGACAACAGCTCATTCCTGTTGTACGTAGTACTTATTACTTTCATGGTGACAACCGATACACTATCGATTAAAAGTGTCGATATCTGGATGGTATCGTCCAACCCTATTGACAGAGTAAGTAATATGTCAATTAACTTTTTTTAGTTCGTTTCGGTCTCCGTCTGTTCAGTTAGCCAAAGAAAGTAAAGCTCATACAGCCAGATTCGCACAATTTTTTTTTATCAAGCTGTATATATATGTATATCTTAAATTGTAAGATGGTGCATGAGGACAAATGTATTGAATCGCCGCTATTTATGAGCTGTTTTGTACATACTGTTACAAATAATCATGAAGTTTTTTACAATCTATATGACAGTTCCGTTTTTTTATTTTCGGAATTAAAACGCAGATAAAGAAAAAATTTAATCATAATCTTCGCAGTTACAAACAATATTCGAATCATTTTCATAAAATATCTTACATTAAATTGAGGATTAAAACGTGTGGACGCAGGTCTGAATTAATATAACTATACTCTTTGAGTCTGAATTAATACGTCTGAAATTCAGACTGGGATTGACTAAATTTAGACTCTGAATTTAGTCACTCCATAGAATGGACGGTGAAAAACACAGCTCATCAAAAGTACTGTCATATTTTAGTTAAGCTTTATCTATGGTTCCTCAGTTCTATTAAATTCTCTTTCCTTCAACAAACAAGCATTCCACCCATTTTCATCATATTTGATATAGTTTGCAAATAATATTACAGAGATGTCTTCTAAAAGTGAGAAAGACCGAGCTAAACAGATTCAGGATAGATGTCAGAATATATTATTGCAAATGTTGAAGGATGAAGACAACAAATATTGTGTTGACTGCGATGCTAAAGGTACGCTGATTTTATTTTTTTTAATAGTTCCTAATCCTAGTTTCTGTCGAATTCACACTGTGTTTGCGTCATATACAGACTTTACGACTGTATCTTATTATGTTACGTCCATCCGCGAAAGTAATTTTGGTCCTTGAACTCAATTTTAAAACATAAATTTTTTTAAATGACTCATTATTTTCTCATAATAATAGTTATGCTATAGTCTCATATATTGTCAGTACTTCCGTGCTTTCGTTTCAGTCT
Organism: Lymantria dispar; assembly: GCA_032191425.1. NCBI lineage: Eukaryota > Metazoa > Arthropoda > Insecta > Lepidoptera > Erebidae > Lymantria > Lymantria dispar. Next base: position 9,352,447 of record CM063463.1, on the reverse strand, counting down.
CTTTGATAACTTATTTCACATTATACTGCAATTTGTCTTTATTCGTGATATTCTAATACTACAGTGGAAAATTATTAAAAGTGGTTTTCAAATGATGGATATTAAATTTATTATGGTTTTTCTAAATTACAGCTTCTATATCCTCTTAAATATCAAAGAGTAGTGGGATTAGCATATGAAAACTGCCCTCATATCCAATGAAGAGTTCTTACATTATGCTTATTGTGTTTTATCTATAATTACCATACAATTAGTCTCATGTCCTTAGGGGACCCTATAATAAGGGAATTATAGGAGCGACAAACCTTTATGAGAAAAAAAATCGGTATCTCTTAACAATATCGGTATGAAATTTTAATTGTACATACAATATTAATTTAGAATTATGTATAGCATAATTCTAAATTAATATTCTAAATAAACTAAAAAGAACTCCTTTTTAGTTTATTTAGAATATTAAAAACAAAAAATACTTTTATTTTTTGACATTTTTATAGTAACCCATAAAGTCACACATACGAAAAAAAAAACATATTTTTTCAGAAAAATATATATTGCAATCAGTTTATGGGTAGCTGTATATAGTTAAATAATAACAATATTGCAGAGATTGTTACAGATATCGAAAAACAAAAATTTCAAGTTTTTGTTCTATTTTGTTAATGTTATATGCATATTTAATCCTTTCGTCGTCTTGAATTGTATTGTTACTCCATCACCACATGCATTCCATCATTTAATAGATGTAAATATGTTATATATTTTGTTTTTAATTGCCATTATATAAATATATGGTATTCATATTCATTCTTTAATAATTAGCATTGTAAATATGTTACATGATTGCTTTTTAAATACCTTATTGTCTATGTAACATCTACAGTAATGTGTTCATAAAATTATGCAGATATAGCTAGTTATATAACGTTTAGTTATTTCCCATTTGTTAATATACTAACCACACTCATTTATGGTGGTATGTTTAAAAGAAACATTTTATTTTGTACTACCAACCCGTCCTCGCTTCGGTTTCAGTCGCCTTACCTGCATGGTTCCTGTGAGAATACCGGGATAAATTATAGCTCAAATAACTCCTTATATAGACAGCTACCTGGTAGTAAAATATTATGAAAATCGGTCCAGCCGTTTTGAAGATTACCTCAAACAAACAGACAAACATTTTTAAACTGTATTTTAGGCATAGGTGTCATTCAAATAACCGTGGGAGCATGAAAAAAGCCCAGTATTTTGGCATTAGAAACAGACACTTCAATTTTGCAATGATGCAGACATTGTTAAACATTTTTTAAACTGTATTTTAGGCATAGGTGTCATTCAAATAAATGTGTGAGCATGTAAAAGGCCCAGTATTTTGACATTACAAAAAGACACTTCAATTTTGCAATGATGCAGACATTGTTATGGTGCAGGGATCCATAGACTTCATCCTGATGCTAGAATATGTGCACCTATCTCTTCAATTCTATCAGTTTCATAGTCAGTGGATAGCATACTGATCTAACTAATGAATGATAGATTCCGAGTTCCACAATCTTCACTCCAGGCTCCTCTTTTCAAGAGATGAATTTTGCCATAAACTATTACTTCGTCATGATCTCCGCACATACACATCCCACTGTTGGGCTCGCGTCTCCTCCACTCATCATTCATCATTTCAGCTCATATACGTCCTTTTGTTGGACTCAAGCCTCCTCCACAATAGGAGTGAATTTAACCTTATTATAACCATGCTGGTCAGACAGGTTGGTATAGAGTTTTATTTCAAGTTTTCCTTCTCTTGCGTAAATGTTATATGCATTTTATATCCCTTAGTCGTCTTTTACGACATCCACGGGCAAGAGAGGGGGTGGCGAATTGTATTCTTATTTCATCACCACTGGAACCACCACATGAAAATAATTACTTATTAGAATACAAGTTACGGACATATTGACTTTGAACAATGTTATGGACCAATGCTACTCTTTTAAAAGTCTTGAAAACAAATATATTGTTTACCTAAGGTGTTAAACACTGTTTATAATGAGGTATCTGTATTGCTGATGCCCTCTGATCAACAATGTAGGGAGGACTGACATTAGGCAGGCAAATGGTGGTAAAACCAGTGCTGAAACTTTTACTAATACAAGTACATATGAATTGATACCATATAATTAAGATTGGGCTAATGAATGATATTAAATATTTTGAAGTTCCATAGCCTGTTTTAATGTTTTATTCAAATATGTATGGTCATTCTTCACAATAAGGTGAGATATTATACTAGTGTCTACCTTCTTTGTATATAATTCAATCAATATTCAATACACACACGCGCAACCCCCCAGTCTTGCCTGTGGGTGTCGTAAAATACGATTAAGGGATTATATGCTTGTATACGCATATAACATCTATGCAAGAGAAGGAAAACTGGAAACAAAGCTCTATACCAACACGTCTGACCAGCGTGGTATAGTAGGTCAATTTCCCTCCCATAGAGGAGAAGACCCGAGCCCAAAATGGGATGGTATGGGCTGAGATGATTGTATGATTATAATTTCAGCTTATTTATGTCCCACTGCTGAGCTCGAGCCTCCTTCGCGATAGTAGGAAAAGGGACCTTACTATACCATGCTGGTCAGACAGATTGGTATAGGGTTTTATTTCGAGTTTTTTTTCTCTGGTATGTAATACGCTGATTTGTATTGTAATATATTTATTAAAGTATTTGCCGTTATTTATAATTACAAACATTGCTCATACAAATATTGCAGAATATTACTAGTATTTACCTTATAACAGCTAATATAATAATAAACTTGGTCAATTTTTGTTAACTTAACTCGTTAAATAACTCGTCTTATTATGCGATTTTTCCGTGTGATGACGGAGTAAGAATACAATTCACCGCCCCCTCTGTTGCCCGTGGGTATCGTAAAAGGCAACCCAAGGGATATCTTTTGCATATAACTATGCAAGAGTCAATTTCTCTCCCAATATGGAGGAGGGTTGGGCGTGATGATGATGATTATGCGATTTTCTCCTTGTTAGTCTGTTTATGAGATAGCTGTAGGTGTATGGGAATGTATCAATGTTAGGTGACTCATAGTTTGCAATTTTAAAACCTGAACACCCATAGCATACGTAAGACCACAACATGTTGCCATCAAAGTGTACCATAAAAACTCCCTCCTGGACCGTTACAGTAGTAGAAGACAACGCTCTCCTGAGAAACGGATATCAAACCTGCGATCGCCAGCCCATGCGCCAAGTAGATGTGAATGGCCATACATTTACAGCCACTTAGGGCATGGGATTATTATTCTTTTATCGGGCCATTCACTTTCGTAATAGTGGGACTTAAGGATTGAGACTTCTTAACAATGGAAGAGATTTACTACTATTATAGGTCGGAAAGATTGATTTTTCGAATTGTTTTACTCTTATTGTGAAAATAATTTATTAATTATAAATAACTTAAATAAACTAAACTGTTTTTCATATAAAACAAAACATTATTTGTCAGGTAGATAGCGAAAACCTGAAACTGCTAGGCACTATGTACTTTCTGCTCTTCTTTCTCCTAGGAAAAAGATTCTTATCACCAAATTCAAGGAATCTGTACCGCCCTTACCGAATCTATGAGCAGGCTAGATGAGGCTTAATTGGCGGTGAGACGTATTAGGGCAGGTTATCGATCTGCAAGCCGTCTTTCCATCCCCTCGAACTATTCCAGGGGATTGTGACTGGACCATAACCAATTAAAAAAAAACAACGACTACTTATAAATTAGGATTAGGACAGGGGGATTAAAATTCAGCTAATAAATAAAATACATCGTATCTATACTCAACCACGTGAATATTTTGCACAACTCCATTTATCAGTTATATAAATACAATATTATCTTATCTAAGTGTGTTTTACGACATACGTAATTGTCTAATTGACTATTAATTTATCCTGACGTTTATGCGATTATATATGTATAAAATTAAACTATTTTACGGAGTTTAACGTGTTTAAATTTTGTTTTTACTATCACGATGCTATACGATATGTATACTATACGATACTTTCAGTCTCGGAACTCTCATGACCATATCTCCATCAGGCTATTCGCGTTGACTCTATATAGGTTTCTCCAAGGGGGTTAATGTCGTAGTCGATATACTTGGCAAGTGAAATTGGCAATTACGATCTGTGTCAAGAGTTTCTCATACATCTACAGCTGCTTTTGCTCCTATATTTTAGTAAGTTTTTAAGCCTCCCATACGAAGTACAAACAGGATTGTTGACACATTGTTAACAATATACTTGTAATGCGTCGTCAATGAATGCTAAACAATATTCAAAACGTCAGTATTATTTACAACTTCAGTATTGTAAAAATAAAATTAAAAGCGACAAAATCCGTATAAAATAGTTTTTATATTAATTTACTTGTTGGCTTTATAAAGCTTGTTATGTTATTTGCGACTGCAAAATATTTGCTTTTTCACATGCTGTGAGACTTTCATGAGGAGAGTTTAGGCTAAATGTAGTGTATTTTTGGATCAACGAGGAATTCGTTTTGTAAAAAATCGGTAAGAAGCGCTGAAAACGTTGTAATTTTAGTTAAGAGGACTTTACTGCGGAGTCGTTTTACAACCATGGTGATAATGGTTAATTGGCTTTCCTAATACGATTTTTTTTTAGTCTCCTTCGTGACTTACGAGCATTTTGTTTGAGGTGATGAAGTAGGAATGGAATTTACTACCCCATCATCGTCCACGTCTTAGCGTAGGTGGCTAAAGTATGGTACTATCCCCTTTTTATACGTTTAGATTAGAGATGTTAGCCCCAAGTGATTGTTACACCCTTACGCAGAGTAGTGGTGAGCGCTTAACCCGAAACATATAAGCAGCGGGGCCCAAGGGCAACTTTTCTGGGATACGAATCTCGGCTTTTAGTATTACTGAGGGCAATGTGGGAGTTCCCGTGTTAGTTAAATTAGGTAGTATCACGAACGAGCCGGTTTATTTATGGCTACAGGCACAAAACTCTAAGCGACGTAGCCACATTAGAAAGAAATTGTAAAATATTATCGAGGTCTTCCTTTTTTTAGAAGTCTGTCAATCAATTTTATGAAAGTTTGTTCAGAATGTCTTGAAATTTGTTAGCTGAATTTGTTATGTGAAAACGATGCTTGTTAGTTTACGTATTAGGTAATAAAAGCGTGGTATATGTTTTTTTTTCAATGAGATTCTAAAATAGTCTAAAAGTCAGATAAATTTGCAACTGCTTACGCAAGGGCCGATGACAATGCAATAATTGTTTTATACTAATAATTGTTATATATTAACTATTTATTTTATATCCGCGACCGAGATTTTGCCGTGACTCGATACATGCCGCTATTCCAATTTTCTGCATCGTACTTTTTAGTCCGCCTATCTAAAAGCATGGTTTATTATTTTATTTTCCTATTTTGTTCAATAACAATTATAGTTCATTCACATTTGCAGGTCGTACCTATAATAACTTTAAACGCCATAAGGTACACACGAAAATTGTTATGACTTAGATCGTAATCACATAATAACTTATAAATAGTCGGTACTTAGCTAATAACAGTTTTATTTCGTACTAGCTGTAAACTTGACTGCGTTACTACAGAATTCATCGTTCTTCTACACTTAGACATTCCTTTTTCTATGAGGTCGACATAATATGCCTTTTCCTCTAACATAGGTGATAGAACAAAATATGCTGAGTAGGACTTTGACTAAGTTTTACGACCGGTTGCCTCATCTCCGGCAGACAAAAAACTCTATACATGTCTGATCAGTGCAGTATAGTAGGTCAATTTCCCTCCCATTGCGGTGGACCAAAAGTGAGCCTGTGCGGGCTGAGTTTATCAATATACATTTACTATATTTCGCTGAATTAGCTGAATCTGTTAATGCTCTGTGTCCATTATTGTCAGTCATTCAGCACTATGTTTTATATTTTATGGATGTTTTAGCTTAGCCACCGTATTTTTTTTTTGAGGGTGGGTTACGGTCGGCGCACTCCTCGCTCCGCTCCTTCCAAGGCGATAGAGGGGCGTAAGCACGCACACCCGTAACACACCCGTGATACGTCGCCTTCGTCGTTGGGCCGACCACCGGCGCAGGGTGACTTGTCGTCAGTGGTTAGCTTAGCCATCTGGACTTTTATCAATTGTAGTATTTTTGAACGCTGCCTGAGACCGTTCAACTCGACAAATATAAGTAACAACGTCTAAGAGCAACTCCTGTTAGGTAGCTATCCCTTTTTCTTGTAGCAGACGATGGTGGTTTTCGACAGAATTTCGTTTTTCGAGGGAGCATCTACCAATCTGGTAATTCAAACCTAAAGTTTAGATTTTTTAAGATACTGAGCCCGTACATCATAGTTATTCATGTTACCTAGTGTCGATTGGAACCACTCTACTATCGTGTTCAGGTATCAGCCCAAACCCTGAAGGAGCTCAGAAGTAATTAAACTATGAGACTCGATCTTAACCGGCCCAAAAAAGGCTAGTTACGTTTCTGATAATATATAAAATAACCGAAGTTCCCTGTACAATTTATATATTGCAACACATTTTATACAGAAGGATACATAGTAATTAGAAATTTCCTGTTTCATTAACGTAACTAGAATTGTAGTGGTTCGTTACTGCTCATGAGTCGATTAATTAAAATTTCAGTCCAAATATTTACCTAACCTGACATTCGAGGTTCTGTGGTCTAATTAAGTAATTGTCGAACATGGGGTCTAATGCCGTATCGAATAAAATTTGTTTCTAGAAATTACCATTCTTATTAGTGACTGCTAGGACATAATCCAACTATACCACAATTTTTGTCACATGAGAAAACGCATTACTTAAACAGGTCCACTTCTGTCAAGAGAAATAGTGTATACCACGCTTAACGCCGAATACTACCACTACCTGCTAAAAACCTGTTCCTGTGTCTTGGTCACGGCAAAGTCACGGTTCCGTTTTCACAAGCACCGTAACTACGCTGGAGCTAAATCCATTTATACCACCTAACTTAACCAACCCACAATGGATGTACCATTTTCATACCATGTCCTAACATAAAACTCCCCAAAAATAGGAAAAACGCTATAGTCGGCCGCTTAACAGGTGGATTGATTATACACTCATTTGCAAAAAAAACGGGCACCTAAGCAATGAACCATTTCAAATGTTAATATTTCTTTGTTTGATAATTATAGGTAGTTTTATCCACACAATTTGCTAAATTAATAAGAAAATAATCGTTTTCATCAGTATTTCATAAAATTTAGATACAATTTATGGGAAATAATGCTAAACCTCGCTAGTAGTGTATATTCGCTAGTAGTGCATATGCTCATGAAGTAAAAATAAAAAAGTTATTTTGTTTGTTTTTCTTTAATAAAGTAAAAGCAGATAGATGTTTGTGTGTCGAGTGTGACCCCCTCTAGCTAAAATCACAGCTTGAATTCGTCTGGGCATGCTAGCGAGTATATCCCGGATACTTGCTTGCGGAATACGTTCCCACTCCGCAGTAATCACATTCTTCAGCTCTCTGATGGTCTGCGGAGCCGGGTGTACTGATCTCACACGCCGTTTCAGAACGTCCCAGACATGCTCTATGGGATTGAGTTCGGGACTTCGAGCTGGCCAATCCAAACGACGAATGCCGACCTCTTGCACATACGCATTAACATCGCGGGATCGGTGGGCGCAAGCATTGTCGTCCATAAAAATCGAGTCTTCACCTAGAGCGGCCAATGCGGGTTGTGCATGAGAAATTAGAACTTCCGTTATGTATCGATGCCCAGTCAGTGAGCCGTTTTCAATGAAGACTAACTCTGTACGATCCATTGAATTTATTCCTGCCCAAAACATAACAGAGCCCCCACCATAAGGTGTGATTTCTTCGAAACATGCCTCTGCAAAGCGTTCTCCTTGTCTTCTTAGCACTCGCCGACGTCGATCTTCACCGAACAGAGATATCCTGGCTTCATCAGAGAACAAAACCCTATTCCAATCGTCTTGAGTCCATGATTCACAATTTCTAGCGAACCTAAGCCTGTGAACTCTGTGCTCACGGAGTAATTTGGGGCCGCGGGCCGGGCGGTGACTGCGTATATTGGCAGCGAGAAGCCTCCTCCTGACCGTCCATAGACTAATATGCACATTTCTTACTTCTTGGAGGTTGTTCTTAAGATCCACATACGAAGATTTGCGATTTCTCAATGCGCGACTCACAAGAAAACGATCATCCCGTGGTTGGGTACATGGTTTTCTTCCAGAACCAGGCCTTCTCTCGACGGAACCAGTCTCCTGATATCGCTGCCAGGTCCTTTGGACTGTCGAGCGACTAACATTTAGCCTCCTAGCCACGAAACATTGGCTGCAACCCTCTTCAAGCAGCGCGATAATTTTGGTAGCTTTTACCACTTTATCTACCATTTTTGATACAGCCAAACAGCATTAAATAAAGCTTTGACAGTCAAGGATATGAAATTAATCGATAAAAATTGAATAAAAGTTATGAAAGTCGATGTTAACTTCTGGAACTTCGCGCCAAAAATGTAGGATAAAAAGGGGTTTTCTGTAAAAATGAACATCAAATGAAAAATTGAATTTAGAACGTACTTTTTTAAATACCACAGCATTTTTAAAACCGGCCAGTAACGTGTACAAACGATTGAAACCTTTTTGGTATTGTATCTTTTTAAATATGAATGAAAATCAAAACCGCCCGTTTTTTTTGCAAATGAGTTTAAAATATTTTTGTACTTTTGCATTCGTGATATTAGTCAGGATAAACTTTTTTTTTCTAATTACTTCAGAAAATAATTATCTTGGTTTTTTATAGCATCATGCCCAGACTTTAGCGAGGGCGGTCGAGCGCATCATTAAGTGTTAATTCAATCCCGGGCTGGGCGTAATTTGTTACGCCGACGACACGCTCGTCACAGCCCGCGGTGGGACGCTAGAAGAGGCGGTAAGCCTGGCGACCTATGGCACCGAAGAGGTCGTCAGGCGGATCGAGGCGCTGGGGTTGAGGGTCGCCCTGGACAAGACGGAGGCCCTCTTGTTCCATGGGCGCCTTATGAGCCCTCCCATCGGCGTCTCGATCACCGTCCGCTCGGTTGACATCAGCATCCGGGCCCATATGAGGTACTTGGGCCTGGTGCTCGACGGGCAATGGTGGTTCCGGGAGCATTTCCGCAGGCTCGCTCCACGACTCATCGGCGCGGCGTCCGCCCTATCGTGGCTTATGCCGAACGTGGGCGGACCGAGCGCTACGTGCCGACGGCTGTACACGGGGGTCATCCGGTCGATGGCCCTGTACGGCGCACTGGTTGACCGTTCGACTTAGGGCCCTTCTGTGGCGACCACAGAGGGTTATGGCGGTCAGGGCCATCCGCGGATACCGCACGGTGGCGACGGAGGCAGCGTGCCTATTGGCCGGGACTTCCCCGTGGGACCTGGAGGCGGAGATGCTCGCCGGATTGTATCGGCGGGTGGCGGGGGTGCGAGCGGAGGGCGGTGAGATCTCGCTAAGGGAGCTCACCGCCTGGCGCGTCGACGTCCGCCGAGACGTCATTGCCCGTTGGGCAGTCCGGCTGGAGAGGCCTCGGTTCGGGGTGCGAACCATGGAGGCCTTCCGGCCGGTGCTGATGCAGTGGTTGGAAAGGCGGCACGGGGTGCTCTCCTTCCGACTAGTGCAGGTGTTGACGGGGCATGGGAGCTTCGCCAAATACCTGCACAGGGTCGTAAGGAGGGAGAGTATACCGTCCTGCCACCACTGCGATTGCGACGAGGACACGGCGCACCACACGCTCGAGGCCTGCGCGGCTTGGGCAGTGCAGCGCCGTGAACTCGTCGCAATCATCGGTGCCGACCTGACGCTCTAGCGATCGCCCTAGCGATGGCCGGCAGCGTCGGGAATTGGGACGGGGTCGCAGCCTTCTGCGAAACAGTGATCTCGCAGAAGGAGGCGGCGGATCGTCTGCGCGTGGAGTGCAGCCTCGATGAGGAGATCCGCCGCCGGCGACTAGGGCGGCGCAGGCGCAACTATCTGCGCCTCATGCCGCCCTAGCCGAGACCGCGGGTGACGTGACCGGGGATTAGTCCGTCACCCGCCGAGAGGCCGACCGCGTGAGGAAAGACCGACGTCCTCCCCGAGGGGGGGACTTCGGTCGATGGGAGGGTACCCCGCGTAGGGGGTATTCCGTCGGGCCGACCACTGACCACAAGTAAACCTGCTCCGGTGGTCGGCCCAATGACGAAGGCGAGGTGGTTTTCGGGTGGGTTGCGGGAGTTGCGTGCTTAAGCCCCTCTGTCGCCCCGGACGGAGTGGTGCGGAGGCGCGCCGACCGCAGCCCACCCACAAAAAAAAAAAAAAAAGTGTTAATTCAATAGTGAAGTTTAGTAATTTTAATTTTTAACATTTTTGCTATCAGCAAGTAGCTAAAACAGACTCAGTCTGCCCACTTTTTTAACCGTCTTCAAAAAAGGAAGAGGTTCTCATTTCGACTGTTTTTTGTTACCTCAGGATTTTCGACTGGGTGAACCGATTTTGATGATTCTTTTTATTATTTGAAAGCTGGTGCTTCCCGTATCGTCCTATTTAATGTGACCCAGTTCTGACAAAGGTATCCATGAAAAAACTGTTAGTTGGCTGTTTTTCGTTCGTCTTTTACGACATTCACGGGCAAGATATGATTTATATATTATTGCTGGGTCTGAAGATATCCTAGGATGATTCCTTGGTTTGCTTTTTGTACATCTTCTAACATAGTACGCCGTGTCAACGTACATTTGGGATGACATCTCTGTGACTAAAGATAGTCCGTTCCACTTGATTAATAAAGGGAAAATGTATTCTTTATTTGAGCACCATCTTAATAATATTAATAACTGCGTTATGTTTAATCGACCATACAAATGAGACCAAGGACTCAAAATTAGGTGAACTGGGTTTCAAAATTTGTTTAAATTGCTACTTATTGTCTTCATGACCCGGTCTCGTAACAACTAGATGGGAAGACTGGATTTCGATGAGCAACGCTTGGCACGTACACTGGATCTGCATTTGTGGAGATGTATATGTTTCATCCTTTATTCGAACTAAATTAGCATAGTTTTAATTTCTAGAAATCTTGCTGGGAATTCCATTTTTTTTTCATACCAATTTGACATTGACATTATAAGTGACATCTTTATTCCTTTTATGCTTATAACAATATCAATGATTTTGAACGTCAATTATAGAAACATTGTGGTGAAGGAGTAGGAATACAATTCACCACCCCCATTTCTTGCCTGTGGGTATCGTAGAAGACGACTGAGGGATATAATATGCAAGATGTCCTATGCAAGAAAAAGAAACTTCGAAATAAAGCCCTATACCAACCCGTCTTACCCACGTTGTATAGTAGGTCAATTGCTCTTCTATTGTGGAGGAGTGGAGGAGGCTCGAGCGCAACAGTGGGACGTATTTAAGCTGTGATGATGTTAAAGACATAACTAGTTATGCTCCTAAAATATGTAAAAGTGTTGCCTACGTAGAAGATCTCGTGCATATAACTATTTTGATCTATGATAACTCCAACTTAATAAGAATTATTTTTGTAAATTTGTCCATTCATCCATCCGCCTATCAACTTTTGGAGGCACAGGCTTTCCCAAATAACCGCCACTTGACACAAGCGGGTTGGCGATCGTAGTTGCTATTGTGTATCCAAGAAGAATGCTACTATCCCATTCTTCTGATGATCCTTGTATTGGTGTTTGCGGCTCCCACAGGAAAGTAAAGGATGAGACATGCTCTCAACCCGTTATCAAATAAGGAGGTGTAAATAACTCATGATCATCTCTGCCCTGTTCTTATCCCAATTACTCTTCTACACAACCCTATCAGATGTCAGCTCTGTTTACTTCCTTTCTATCCATGTAATGTTTCACGCTATCCATTCATCTTTTCCTCGGTCTTCCCTTACCCTTAAAGCCTTCGACATGTATACTTAAAACTTACCTAAAAGACTAGTCTCGTCTCATTACATGATGGAGGTGTAAGTATATATCTATCGAAAGAAAACCTTCCGTGTTTGTCTAATTGATTATAGCCCATAAAATATAGCTTGATCTCTGTGACAGTTGTCCCTAGTGCTATCACGCTTACGATAAAGTCTGTAGTTTTTTATCGATAAAACTCTTTATTTTTATAAATGTGATTTTCTATTATAATTAAAATACAATCAATGAAAATCTTTTTGAATTTAGTTCAAACAAAACTGTTTTTTTACTGTTTTAATTATTCAAAAGGTCAAGACAATCAAGGTCAAGGTCACTATTATTGTCATCACTGGAGCGTTCCTGCTAGAACATTTATCATTTTTTGCCAAAATAGGGGCCAGTCATTAGATCAATCGATCAATTACGACTGTTTTATAATTAAAAATGTCTAGTTTATTGGCAATAATGCGTACATAATATTATCATTTACTTTGAGACAAAAGTAGTTTTTTAATGTTTAATTAATTCAATTTATGTATTTTATAATGTAACTGTCTGTTTTAATTGTAAAAAATATGTTGAAAGTTTTATATAGGTACTGTATTGGGTTTATTTCTTTTATGAATAATTTAATAAAGATCGGTTATCGATTTACGTATATCGACTGTCCCATCTCTTTTTTATTTTCAGTCCACTATGACCTTGTACGTTACGCAGCGTCATTTATGTATAAAATGTTTACTAGGTATTTCAGTACTTACGAGGTACATTTTAGGCATGAATATTAATATTTATAATATATTGCAATTTCGTGGCAATAAAAGTGGCATGAAAAGAATGAGAATATATTTGATACAAAATGAAATTGTAAACATGTCGCTCGTTCAAACTAACTTCGTTGGTTTCGTTGACATCTGTCACAGAGATCAAGCTATATTTTATGGATTATAGTATAGAATAATGTATAGTATTGTTTCGACCTTGTATTTATTGCCATGTAAGTGTACCAGGCCTTCTTAGCCACGCTGACATTGAGTACTTAGGACGTCGTACAACGTTTTTTATATGGAAGTGTTGAATTTCACGTTTTTATAATAATCTATTCGACATATTGTTTAAGCAATATATATTATAGTTGTTGCGCTGGCACTTAAGAAGCATAAAGCGATAAATATTTTAACAATTACTCATGATAAACCTCCCATTTTTAATTCGCAGTTGTTGTAGGATTTTACTGCGACATTTTACTGGGTTAACTAGTTTGAGAGGAATATAATTTCATTTTAAAATGGAGAAAAGGAAGGGATATCCTCCACTAGCCCACGATTAATCAATATACCATATTCCAGAAGGAAAGGAATGTAAATATAGGGCAGTTGTTTTACTCCTATTTCTTGAGCAGCTTCCAGAAGTTATGACTTGCGGTTTGCCGCAGAACTTGGAATATAGATTCGACACGTGTTTCGCCTCTGAATGAGGTATCCTCAAGACGGTTCGGCGTTAAATGCGTACCGATCAACAGTGCAATCCACTTTAAATTCTTACAATACTATTTATAGTAATAACCCAAATATAATTCAACCATGAAACGACTTCTATATGACTTCCGCAATCCCAAGTCGACACTATAAGTATAGACCAAAATATTTCAGAATATGGACACTTGCCGTATCGACTGTCACAGATTATTCTGATAGTCCAAGATACGGATTTCACAGGCATATAGCGACGCATTAGAAAAAAGTCTGGTACTGGCTAGCAAGGTCCCAAAATCCGCCAACATATTACTCAAGGAATAATAAAACCCAGCTGAGAGGTAGCATAAGCTAGAATAGCTAAGCCTGGTGATTAGGGCACTATCTCCTATTCATGGTCATCTCTGCTCATATATGTCGTACTGCTGGACTCGAGTCTCCTATACAATGAAAGAGAAATTGATCTACTGAACCACGCTGTTCACAGGGGTTGATAAAGGATTTTACTTCGAGATTTCCCTCTCTTCCGTAGATGTTATCTGCATATTATATCCTTTAGTCGGTTTTTACGACACACACGGACAAGTAAGGGGGTAATAAACTATAGTATATTATTCCGTCACCACAAAGACAATCTCTTCTTGGGAGACAATCTTTTCTTTTTAATAATGGACGTCGATAGGCTGATAAATGGATTGTAATTAATTATATACCGTATTTTTTCAGGTCCACGTTGGGCGTCATGGAACCTCGGTATATTCCTATGCATCAGGTGCGCGGGCATACACCGCAACCTCGGTGTCCACATTTCTAAGGTGAAGAGTGTGAATCTCGATTCATGGACGCCAGAGCAAGTGGTAAGTGTATATCAAAGATTCGGTACCAGTGGTTGGCCCGATGGCGAAGGGCCCTTCGCCGGCGGGTTATGGCATCGCGCGCCGCTATCTCGTCACCCCCGATCATATAGCCGACATACGCCCGCAAAATAGCCTGCCAAAAAAAGCCTTCATGGTCACGGGCGGACTAATATAACATAAGGAAATTACTTATTAATAAACTTTAATACATATATGTTTATTTTCCGTGTGGTGACGGAGTAAGAATACAATTCACTACCCGCTCTCTTACCCGTGGGTGTCGTAAAAGACGACTAAGGGATTAATTATTAATTGAACATCTATAGTAGGTCCATTTCCATCCTACATCATGAAGGAGTCTCGAGCCCAGCAATTCAAAATATTGATCTAGGACGTTACATGTATGAAATATTTTAATATCTTAATTATATATTTGATTTACAGGTATCTCTCCAACAAATGGGTAACTCTCGTGCCCGGGCCGTGTACGAAGCGAATTTGCCCGACTCCTTCCGAAGACCTCAAAATGATTCCTCCCTGGAGGCGTTCATCCGAGCCAAGTACGAGCAAAAGAAGTATATTGCCAAGGAGTGGGTGCCGCCACCCACTCCTAAAGTTAACTGGTACGTATATAGCCAGCGGAATCTATTAGCCGAAGTTTTTTTTTATTGCCGTTGGTGACAAACGAGCATGCAGCACACCTGATGGTAAGTGACGCTGCCGCACATGGACCTTTGCAATACCAGGAGCACAGCCAGGCCGTTGCCTACCGTGAAGAAAAAGCTCTTCTTAAGCCTCGTTTAAAGAAGGACATGTCATAGCGCTCGGAAAACACAGCAGCAGGTAGTTCATTTCAGAGCCTGCACGTACGTGGGAGAAATGATCGCTGGAAACGTACAGCTGAAGACCATAACGTTTCCAGGTGAAATGGATGAACCCTGCTGCGGTGTCGAGTGGTACGTTGATAAGACGGTGACGGTGGTACCGGTTAAAAAAAGGGGTGACATACCTGTCTGTATGTTCAAATTCAAATCAGTTATTATGTATAAACCCCGCGACTACACTGAGAAGATCCGGCAAGAAACTCGGTCTGATTGTCTTCTTTTTAATTTTTTTTTAAATAATGTAGATACATGCAAACATGCCTATTAATAGCTCCAGTGTGATGCCATTCAAACCACGAGTTCTTATATCATTGCCGGCGTTTGTAAAACACTTTTATATAACCACCACACCCATCAGTTCCTCCACACCAAATTACATTAAATGCTATAAAAATATTAAATTAGAATATTTCATGTAATACAAGACCACTACATGACGCTCACGTTCCTGCCAAAACTCACTTGCAGTTGGTAATTATAACCACTCTTTTATTGTTGACTTTCGGCGTTTCGGCGCGAATAAGGAAATGTCATGTTAAGCTCTTGTATTATATTCATTTTTTTCGTGTTTTATACGTGTTATGTTGAATAATTTTGCTGATATTTTATATAATATAATACAGTTAAGATGCTGAAATGTGGTGAATGTGATATTAGAGTGGTTACGTGTATTTTCAAATTCTACCGAAATTCACAGAGAAGTCATTTAATTATGTTTTCAGCGCCTAATTTATGGTAATGACTTGACTTACTGTCGGACAATGATTATAAATAAGCTATTCTTTATAAAGAAATGTTAAATATTATGAAGTAAATTGTATCAGACTTGGCTGTATGGGCTTTGATCCCTTTGCCTGTCCGAATGGACGAACAGAACTAAAAAAATAACAATGGATAATTATGTCTCGTTTTTTTAAACCGTCAACACATTTTAATAAAATACATGGCCTTTTATTTAACTTTCGGTGATTAAGTTATTATCATCATCATTTGAGCTCATATACGTGGCAATGCTGGATTTCAGCCTTCTCCAAAATGTAAGGAAAATTGATCTACTATATCACGCTGATCAGACGGTTTCAATTTGAATTTACTTTTAATGTGAAACATAGCCCTCGCCCATGAACCTGATCGTTGGCGTGGCGTTACGACGTCACGCTATATGATGGAATATGCGAGGGTAAACCTAATTGTTGGTGTGGCGATAAAACTCCACACCATAACCTGATACACCCTGTATATGTACATACGTAGTAGAGTGTGAGTGAGACGGAGCGACGGGATGTTTTGCGCTATCTCTCTCGACGCATGGAGATCGCATACCAATAGTGTAAACTAATGAAAATGTTTATTGAATAAAATCATAATTTTCTGTAAAAATATCGTAATATTTTAGGTATTAATGCCATATTAGTTCCTGTCGTAATCTATTGTTTTAAGTATATATACTTATACAAAATCATTTTGATGTTTCACATCTGCCACGCGACCTGAGAGCCGGCTCACATTTTTTTTCTTGCATAGATGTTATCTGCATATTATATCACTTAAGCGTGTTTTACGATACCCACTGCAAGAAAGAGGGTGTTGAATTATATCTTTATTTCACGGAGAATGATAATAATAAAAGAATTGTGTGAAAATAAATATTTATTGTATGTATACATTATGATATTACAGGGACAAGGAAATTGATGAAGAAATGGAAAAACAGAGACGGAAAAAGAAATCAACTAGTTCCGGTTTAGGTCCATTACCAGCACCTACAACCAGTGATAAAAAATATAATGTAAGTTTTTTATTACTTTCTCTATAGTTCATATATACATATTTTATTATTAAGTGAGAACTTACCAAAGATAAAGAATCAATTTCGGGTGCTGATCAGCTAAATAGATCTAAATGAGTGGTAATATGGCAGGTTATGCCCTCCCTGTGACCACACCGGACGGTTTGGACTGAACGTGAAGACAGAATTGGATGCACAGACTCATGCCAAAAAAGGAGGTTAGGAGTCGATATCGTGTTATCTAAACGGGAACATCACAACGGAACCTGACTGCGTAAGGGTGACGCTCCAAGGGGGCAGTTGGAGAGCGACGGGACCCGAAACAGTAACCCTTCGCTCTGGCCACGGATGTCAAGGACTCGGTACCAGAGGCCGGCCCAATGGCGAAGGGGAAAATACGGTGGGTTATGAGGTCGCTCGCTGCCCTTTCGTCGCCCCAGACGGACGGGACGAATGGCGTGGGTACAGTCCTGGGCTGCCCAAAAGTAAATGGGTATGCAATGTATTGAGGCAACATCAGACAACATCATCCTGCTCTTATCCCAATTACTAGGGGTCGACGCAATATGTCCTCTCCTTCCATAGAACCCTATTATATTTCTTCTTTCAGCTCGCTCCCTGTTTATCTTTGCCATGTTTTAAGTAGACCATACATCTTTTCTTTAAAAAGTCTGTATTTTGCTTTAATAAAGCTCACATAATTTTTTATTCTCCACAGAAATCGGATGTGATTCCAAGTCTACCCAAACCTAAATCTTCAGTAAGTCCAAAACTGGGTAGAGCCACGCCACCTACCAGTCAACCAGAAACTAGCAAGGTATCCAACGGTGCAGCAGACCTACTCGGGTTAGACACAACCAAACCGGACACAAAACCAGCCAACGATGACATATTCTCTAGTTTTTTCTCAGCACCACAAGAGAAACAAACCGAAATTAAAACTGAACAAACAAAACCCGACCTGAAAGCTGAAGAGGAGAACTTCTTCAAACAAGCAGCACCAACAGAAAAAGAAAAGTCAAAATTAACTAAGGACAGTATATTAGCTTTATACAGTCAAACGCCATCAACTAATTTAGCTAATCAATTCAATCCAGTGCAGACCATTCCATCACAACCGGTAGCATATCAACCATTTGCCAATGTATACCAACAACAAAACTTTAATAGCATGCCAGTACAGAATGGAATGCAACAATTCAACCAATTCCAACAAATGGGACAATTTCAGCAACCGTTTGCCGGTCAAGTCCAACAACCAGTTCAAAGTCAACCGTTCCAGAATACGTCATTTTTTAATCAACAACAACAACCGTTGTCTCAGCAATTTAGTAGTTTAAACTTAGGTCAGAGTTTTCCTACTGCATTTGCGCAACAGAACACAAATGTTGCCAGCAACACGACATGGCAGTAAATGTTACCATTAAAATGGTTTAATAGTTTTTTTTATTTAACAAATGTGTTTGAACGAGGCTTGTTTGGTAATGTAGTGATTTTAAATCAAATCTGCGCTGATAGCATAGTGGTCTATTTCCGCGACAGGTCTTAGGTTCAATCTCAGGATAATTATTTTGTAAAATCTGCAAATTATTATTCCTTATCTGAATGCAATATATGTCTATTAATTATCATCATCATCCCATCAGCCCACATCAATAGCCCATATACTGCTGAGCTTGGGATTTCTCCACAATATGAAGGAAATCGACCTAACTATACCATGCTGGTGAGACTGGTTGGTACAGAATTTTATTTAGAGTTTTCCTTTTCTTACATAGATATTATATGCATACTATAATAACCTCTTAGTCGTCTTTTACGACATCCACGGGTAAGAAAGGGAATGGTCAATTGAATTCATACTCCATCTCACTTGCAAAAATGTAGATCAAAATTAATCATATAGTTTACCACTTAATCGGAACGTAGATGTCACTGATGAGATCCGGCAAGAATCTAAGCGGGCTTTTCTTTTTAACTCCTTTTTTTTTAAATAAAATCCTATAGTATCATGTATAATAAGTATTGGCTAAGTTTGATGCCCTTTGAACCTGGATATAATATTTCCAAAATATAATCCAAAAGATTATGGCTGAATCATTCATCCATCAGACCGTACACATCCACTTTTGGACTTAGACCTCCACCAGATCAATAAGAACAGCCCTATGCCCCTTGCATTCAACGGTTCTCTACATCTTTCAAGTTCCTCAGTCCACCTAGTAGGGAGTCATCCTACGCTGCCACGCCGGCTTCGTGATCGCCACTAGAGAACCTGTCTTGCCCAGGTTGTGGGTTCAACAAGGCATATGCACATTACCATTTCAACCTTTTAATATTTCTGACCATTATGATTATTTAAAGTTAGAAAAATGTTTATTTCACTACATTACAAGACGTGGATTACTTTACATATATGTAGATGAAACGGTTACTAGGAACGATGACTTGGTCTGCCTGTTAAGCACTTTGTTCCTATATTATAAAGCTACCAATACACAGATAAAGTCGTCATATCTATTTATATGAAGCCGTGTATTTAGAACGGCGGAGCGTTGAGCGGAGCGATTTTAATATAGCGATTTCTTCAATGTGTACTTGGGACATGTAACGCAATGGATACTACTGTTTCCAGTATTATCCGTCGACTGTCCCATCGGACTGGAAAAATGGGGTGATTGAGACCCTCAACTCTTGGATATAGGCCCTATGGGTGATAATCCGATAATCATCATGATATAAGTTTCAGTGCCTCGGTTTTCTTTTCTAGTGTTCCTTAACCCGGTTTTACGACTCCTACGGAAAAATGAGATAGGATGACATATTGTATTCTTTATCTGTCACCATGTGGGAAATTATTGCATGCTTGTTAACAGGAATGCTTTTTTAGGAGACTGCTATGAGCTTGTACCACCCACCCAATTCGCCCGGAGCGATGATAGGGACGGCTTGCAGTCCCATAACCTGACATACTGTATAGCCATACCTTTCTATAGTCATTCGGATCATCGGTACAGAGTTCTTCGGTGATAACAGTGAAAAATGCTGAATAGATTTCCCCAACGCCATATATCACTGCCTATATTAAGTTATTTGGAGATTCTCATTCGTCTCGAACACATTTGTTCTGCAGTCATCTCAAAACTAATTGCTTAATAGCATGGCCATGATATTTTTTTATATACTATAAACGGTGCGCAGGATATACGCCCTATCATGTTTAAGTCACTATATAATTTAAGATATGTTAATAAAGAAGACTATTCACTTCACCCTTAGGCACTTGCAGCAGTGAAGGGCTGCTGTAACTGAGAAGTATGATGCCTTTAGTTCTCAACTTGAAAAGTCTATCTATGACATTAATAAAAGCCCACTGCTCACCTACAATTTAGACTTATGTAGATCATATAGACTATATGATTTAAGCAAACTTTACTAGAAAGGGTGTAGGAATTAAATTGAGTGTTTCATATTTTTCTGCCTGCTATATTTTGGTGGCACCCAAATCTAAGTGGTGTTGCTTATAAACACTGGTGGGCCCATAACCTAGATTATTACCCTTTCTAATTATTGAACAGGCCATCGAACTCATTCTGAATACACTACCCAGTGTATTCTAGGGAATACTTATATCCACATTGCATGCATCCATCATATTACAGCCTTATTTTGTATAGTTTTCTCATTTAGATTATGACTATCTCTTACGCCATTGCTCCGACTATAAATACACGGTATTAAAGATATATGTATATTCAAGTGGAAAATACTACAATTTATGTACTTACTATTGTACTTCAGTTGGCTTGTATCTATATTAAAAAAAACTTACAATTAAAATAATGGAAATAAGATTTACTTATTACAAATACGTAATTTCCACTTCTTGATAAAAAAGTACCCCTATAAATATTAATAAAATGTTTTATCAATAAAATTCTAGTAATATGAAACTCATTTATTTTACATTGTATTAGGGGTTATCTTAGAATAATAACGTATAGAAGGTAAGTGCGCCCAAAAAATGAAGCATTTCAATTGGAGCCTAATGGAACTTACGCCGGAACCGTTCCGTAATGTACAAGGTCATTGTACTGCACGTACGTACGCAACTCTTAAAAAATAAATAGGTAATTATGACGGCTTGTCCATTCAAAAGGTGTCACCATACATTGGAAAAACATAAAAATTTCGATCATTTATGTTAATAAAAACAAAATTTGATTTCATAATTTGTATAGTTGTGTATAATTACCGGCGCATAAGTTGACACGTCATGCGCAGTAACAATATTTTGGGTATCAACTGAAGTGCGGTATGTAGGGAGGGCGTCCCCAAGCCCACGCGCAAGCCATTATTCGCTTTTCATCCCCCGACGCCCGCGCACACGCTCCTTGCGCCCGACAATAGTCGCGTACGAAAGTTTTCCTTTCTAGTTAGTTTCTAAACGAATATAAAATACCACGACAACGAACTTTAAGGAGACAAGAGAGAATTATGGTCTTCGATGTATTTATCTACTAGCAACCCGCCCTCGCTTCGCTTCGGTTTCAGTCGCCTTACCCGCAGCGTAGTTCCCGTTGGAATATCGGGATAAAATATAGCCTATGTTACTCCCTGATATTATAGCTTTCCATTGGTGAAAGAATTTTTGAAATCGGTTCAGTGGTTTAAGCGTGAACGCGTAACAAACAAACAAATATCCTTACTTTCGCATTTATAATATTAGTAAGGATTTCTCAAAAGAAAGTAATATAATAGAAGCACAAAAAAATTCATCATCACTAACCTATGATAGCCCACTGCTGAGCATTGGTCTCCCTTTGAGGATGTCATTCATCTTTATCCCTTGCCAATCGCGTCCATTTTGATCCTACCGTTCCGTACCGATATAATGTCATCAGACCATCTCATCCTCGGTCGGCCCGGATTCCACCAACCTAGTCTGGGCCACCACTCTGTTATAGCAGTAGCCTACTGCCGTCTGCAGCATTACCAATTGATTCAGAAGTACTTTTTAAATTTCGCTGACAACCGCGACCTAACACTTTTCACTACTATTGTACCTGCGCAGATGTCAGCCATTTTTGTTCAACTTACGTGCCGGGGATTATACGTGTGTAATCGCCCGCGCGCTTTTAGTATTTTTGGCTTCATGTTTTGATCGCTTTAGATCTGACACTATCGTTCTATACGTTATTATTCTAAGAGCGTTGCGTTATATTTAAAAACCTGTTTTGAAAAAGTCACCAATTTATGTATATGTACTACACAAATTATTAATTTAGATTTAATCGGAAAGTCGTGTATATTTGATTATAATATATTTTTTAATTTTACTAAAGCTTTTGTAATTTATTTTCTGTAATGCTTTCTTACATCTTGATAATTTTTTAGCACCTTGTAACACTATATTAATATTTAGCACAGATAATAAAAACCACGTTTATTTTTGTGTGATAATTAATTCGTGTTAATTTTAAGTAGATATTTCGGCAGACGTTCTTGGATTGATCTTGAATCAATTGGACTGCTATATATAATTATTTTCTTATGAAATATTTTAGAACTATTTATATTTTTATTATTTAATATTGGAAATGTATATTTGCCAGAGTTTATTATTCGAAAATTGGTGCGTGTTTTGTTCTCGTATTTTTTTTATCTATAGATGTTAAAATAAATAAAATTATGATAAACTTATTTCACTAAATTCAAAAATGTCATTATTCCTATTTACAACAACAAATTTCGCTTTTAAAAAATATATTGTACGAGTATGTTTCATAGTAAACTACTATGGTGCTGGTTTATTAATTGTACAATGGATGGTTTAACACAAAAACAAATTTCCTTTTGTAATATTTCATTTCATCAAGGTTGTCATCGTGTTACATTTGATTCTCGATTCGATTGTTTTAGTCAGTATAAGACTGAGTTATTGCATCATTCATTTAGAACAGGGTCTTATTGTTTCATAATCATTGGTAATAATTTGTCAATTTATTAAAATGTCAGCACAAGATTACCGTAGTTTATAATTGATGGTAGGATTGCTACTTATTGTATTTAAAATAATTCTGCAAATTTTAATATAGTTCTGATATCCTAGTAATTTCAACGACCATGCTATTTTAAATTAGCATTCTAAAATTTCTGTTTTTAAACCTATATAATCTATCAAAAATGTTAATAACTTCCGTATCCTATTATTTAATTAAATATGCTGTAATTGTGTATCTAATTTTGTTAGCAACTACATGATTCTTTAGTAAGGGAACATACCCATGCTACGTCTACCCTATCTCTCCTCAGTGACTACCTGTAATATAAGTTAACATCCACACCCTCTAGTTTTCACGTAGTAAATCATCAATATAGCTTTGAATCTTTTTTTGCATACAAACATTATAGTGTTTATGGAGTCTTAGGTCCCGTCAGTCCTCCCGTGACCATAAACGCTGAAAAGTGACCGCACTTAATCAACCACGTGCCTACGCCAGTAGTATTTTTGAAGATCAAAATGGGTCACGTAATTTGGGTACGGTCCCTAATATTAGTAGTGTGAATTTAGAAGAAAAGTATTAATTCTTTTAACATCTGCAACGATAGGAACAAATATATTGTTGTAAATATTTTTTTTATTTTGTGGCGGATATGTAACATCAACTATTGTAAGAAGTCCTTTAAGTATATATATATATATTTATTGTTAAAATGTCGAATTGTGTTTTTTATTTCTTGTTCCAAAGCAAATAATTTTAAATCGGCAGCGTAAAGGTGGACTGGAGAATCGAGCGTTTCAAGATTGCCAGAGTTATATGCCCTATACCCAATCTATTGTCGGAATTCATAGCATCAATTAGGATTTTAAACGTTTTGAAACTTTAATACCGTGCGGATGAATATACAATTTAAACACATATAAAACACGTTATTATAGTTACAGGGTATAGTTATAGCTATAAGGGTATGCAAGACCTGTGCCGATAAGTCCCATTCTAAGTCTATTGTATCCACGCGTACTATAACTGCTATGCTATTCCTAGTTAGTAATAATTAATAAAAGCCTACAGCATTTCTACATATTTTTGAATTATATCAATAAATCATAATAAAAGTTATTCTTTTTATTTTTCCAATAGGCATCGTATTCATTCACTTGTGACGTCTGTCCTCAATTATAATGGCAAAATTTCAGTCACGAGACTTCTACGTGAAACGCCGCGTCAGACGCTCACTTCTCAAGTCCACCTTTGAGTTCCCTATAAAATGTTATATCCTATATAATGTATTAAAAGCATATATTTATTTTCAGTTTCCTTGTTAATATCGTTGTCGTTCGTCAGTTTACAGTTCATTTCAGGGAATTTGCCGTGTAAGGAATGAACTTCAGAGTGAAGGATGAAGTCACCCGTGATTACCCGCCCCGCCATTTTATGTGAAAAATATAAGTACGCGTGTAATATTATAGATATTTATTTAAATAATATTAACATTTGACCAATTAAAGCAATTTCGTAAGCCATGTGACATATCATTCTGAAGTTCATTAGATGACACGATAATGGGGCTGGACTTTGTGAAAAATACAAATACAGCTAAAAAAGTAACATTATAAATATTTATTTTAATAATGGATTCTTCTATTAGCTTACACGGTAAGGACCGCACGCATACTACGTGACCTGTTTAGGATTGAGAGAGAATCTTCAAAAATACCACAGGGGCGAGAGCGCGGGTTGCGTTTTCGTCAAATAATTTAGCCACATTCAGATATGGCGCTATTTAAACTGATATAATTTTATACATATATAGGTATCTATCCGTGTATACTTTAATGCATGTATATTAAACACTGCAGTATTTATTGGAATAACGATATTGACCACACGGTCAGCCACATAGGTACTCGAATATTGGTGGTTAAGATACACCAAGAATATATTTTGTGGTGAATACTAATACCGTGGACCTGCTGTAATCCGGCTCCTGTCTAATTCGGCACCCCTTGTAATCCAAAACGTCTATTATTATTGAATATTTTTCGTTAATTTTTGCTAATAATAGTTATGCATGATTGAACAGATTACAACTTGTATGCGCCACCTCTATTGTGCTTTTGTTTTAATTCTGATTGTTTGAATTTGACTACGTGTAATAGCGGTACAACCTAGCGTGCGTTTATAGTTTAGTTTATTCATTGTATATTACCTATACGTACCTGTCGGATTACAAGGTACACTTTTGTAAAAAATCCGGACTATAGGGCTATTTTTTTTTTGGGTGGGCTGCGGTCGTTGCGCTCCTCGCACCACTCCGTCCGGGGCGACAGAGGGGCGTAAGCACGCACACCCGCAACCCACCCGAACACCACGTCGCCTTCGTCGTTGGGCCGACCCAACGAGCAGGATTACTTGTCATCAATGGGACTATAAGGCTGGCAGGCATCCGGACTTAGGTAGTACTCTATAATCCGACAAATTCGATAGTTAGACTGCCATGCAAAACGTTTGTCGAATACCGGGGGTCCACTGTACCGTCTTAATATGTAGGTGATGGAATATAAAAATGCATATACGATTTATTAAAAATGTTAGCGTGTGATTGTTCATTAAAACTATTGCATTTCTAAGCTCTTAAAGATACAATTGACCACAGACAATGTCCAGATGTCATAACTTGTGATTACTTAAAATCGTTAAATTTGACTTTTTGCCCAGAACGAGTCACGGGCTTACTTCTTGCGATAAATTGAGCGAAGTAAAAATCTAATTCATAATATATTAAGGAGTATGCCACTTGTATCCGTCGACCAGTCAGGGGATGGGGTGGACGCGTGAGAGGCAGCCCGGTACCGTTTAATATGGGGCAGCAGCAATATGGGTATTGTGTCTTCACTGCTATCCACATCTACTGCTGTAATAAATTCTTTTCATTTAAGTAATTTTGAATTATTCGTGTCTTTTATTGATGATGATGACACTTATGCCCGTTCTCATCGGCGCCATCTTATTTTTTGTTAATTATTAAACCAGTGGTACTAATTTATATTGCGTTACCATATTACGTAAAATTTAGAAGCCATTGATGATAAACATTATTATTTTCGACATATAATAGTTTGAGTTCGTATAAAGTGTGTTAAACTACCCAAAATTAATAGATTAAATTTAAAAAAACCTTTACTAAAGAAAATTCTTTCCAAAGCAGTGCATTGGTCCTTTTATTTGTATTTTTAAAATTTGAAGCCGTGGACACGCAAAGCGCCTTGATATGGCATCATGCAAATCCCACTGTTATGTATTTGACCGTGTCATAAAATTAATACCATTAGCCATACTTTTAACTTCTAATATTCCTGTTTGGTGTATTTAGTTAAAATATAAAATGTGATTCTTTATAAGTGAGTTATTATTTAAATATAGTATATAACGGGCCATTAGTCATATTGGCTGAATGTACCCTGTATGAGCCTGTATTTCTTTTAAATAAATAAATATATTACCAATTAATTACTTGTATATAATTTTTTTTTTATCCTTGTGGTTGCCCGTGGATGTCGTAAAAGGCGACTAAAGGATACAATAATCATATACCATCAGTGCAAGAGAAGGAAAACTCGAAGCAAAACCCTATTCCATCACGTCTGACCAGCGTCAGGTCAATAATCCTCTCATTAAGAAGGCCTGAGCCCAACAATGGGACATATATAGGCTTAGATGATGATAAATGATATCAATTTATTAAACAATTTGCCGCCAAGTGACGGAATAAGAATTCAATTCACCACGCTTTGTCTTGCCCGTGGATGTCGTAAAAGATGACTGAGATTATAATATGCATATAACATTTATTGAAGAGAAGATAACATCGAAATAAAAACCTGTACCAACCCGTCTGAGCAGCCTGATACAGTAAGTCAATTTTCCTGCCATTGTAGAGGAGGCTCAAGCCCAGCAGTAGGCTAGGCTGGGCTTGAGTTTATATATATAAGCTGTGATGATGATGATAAATAGATGATCTTTATTTCACTGTTCCTTTTTTAGTAGAATTAGTTCAATAAATTCAATTACAAGCATTTTTTTAGTGATAAAGAATTATAACCTCTTTCCTTTGACATGAGTGTCCTAAAAGATTACTAAGGGATGTAAGCAAATAACACTACCTACTGTAAGAGATGGAAAACTTGAAATAAACCCCTATGCTAATCCAGATATATGGCCAGATGAGAGTGGAATAGTAGGTCAATTTTGCCTACCTTTTTTTTTGGGTGGTCTACGGTCAGCGCACCCGCCCCCCGGCTCTGTCGGGGGCGGCACGCGGCCCGTAACCACCCAATAATAATTCTTGTATTTAATGAAAATAAATATTTATTGAATCATTCATCATCAATCATCATTTTCTGGAAAATCGTAATATTTCATTGATACAAATAATTATATTATTAATTTTATTTATAATTATGCCATATTAGTTACTGTCGTAATATGTTCTTTTATGCATATATACTCGTCCAAAATCATTTCGATGTTTCACACCTGACAGGCGTCCTGAGCGACGGCTCACTTTTTTTAGAGACCTGAATATACATTGTGGTGAGTAATTGTATTGGATTGCTCTACTGCGGCAAACTATACGTAAATCGGAATGATTGAAAGAGGAAGCTCCCGGGGGTTAATAGTTTTATTTAACAGATTTAATAAGAATTTTATCTACAAAAGCAAAAAGTTTGTGATAATTATAATACTATGGAGCCTGGGTAAGTTTCTATTTTGTAAAGCAACACATTTTACTACTTTCTTTAATTATTTTTCAACTTAAAACTTATAAATCTTGTTTTGGCGCCAGCGGCCATATTGTGTCAAACAGCTGTTATGACTTATGCCTGCCAAAGGAACGTCTATTATTTCCGTACACTTCGTTGTTTTTGTCGTGGTCGTATATAGCATAAATAATATGTGTATAGACTCGTTGCGTCGTAAGAAACAATGACGGAATAGTAAGAAAGTGTATCCAATAAAAGTGGCGTTTTAATAAATCGGCATGTGTTTTTGATATTTGTTACATTACACCATGGCTTGTGGATTACAAAATTATGAAAACGGAGATATACCCGCAGGAGAAATTGAGTTCCTAACGAAATGGAGCAGGTTTTCAGACTGGTTGCATTGCATTTGTGTGGTAACATTCGATTTGGAGCTTGGACAAGCTATGGAAAGTGTGTATCCTCCAGGCGTAAAACTAACAGATCAAGAAAAGTGCAATATTTGTTATCTGGCGTTCCCTGACTCTAACTCAGGGTGTATGGGCGATACTCAGTTCCACGTGAGGTTAAGATCAAGGGTGGGTCTAACGCGACAACAACTTCTGTACAATAACGACAGCGTACAGACCCTACGCGCGGATAACACGCATTACTGGGGCTTCGTATACTTCCGACAGGTCAAAGATCCCTCACTACCGCGAGGTTATTTTCAGAAAAGTATAATTTTACTAACAAGACTACCATTCATCAATTTATTCTACAAAGTTATCCAATTAATAGCACCTAAACATTTCGAGGAGGGTGAACGAAGCTTAGAAGCAGCTTGCCATGATATTAACAGGTGGCCTTTACTTGATGCTGGCCAAAACGTTTTACTACCTGTACTTGGAACTGTATTTCAGTCATACATTCCTAATCAACAGACCGGAAAGATTGCTCGATCTGATATAGCCAAACAAGTTCACTCACCTAATGTACCTCATATATTAGCATCGATACAAGACATCAATGTTTTCGATGTCCTATCAAGTGTCATTTCTCATTTACACCTATTATGGGAACTAGTTCTTACAGCCGAGCCTATAGTCGTCATGGCGAGTTCTCCTACTGAATGTTCAGCTTTAGTTCAAGCGTTGACTTATTTGATACACCCGTTGCCATACGCTGCTGAATACAGACCATATTTCACAATACATGATAGTGAATTTAAAGAGTTCACAAGGAAACAATATAATCCACCTCGTGTAATTTTGGGTGTGACAAATCCATTCTTCACAAAAACATTGCAACATTGGCCTCACACTATAAAATTAGGTGATGCTTCTTCAATTAAAACAAAGTTAAGAAAAGTGGGTAATATCAAACTGTTAGACACCGCTCCAGGTATTTACACACAATATAAAACGTTTTTGGAAAAAGATAAAACAATTATAAAAAAACTCCATAATGGTATAAGGACAGACAGACCAACTGAAGTTCAAACGGCAATGGTTAAACGTCACTTACTTGAGCTTACACAAACTTTTATGATACCTTTAGAAAGATACATGGCATCTCTGATGCCTTTACAAAAAAACATATCTCCATTCAGAGCTCCACCGGTGCCCAATCCTTTTAACCCTGAAGATTTTTTTGCAACTTTGCAACAATCTGGTCCACAATTAACCACTGGAATTAAAGGAGATTGGATAGGCTTGTATCGCAGTTTTTTTAAAACACCAAATTTCAGTGCATGGTTCCATGAGAGACATAATAATTTGACAAATAAACTGCATGCATTACAATTAGAAGCATTAGCAGAGAGTGACTTGAAAGAATGGTCTGTTGGGAAACAAGAAGTTGAAATAATAGATATGGTTCTAAAACTAAGAGAGGTACTAAAGAGTAATCCTCCAGTCGCTGATAATACTAGAACATTATTGTCACGGCGATTAGAAGATCTGAACTGTGTTTTGGCTGAGGATATGCAGTCTATATTAAATGTGGCTACGTGACAGAAGCACTGCTGCGCCTCAAGCATGAGAGGATGCAGCGATGACTGCAAGTTACAAATCGGAAAGCCTATAATTTGTATATAAAAGATGTTAGTATCTAATCAGTTTCATAAGACGGTAATAAGTTTATGTTTAATTCTATCTCGGTTATCATTACTTTTATTATAACCACTTTTTATCACTAATTATTTGACAATTAGTTTGCGTAATAGTCACATAATAACATTATTTATAGTCGTATTAAGGAGCAGATAATGTGTACATAGAATGGTATATTCATACAAAACAAACTGGCTTGGATTTAGCAAATTAAATATGTTAACTATGAATAAGTTATTGCATATACATATAATATATAGAGCAGAATCTTGATAACTTGAAGTTCAAGCATAATGCAAAATAAATTTACTTAACAAGTCGTTGAGGTACAGAGTTATTACTTACTGAATGATTGCTAAATTTGACTTAGAAAAGTGATTTTTAGTTGCTTAGAAAATTAAATTGATTATATGAATGAAATGATTTATTGTTACTTAACGCATTCATTCATTGCATGTGTGCCAAACATGCACTTGACGAAATTTAGAAGCACTAAATATTTCTTTTAGACATCGTTATTATGAGTTTAGCTCATTGTTATGAATTCTACATTCTAAAAACATCAAGTGCAATATGGTCTATCAACCTTACAGGGAAATAACATTATTCATCATTTGATATGCTGCATATTTAGGGTTCAGTGAAAAAGAATGTTATTTTCTTTTCCCAATTACGAGTATAATTTTTGGATAAGGTTTGAGTTATAGAGATTCCGCTGTTCAACTTATAGTGTAACCAATAATTGTTTTGACATTGCTTCCATATACCTATAGATATTAATAAGGATAGTTTTAGCAATTATAGTTTGTTTACTATTATATTAGTAATAAGAGAATGACTGATCTGGTTTAATTTTGGATTATGATCACATCTCGTGTTGTACCTTCATTGACATTTAATATGCTTGCTTATTTTAACTAAATTTGGTCCTCATGTTGGTTTCTTTGGTTCCTCTTACTATAGGAGTAACTCTCAGGAAATTGTGGTAAATTGTGTTACTGTTGAAGCAGTAGTTACAATATCTCTCCCCATTATACATATTACATACAAACTTTAACCCTACTTTAATACCAGATATTTATTTTTATTATGAAAAAAAGAATTAAGCAATATTACCATAAAAACCTACATAGTTTTTATGGTTGAACACACTATTCTGCCAGTTAAAATTGTAACATCCATTTTGGTTTCTGTAACCATCTATGATGGTATGTAAGATTTAACGCTGCGACTTGTAGGCATAGAGCAGTGACAAATCTGTTTAATTAAATACATGTTATTTAGAATAACTACAGAAAGACAGAGACGACGGCTGTAGACACCAAATAGTGAACCTCTAGAATTCACTTATTGAGGATGTTATAGATATGAAGTTTCATATCTGAAGGGATATTAGGATTACATTATTTATGTTCTTTTTATTGCCGATGGTGGCAAACGAGCAGGCTGCACACCTGATGGTAAGTGATACTCCACATGGAACTTTGCAATACCAGGGGCACAGCTAGGCCGTTGCCTACCGTGAAGTAAATGCTCTTCTTAAACCTCGTTTAAAGAAGGGCATGTCATAGCACTCGGGAAACACAGTAGCAAGTAGTTCATTCTCTGGAATGTCTGCACGTACGTGGGAGAAATGATCGCTGGAAACGTACAGTTGAAGACCATATCGTTTCCAGGTGAAATGGATGAACCCTGCTGCGGTGTCGAGTGGTACATTGGTAAAACGGTGACGGTGGTACCAAATCAAACAGTTCCTCGGAGCACTCCCCGTGAAAGAGTTGGTAGAGTACACAGAGTGACCCAAAGTCTCTCCTCCGCTCCAGCGACTCCAATCCATTCGTGAGATTGGGATCCCCGACGATTCGAACAGCACGCCTTTAGAGGGAGTCAAGTGGGTCTAGTTGATATTTGGGCGCGCCTGCCTAGAGATGTGAGCAGTACTGCACATGAGGACGAACTTGCGCTTTGCGTACAAGACGCTGTCTCGGTGTGAAGTACCGCCTGGCTCTGTTCAGGACGCCCAACGTTTTGCTGGCCAATTTGGCTTTGTCCTCCAAATGACTCCCAAACTGGACTTTGTTCGATATTTCGATGTTTAGGGATATGAAATGATTTCACACTATCCTATCCATAGTTATGGATATTTTTAGTTACGGATGTTAAATTTACAAGGAATTGTAAAAGGTCAGTGGTAATTGTGATGATTTTAGTATTATCTTGCATTAGAGAAGCTTACATTTAGACTGTTCAGCTGGCTGATAGGAAACCTACCGTACGTAACATATCTCATACAGACAGAAACTTTTATATCTGCTTCGGTAATCTTTCCATTGCAGATATGCGTTAGTTTAAAAGTGCCACAGCATCCCTGCTACCTACAATTAAATTTTCATGGTACAATGTCATAGCCAAAAAAATATAGATTTGGAAAATTATAATATATTTTATATTTTCTTTGAATCTACTAAGAAAATGCAGACTTGATATAATATGTATAATACATAATTTATGATGCATAATGTTTATCATTTCTAGTGAAGAGTATATAACTTTTAGAGATAATCAGATGATATTATCAAACTATGTCGATTATGTAATACTAAGTGTTATTATAGATAAGTTAGCTATTGATCTTATGTCCAGGATCGGAATGATGTTGTAATCGTATAATGGAATACTCTTAGAATAATAACATATAGAAGGATAGTGTCGGTACTTCGAGCAATCAAAAATATGAAGCCAAAAATACTAAATGCGCGCAGGCGATTACGCACGTACACACGCACACCACTATACAAATTATAAAATCAAATTTTGATTTTATTAACATAAATCGTCGAAATACTTTTAAAAGTAATGTTAATAAAAACCTTTGTGTGTTTTTCAAATGTGTTGTGACACCATTTGAATGCACAAACCGTCATAACTACCTATTTATTTTTTAAAAGTGCGTACGTATTTACAGTACAGTGACCTTGTATATTACGGAACAGTTCCGGCGTAAGCTTCATTAGGATCCAATTTAAATGCTTCATTTTTTGTGCGCGGACTTACCTTCTATACGATATTATGCTAAGCAAATACTTTTTATTTTATCATTAGTCTCACGGGTAAGCTTGTAGCATGCAGCTGTGAATCGTAATGCCCCAGGTTAATTTTTTTCTTTTTAAAGGCAAGATATTTCAAAAGGTAGTAGATTTTTTTTATATAACCGCAAGTTTGCCTCCAATTGCATGCAAACTTAAACGGTGAAATTTTAAAATAATTACATTAATATGTTTAGTTAATTTGAGATTTAGAACAATTTGTTTCAGCGGAATTCAGGAAGTTTATGGCTAGATACAGATGATGGATACTAGTTAGTTCCGTCCTTTTATCGCTCAATAGAAATTAAATCGAAAATGTCATAGTAGTATTGTTGAGAAGTGTAAAATTATGATTCATTAATTGCTATTTTTAATTTTGAATTTGGTAAATGCCTAACGCAATACAAATGAAGTACCTATTTATAAATGAATACACTTTTATAATAGACAATCCAGCAACTTCCTTGAAATAGTTAAGCCTTATGTAGCCAAGTGTTCATATATTTGAACGAGTAACGTTAACTCAGTTTTGTTTGTGTTTCACACAACATAGTTATTAGGTGGCGCTAACCTAAATGCCATATGAATTGGATGTTCAAGTTGATGCTTTCGATTAGGTGAAATAACTCGTCCTAAGAATATTTACATATACTTCGATAAGCGTTAACGATAATGAACTTATACATAATATATTCATAAACGGCGAAGTTAAGTAAACTAAATTATACATTTTATGATATCATGACTAAATTACAGTTGTACTTATTACGTTCGACTTTAAAGTTACTATGCCCGTTAAGAAATATATTTTCGTAAAATATTTTATTAATGAATATATATTTAGAATCTCCATTGTCATTGATTGCAAAGGAATCTGTGTGTGTAAATATTAAAATAATAATTGAATGTTATAGTTGTTTGTTAAAACGCTTTATAAAATACCCACTTATCAAAATTTTATTATAGGTAACCTTATTGAAACTTTATTATAACTACCCACTTATCTATTATTATTTTGGTGATATGGAGCCACTTGGCAAGTGTATTAATTAATACATTTATTACTGACCGGTATGAATTTTACTTTATCACTTTATTATTTGAGCTGTTGAATTAATTTACCGCAACGGTATAATTCAGTCAAGCATATCGTATAAAAAATATTTAATTTTTGTGTTTATTTTTACGAACTGATATACATATAAAGGCTGTATGAAAATTTTATTAGGAGTGAAATAAATACAAGCGTTAATTAATAAGCGTTATCTTTTATATTGGATGGCCATACCCATGTCTATTGGCAGAAAGCTGAGAAGGGATGATTTCTACATGCAATTCTGTTATGGTTTGGCATATTGTAATTATAGTGCGTTGTTTAGCTAAATATTGTACTGTAGTATGTAAGTGTATCATATTCATTAACAGCAAGAGTGTGGGGGGTGATAACAGTAATAACTGGCAGTAATTATTATCCTTAATTATCACATTTAAATGGGTTTTTTTTGTTGCCTCTTTTTTAATGCAACTAAATTTGAAAGGTTCAACTGATTTTGACTACCTAACGCATCTAAAACATAAAATTCCATCCATTTGTATCTTGTATTTATTTTATGAACTACTTTAATTATAATGTTGATAAGATAGATATATTTAGATGTGGGTTTACATAATTATTATATTCTGTCGAAGTGTTTTATTGGATTCGATGTAACGCGATTTTATTATGCCTTACCAAAACTACCACCACTCGAGTCCACATTATAATTTTCATCTCTATGGGGAGATAAGAGACTACATAAACTTAAAAAAAAACATGAAATATAAGATCTGTCCATTTGATATTATCAGTAATAGTTATTTGATATCTTCTCGAATCTTCTTCAACATTAAATTACTCATTATTGGTCACGGGCCTTCAGAATGGCCGGTAAAACTCTTAGAAGGTATATCGCGCACAAAAAAATGAAGCATTTAAATTGGAGCCAGATGGCTCTTTCCCATATGGTCACTGCGTACGCAAGGCACCTCTATTGTATAGTGCTAACTCTATGGTGTGCGTGTGTGTAATCGCTTGCACGCATGTAGTATTTTTGCCTGCACTTTTTTGATCGCTTAAGTACCGACACTCTCCTCCTGTACGTTATTATTCTAAGGTTTTACTACTAATACCACACTCGTCAGACGGGTTAACCTAAGGTTTTATTTTCAGTTTTCCTTTTTAATGTTATGCTGCCTACTATGTATGTATATTCGTTATTTATCTTGTATAACATCCGCGGATAATTAGGGAGATATTGAATTGTATTCAGTGACCATCAGAGTAACTTTGATGGCAATTTCCATAAATTTTAATTGTAATATAGAAAATGCCCGAAATATATGTATATAACTTTTTGCAGACATTTGTTCTAACTTATTTATGTAACTTTTAAACAGTAATGATGGCAGTTAATAAATGCTTTGCGAAAATTTACATCGATGCGTAGTACGTTTTACGTATATACATATTTCTAAATAATTAGGTGCCAAAACTATTTCTTATCATTTTAGAAATATTGAATTATTTCTATATTCACTAGTTTTAAGGTGTATGAGTGTATCTATCCTAGTTTATTCGGGAGTCTTATCTCATGGCCGTGTCGAGATAATGTGACGCAAAACTGAGATCTCTAAACGTCTGCTCTTGAAAATGTTATAATGTATCGCAAAAATATGTCGTAATTTTAAGTACCGTCCGGTTACTGGAGCATAATTTTTTCCAAATTAACACTAGAATAATTGACTGACATTGCATTACGAAGTAATTGCCAAGATGCACGAGTGGCATTTATCATTTCTCTGCCACCAAGGATAATAAAGTCCGATTTCCAAATTCTGTACATTAGATACTCGTAGGTTTAGATTTTTTTGTAACCTATAAACCAATTTATGATTCTAAAGAAAAGTTATGTTAATAAAATCGGCAGATTAGGTAATTATGCATGCCGCCCTAGCCGAGGCCGCGGGTGATGTGACGGGGGATTAGTCCGTCACCCGCCGAGAGGCCGACCGCGTGAGGAAAGACCGACGTCCTCCCCGACGGGTGGACGTCGGTCGATGGGAGCATACCCCAGGTAGGGGGTATTCCGTCGGGCGGACCACTGATGACAAGTTAACTCTGCTCCAGTGGTCGGCCCAACGATGAAGGCGACGTGGTTTTCGGGTGGGTTGCGGGAGTTGCGTGCTTAAGCCCCTCTGTCGCCCCGGACGGAGTGGTGTGGAGACGCGCCGACCGCAGCCCACCCACAAAAAAGATTAGATAATTATAGGGTATCGCCTATCGGCGTACTTGGGAATCATTATGGGTTGTCGTTAGGAAAATATAACATGCGTGGAACTGTAAATACCACTAACTAGTGTTATATGCATATTATTGGAAGCAGCGAAATCTTGTTGGTATTGCCAATAAACTGCCAAGCAGAGGCTTTGGATTCAAAAATGCGGCGCGAACTTTGTCTTTTATGTGCATAGTTAATTCGTATATAGTCCATGTGTTAGTTATTACGGATGTGGATATGAAGTTTCGAATTCTGTCAGTTAATGTTAGTTTAGTTGGCTGAAAGAAAATCTGTCGTAACGTGTGTCATAGAGACGCCGTCCATATCCGAAACTTTTATATCAGTTTCGGATATATTTTCATTTCGGATATCAGTGTGCCTACTCTTGAATCTCGATTCCAATACTAAATCCAATCGCATTTCGAATTTGAGCAATTTGGTACTCTTGAAAGCGACACTAGTGCACGATTGGAATCAAATTCGGTGGATTTTTTTAAACTTCATAAATTCGTTTCGTCGATATTTGTTACTCCCGACGTGATTTTGACGTAGTTTAAAATCGTTAATGTTGCGCAATTTCAAGAAAACGTATTTGTTGTGATCGAATTCGGTAAAGTTATTAATTTAAAGTAATAAAATATGGCACATTTGGTGAAAATAACAACGCCAAACGCGAAGAATTCATTCTCGATTATGTTTAAGAGTACAGTAATACCCCGACTTACGCGAATTCGGAGATACGCGGTTTTTTATTTAAGCGCTACGACCTTAGATTTACTTTTTTAGTCAGAAAATGTCAATTATTTTTCATTTAGTATTTAATTAATAACGTTATTTAAAACTTCTTTGAACAAGTTCCAAATAAATATTTTTTTTTGTACAATATGTACTTTTAAATTTAAGTAAAATTAAACCCCGACTTACGCGATCATCGCTCGGTCCCACCTATCGTGTAAGTCCCGGGGTATTACTGTACCTAATATAAGTTTGGTGCGATTGGAATTGAATCGGATTCGAAATTAGAATTGATTTCAAGAGAAGGCCCACAGATAGTTACGGTTGCGAAGCTCCATAACATCGATCGTTAGTGAGAAATTTACTTTATAATGATACTTCACAAGTTCACCGACATTTGTTCATGTTCACGTGAGATACTCTGAAACCCTCTCATTCAAAGTTAAATGGTGCCTAACAGTGGTGACGATAGTGTTATTTAAATCATCGTTTGAGGCAGTTAACAGGCCTAAAACAATGTCATTTGCCTCCTCACCTGATGAGGAAAAATTTAATACTAGCTATTTGAACGAGATAGATTTTGAAAAATGGCATTTATTGACTCAATATATACTCTTATTTCAAAGTATATTTTGCATAAGTTATTGACAATAGTTTAGTGACAGGTCGCCTGCCTAGCGTTAACCCTCTTTGGGAACTTCAATAGTACATATCCCATTGTAATTGTAACATGTAAATATAAAATGTACAAATCTGCACTGTGTATTATCGTGTTAAGGTTTATCGTAAATAAAATAAACGTATTTTTCAAACAAAATCGTTTTATTAACGCTGTATGCGATCCTGATACGACAAGGCGTGAAATATGTTGTATGCAGGCGTGTGTCGCTATCCATAAACAAT
This sequence comes from Lymantria dispar, assembly GCA_032191425.1. NCBI lineage: Eukaryota > Metazoa > Arthropoda > Insecta > Lepidoptera > Erebidae > Lymantria > Lymantria dispar. The sequence goes on along the minus strand of CM063463.1, from coordinate 9,314,506 downwards.
GCTTTAGGTACAACAATATGTATTTTGAAAATTGAATTATTGTTTAGATATTTTGCGTATGATATTAATGTATAAATTTCTTCGAAACTAATCAATGTCTCTAACTTACTTTCCCTAGAAAGCTACAACATAATGTATATACATAATTATAATTTTTATAATATTAATTTATAATAAGATGTGATTCGGTCATAAATTCTTTTCTAAAGTAGAATAGTAATGCAAAAAGTATAATGTTCAAGATCCATATTCGTAAGTAAATATAATCTTAACATGGACAGACAGGATACCTTTGTATATTTACGTCATATTTGACGTAATTAAACGTATGTATACAAGGTGTCTCAGGATAACAAAAGGAACAATCTTCCATAAGAAACAACTGTTCGAGTATGTTGTAGTTTAAAGTTTCATTTCCGTGCATCGCGGCCGATCGCGGCGGCGCGCGACAGTCGTAAGCGATCGGCCGCGTGCGGCCGATGCGACAATGGTCAATGTATGACGCCATTTCCGAGGTACGCGACAGTCGCGCGCGGCCAACGACAGAAATGGCGCCATACAGATGTATGCGACAGCAGTCAATGTATGAAGATTGCTTACGACTGTCGCGCGCCGCCGCGATGCACGTAAATGAACCTTAATGGTCATGGATCGTAATTTGAAGGTGTATTATACAAAAAAAAAACAATAAAACATAACAGTTACAGTGATTTGAAAAATGCGTGTCTAAGAGTCTATGCCTTAAATGCAGGACAGGATACATGTAGGCATGTAAGTCGCGTCGACGAAATGGCGCGCCGACCAACGGACATCGGCCTATCGGCTGATATTAAGGCGAAGTTTGTCTTGCTTATGCGCAATCATTAATTTATTTAAATCTTATCTATATAATACTTAAAGTATTATTGACTATATACATTTCAATCAGATTTACACGAAAAAACGCTGGCAACATTGAAAAGTTTACATGTTTCTAATTCATTAACACATCAATATTTTTATTTTTTTTCATGGGTTTCTACCACCATTGCTTAACTTCCGTTTGACTAGTTGTTCCATAACCTGAGACACCTGTATATCTTGCTGTCCTGCGTTAAGTTCTTTGCTCATAAAGAATAAAGGTCCAATATTTACATGTATAATCTCTGGTGGCAAAAGAATTTATTTCCTATATTAGGGTACTTCTTTTTCTCAAAAAGGCTTCCACAGAAAGACCACGAATTTTAGTGACAATTATTGTAATCAGTGATTTAAATCAGTATAACAGAAAAAGTAGGCATAATTTAAACCTTTAAAGTACGCTAACTTCAGTTTCATTTTTCGATTATATGTAAAGAATTGGCTACAATATCTAGTTACTTCTATGTAAATATAGACAAAATTAATTATTTTTTTAATTGTTTTAACAATTACACTATTTGACATATAACTATGGAAGAAAGATTAATAAAGTTGAGACTATAGACTAACTAGAACAACATCTTTTCAAAGTTTATGGATAACAATAATGCACTTTGCTTATCTAACCTGTGCTTAGACATGGGGAATCAATAAGTCTATTGCACGTCAGATCCTTTGGCGTTGTTAATAAGAAAAATCTAATTATAACAGTCTATTAATTATAGCTATAGGCGGGTTAGATCACAATCTATTATATTTAGCTTTGCTCCATATATTGTCATTATCTGTTATGAGGGTATATACTCCGGCGAGGGTGAGGCCTGCTACAGCTCCAAGACCCATAGAACGAATTCCTGAAGTGCTCTTGTAGATTAGACCAGTTGTTGCAGCCGCTATGAAGGTGTTAGCCGTATCTTCTTTGTCACGCATCCACGTCACGCCGAGAGCGATACATGAGTAAAATGATGCAATAATGCCGAGGGTTGTACCTGTATTTGTGCCTGGAAGAAATAGATTTTTGTTAATTCTCTCTTAGGCAATATTAAAATGTTTTTTATAATCCAGTCATTCATCAGTCTAGCTATATCCAGCAGCAGCAAGCCTTCCCGACGGGGCAATAATTCCATAATCGCCACACTTGGTGGTCTCAATGGGTGTTAAAAATTTCTTATAAAAGCGCTGCCGCCCACTCTTCTGATAATCATTAGCCAGTTTTTAGTCCCTGTGGGCAAGTAAGGTAGTGACACATAGTATTTGTAATCTGTTATCATACAGTGTGAAGTCAAACCTATTTTAAAAATAACTATTAATATTTAAAGTATATTGCTATAGATTTTTACAAATTGGAGAATTACATTTTCAATATGTCTTTAAATTTCAGTTTATTGAAGAAAAATTCTTACTGCCAACATGCTTATAACAGATTAGATGGCTAAAATAATGAAATCAGCAAATCTAGTCAACTAATTAAATGCTAATAATGCTGTCTGTGGTAATAATACTGCCTATGCAGTGGCTATGACCGCCGACAGGTCGCAGCGCTCAGGCCCCCAGGCGGGACATACCTTCACGGTATTCATCATTTGGCGCGCCACACTCATGGCATCTGGGGCCTCCTCACGTCTGATTATATGCAGGTATTTACCGAAGACCCCGTGTCCGGTAAGTAACTGCGTCATCCGGAAGGTCAGGTTGCCGTGCTTTCGTTTCATCCAGCGGTGGAGGTGGGGCGCAATCGCCTCTGCAGTCCCCCGCCCCGCTACAGGGGACTCCAATTCCTCTCTCCAGCGCGGATAACTATCTTTCGGGCCCTTTTATTGCCCTACTTAGTCCCCTTGTGGTGATACTTCCGCCACTGACCCGCGCCGCAGCGCAGAGTCAGTAGAGCTCTGCAAGCGCCCTAGCTTGTAGAGGCCAGGGTGGATCGCCCGCCAGCAGTGTGGCTACAGTCCAGGACACTGTACGATATCCTCGTATTGTTCTCACCGCCATGGCTTTGCGTCTTTCGCAATTTAGGCGGTGAGAGACTCCGCCCAGATAGGGGCACCGTACAGTGCCATAGACCGCAAGATACCGGCATACAAACGCCGGCAGGACGATCCAGTGTTTGGCCTCCAGTGTTTGGCAGAAGCCTACCTAACGCCGCGGACGCCTTGGCGAGTCGAGGGACTAGCTGGGCAAAGTGCGGCCTGAAGCTCCATCTACTGTCTAGGTGCAGACCCAGGTACTTCATCCGAGTCTGCACCGGCACGACAACCCCAAACACACTGATCTGTGCTCTACGGGGAGACCTCGGCTTGGGTCGCCGGCGCCTGGGGTGGCATAGGCGCGACTACCTGCGCCTCATGCTGGCCTAGCCAAAGCTAACTTCTTGAAAAATTAACTGTCTGACTCACCGCCAGTGTCCGCACAAAATATTTTTCTTCCAATTTTGTCGCCCTTCTAATAGTGGCGCCCGGGGCGGTACGCCCCTCCGCCCCCCCCCCCCCTTGCTACGCCACTGTGCCTATGATAACAATGCTGACAATAAATCAGTAATTTATTTGGTACTGAGTAAGATCAATTTACTACCCTTCTATTTTGCCTGCGGGTGTTGCAAAAGACCATTAAGTTATATGATAAGCAGTGTGGTACAGTAGTTCAATCTTTCCCCACAGAAGAGAAGGCCTGAGCGTAGCAGTGTGACGTATGTGGACTGTGGTGATAGTGAATGCATCCTAATCTGCCTTAACCCCTCACGCGCCAAACATCGCTGCGCTCTCGAGTGCCTCGCGCGCTTGGGTATATTGAAAAAAGTTCAGTGAATTTTAAGGTTTTACGTAAACTATTATTGTTGCTATATAACAAGGAAATATGAAATAAAATACAGTAGAATCTCACTAATCCGGCACTTCAATAGACCGACACGTCCAATAATCCGGCACCCTCTGCCCGCGCCTCCCTCGCCCCTCTTCGCGTATGCGCTCCGGTCTAACCTCAAAACTTATCACGTGCATATATGTATGTGCATATATGTATGTGCATGTATTATGTGCATTGTATGTAACTTATCATGTGCATACATAATAATATGTAAATTCAATACATTATATGTATTCTCTGTATGAAATGTTTTATTTTTTATTTGGTTTTTCTATATAATTCAGTAATCCGAACATTCCAATAATCCGGCACCCTCTGGTTTTTAATAGTGCCGGATTAGTGAGATTCTACTGTATATATCAATAGCTTTTGATTGGTTGATTTAAATAAAAGTACTAAGAGCAATTGCTAACTGTAAAGTATTTTTTTGGGTCAACGTGTGTCCCAAAAGCACTTCGAGCACATTTTTTTTTTGGGTCTAATGGTGTCCCAAAAGCGCTCCAGGGGTTAATATAAACGTAAAAAAGGTTTTTTTTTTCTTAAAATTATATAAATTTATCACTAATTCATACATTTAATCTTACATATAGAATTTATCTAATGTTCTATTCTCTATTTACTCATATTGGTTAGATAGGATGGTATACTGTACTTTACGACACCTAGTAAGGGGTGATGAATGGTATTAATACAAAGAAAGATCCAGAATCATAGAAAAATATAAATGACTTTTAAATCATGTGCTTGTTGATATAATAACTCACCTTGTTTCATGACATAGTTGATAACTTGTGTTCTTCGAACTTTCCCTGTCTGTCCTGCTAATGTAGTTGCTCTTAAACCTTTATATAATCCTGCCATACTACCTAAACCTGAAAGTCAAATAACAAAAAAAAACTTATTAAAATATTCAGTGTCACTAAATAAAAGAACCATAAGCGTAAGTAAAATTGACAAATAATTTGTGGATAATAGCACTAGATATGATTAAATACTTATTACCAAATAGAAGTAATTTCACACAGATTGTACACCTATCATGGGCAATCATGAGATTCCTGGTTCACATTCTGTGAGGTCAGATTTTTCTAAAGATATTATTGAAGAATTACTAGACAGTGAATATTTGCTGCTGTGATCAGATAATGCAAGACTAAGACTTGTATGACTATATTGGAGAACTTGTGTGTTACACCTGTGTTTGCCCCCATCAGGGATAGGCGATTTATTTATTGATAGATTGATAATTTATTTGTAGCATATAGGTTAACAGTAAAAATAATAAAGTCAGTAATACAATAAGTTCAAAGTCATATCTAACCGTCATTGGTGTGCAAATTATGTAGTCCATTAGACATGTCAAGTTTATAAGGCTCCAGTTGTTTGAAACAAGATAACTGTTAACCATTATTAGTTATATCAATACTGATATGATATGTTAGAGGCAAGACAATAATTTTCAGTTACATATTGCTGTAGCAGACACATATCTAGAGAGCACTAACAGAAAAGGAAAAAATCAAGCAAAACTGCATATAGTAATCATTATCATCAGTATAAGTCCCACCAATACGGATATCCGCAGAAGACCAGGTGTAACCGACTTAGCATGAAGAATTAGCATGTTTAAGTGGCAATGGGCAGGCCACATCGCTCGACGAGCTGACAACCGCTGGGGAAGAAAGGTTCTCGAGTGGCAACCACGTATCGGACGATGCAGTGTAGGACGCCCCCGCACTAGGTGGACCGACGACCTGGTGAAAGTTACTGGGCGTCGTTGGATGCAGGCGGCACAGAATCGCACTTTGTGGCGTAACATGAGGGAGGCCTATGTCCCCACCACACACGCGTGTGCGCCGATTACACCCCAGGCGTGTATGCGCATCGTAATGTACCTGTATGCGATATATGACAGCAGTCAAAGCATTAAGATACCCAAAAGCAAGAGAGCGGTGGGTGAATTGCATTTTTAACCTGTCACCACATGGAAGATATAATATTAATATATATATATAATAAATATTCAGTAAGGCATTGTTCACCACCAAAAAATGCTTGTGTTGCCAAACATGAAAATCACAGGCAACACAGAATTATTTTACATGGCATTTACATGTGGATGCATTTATCAATTAGTAGATGGATGTTTATACGAGTTGCCAGATAGAAAAGAGTTTGTACTATGGCTAAAATCTGTGTTTTGGTCTATAAGATTAGTGTCCAGATTATTTGCACTTACCGTTGTTATGATATCATGATTTAGGCCCCGTATTTTTAATTATTTTAGCCCAACATGTGTTTGTCGAATTTATTTTTGTATTTTAGAAGTTTTAAGAAGTTTAAACTGAGTACAAATTTGAATTATTTATGTGCAAGTATTAATGTAAATAGGGGACCTAGGTATTTGCTAGATATATTAATTGGACATTTGCTGCAAAAGTCAGCTTGTCAGCTTCGTTGTCAGCTTCTCAGTTCAAATTAATACATATGAATAGGACTGAAAAAGTGAGATTGGCAATGGCTGCGTCCAAACGTTTAAATAATTTGAACCTAATCTCAATCAAAGCAACAATAAAGTAACAAAGCAACAATAAAAAAAACAAAGTAACAATAGCTTTCAGACTTAACATCTTTGAAGGTTTATAATTAATTCATTGTGACTATCATAACACCAATAGATTTATTGATATCAGCATGGAGTGAGCTTTTACTTTTTTATATTTACCATAAATAATTTATCACTTTATAAAATAATTTGCTGTAAGAGACGAGACATTATGATGTACGCACATCGAATATTTTTATGCGCATTTATTCTTACGCAGTGTTATGTAAAAATCATTAGCAATTTTGAGGTTATATCATAATTTCATCATTTTATTACCTGATCCAGTCATGAAGGACATTCCGATAATGGGCAACGCAACGTTAGATCTTCTGGCAGTAGATGCCATGTGATTATCATCTGGGTATAAGAATTCTGGTTGCATTTTCGGTATATAATGAGGATCGAAGTTCAAATATGGGGAAAGACCAGCTGATGTCTGATTAGTCTTCTCTTCATTTTTGTTTACCGACAATATATCACCAAACAAGGACATTTTGGCTATTTTATCACTATTTTCACTAATCTAAAACTAAGAGCGTAATGTGAAAATCACGCAGCGGATTTACAGAAATCGAACTCGTATCGAAACGTCAATGTCACAATCCATAGTCCATTAAGCCATCAACCATAGACTTAAAAGTAAAAAGTATTGATAGCAATATTTATTAAATATAAATATTGGAATATGAAATATTTTTTTAAATGTTATTTATACATGGGCAAAACATTACATTACACCAAATGCCTCAGTTTTTAAAGTTTCATGGGCAATGACATGCAAAGATGGCCGTTCTATATATATTTTGCCAATTTGAATCAAGTGTTTTAGAATGCTCGTATGGCATTTACGTAATTATTCACGTTGTTACTTAACCGGAAAACATATACATATTCGTTTTTTTTTTGGACATTAGGCGAGGTATTATTATATATTCCCCCAAAAAAAAAGGTATTATTATACACGGTGACATTTTTCTCGTCTTACAAAAAAATAAACCATAAAAGTATCCGACCTAAGAAATATATCTATATACATATATAAAAGAAAGTCGTGTTAGTTACACTATTTATAACTCAAGAATAGCTGTACAGATTTGGTTGAAAATTGATGGGGAGGTAGCTTAGAACCAGGAGACGGACATAGGATACTTTTTATTCCGATCTTCTTCTTCTTAATGGCAATGAGCTATTTTACATTCCGGTCCATCGCGTTCCCGTGTAATGTGACATAAAATGTCAAATAGATTCTTTTTGTTTCTGTTTGTCCATTCGGACAGGCAAAGGGATCAAAGCCCATACAGCCAAGTCTGATACAATTTTCTTCATATTATTTAACATTTCTTTATATAGAATAGATTATTTATAGTCATGTTCGTCAGTAAGTTAAGTCGTTACCATTAATTAGGCACTCAAAACATAATTAAATGATTTCTCTGGGAATTTCGGTAGAATATGAAAATACACGTAATCCACTCTTATGTCACATTCACCACCTTAACTGTATTATATTACATAAAATATTGATATTTTTTATTTTTTATATTTTTGATCAGCAAAATTATTCAATATAACACTATAAAACACAAAAAAAATTATAATACAAGAGCTTAACATGACATTTCCATATTCGCACCGAAACTCATGTCAAAGAGAATATAAGTCACTATGAAACGTAGATTAACAAAAAAAAAAAATTCATTTGGTATGTAATAACAAAACGCAAATGACAGCTAAACGTAGTTTTGTCTGTAGTTAAGTATGATTGAAAATATGATAATTATAATTTTGTCAGAAATCAATACCTAATCAGTAATTTGGATTCTCTTTGAATCATTATTAACAATGCCGTGAATAAGACGACCAAATCTTGCCCGACAAAGCCGTGATGGTTCTTCCATTAGAGACTATATATTCGGCAATTTAGAAAATATATTTACGATAAAAATTAGGGAGGTACAAAGTTCGCCGGGTCAGCTAGTCTAACATATTTAAATGTTCAATAGTGGTAGTTATAAAAAAATAATAAATAAAATAAATTAAAGTTGATATTTTGTAACAGTCTGTTTATCATGTTTACATTTTAAACAAACAAATCATGCGGAATTTCGTTAGCCAGTCATAGGTACGAAGTCCACGTGGACAGCTATTACAAAGCGTAATCCCCACCTACACAGGTTTTAGTATCCAACGGCGTGTGAAAGGGAAAAGTCAAGCGCATGAACTTACAATTTCCGTACTTAATTACCTATTTCGCGACATCGTTGTGTGTTTGTGTTGTTATGAAATGTCTAATAGACATTATCAATATTCGAATATGGTACCAGTACGCACAAATAGTGCAAAAATGGTCGTTTATGTATAGATAAAAAAAGGATGAACAATTTGAACAGTTCTTTCAATATCAGTAGAACGATATTCTTGTATACCTATTATTGTTCTTTTGTTCGCAATTATTTGTAAATAGTGTAAATAGCTGATTCCATTTTATCTAAATACATCTGGACCAATTTACTTTATTGAAATAATGACCTACTAGTAGACTACTACTAGTCTACTAGTAGGTAAGACTTGGTATCTACATACTAAGACTAAGACTTAGTATCTACATACCAAGTCTCTCACTAACACTTTAAATAATTGTTTCTGACGGTCCTAAGTGCGTAGAAAGTATTAAGGAAAAAATTGGACTCCGCATTTACTGAATACGTAGTGGTATTTCTGAAGAGGACGTAGGTAGATTATGGTACAATTTTACAAGTTGACAATCGAAGTTTTTCTAAGGTGTAATGAGAATGATCCGCGCAGGCGGAGAGGTAAAGTGCTCGTAGTACAACAGCTGTGTTAAGTACCTACGCGCTCGCCGCGCTCACTACATGCCGTTTCCTTACTATTTTAACTTGTAATTATTTACAATCATTTTTATTAAAAAATATTCTAGCAAATATTTTTTTTTACTTTTAATTGTACGAATGTATAGTAGATACTGGTTACTTTAATTGGCCTGCTTTTGTAAGACGACATAAATGTCACCGTGTATATTTGTTAAGATCTAGTGTTATAGCATGCGCAGTTTGAATAATCTTTCTTTGAATAATATTTATTAATTAATTCTACTGCAGTGTCTTATTGAACAATATTACAGAGCAGTAATATGGAATAAACTTAGATATTTGGTATTTCAAATATTATATGATATAGTTTATGTGTTACAGGGAAATGAGAACTCCAGAAGAAGTGAGAAAAATAATAAAAATTGCTAAGTTACACGAGTCTGAGTTGACAGATATAACACAGATATTGCGATTTCCGGCAGCACAGAAACAAAATGATAACTTAAGGCTTATGCTGTTAGATGACAATCTTTTGAAAGAAATAGAGGCAGGCAATGAATTAATATTTAAAGGTACTTTTGGTTTTGTCGTATAGGTGTAATATTAATAAAAGTTATATTTTATTGTATATAATAACAGTATGAGTATTTTAACTTTATTTAATTTATATTTGCTTACATATAAAACCTAAACTTATTGTAATAAAGAAACAACCAACAAAACAATAATTTGCCATAAAGTACCATTAGGTTTTTGATCTTAAACGAATACTAAAAGAAAGAAAAATTCAAACGTTATAAATCGATTTCTTCGAAACTATTAACCTATTTACTTCTACCCACCTTTGAAAAAAAATCTAATTATCTCAAAGGTAACATAAAGCAAGTGGGTTGGTTCTAGTTTGCATAACCATATCCAATCGTTATCGCTCCTAACTTGCTCATCACCCGTAGCCGATTGTTATAACAAGGGTTTACCAGGAGAGCGGGCACCAGCCATGGGAAACATTTCACGCCTCACTGGGATCGCCAACCCATTTGGCAATCGTTGAGATTACCACACCAACCTTTTATATGACCGACCAATATAGTAAAAATGACCTCTAGTCAGGGTAGCTACTCTATTCTAAGGACTCGTCTTTGTAGCGGGCCCGGTAGCGATGAAGTACGAGGTGTGAAGAATCTCCGGCAGTGACCTGGCTACCACAAAAGGTTGCTGTAAGTCGTTGGATACTGGCAATATAGAACCACGTTTTGTGGCTTTTTATGAGGTAGGCTTACTTCCAGCTGTGGACGGCAAAAGGCTACTAGTTTCTTGCGTAGAAAATGAATTAACTAATCAACAGCTGAAGAATATGCAAGAGTTTAAGGGCTCGTCTCCCTATGTAATTTTCGTAGTGTAGTATTTGACTTCGTGACTGAAATATTTCTAGCATGAACGATGTAGCTTTTGTATAAGATTGTGTTTCATTCATAGGAGATCCAGAAGAAAACGTTGTAGTATGTACAAGTAATAAAACATACGATGTGAAGGAAGCTGAAACATCTAATAGCCTTTTGCTAGTCCCAGAATTATTATTTGCTGCTTCGACGGGACTTGATGAAACTAGTAAAAATGATTCAATGGAATGCGATTCAGATGCTTCTTTCGATAAATCCTCTACCAGTTTAAACAAATCCACTGAATCTGATGAAGGGGCCAAACCCCCTAGACAAATTGAACACAAAGATGTTGTGAATACATTTTTCACTTATTATGAATTGAAACCTTGTAAACCGCGGTTAACTAAGTTGCGAAAAATATTAGAATCAAGTAAATATCAGGGTTTAGAGTTAGAATATACTGTAGATAAATCGAAATTGCTAAGTTATGATGTCATTTTTGATCAAGTGCAAGCCTCTAAGGAGGAGTTGAATGGGGAGTTAGAAAAGATACAAGCAATTAAAATAGACGAATATTATCGATTACTCGAATTCGATTACGAATTTCGTGTCCTGTCTTACATGTTGGACCTTATTGATGAAAATTCTTGGAGCCTCGATAGAATTTCGAAAGAAGTGACTGTAGAAAGTCTTAAAGAGCTAGTTCCTCTGCCAATTTTAGAAGCAATGTTCAGATTTTATACGCAGGAATCTGTATTAGAAGATGATGTACAGTTATACGAATACAGACAGGATAAAGTTTGTAGGTTTTTGGCAAGAGTATTACTGAAAAGTGCCGGCAAATTTAATTTAGTCGAGTTTTTGCAGGCTTGGAAGGATTCTGTACCTGACGGTATGGTCACGAACGTAAGTATTATTAATGTGTAATTACTAAAGAAGAAGTTACCCGTGTCGTATTCGAATAAGAATACCATGGTCTCCACCCCTTCCTTTTCCGTAGGTGATAACATTGCTCCAAGGGAAACTCTAAATAAAGCCCTTACTAACCAGTTTGATCAGCGTAATATATAGTTAGTCAAGTTCCATCCCACGATGTAACAGGCTTCAGCCTAGCAGTGGGATTGTTGAACAATTGAAATGAACCAAAAAATTGGATTGGACTTTATTTCTTCAAAATCGTTAATTTATTTTACCGCCAATCGTCGCATGATCATCTTTTCTGTTTTAATTTTTTAATATATATTTTTAGGAGTCTCTACTATCAGGAATAGCTTTAGTTGACAAATCTAGTACACCTCAAGTGATCTGGGGCTTTTCGGAAAATGATTTGCCTGAAGATATCAATGAGCGATTCAAAATACTTTTTCAAACTAAAGCTAAATGGACTGTCGATCAAATATCTCCTTATATTGAGTAAGTAGCTTGTAACTTTTGGAACGAAGCTTGTATACAGATATTTGACCGGGTACTCTATTGGTGCGTAACGTTACCATTACACGAGACCGTTATACGCTTTACGTGTAAATTACTTGAAAAGTTTAGTTTCTTTTTTTATAGCAAACGGTGACAAACGAGCAAATAGTACACCTGATGGTAAGTGTTGTTGCCACCGTTGCCTACCTTGAAGAAACTGAAGGGAGTGTGAACGTCCTTCCCAGGGGGGGGGGGGGGTTTGTTGGGGAGGACGTCGTACCCCAAGTAGAGGGTATTCCGTCGGGCCGACCACTGATGACAAGTAACCCTGCTGGGTGGTCGGCCCAACGACGAAAGTGACGTGGTGTTCGGGTGGGTTGCGGGTGTGCGTGCTTACGCCCCTCTGTCGCCCCGGACGGAGTGGTGCGAGAAGCGAGCCGACCGCAGCCCACCCAAAAAAAAAAAAAGAGTGTGGTACTACCCCGGATGGACCGGCCCACGTCTGTAGACAGACAACTGTCAACAGTGTGGTCCTACCTTGTTATTGTAAACGTTCGTTTCTTTCGTCCCTAGATGACACTTTTTTTTTTTTGGTAGCTAGCTATGGTCTGATTATAACTGAATACTATATTTATAGTATAACCTTGATCTGTATGTGAGGCTACTATTTATCACCACCCCTTACAAAGGGAGTAAAACCCGGCTGAGGGATCGCTATATAAGACGGAAGGGTGGCATATAGTCTCATAATCCACCGTGTTCCTTCACTATTGGACCAACTACTGCTAACGTACTTGATGTCCATGGCTGGCTTGGCATTATCTCCGTCCTAAACCATGTGGTGACGGTGTAAGAATAAAATTCACCACCCTGTCTCATAATTCCCGTGAATGTCGTAAAAGACGACTAATGGATATATTATTCATATAACATCTATGCCACAGATGGCAAACTCGAAACAAAACCCTATACCAACCTGTCTGAAAGGAGAGGGATGCCTCGTCCGACAGCAGCTCAGCTGCTAGTCTGTCACTTGAGGCTCCAAGGTCAGCCGAGGGCCCGGCGAAAACAGAGGCCCGTAAAAAGAAGAGAGGAGGGAAGCCCACCCCTGCAACGGAGCGCGCCAGACGGCGCGCCGCGAAGCAGCAAATGGCGGCAAAGAAGGCTGACGAGGGCGGCAGTACTGCCGCAGAGCCGTCGGACATTGAGAGCGGCAGCACATCAGCTGCAGAGACCGTCGCTGGATCATCCCAGTCTCCAGCGTCGGCCTTGACGGCGGCCCTGGCGGCCAGGACCTCCCCTCGCAGGTACGCAAGCGCCCCCTTAGCCAGGGTGGCAGCTCGGAGTCTGCCTCCGAGGGGAGTGGCATCATCATGCCTCCTCCCAAAGTTCCAGCCTCTCGCAGGGGACGAGGGGGCGCAGTAGTGGCGGCAAGGTCGGCGACGCCGTCGCCGGCCGGCGCAGTACGGAAGACTGAGGCCCAGAAGCGGGCAAATGAGACGGCTGCCGCGAGGATGATGAGGGTGTTGTCAGACATCCCTCCCACCGACACGGCGGTTGCTGAGCCCGCTATAGGTGGCGACCCCCGAGCTGCCAATATGGCCACCCTGCAGGCCGAAAACACCCGCCTTAGTGGTGAGGTCTCAGGCCTGCAGGAGAAAAACGAGGCGCTTCGAAAAGAGCTGTCGGCGGTGCAGAAGGCGAATCGCGAGTTGGCCAAACAAATGGCCGACTTGCGGAGCCAGATCGCGCAGCTGGTGAAGACCGCGCCGCCGACAAGCGCCGGCCCTGCCGCCGCACCCGCCGTTCCCGTTGCATCAACTCACGCTGCGGTGAGTCGCCAGAGGGCCCAGCCGGCTGAAGTGGTCCCGCCCGCAGTGGATGGCGTGCCGGACCAGACCATGCGCGCCGTAGTGGAGGTTGTCGGCAAAATGCTCGACGCGCGCATGGCGGCTCTGGAGGAAAGGTTGTCTCTGCCTCCGGAGCCCCGTCTCCGGCCGCCGCTTGCTGCGGACAGGCCGAAGGCCGTGGCGTCAGCCCCTGCCGCGCTACCCTGCCAGGGCGGGCGCGTAGGGAGCTACGCTGCGGCCGTTGCTGGAGCGAAGCCGAAGGGGCCCGCCGCCAAGAAGAATGCGGCACCGGCTCCTGCCAAGACCGGACCTAAGCCGCCGCCGGCAGCTGCACCGTCGGCGGCGGCCAATGCAGGCGCGACCGAGACTGCTGCGCCTAGCGACCCCGCTACGCCCGAAGAGGGCTGGCAGACGGCTGAGCGCAGCCGGAAGAGTCGCGGTCAGAAGAGGAGAGCGGAGGCCAAAAGCGCCGCCAAAGCCTCCGCTCCCAAATCAGGAACCGGTAACAAGAGGTCGCGCAGGAGGCTCCGGCCGCCAAAGTCAGCCGCGGTGGTGATCACCGTGCTGCCTGAGGCGGCCGAAAACGGCCTTAGCTATGAGGCCGTCTTACGTCGCGCCCGGCGGGAGCTTGACGTCTCCGATTTAGGAGGCGTCGAAGCCAGGACCCGCAAGGCCCGGACAGGGGCTCGGATTTTAGAGTTCCCTGGGGCCGAGGGCGCCAAGACGGCCGATAGCATGGCCGCGAAGCTGAGGGGTTTGTTTGCTGCGGAGGATCGCGTCAAGATCGCCAGACCTGTCAAGTGTGCGGAACTGCGGGTCACGGGTCTGGACGACTCCGTGACGGTGGATGACATCCGGGAGGCCATCGTCTCGAAAACCGGATGTCCCGTGGACACCGTTCGAATTGGCGCTATCCGCCCTGGTCCGGGCGGCGTCGGTGCTGCCTGGGTGCAGTGCCCGGTGGAGTCGGCCAAGCAATTGGCCGGCTCAGGCAGGCTCCTCGTGGGCTGGAGCTCGGCGCGGGTGACCGTGCTGGAGTCCCGGCCTGCGAGGTGCTACAAGTGCATGGCGGTCGGACACACTCGGCCGACATGCACTAACTGCTTTGACTGCAGCGACCTTTGTTTCCGCTGCGGTCAACCCGGGCATAAGGCGGCATCGTGCGCCGCCACTCCCCACTGCCCCGCGTGTGCGGCGGGCAATAGGCCCGCCAAGCACCGCATGGGGGGCAAGGAGTGCAGACCCCCGGCTTCAGCCCCAAAGGGGCGGAGCGGCCCGACGACCCCGGCCGCTGCCGCCCCTAGCGCGACCCGATCGCCCGCCAGCGTGGAGGAGGTAATGGATACGGCCCACTAATGGCGGCCGAATCTTACCACCTCCTGCAGGCCAACCTCAACCACGCCGCTGAGGCACAGGACGTTTTCCTGCAAGCCATGGCGGAGTGGTTGATCGGTGCAGCCGTAGCCGCGGAACCGTACGTGGTGCCTGACCGGCCCAATTGGCTGGGCAGCAGTGACGGCTCTGTGGCAATCGTCGCCTCCACGTCGTGGCATTCCCCGCCTTTGTTGCTCAAGGACAGGGGCGACGGGTATGTAGCGGCGGAATGGGGAGAGGTTACGCTATTTGGTGTTTACTTCTCCCCGAACAGGAGCGCGACGGATTTCGGGGCCTTCCTCACCATCCTGGGGGCCTCGATACGGCGACTTGCACCGCGCCAAGTCTTCGTTCTGGGGGACTACAACGCCAAGTCCACGGCGTGGGGGTCCCCCAGGACGAATGACCGCGGGTGGGCGGTCGAAGAGTGGGCGGCGGCACTGGGCCTCTGTTTGCTGAACAGGGGCTCGGTGCAAACGTGCGTGCGGCAGCAGGGCGGGTCGATAGTGGACTTGTCGTTCGCTAGCCCTAATGTCGCAGCACGTGTGAGGAGCTGGTGCGTCCAGGAGGAGGTTGAGACCCTATCCGACCACCGATACATCCGGATAGAGGTCTCCCGGACCCTCCTGCAGTCCAGCAGGGGTCACACGGCGGACGGAGCTCCCGCGTTTCCGCGGTGGGCTGTAGGTCGATTGGATCGGGACCTGTTGGCGGAGGCAGCCATCGTTCAGTCGTGGCTGTCCTCACCGCCCCAGGCGGATGGGGTGGATGCCGAGGCTGGCCGCATCCGCTGTGCGTTAACGCAGATCTGCGATGCGGCCATGCCCCGTGTGCGGCGTCTGCCCTCGAAAAGTGCGGCCCCTGGTGGTCCCGAGAATTGGCGGACCTTCGGGCCGCGTGTATACGTGCCCGGAGGGCCTACACCCGCAGCCGAGCGCGTCACCAGCCGTACGAGGCCGTCGGCCAGCTGTACGAGGCTTACCGCAGTGCGCGGTCTGCCTTCAGGCTGGCCGTCCGTACCGCCAAGGACGATAGTCGGCGGGAGATGCTGGACAGTCTCGAGCGTGACCCCTGGGGTCGCCCCTACCTCGCGGCGCTGAACAAGCTCCGCGGGCGGGGCCCCCCCCTCACCGAGATTCTCCAGCCCAGCCTCCTCACCAGAGTTGTTGAGGACCTCTTTCCACGGCGGGCGGCGCACACGCCCCCGGTCATGGCTTCGCCGGACAGCGAGCGGGAGGCCGACGATGAAAGTGCTCCGCCCATCACGGAGCCGGAAATGGGGGCGGCGGTGGCGCGTATGCGAGTCAAATCCACCGCCCCCGGGCCCGACAGTATTCCGAACCGTGTGCTGGCCCTGGTCCTCGAACACCTGGGACCACGCCTCAGGGGACTGTTCGACGCTTGTTTGACGTACGGGCAGTTCCCTGGGTGCTGGAAAGAGGGGAGGCTGGTTCTCCTGCCGAAGCCGGGACGGTCTCCCGAGTCGGCTTCGGCCTATAGGCCCATCGTGCTGCTCGATGATACGGGCAAGCTGCTGGAGAGGGTGTTGGCTGCCCGCATCGAGCGGCACCTCGTCGGGGTCGGGCCCGATATGTCGGACGCCCAGTTTGGTTTTCGGAGAGGGCGTTCGACGATCGCGGCTCTGCTGCGCCTGAAGGCCGTGGTAGCGGAGGCCGTCACCGGCGGAGGAGTCCTGTTGGCGGTGTCCCTGGACATCGCCAACGCCTTCAACAGTCTGCCATTCAGCTGCATCAGGGAGGGGCTGAGGTATCACGGGGTGCCCGTGTACCTCAGGCGGCTGGTGGCAGACTACTTGGAGGGTCGCAGCGTCCTCTACGTTGATCGAGTAGGGGACGTTGTGCGAACGCCCATGACGTGCGGTATCCCGCAGGGTTCGGTTCTGGGTCCGACCCTGTGGAACATCGGCTACGTCTGGGCGTTGAGAGGAAGCCTCCCACCCGGGCTGGGCGTAATTTGCTACGCCGACGATACACTCGTCACAGCCCGTGGTGGGACGCTAGAGGAGGCGGCACGCCTGGCAACTCTCGGCACGGAGGAGATTGTCAGGCGGATCGAAGCGCTGGGGTTGAGGGTAGCCCTGGAAAAGACGGAGGCCCTTTTGTTCCATGGCCTCCGTACCGCCGGGCCTCCCGCCGGCGCTTCGATCACCGTGAAGTCGGTCACCATCAGCATCCAGGCCCACATGAAGTACTTGGGCCTGGTGCTCGACGGGCATTTTTGGTTCCGGGAGCATCTCCATCGACTTGTTCCCCGGTTTGTCGGCGCGGCGTCCGCCCTTTCGCGGCTGATGCCGAATGTGGGCGGACCCAGTGCTACGTGCCGACAGCTGTACGTGGGGGTGATCCGGTCGATGGCCCTGTATGGCGCACCGGTGTGGGCGGGGTCCCTGACCGTCCGTCTTAGGGCCCTCCTGTGGCGACCACAGAGGGTCATGGCGATCAGGGCCATACGGGGTTACCGCACGGTGGCGACGGAGGCAGCGTGCCTCCTGGCCGGAACTCCCCCGTGGTACCTGGAGGCGGAGATGCTCGCCGACATTTATCGGCGGGTGTCGGAGACGCGCGCCCGCGGCGGCATGGTCTCCATCAAAGAGATCACCGCCTGGCGGGTCGACGCCCGCCGAGAAGTCATTGCCCGTTGGGCAGTCCGGCTGGAGAGTCCTCGGTACGGTGTCAGGACCGTCGAGGCCCTCCGGCCGGTGCTGATGGAGTGGTTGGAGCGGACGCACGGGGTGCTTTCCTTCCGACTGGTGCAGGTGCTGACGGGGCACGGTTGCTTCGGGAAGTACCTGCACAAGATTGTCAGGAGGGAGAGCACACCGTCCTGCCACCACTGCAGTTGCGACGAGGACACGGCGCAGCACACGCTCGAGGAGTGTGCTGCATGGGAGGGTGATCGCCGTGAACTCGTCGCAATTATCGGTGCCGACCTGGCGCTGCCGACCATCGCCAGGGAGATGCTCGTCAGCGTCAGGAATTGGGACGCGGTCGCCGCCTTCTGTGAGGCCGTAATCTCACGGAAGGAGGCGGCGGATCGTGTGCGAGTAGAGCTCCTATTCGGCGACACGTTCCGCCGCCGGCGACTCGGGCGACGCAGGCGCGAGTATCTGCGCCTAATGCCGCCCTAGCCGAGGCCGCGGGTGATCGGACCGGGGAATTGTCCGTTACCCGCAGAGAGGCTGACCGCGCGACGGCGACCGACGTTCCAGGACGTCGAGAGGTGAGGTTACCCGAAAGGGTATTCCGTCAGGCCGACCACTGACGACAAGTCACATCTGCTCCGGTGGTCGGCCCAACAGCGAGGTGACGTGGGTACGGGTGGGTTATGAGCCCGCGCGCCGTCCTTTCATCGCCCCGGACGGACTGGACCGCGCGTGTGCTTACCATAGCCCACACATAAAAAAAAAAAAAAGTACCAACCTGTCTGACCAGCGATAAAATCAATTTCCCTCCTATTATGGAGGAGGCTCAACCCCAGCAGTAGGATGTATATTATGGCGCCAATGGTACAATAACTTAAAACATTCTATAAGTATTCTTCCATAAAATTTACATGAAAGCAAAGATTTATTTATTAATACTCGTGCTTACATTTTTATCATGTCATGTCGGCTCATATATGTTCCATTGTTGGGCTCAAACCTCCTCCACAATAGGAGGCAAATTGACCTACTATGCCACGCTGAGCAGACGTGTTGGTATAAGGTTTTATTTCGAGTTTTCTTTTCTTGCATAGATATTATATTCATACATAGAATAATAACTGATAGGTCCCCTAAGAACTCCCCGCACAAAAAATGAAGAATTTAAATTGGAGCCAGATGGCACCCTACGCCAGACCGTTCCATATTGTACAAGGTCACTACGTTCAAGCCAACTATATTGTATAGCGGTGTGCGTGTGTACTTGTGAAATCGCTTGCACACATGTAGTATTTTTGGCTTCACGTTTTTGATCGCTTAAGTACCGACACTATCCTTTTATACGTTTTTATTTTAAGTATACATATTATATCCTTTAGCTATCTTTTATGACACCCACGGACCAGACCAATGGTGAATTGTATTCTTACTCGTAGAAGACATTTGTTAAGTTAGTAGATATTTGATTTACTTGTTTGTCTACAATTTTTTTTTTGAGGCCAGGCAGTATATTCACACCCCGCCCGATCGGTCCGGGTCGACGACAGGGACGGCGGCCGACCCCATAACCTGCAGTACATATTACGTTTCATACGCCATACCTTCTATACTGCAAAAACTTAGACGGTGCTTTTTTGCTTTGATGAAGGATAACTCCGCGCCAAATCACCGTATCGAGCTTTTTTGATGATCAATTTAACTGGAATTGAATTCTCTACAAGTTTCATAGCCGCGTTTTAATAAAAAAATATTAAGTCCATAGACCGTTTTAAAGAGAGGCAAATTTTTCCGGTGATTTACTTGACTAACCAAAAACTGCTGTCTATAAAAATTTAGTTCATATTCATAAAGCAGACACTTGGAGCTAAAATTTCCTTTTTTTTTAAATTGCTGTACGTTCTTTTCCCTTCGAGTTAGCCTGTTGAGAATCACCCCAAAAATTGCAATTTTTTTTCTATCCCTTAATTTTTGTGACTAGTGTATAAAATTTCTGTAAGAAAATGAAAACTCGAATAATGAAACCTTTATCAACGTGTTTGACCAGCGTGATATTAATGGGTCTATTTCCCAACTTCGAGTCCAGCAGTGGGTATATAAGCTGTGATGAATGATGAATGAATGACAAATATTTTGGTACCTACTCAATCTAAATGCAATCCATTCGCAGGAATGAACCGCTTTCATAATGGGATGGACATTGCATTATTAATCCACGCAGGCTAGACAGTTTTACACAGAGTATTCATTTGAATTTATCTTTTCCTTGCAATACCTTTTTTACTGGCCGGCCATCTACTGGACGCACTCCGTTCCGCCTGGGGTGACGTCCCCATAACCTTCCGTATAGCGTCCCTATCGCCATTGAACTGACCACTGCTGCCGAGTTCCTTGACGTCCGTAGCCGATCCGGCACCTTGTAATTTTTGCACCTTTTATTTTGGGTGTTGGGCTACCGTCAACGCACCTGCCGCGCGACTCCGTCCGGAGTAGCAGAGGGGCGGCGCGCGGCCCCGTAACCCACCCGATAGCATGTCGCCTTCGTCGTTGGGCCGACCACCGGTGCGAAGCGATGCAGAGTTCCTTGACTTCAGTGGTCGGCCCGAACCTTGTAATACCCTAGCGTACTATTTGCTTAAATTCGTAATACTTACCTACGATGTTCACTGTCAAGAATGGTTTGTTAGGACCAAATAGACTAGGAATCTGGTGACATAAATGTTTTAATATGTCTTTTGTGATTTGTTTTCAGATGTTATGCAACCGAAAAATTAAATGTGAATGCTTTATTAACGAAATATGCAAGAGCTTCTACACAAGACGGAGTACGAGTGTTTTCGGCGAAACATATGAAATAAATCGCAATTTCACATAATAATAAAGGATTTCTAAAATGGGCCGTTTTTCGTGATGAAAATGTGTGAAAATCTCAAATAAATTTCCGTGTGTTGACGGAGTACCCATGAGTATTATAAAATACGTCTAAGGGATATAATAAGCATGCAATATCTATGCACGAGATGAAAAACTTGAATGATGAATGAACTTGGATGATGAAACCATATACTAAAACGTCCGACCAGCGTGGTATTGGTAGGTCAATTTCCGTCTCAAAATGGAGGAGGCCCGAGCCCAATAGTGGGATGTGCCAAATTTGAGCCCTTAATATTTATATTAAGAGGTCTATCATCGCAACTTTTATATTCCTATATTATCATCGCAACTTTTATATACCTATATTTTATATATCTATATATCCAATTTCATTCTCTGTCCAGTGTGCCTACTCTTGAATCTCGATTCCAATCCTAAATCCAATCGCAGCTCGAATTTGAGCAAATTTGATACTCTTGAAAGCGACACTAGCGCACGATTGGAATCAAATTAGGTGGAATATTTTTGAACTAAATGAATTCGACTCTCGTCGATTAAATCAAATATTTGCTACTGCCGACGCGATTTTGACGTAGTTTAAAATCGTTAATGTTGCACAATTGCAAGAAAGCGTTTTGGTAGTGATCGAGTTCGATAACGTTATTAATTTAAAGTAAGAAAATACACATTTGGTGAAAATAACAACGCCAAACGCGAAGTATTCATTCTCGATTTTGTTCAAGAGTACCAAATATAAGTTTGGTGAGATTGGAATTGAATCGGATTCGAAATTAGGATGGATTTCCAGAGTGGGCACACTGTCTTGTCCTGCTATCAGATAAAGAACATGCAATTACTGTTTACGGGTTTGTCATAATATAATATAGTGCAAAAAACATTATATTACGATTTTAGTCCTATAGTTGTCACAAAATAAGAGGCCCGTTTTGACACTTGGTCTTACCGATGTATTTAGTGATGTACCATACGAGTACTGACTCGATACTCAGGATAAATCGAATCAAGTTTATATGAGTATATAATCGATTTGAATATGTATTGTAAAGGGCATTGGATTAAAGTTCTGGTTTGAAAATTTTTCTTAAACTGTGATATTGTAGATACTTTGAAATGATAGAATGCTACAAATGGTAATTTATCTATCATTTAATATTTTTGTTACAATAACATTCACTCAATCACAAAAATATCGAGAAAAAGTGAATCTTCAGTCAATCATTTTCTTAACACGATGCGCCAAAATTGTCAGTTGAGCTATCGTCACTCATATATATATATTATTTCATTTTCATATTATCAATATTGACGTCTCGAATTTTCAGTAAAAATCACTACACAGCTGGTGAAATTCTGTAATTAGTTGGTCTAAATAATAGTATTCAAATTAATAACACCGGCCAAGTTCGTACTTGGCCGGTGTTATATAGATATATTTTTCCTTAACCGATTATTAATAGTCTGTGGACAATATGAAAAAAAAATCGTTATGCTACAGCACTTAGCCCAGTGGGCGGTACCCGTCAATGAAAAATGTAATTACCGTCAAAACATTTCGATCGGTAAAAAATAGAAAACTTCTTGGGCGTGATCTGTCAAAACGGGCCTTTTATTTTGTGACAACTATAGTAGTATATTACTAACCTTTATTAAAAAGTAATTGCTAGAAATTAATCAAAAACATTGTAGATTAAATGTAGACAAGATTGTGTGTTCACATTCCCTTGCAGGACATGATGGGAAATGAATCCGTCGATAGTTTACATTTGTCATTGTGTAATATAAAAACTATATAAATATTTTTGGCAAAAGATAGTTCTTATTTTTCTAGATATTACAAATACTGATAGCTGATTTGCTATCTTAGTTTTTTTATATTTACCAAGAACTTGGCCAACAGAGTTATTTCTATTGAGCAATGTATTGACTTTACTAAATAATCATGTTTCCACGAATGGAAATAGCGACATTAATTCCCAAATTAATTTGAATTAGCTTTTAAGATAATAGAGAATTCCTCTTGCGTTAGTATTTGGCGTTTAGAATAATTTTAAATCAATCAACCTGGTACATCAAAATATTGAGGCTATGTTAGGTAAATATTTCGAAATTCATTTAATTTTGAGTGATTATCAGATAGATATCCTCTGTATTATCGAACATTGGCTTAAAGGTAACCAATTAGGTAATGTTAAATTTTCCTAATCATCAGGTTGTTAGCTCATTGAACAGGGTGAATATGATACGAGATGGCTTGTTGATATTAGTAAGTAATATGTTGCATATGATACTCTGAGTCTCTCTATTGAACGTGTTATTGAAAATGTCTGTATTGAGTCTGAGCAGTTCTGGGCGTATACAGATGTTCACGTTTAGGATTTTGAGAGATAGATGAAGGATGTTTTATCCAAATCTCTGACTCTAATAAAACTCCTGCGATTTGCGGTGATTTTAACATAAATTTATTACAAGTTTTTATTTGAAGCATTTATTATAAGTTTATTAGAAGTTCTTTTTTATCTTGTAATTTGTATAATGCATTCTGAAAGTCTACTAGGGTAGTCGCTGGGAGTGTAACTTCTATAGATAATATATTGATAAATGAAATCAATTATTGAATACATTCTAAATACATTGGATTCAGATGACTGCGGACAACTTGTTGTATTATCTATAACTAAAAGGATTTAACGAGAAAATGACACCTTTATTCGTATGAATGTCAGTCAAAATACACATCTATCAAATTGAAATGCCTATGACGATATGAACAATGCACTGTCTAACTTTGTTCCATGGTTTAGTCTTAATAATGTAGTTCTTAATGGGATAAAAAGCGATTGTATAAAATTTACCACACTCAATGCGAGACAAATGGGAACCAATGTTTAAATGAATGATGTGGCTCTGAATCACTTTGGATATTTGTACAATCACCTTTTTAGACATCCCTATAGATTCTAGTCTTCAATGGGTGCCTCATATTGAAAATTTGGCAAATAGCTCGGCAACTTATGCTATAAAAAATCACCTGTTAACCGATATCGAAATAACCAGAATAATTTAAGCTTTACACAAGCATATTAGGACCTTTGTTGTTTAGTAAATTAATGCAAGCCGCCCCTAGAATAACCTCATTGGCCCAAACAGGTGCAGTATAACAAATACATCCCAAATATGTGGTTATGTTACGTACATGTGTTTTAGGTGTATTAAAATGGAAGCCCCATATGGACGTTCATATTCTACAAGTGCATTGAAATTCCGTAAGTAATATATATTGTCAAATATGCTTACGTCTTTAATATCCTTAACACCAACACTACATAATTCGAATGACATTTGAATGTAACCCAAACAGCGAAGAAATGTATCGAAGCAATATACAAATATCTGTAAAAGGAATAAACAGCTTGTACTTTTAAAGTATTGTCCGTGTGTTGAGGGAGTAAGAATACGATTCGCCACCCCCTCCTTTGCCCATGGGTGTCGTAAAAGGCGACTAGGGGATATATTATGAACATAACATCTTTGAAAGAGATGAAAAACTCGACATATAACCGAGTGCAACAGTGGGACTTATGTGAGCTGAAATGATGATGATGATGCGTTGTAAATCCAAAAAGTTAGTTGTGAATATAGATTCGATGATATCGATGTGAGCAGTCAATATTGCTGCAAAAACAGGAAAGCTCTATGCAAAATTGTATCATCTCATCAAGGCCCTTCTAAGCCCTTCTATGTAATTAAATGTTATACGAGCCGCAGAAGCTTTATGTTTTTTTTTATATTGCAATCTTACAGACAGATTAGAGTCACTGGAGCGGCGGAGAGACTTTGGGTCACTCTGTGTAGTCTACTGCCTCTTTCATGGGGAGTGCTCCGAGAAACTGTTTGACTTGGTACCACCGTCACCATTTTACAAACGTATCACTCGACACCGTCTGTACGTTTCCAGCGATAATTTCACCCACGTACGTGTAAGCTCTAGAATGAACTACCTCCTGTTGTGTTTCCCGAGGGCTATGAAATGTCCTTCCTTAAACGAGGTTTATGAAGAGTATTTTTGTTGTATATGTATAGTGGCGCACCCTTCCCGGCGCCTTTAATGTACATGCGATATATTGCATCATTAAACAGTGCATAACTAGCAAGCGATCGTTTCAGTTGTATTTCCAATATCTAACAGTGGCGACGAGTACCCGAAATTAGAAAAAGTGTATAAGATAATAATGTCTAATCCCGGCGTACAATTTGGTATATTGCACACATTCGACCACAATGTGCAAACGTGGAAAACGTATAAAGGTCGTATATCGCAATATTTTATAGCAAATAATATTACGAATACGACAGATCCCGTAGGCGAGAAAAGGAAGGCGATCCTTCTCAGCGCACTCACCGAGAGTACCTACAAGTTAGTAACGGCTCTAGCATTGCCTAAGGACGTCATTGATGTACCCTATGAAGACTTACTCTCACTCCTAGATAACCATTTTACCCCGAAGTGTATTGGATTTGGGGCACGTCATAATTTTTACGCATCCGTCCAGCTATCAGGTGAAACTCACTCACAATGGGCTGCCAGGCTACGTGTATTGTCAGAAAAGTGCGGTTTTCTGAATGTGGAAGAAGCGCTTCGTGATAAATTTATCATGGGAATGCGATCCGGTCACGAAAAACAGAAGCTGTACACTAAGGATTTAGCCGACTTTACACTGGCTAAGGTGGTGGAGATGGCAGAGAACCTCAGCGTCGCGCGCGCCGCAGCCGTGTCCAGTGCAAGCGCGTGCGCGTCAATACCCGCGCCCGTGTCACCGCCGGAACAACTTTTCAAAATTTCAAATAAAGGAAATAATCGGAGTGTAGTGAAAAATCGTCAGAATGTAGATTCGTGAATTATAGGTGTAGGAAGTGTCACGTAAAAGGCCACCTGCGTAAAATGTGCACAAAAGTGAATTACGTGGAGGTGGATGGCGATGACGAGGGTGATGACGACGGTAAGATTTGCAATATTCGTTCGATTAGGGGAGAACCCATAGTTGAAACCGTTATTTTAAATAATATTCCGTGTACCTTCGAAATTGACAGCGGTTCCGCGGTGACGGTAATTTCAGAGATTTTATGACACTCATTTTAAAGCTGTGCCATTATCACATACCCGCAAACAATTGGTGACATATAACGGAGGTAAAATAATATGTTTAGGTACGTTGCGTTTACCAATACATTACGCGAGGCAAGATGCTACTATCGATATATATGTGATTCGCGACGGCGGCCCGCCGCTTCTAGGTAGGGATTTTATAAGGCTGTTTCGATTACAATTAATGCCGGTTAATTATTGTTTAGATTCAGATATATTTGTCAAGGATCTTCAAATTAAATATTCGAAACTATTTTCAAACAAATTGGGTACTTGTAACAAATAAAAAATAAAATTATCATTAAAAGATGATGGGAAGCCGGTGTTCTGTAAGGCACAACCCGTAGCTTTTGCTTTGCGTGAGAAGGTGAACCAAGAAATAGATAGGTTAGTGGATCTAGGTATTTTACAACCTCTAAGTATTGCAGAGTACGCTTCCCCGATAGTTCCAGTGTTAAAGCGGAATGGGACAGTCAGATTATGTGCGGATTATTCTATCAGCATAAATAAACAATTTCACGGTAGGCAACGGCCTGGTTGTGCCCCTGGTATTGCAAAGGTCCATGTGCGGCAGGATCACTTACCATCAGGTGTGCTGCTCGCTCGTTTGCCATCATCGGCAATAAAAAAAATGTTACTTAGATTTAATGTTTTTCTTTTACGCTGATATAATAGTAAATGGTTTTACTCAATTTGAAAAAAAAAAATATCTCTATTTATACTCTCTACGAGAAAGGAACCTTGGCATGCAACTTATTTTCGAAAAATGAAAATTATTGTTTTGACCTTTGAGTATTTAAATTAAATGTTTATGAAAAAAAAGTGATAATAACCATAAATTGAAATATGTCCTTGAACAAATTATAGACCATCAGAATATTTTTATACGTTGCCAATTTTTTTTGTAATCGTCATGTAGCGACAAAATATTGTTTTGCCATAGGTACTATTAGATAGTTTTTTAGAAGTACAATAATGCTAAAAGCATATGCATATATTATATCCAAATCCAAACATATGTACAATATATCTACATAAAAGGTTAGAAAATAAAAATAATCGTACACCATATAATAATAAGCAAGAAGCGTTAGATTAATAATGATTATGCCTAAAGATACCCAATTATATATGACGCATTTTTTTTTTGATTTTTTAGATAATTTAACATTCTTATGTGTTTTTTGCATTGTTAAAATTAATAAAATATTACTATTATAATGTATCACATTTAAAATGAATAATATTAAAATTCCCAAACCATTAAACATGGAACAGAAATAAGTTAGCATAATTTGTGTTTTATTATCAAGGATTAAGATCCATTTTGCTATATCACCAAAAAACAAGTCATAACCATATAAAATTAACAATAAAATGAAGAATAAAGCCAATGATAAATTCAAATTCCTTCCGATCGACTTAATAAAATTATTTCGTATTGAGAATTTTGGAAATAGAAGTATTTTTTGCGTTAGATAGAATGGATAAAATATATCTTTGATATCTTTTTCTAAGTAATTATTTATTAATGATCTATTAATTAGTATCTTTTTCGATTTCAAGACCATCTTTTTCGTATTATTCATGTCACTTCACTGAATTCATTAAAATAAAATGACAATTGGTTTTCATTATTTAATGAAGTTTTTTCATTAACTTGTTATTGTAATTGATTAGGAAGTGTTTGAACACGCGTGGCGTTGCTTATAAACTTCTCTTAATTGACGTTAGTATAATTACAATATGGCTCTCAAGCTGCCCTTCCAAGATGGCGGATTATATTTTTGACCGCTCCAAGATGGCGGATATTTTTCTTTTCAACCCCATTAATATAGATAACCATGGCTGGTAGGAATGCTCTACGGAAGAAGGACTTTAAATTTAAAAATTGGTGATAATAATGTATGTGCGGACAATGACGTTGCAACAGAATTTAAAAATTATTTTACTAATATACCTATATTAACCGCTAGATCTTTGACATCGTCTCCTATGTTAGCAGAATCGCTGCTCAAACAATGTACTGCAAAATGCGACACAACGTTTAAATTTTCAGATGTAAACTCGAAGGTTATCATTAACACTTTCAGAAATCTTAATATTAAGAAGACTGCTGATTCGTGGGGCTTGTCTGTTAAGTCAATTAACTCTATAATTGATATTATTGCTCCCCATTTGGCATCTATGTTTAATGGTTGTGCTGCTCGAGGTGTATTTCCTGAACTCATGAAAATTAGTAGAGTGATTCCTTTGTTCAAAGCGGGTAGTATGTCAGATTAACTTTCGGTCTATTTCCATACTACCTACACTCGGTAAAGTTTTTGAAAAAATATTCTTAACCAAATGCTGAGCCATTTAAATAAACATGGCATCTTTCACAAAAATCAGTTTGGTTTTACCAAAAATCGCTTTACTACTGATGCGGGTGTAGAACTATTAAAAAATATCTTTGAAGCTTGGAAGAAATCGCACGATGCTTTGGGTATATTTTGGGATTTATCCAAGGCGTTTGATTGTGTACACCACGAATCCCTCATCAAGAAATTACATCCCTATGGGATCAGGAATAAAGCTCTCGAACTTTTAACGTCTTATTTGTGTAACAGAATTCAGAGGGTTGATGTAAATGGTGTGCAATCATCTGGCTCTGTTATAGAAATGGGCGTGCCGCAAGGATCCATTTTGGGGCCATTTCTGTTCCTTGTTTATATTAATGACTTATCTTATTTCATAGGGGACAATCAAGACATTGTGTTGTTTGCGGATGATACCTCTTTGTTATTTAAAATCAAAAGACTTAGTTATGACGATGTGAACAACGTACTGTCTAACGTTGTTCATTGGTTCAATATAAACAATCTTGTTCTTAATGAGAAGAAAACAAAATGTATTAAATTTACCACACCAAATGTGAGACAAGTGGAAACCAATGTTCAAATGAATGGTGTGACCCTAGACCTCGTGGAGTCCACGGTTTTTTTAGATATCACCATAGATGCGAAACTCCAGCGGGGGCCTCACATTGAAAAATTGTCAAATAGACTTAGCTCAGCGGCTTATGCTGTAAAGAAAATTCGAATGTTAACTGACATTGATACGGCTAGAATAGTTTATTTCTCTTATTTTCACAGCCTTATGTTATATGGCATACTACTTCGGGGATGCTCCGCGGGTTTGAATACCATCTTTATTCTCTAAAAACGGGCTGTCCGCGCTATTTATAATCTAGGCCCAAGTGCTACACTTCGGGAAAAGTTCAGGGAGATAAACTGTTTTATCACAATTCATATTCGAAAATCTTATGTTTGTAAAAAAGAATTTTGTAAATTTTGAAAAGTACAGTAACATTCATCATGTAAACACTAGGAATAAGGATAATCTAGTAATTTATACTACTCGTCTACAAAGAATTAGTAGGTCTTTCATGGGGGCAATGTATATGTTTTTACAATAAACTACCTAAAAATATCCGAAACATGCCAATTAACATGTTTAAAAAAGCTATTAAGAGCAGACTTTGTAGCAAAGGCTATTACAAAATTTCGGATTATTTAGATGATAATACAGAGTGGTTATGAGCAGCTCCTCATTCAGCAATTAATGTTATTGTAATTGTTACAGCTTTATGGTACTCCTAATTTGTATGAATTCACAGCTTTTCTTTTTTTTTCCTTTTTCTTACTCTTGTGATTGTACAGCGTAGAATGTTTTGCCTGTCGAATTTTGGTTTTGATCTCTTTTAGCATACCTGCTATAGTTCGTAGTTTATTTTATAGTATAGTCGTAGTTGTAGTTCGTTTTATATTTTTGTTTATGATTTGGTCATGCTCACCGAATGAGATTCTGCTTGCGGTAGCTATGTGGGGCGGGTCGCTCCCTTCCCTCTAATTTGGTTGAGGAGAGTGATGGCTGCTCTAGTAGTTAACTGGTGATCGGGTGCTGCTTGTGGGATCTGGTCCAGCCATATTTTCTTCCTTTCTTTAATTTTTTTTTTGTCTTGTACTAAATTTTGAAAATTTATACATATATACAATTTCGAAGGGCATCATACTGGATCTAATACCATATATGTTGTACGAAGCATAAAATTATGTATATTTAAAAGATTAAAGAAAAAATAACTGCCCGCTGAGTTTCTTGCCGGATCTTCTCAGTTTGTGGCCGCGTTCCGATCCGGTGGTAGATTATTGTATTGTGTTCAAACGTGTAATTTGACAATATGTAAGTGCCCTTAAGGGGCCTATGCAGAATAAATGATTTGATTTGATTGATGAATGGATATTCTATTTTCTTCATGTTACATTATTTGTTTATCCTAATTAGTTACAACCTCTCAGTTAATGAGGTTGTTGCTTTTACTTTCTACATATTAATTTGCTAAGCTCAAATTTTATGCATGTTTTTAAGAATGTTATATACACGGAGAGTGTATAAAATTCTTAAATAATATTTATAAAGTTTGACAGTGAAGTATTCCGCATATTAATGCATACAAACGCAGATTACAACCCCAAATAGGGGGTATGCCGGCGGGCCGATCACTTACGTCAAGTATCCCTGCTCCCGTGGTCGGCTCAACGACGAAGGCGACGTGCATCGTGGGTGGGTTGCAGGTGTGCGTGCTTACGCCACTGTCGCCCCGGACGGAGTGGTGCGAGGAGCGCGCCGACTGCAACCCACCCCTCATAAAAAGATCTTTATACGAGCTAACCCAGCTATGGGACCCACCATGGTTCACTAGAAATGCCGACCTTCACATTGAACTTGAACTATTAGTAGGCTGTTTATCAAGTGATGGATGAAATAAGAATTCAATGGACCCTTTCCTTTCTTGTGGGTATCGTTAAAAATTGTATTGTAATAATATGACAAACATACGGTATTATTTATAATATCAGTTCTATTACTATTATTTCGCCTTATGTCTATCATTACTGCTATGCACCCTGTGGGCTATAGGCTCGTGGGCGCCCCCTTCCGTCGCCTCGGACGGGGGGTGACGCACTATAGCCTGAATAAAAAAGCACTACTACCATCAATCTATCTACCATGTCTTATATCTGTTAGTTCCATGTTCAAATTGGTATGCCCATTGAAGTATGAAACACTGTTTTACATTATCCATTCATAAAACTTACCTTGTTTTCTTAGGTTTTCAGATATATATTCTACTACAAAAATATTTGTCTGGTTCGACGGATTATTACACAACAGGCTCATTAAATTAGGTTCTTTTGATGACATCAGTTATAAACATATTTTAAAAACTGTTCTTTGCCAAATAATATTTTTTGGATGCCAGACATTTTACTATCGGGGACCATTCTGGGGCAAAAAGGATTTAAAAATATAAACTTTTAAAACAATGAATTCGTGGTTGTATAACCTTTTCTATATTCTATACATACAGTTTTAGATTAATGAAGTTGATGAGAATCCTCAGAAGTATTATGTGCCTCCTGGCAAGAGACAAATAACACCGTTTTTTTTTTGTGGGTGGGCTGCGGTCGGCGCGCCTCCGCACCACTCCATCCGGGGCGACAGAGGGGCTTAAGCACGCAACTCCCGCAGCCCACCCGAAAACCACGTCGCCTTCGTCGTTGGGCCGACCACCGGAGCAGAGTTAACTTGTCGTCAGTGGTTGGCCCGACGGAATACCCCCTACTTGGGGTACCCTCCCATCGACCCACGTCCCCCCCTCGGGGAGGACGTTGGTCTTTCCTCACGCGGTCGGCCTCTCAGCGGATGACGGACTAATCCCCGGTCACGTCACCTGCGGCCTCGGCTAGGGCGGCATGAGGCGTAGGTAGTTGCGCCTGCGCCGCCCCATTCGCTGGCGGCGGATCTCCTCATCGAGGCTGCGCTCCTCGCGCAGGCGATCCGCCGCCTCCTTTTGCGAGATCACTGTCTCGCAGAAGGCTGCGACCGCGTCCCAATTCTCGACGCTGTCGACCATCGCCCTAGCGATGGCCGGCAGCGTCAGGTCGGCACCGATGATTGCGACGAGTTCACGGCGCTGCGTGGCCCAAGCGGCGCAGGCCTCGAGCGTATGCTGCGCCGTGTCCTCGTCGCAATCGCAGTGGTGGCAGGACGGTGTACTCTCCCTCCTTACGACCTTGTGCAGGTATTTGGCGAAGCTCCCATGCCCCGTCAACACCTGCACTAGTCGGAAGGAGAGCACCCCGTGCCGCTTTTCCAACCACTGCATCAGCACCGGCCGGAAGGCCTCCACGATTCGCACCCCAAATACCCCGCGACCCTCTGTGGTCGCCACAGAAGGGCCCTAAGTCGGACGGTCAAGGACCCCGCCCACACCGTTGTATAACACCGTTGAGTGTCGTTTGCCGTCGGACGGTTGCTGACAAATGGTGGTTTGTATTTAACCATATTTGCGAAACTTGTTTTATTTAGCATCTATGTAACATAATATTCTAGATATACATCTTGGCTAGGAAAATACAGTTGTAGCAATAAATAATAAATGCTAAGAACGCAACACACGTCCTTGAATCGATTATTATAGTTTTTCAATACTGTCAACTAGGTATACTGAACAATAAAATAAAAAATAGCGGGGACTTAGCAGAACAGAAAGCAGAGCAGGACAGGCAGAAAGTAATACAATTTCTTATTTTTTATATCTAGCAAAGTTAAGGCTTAGTATTATAAAGGGTGGCATGATAATTAAAAACTGAATTTTGATAATAATTTGATTGTTGTTCAAAACGAAATCATGGATGCCCATTCATCTTGTAACTTTATCTTGTAATTGATTTACAAATATAATTTGACTTGTTTACCATATGGTCGCGTTCGTTATGCCAGAGATCCCATTCCCAGAGAAGGTGTGCTGACAAATGTGGAATCCATACTAATATTATAAATGTGAAAGTAAGGATGTTTGTTTGTGTGTTTGTTTGTTTGTTTGTAACGCTTTCACGCTTAAACCACCGAACCGATTTCAAAAATTCTTTCACCAATGGAAAGCTATAATATCAGGGAGTAACATAGGCTATATTTTATCCCGGTATTCCCACAGGAACGGGAACTACGCCGCGAGTAAAGCGACTGAAACCGAAGCGAAGCGACGGCGGGTTGCTAGTCCATACTAATATTATAAATGCGAAAGTAAGGATATTTGTTTGTTTGTAACGCTTTCGCGCTTAAACCACCGAACTGATTTCAAAAATTCTTTCACCAATGGAAAGCTATAATATCAGGGAGTAACATAGGCTATATTTTATCCCGGTATTCCCACAGGAACGGGAACTACGCCGCGAGTAAAGCGACTGGAACCGAAGCGAAGCGAGGGCGGGTTGCTAGTATAGAATAATTTTCTTTTGAAATTGCCATGGCCAGTTAAGAACTAGTCCACACAATGGTCAACCTCAAACCAATCGTTCTTCATGCTCTTGGGAATACATTGGACAAACAGATAGAGACGACGGCCTTTTGATGATGAATCCCATCTCTTCAGCAAAAAATCTGTGTTCACAGTTTCAGTTGTAATACATTGATGGTCATCTTGGAACCTAAATTAGTGGTAGGACCACACTGTTGACGGTTATTTGTCTACAGCCGCGGGCCGGTCCATCCAGGGTAGTACCACACTCTCGCAGAAAATCGACGTCTGAGTAGTAGCAATTTGTTACTGCGCTTCGTTCGGTGACCGAGAGAGCCGGAAGCTCAACTTTCTGAGGGTGTACGCGTCTTTGGTGATGTCTTTAGTTTCACCGAACCTCATTGCACGCATTCACACTCCCTTCACTATCATCACGGTAGGCAGCAGCCTAGCAAAAGTCTTGCGGCAGCAACACTTACTATCAGGTGTTTGCTAACGTGTGCAAAAAAATAAATAAATGTACATATATTCTCTATAAAGAGCAAGCCATTGATAAACAGGATAAATAGCTTAGGGTAGAGCACTGCACATCTGCGCTGCATCACAAACACGGAGTAAGATCTATATTACTATATAATAACAAGTAATTATAATTCATAATAATACAAGTAATTATTTATACTAATATTATAAAGAAGAAAGGTAAGTATGTATGTTTGTAACGAATTGGCTCAAAAAATAATGGACCAATTTTAAAAATTCTTTCACCATTGGAAAGCTGTAATATCAGGGAGTAACATAGGCTAAATTTTATCCCAGTATTCACACGGTATTACGCGGGTAAGGCAATTGAAACCAAAGCGAAGCGAGGGCGGATTGCTAGTAATTCATAATTGTTGTGTGGTCGCAGCTACGAATACTATCGACCCTTACTTTGGTCGTGGGTGTCGTAAAAGACGACTAAGGGCTCTACATCGACCAGCGACAGCTCAATCGGATAGTGTCCGGTTTACAATTACATTCTCTGGGAGAGTTGACATTGACATGAGAGATAGGCGGCCGGTTATAATACTATTGCCAAAAGTTTTGCAAAATGTACGATGAAATAATATTGTGTCGCTTTCAAATAATTGGGATAAAAGTAGGATGAATATGATGACTAACAAGCAATAATTCTAAGTAAAATAGAAAATTTTGATTAACACCTGACATAAACTAAAATAATACAAAGAAAAGTATTACGTTCTCTTCAACAGGAATTATTAATTAATTGTCATTTAACGACTGCACTAGCATGCGTGAAGTACCTAATCGAGTAATTATACGCTATTACATAACTTTGGCAAAGGGCTGATATTCTTCTACTACTGGACCGATATTTACCAAACATAGCTAAGAACTACTGCCAGAAATCTGGCTTTCAAATGAAAAAAAAACTGCATCGAACTCCGTCCATCCGTTTGAGAGCTAGGATGCCACAGACAGACACACACACAAACAAATAACGACGTCAAACTTATAACAGCCCCTTTTCCCGTCGGGGGTTAAAAAAGTATTACCTAAGATAAAAACTGTTTTAATAAGACGTACACTACTTATTTCACTTACCGCTGTTATTGTCATAAAATTTCCTAAAAGCATACCTAGCTATATTTCTAAGGCTATAAAATATTGTAAACCTTCAGTGTGAGATCTGTCCGATAATATCCACGGCGATATGGGTAGTCGTAGAGGAGTTCCTCCCCCACGATTTGCTGCTTAATTCCGCGAGACTACTGCCTCGCAGAAGGGGCGATCACGTCCCAGTTCCTGACGCTGTTGACCATCGGCCTGGCAACGCCCGGCAGCCACAGGTCGGCATCGATGATCGTGACTAGTTCACGGCGCTGCCCCGCTCAGGTGGCACAAACCTCGAATGTATGCTGCGTTGTATCCTCGTCGGAATAGCAGTGGCGACAAGACGGTGTACTTTTCCTCCTAACGATTGTGTGCAGGTACTGAGTGAAACTAGTTGCTTCGTCCGCACCTGCACAAGTCGGAAGGAAAACACCCCGTGCCGTTGACCCAAACACTCCATCAGTACCAGCCGTACGGTACGAAAACCATACCGAGGTTTCTCCAGCCGGACTATTCAATTTAATTCTTGCAAACACTTCATTTTTCATGTTTCGTCGTTTACTCGGCATAAAAACATGAGTTTTAATATCTATAAATTAATACCTTGAACTCTTATCTTAAGAATCTTTTTTAGAACGTGATGTATCTAGTATTATTAAACAGTGATTGCACGGAAATATTTATATACGAATAATAAATAAACAACAGAAAACAGGAATGACCGATTTATTTAACAAAATGTGGAGGTGTTACAGTAAACGAAATTGCAGCTCGACAATTATGTAATCGGTGATTAATTTCATGAAATTCAAAGGCAGTTGAACGTCCACGCAGAACATACCGCATGCATTCATCTTACTAAATGTATTACGATTTAAATGCACAACAGACTTGTAGAAATGTTTTTTATTTCCTGTGAAAGATATAATAATATATATTTAGGACTTTTTGGCTACATTATGTTTTTGAGATATTATAGGTTGACATTTGAACCCATAAGTAGCACTAAAAGTAGTTTTGAACTACGAGTGATATCGAAGGTGTTTCGTCATTTACTCATTGTTCGTATGTTGATGGAATAAGAACACAATGGTCGTCACCCTTCCTTTTCTGTGGGTATCGTTAAAATTTTGACGTTATAGCATATTAAACATCCATAAATTAACATTTGCAATATTAATTACGGGTATTATTATTGTTTAGATTTAGTCTCCATCCCATTGTCACCAAGTTACCTATCATCTTTCTTTTAGTCAGTTTTATCTTAAGGCTGCCTGGAATCGGTTTCAGTAGTTATCTGCGATTATAAGCGATGAGGCCGCTCTATTTTATACAAGTATTAAATCAAAGTTTTATTTTGTAACTGCTGCTGAAATAAGTATTGTTTTCCTATCTATTAGTAAAAGTCATCAAAATCCTTTGTTTCTGATTTTGCCAAAGTTTCAATAATGGTTACCATCGAGTTTGAAGCATTCATAATCGTTATTTTTAAGTTGGACTATCAAAGTAGTGAAGTTATAATTCTTGTAAGTCTATTCTCTTATGTTTCTCTTATGTCCAGGCTGAGTTGGAATTTTCTATTTGCTGGAAATTATTTGATATCTGTCATGTATAATATATGTTTATAAATTAGTCCGGGATAAACCATATTTTGCTTTTACTTTATATGCGTTGATACGGTCGATTACAGCCAACGTCTAACCTAATTGAGCTGACCATCGTAGTAGTAATTATTAACATCACTAGACACTATAATTGAAATATCAAAACATACCAGACGTATTTGAGGAGTTTACGTTGATTGATCGTAGCAAGCACTCATTTTCTACTTGTTCTATTGACGAATAAAATTGTTGACATTTTATGCAGAACCACACAATCAACGACACATTCTTTATTAACCAAAATACTGTTATTATTAAGATGGAATTGTTAACGGCAGCCTGAAGTGATATACGAGTAAAAGTTAAATTTATTTGTAACATGCGTGTCGAAGCCTCTTCTCTCTTTGAAATTCGCTCATAAATGGTATGTAATATATTGTGGGGACGGAGTAAGAATACAATTCACCACTCCATATCTTGCACGTGGATTTCATAAAAAACTATTAAGGGATATAATACGCATATAACATCTATGCAAGAGAAACAAACCTCAAAATTCTATAGCAACCTGTCTGAACAGTATGGTATAGTATAGTAGGGTCAATTTCCCTCCTATTGTGTAGGAGGCTCGAGCCCAACAGTGGGACGTATATGGCTGAAATGATGATGATGATGATAGTATCAGGCTTAAGATGAAACGACAACCAATTTTGCTATGATATATATTATCAGCAAGTTTACTTACTGGCTGTATCATATCCTTATTATGAATAATGGATAGTTCGAATGCCATTTGGATGTAGCACATGCAGCGAACAAATGTATCGAAGCAGTATACAAATATCTGTAAAACAAATAATTACCTTATAGTTATAAAAATTAATATATACCTAATTATAAAACAGCTAAGGAGGTACTAAGGGAATGGGTAGCAGATCTTCTGGAAAACTTATAACTCCAACTACGATGGCTAACCCGCCTGCAAAGTGTGAATAATATAGCATTATCCCATTGAAAGGCTGATGGGTATATGCCTAGAAATATCGTTTATTAAAAAAAAAACACAAAAGCTTTTTCTCATAAATGCTTCATAATTTTATTAAATAAAAGTTTAATGACCGTATATTGAAATATCTGCCTAAACAAATTATAAGCCAACATAATATTTTGATATATTATCAACATTTTATTGTTATCCGTGTGTAAGAATTCTAAGAATATAGCATCATTTAGCCATGCATTCAAATATTTTGTTAGAAGCTTTATAATAGCTAGTGCATATGCTAGATCCAAATCAATACATATAAATAATAGATCCGTGCATCCAGTTGTTATATCAAAATAATCGAGTACTATATAAATATGAATCAAAATCGCTAAATTCATAAAAAATATGCCTAAATTTAAGATCCAGTTATATTTGACAAATGTCTTTATACATCTTTGAGTTAATTTGATATTATTATTTACTCTTTGAATTGTCAACATTAGCAAAATGTTATTTTTACTATGTATCATATTTAAAATAAATAGTATAAGAATTCCAAAATAAATGTAAGCCGTATGGACGCAAATTAAGATGGTTTGTAATTGGCTTCCGTGGCGATTAGCTATATAAGCGTACAATCCGTTACCATGTGTAAAAAATAATACAAAAAAGAATAAAGTCACTATTAAATTAAATTTTCTGCCGTTAGTGCTTATAAAATTATTTCGTATTGTAAACTTTGATGATAATACTATGTTTTGCATTATATAGAAGGGATAAAATATATCTTTAATTTCTTGTTCTAGATAATTATTAATTAGTGATGGACTGATTGCTACTCGTGTTGATTTTAAAACCATCTTGTGACACGTTACTTATTACACTAAGAATTGTTGAGCGATTGCTTTTCCTTATACCAACACTATAACATAATTGATATGTGGTATCAATTATGTTATTAATTTGGAATAGTTGTTTCTGGGTACTATATAAATTCACTCATCATTTATTAAATTACTAGCGGCCCGCCCTCGCTTCGCTTCGGTTTCAGTCGCCTTACCCGCGCACAGTGTATTATGAACCCCATTTTTGTTGCATGCTGTTTTTATTGTAGAAATATATAGTTTTTATCATTTTAAGCATTAGAGTAAAACACCGGAGTCGATACGACAAGTAGTTTTTTTTTATAAAAGATGACAAAGTTGACCATAATCCGGGTCCGGAAAACCACAAAAAAAAATTAAAAAAACTAAATCATTTATAAAAGTTTTGATTATAGTCCATAACTACACACATAATATTAGATAATATCTGGTTGACCGAGCTTCGCTCGGAATATTTTAGTTGTATTTTTGTCGAATTTATTTAGATATATATTAATAAAAAATAACAATTAAATAATGAAAAAAATATTAAAAATTACAAAAAGAGAATAATGATAACACCGAGATTCGATTTGACGCTGTTTCAATGCCAAAACAAAACTAAAAGAAAACTGGACAATTTCCCAACTGAGCTATCGTAACTCATGACGTTGACGGCGAAATTTGTATTTAAAATTTAATGTCATTGTATTGTTTTGCTAAAAACACCGACAAAACAACATTTTCTATAAATAAAACCTAGCTAGATCGATTTTTTGGCCTCGAAACCTCTAGTATCCAAGTTTCATCAAAATCGTTGGTGCCGTTCCCGAGATCCTGAAAAAAAAAAAAAATATATATATATATATATATATAATAGGTCTTTACCTATGTAATTGCCGTTCTGCAGTACTGGCCATTTCAAATCAAAATAATTTTTGTTTGGCTTAGAGTTCTAATTTCAAATTAATTTTATTTTAAAACATGGAATTCATTTTCCAAAAGTAGTCATTTGTTTATTGATCAGTGTTACGTTTTCATCGCATTTCAATCTTTTTCATGGATACGTTAAAAATTCGAGTAATTATGGAACATGAGTATCGTCGTGGCAGCAACGCGGCACAAGCGGCACGCAACATCAACGACGTTTACTTAGCTAACACTACAAACCAACACACCGCCTGTTATTGGTTTGCTCGCTTCCGTTCTGGAAATTTCGACCTGACAAATGAACCACGCGGTCGTCCGAAGACTTTGGTCGACAATGACGAATTAAAGGCGATTGTGGAAGCCGATGATACACAATCTACGGCTGAATTAGCAGTAGCTTTCGACGGTAGCGTCAAAACAATATGGGTCCATTTGCGTCAAAATGGCAAGGTAAGAAAGCTTGACAAATGGGTGCCCCACGAACTCGATGATCGCCAGCGCGAAGTACGCGTCGAGACATGCCTTGCATTGCTCAACAGACACACAAATGAAGGAATTTTGAAACGCATTGTTACTTGCGATGAAAAATGGATTCTGTTTGATAACCGCAAGTGCTCAGCAAGTTGGTTGGATCCTGGTTCAGCACCTAAACAATGCCCTAAACGAAAACTTACCCCTAGAAAAGTGATGGTCATTGTTTGGTGGTCTAGCGCCGGTGTGATTCATCACAGTTTCTTATCAAACGGGGTGAGCATTACTGCAGATGTGTACTGTGAAGAACTGAACACAATGATGGAGAAGCTGGCACATCTCCAACCAGCATTGGTCAATCGCTCGTCTGCGCTGCTCGTGCACGACAATGCGCGACCTCATGCTGCACAGCAGACGGTCTCCAAGTTGCAAGAACTGGGGTTGGAAGCTCTCCGTCATCCGACATACTCACCAGACCTTGCGCCTACAGACTACTTCTTTTTCCAGAATTTGGTTAACTTTTTGACGGGAAAGAAAACCCGAGAGGCGGTACATAATGCCTTATATATATTTATTCAAGATCACGGCAACGGCTCCAACGATTTTGATGAAATTTGGCATACTAGAGGTTTCAGGGCCAAAAAATCGATCTAGCTAGTATTTATTTGTTGTTTTGTCGGTGGTTTTAGCTAATCAATACAATGACATAAAATGTTATTGAATATGAATTCGAATTTCGTCATCGTTGTCAAGAGTGTCAATAGCTCAGTTGGGAAGTTGTCCAGTTTTCTTTTTGGGCGTGGGATCGAATCTCGGTGTTATCATTACTCTCTTTTTGTAATTTTTGATATTTTTTCATTATTTATTTTTTATTAATATATATCTATATATAAATACGTGAAGCAAAAACTTTGTACCCTTTTTTACGAAAATTACGTGGATGGACATGTATGAAATTTGGCACACTTGAAGTATATAATGAGGAGAAGTGCATAAAACTGAAATCTCATATAATAATGGATTAGAAATACATTAAATTCATTAAAAAGGCATTACGCACACTACAACGCAATCGCTACACACACACACACACACACACACACGTTTGTGTGAGAGTGTTGCGTAGCAACGCTCTTAGACTTTTGTTTACGGTTAAAATCTCTGGTCGAACTGAATGTCAAACAATCATAATTATGATGACAATGTCTAACTAAAGATTTGTAATTATATATTAGTTATTAGTGAAATACAGCTTACTCAATTTACAATTATACATAAATAAAATTAAAGAAAATTGTGTAGCAGAAAAATTAATTATAATGAATTATGGCCGAATTTCGACCACACGCCGACCACTAGTCTAAATAAATACGAGCGAAGCTCGGTCAACCAAATATTTTTATTTGAACAGACCAACGTCTGTTGGGTCAACTAGTATGTAAAATAAAATGCAAGTTACTGATAATACATTTTATTTAAAAAAAATAAAATCACATATCTATATCGTTATCAGATGGGTCAAATAATTTTATATTAAACATACATATTATTAATATAATTATATTACTTAAATAACACAGCCTTCTCTTTTTTAAAACGTCTTTATAAACCGCCTTTATGATTCTTTTCGTGATAAAAAAAATCGAAATTAACGATTAACGTTACAATTAAAATACACGAATTTTTTGGAATGTTTTTCAAATGTTATATAATTTTAAATATTAATGTTTCTTTAAAATACCTTCTCAAACTTTTCAAATTAACAATTTGAGAGACTAATAATGTACGAAGCCATGTTGAGTTTAGTTAGACAAGGCCGTTAGTTAAAACCTTAGTTCTCTTAGCTCTAGAGTCTCTTGTTTATAGAAGCAAGAACTCGTTTATATTTAAAAAAATACTTTATTTCAAAAATATAAAAAGGTATTTTAAAATTTTCATATTCATACATTCCACTTCCTATAACTAGGCCTTTGGTATAATCTAAGATTGTTTAATATTTTTTCTGAGTTTGTTGAGTTCATCCATCATTTCGTTAGGCAAATCTGCGCCGACTTCCTCCTTAAAATACTTTTCAATGGCGTCGGCTTCTTGTAACCAAAATTCTTTCGGTATACTAAATAGTGATTTTAAGTCGATAGGTTCATCAAGGTTATTCAAATTTAGATCACCCTCTGATGGTATATAACCGAGGGGGGTTTCTATGTGGCATTTTTCATTATCACAACGACGAAGGATCCAATCCAGCACGCGGGAGTTTTCACCAAAACCAGGCCAGAGGAATTTACCCTGAACAAAAACATAATATATTAGTACATATCTACTCATCGTCGTTGGATGCAGGCGGCATAGGACCGCACTTTGTGGCGAAATATGAAGGAGGTTTATGTCCAGTGTGCCTACTCTTGAATTTAGATTTCAATTCTAAATCCAATCGCAACTCGAATTTGAGCTAGTACTCTTGAAAGCAACACTAGCGCATGATTGGAATCAAATTCGGTGGAATATTTTGAAAATATTTTTTAAATTCATTTAGAATTTGACTCTCGTCGATTAAGTAAAATATTTGCTACTCCCGACATGATTTTGACGTAGTTTAAAATCGTTGATATTGCATAATTTCAAAAAAGCCTCTTTGTAGTCATCGAGTTCGATAACGTTATTAATTTAAAGTAAGAAAATACGGCACATTTGACGAAAATATCAACGGGAAACGCGAAGAATTCATTCTCGATTTTGATCAAGAGCACCAAATATAAGTTTGGTGAGATTGGAATTGAATCGGAATCGTTATTAAATTTGATTTCAAGAGTAGGCCGACAGGAGTGAGTCTACGGGGTTCCAACGGCGATGGGCTGAATAATGATGATATCTGTTCATATAGACTTTATCTTGGAAGTGTAGTCGCAGGGTGCCGTTGGAAGTAAGTGGTAGTAGAAGCGTTCCGACTGGCGTTCTTTTGGAACAGTGGACGTCTACGGGTTCATGGATGAATAGATAGACTCATATAAGCATAGTTTTAGTAGGATTAGATGCTGTGTAAGTATGCTTTCCGTATGGTTACGGAGTAGGAATACAATTCATTACCTGCCTTTCTTGTCCGCGGGTGTCGTAAGGGATGACTAAGAGATATAATATGCATCTATGTAAGAGAGGGAAGAGTCGAATGTTTGACCCGCGTGGGTAGGTCAATTTCGTCCTTATAGCGGAGGAGGCCCGAGCCCAACAGTGGGGCATATATAAGCTGAGACTATGAATCTTTTGCGACAAAACTGTGATTAATTTTATTATTTACCTCGTCGC
Source organism: Lymantria dispar (assembly GCA_032191425.1). Classification (NCBI taxonomy): domain Eukaryota; kingdom Metazoa; phylum Arthropoda; class Insecta; order Lepidoptera; family Erebidae; genus Lymantria; species Lymantria dispar. The sequence goes on along the minus strand of CM063463.1, from coordinate 9,271,471 downwards.
TCTTGCGGAACCAGTTGACATGGAATATCTTGGGCATCTTGCGACCAGACTGTGGTAGAGAAAGCCAGTGCTTCAAGTACTCCCCGAAGTTGTAACCAAAGAATGGACGCATAGCGAATGGATCGTGCATCACTACTTTACCCTGTGGAGGAAAGAAAACATATAAATTATATAATTAATAAGTCTGTTCACACGACACCAGGCTGTAAAAAATGTTTGCATCTTTATTATGAGCAAACGAAACATTTATATGGCTGTTAGGGAGTAGTAAATCTGTGTGGTGTCGGAGTAAAAGTATAATTCAGCACTCCTTTTTTCTTGTCATAAAAAATGACTAAGGGATTGATATGAATATAACGCAAGAGAAGGAAAACTCGTAATTTAACCCTAGACCAATATGCGTAATTAGTGGGGTAGGTCAATTTCCCTCCCATTGTGGAGGAGGCTCGAGCCCAACAGTGGGACGTATATGAGCTGTGGTGATGACAAAAAATTTGCTGATAATAAGGATAATAAGAATCAGAAGCTTGGGAAACGGATAACATCAAACGCGATCGCCAATTTGCCTGCTACTCACGGCGATTGTGATATAACTCTACCGTGTGAAGCCTATGAGCTATTAATATAAATCAATAAAAAAAATGTGGTGTCGTGGGACACCAGGTAGGAATGAAGTTCCTTCGGCTAATGTAGAATCGACACAATTTGCAAAAAAAATAGAAATAGAAATAATTACAAAAAATAAACGTGGCTACTCACAAGTAAAATGTATCTATAATGTGAGTATTCGCCACGTGCTTGTCCATGAATTCATGAGTATATACTATGCATTGGCGGGGTGGAGTGGTAATAGAGAGAGAAGGGATGAGAGAACGAAAAGAAAGAAGGAGAAAGAGAAAGGTATTATACACTACTCGCTTGTGTATACGACTGTCGCGCCTGCGCACGTCTCATTTAACGGTTTTATTCCATGCACTTTTTCTTACGGTTTTACTATCACATTTTTTTCAGTTCGGTCGCGCAGCAAAATCCCTATCTCCTCCAAGCCTGCCGTAAGGAACTTCGTTCCAATAAATTTTCCGCGTGGTGACAAGTAAGAATACAATTCACCACCCCCTCTCTAGCCCGTGGGTGTCGTAAAAGACGATTAAGGAATATAATATGCATGTAATAGCTATGCAAAAGAAGGAAAACTCCAAATAAAACCCTATATCAACACGTCTGACCAGCGTGGTATAGTAGATTAATTTCCCTCTCATTGTGGAGGCGGCTCGAACCCAACAGTCGGACGTATATGAGCTGTGATTGATGATGATGGAATTAATAGAGACATAAGGAAATATAATTTTAAAGACACTTACGGCATGTTCTGCTGCAGCAGTGGCTTCAGAACGCATAGTGGCTCCCATGAATACACCGTGTTGCCAGTCTCTTGCTTCCACAACGAGTGGGACACCTGCTGGGCGTCTTCCACCAAGCAAAATAGCGGAGATTGGAACACCTTCGGCGCTTTCCCAGTCGCCATCGATAATAGGACACTGTTCGGCTGGAGTGCAGAATCTGCAATGCAATTTCAAATATATAAACTATGCCTAAAAATAACTTGTTAATATTTACGCGTTACAGGAGATAGAAGGGGTCAAATAACTCTCGCATTCGTAATATCATTTCAATGAAATACTTTAAATTAATCTGCCATTAATTTTATATCGAATCCACATGTACGTGTATTTATTGAAATTTTAGTCTGTAGAAATATTAAAGTTTTTCAAACAGTAACCAACACTTGATTGAAATATTTTCCAAAAATGTGAGTGCTTTTTTGGACTGGTAATTCTATTTATCAAATTTTATTATCAACTAGCAACCCGTCCTCGCTTCGCTTCGGTTATAGGTTATAGTCGTTTTACCCGCGTAGTTCCCGTTTCCGTGGGAATACCGGGATAAAATATAGCCTAGTTTACGCCCTGATATTATGGCTTTCCATTGGTGAAAGAATTTTTGAAATCGGTCCAGCCGTTTTGAAGATTACCCAGAATAAACAGACAGACAGACAGAAAAATTTTTTTTAATTGCTATTTTAGGCATAGGTGTTGTGCAAATAACCGTGTGAGCATGAAAAAAGCCAATTATTTTGACATTACAAACAGACACTCCAATTTTAATTATTGGTATAGATATACATACTTATAGTTTAATTTTAGATATTTTTATTTTAGTGTTTTATAGTAATCAGATTTCGTAAGACAGAATACATAGTTCACTACCCAATTTTTCCCGTGGGTAATCGTAAAAGTCGACTAAGGGACATAAGCAGAAAATATCATTGCAAAATAAGGCAAACTCGATAGGAAAACCTTGTCTGTACAGTGAGGAATCGTAAGTTAACTCCCCTGCCACTATGGAGGCGGCTCGAGGCGATCAGTGGGACGTGTAGTAAGATGATGGTGATTTATGTATTCCATTTACCTAGAATTAGGGTGAGCGGCAGGTGTCTTTTTGCTAGAATCCCATGGTTGTCCTTTCCAGTCGATGAGTTTCTCAGGTGCTGCTCCCATACCCTCCCACCATACTCCACCATCACTTGTTTCAGCAACGTTTGTGAACACCGTATTTTGGAATACTGTTGACATTGCTATTGGGTTCGTGGCTGCCGACGTACCTGTTAATAAATAACTTTTTTAATAAAAATAACATATTTTTGTTGTGTTACTCATGGACCTTTGCTAAGCTGCTGTCTACCATGAAGAAAGTAAAGGGAGTGTGAATGCGTACAATGAGTTTTGGTGATATTAAAGGCATAATCAAAACCCACCATGCGCAAACACACATTTAGGAAGATAGGCTTTCGGTTCTCTTGCAGTACCAAATTTATTTATTTATTTATTTAAGACAACACCCTGCACTAAGGAAATAATTCTTATATTGCGGGGGACTTTACAAACATATAAATAACGGACACAAATTACATCCAGACTCACTACGGGTTGAGAGCCCTCAGCGCTCACCCACCAGTCCGGGTAAAGTTGTCACAGCCATCTGAGGCTAACAACTAAGTCACACAAAAAAAAAATCCAGACGCAGAACAACAATTTGTGGATCGCACAAAGTGTTGTCCCGCGTGGGATTCGAACCCCTCGACACTGGCGCTGTAAGTCGCTATCTTAACCACTACGCCATCTGTGCAGTCAATTGCTACTAAGACGTAGATTTTTCGTGAGAGTGGTACTACCCAATACGGAGTACTACTTGTGTGGTACTAATCTGCAGACGACTGTCAGAAAGTGTTATTTTTTTTTATAATTTTATTTATTCGTCCCTTACATGGAACAGGCTAAAGTCAGACCACACTGCCTTCATCATTCTTCATCATCATTTCAGCTCATATACGTCCCAGTGTTGGGCTCGAGCTCGAAATTGACCTTACTATGCCGTGCTGGTCAGACAGGTTGGTATAGGGTTTTATTTCGAGTTTGCCTTCTCTTACACAGGTGTTATGTTGCATATTATATCCCTTAGTCGGTTTTTACGACATCCACGGGCAAGATAAGGGAGTAGTAAATTGTATTCTTACTCCATCACCACCACCATACTGCCTTACAGTGTTGTTAATATTTGGTATCAATCTATACCAATAAATAAAATTGGAGTGTCTGTTTGTAATGTCAAAATAATAGGCTTTTTTCATGCTCACACGGTTATTTGCAGTATACATATGCCTAAAATACACTTTATATTTTTTTTGTCTGTCTGTCTGTTTGTTCCGGGTAATCTTCAAAACGGCTGGACCGATTTCAAAAATTCTTTCACCAATGGAAAGCTATAATATCAGGGAGTAACCTAGGCTATATTTTATTTCGGTATTCTCACGGGAACGGGAACTACGCAGGCAAGACTTAAACCGTAGCGAAGCGAGGGCGGGTTGCTAGTATTCAAATAAATTTAGCGTTTACTAGCAACCCGCCCTCGCTTCGCTTCGGTTTTAGTCGTTTTACCCGCGTAGTTCCCGTTCCCGTGGGAATACTGGGATAAAATATAGCCTAGTTTACTCCCTGATATTATAGCTTTCCATTGGTGAAAGAATTTTTGAAATCGGTTGAAATCGGTCCAGCAACAAACAGACAAACAGCCAAAAAATTTTTAATCTGTATTTTAGGCATAGGTGTCGTGCAAATAACCGTGTGAGCATGAAAAAAGCCTATTATTTTGACATTACAAACAGACACTCCAATTTTATTTATTGGTATAGATTGCCGAAATGATGTGATGAAAAAAAGCCTGTTAACGCACACTAATGTTTAAGCTGTTTATTCGAAGCCTATTTCATTATTAAAGTCAAAATTGTTATATAACTCACCTGGAGCAACTCCAAAGAAGCCATTCTCTGGGTTTATCGCTCTCAATACTCCATTCTTGTCGAACTTCATCCAAGCTATATCGTCGCCGACACACTCCACTTTGTAACCAGGTAGAGTGGGGGTCATCATGGCTAGATTTGTCTTGCCACAAGCTGAAGGGAAGGCCGCTGCGATGTATCGTTTACGGCCTTTTGGGTCAGTTACTCCAACAATCTAGAAAATTCATAATGAAAAATTAAAATAAGGCATACGTATGTCCGTATGGTGACAATTTTAGAATACAGTGTATCAATACATCTTAATTAGGAATACAAGATACAAGTATACTGACCAACATGTGCTCGGCCAGCCATCCTTCACGCTTCGCGATGACAGAGCCAAGACGTAGCGCGAAGCATTTTTTACCCAGCAGACTGTTCCCGCCATAACCACTGCCTATGGATAAAAAAAAATAAACATAAACGACAAATTGAAAAAAAAAAAAAATAGCCGGAGTAATTAGCCAAGTTATATGTTGTAATAACATATTCACATTTTTATAATAGTTATTTCAAATTTTACTTGAAATTGTCCTAGCCGATTGTCACGTATTTATCGGGCCCTTTCGAAAAGCCCGAAAACTTCTAAGTAAACTAAATCTGGTACCTCACAGGTATACCTATGCCAATAACATAATGTGATAGTGAAAGACGATCACTTCAATAAGAAATGAAACAATTCTTCTCAACTCTGTTCTTAAAATCCACTTCTACTTTTTTCTATAAAACAAAATACGTCGCACTGTTGCGCGTGAGATTCGACCATATTGGGAATTTAATTTACCTACTATATCTCGCCGTCTACACGGATTGGTATAACACGTTGCTACGAGAGATATTTCTCTTATAGCGATGCTATCAATTATTAATTGTCTTCATGGCATGCGCGGTAAGCGTAGATGTAATCCCCTTGTATAGAATTATATCTAAGGAAAATAAAAAAACCACTCACCATAGCTAACGATCTCATTATCAGCAGGCTTGTGCAATATAATGGTACGGAGTGGATCGCAGGGCCAACCGGGGGTATTAACAGTACCAGTGCCTACAGCGTGAAGGCATCGTACAAACTGTTCATCCTGGCGAAGACATTCTAGTACTTTAGCACCTGAAATAAAAAAAAATACATTACTCTCTTACTTCTGTTATTACGCTGGTGTAAAAAGTAGATCTCTTTCTAAATAATCATCATTTCAGTTCATTTAGGTCATTATTGGGCTCGAATCTTCTTCACAATAGGAGGGAACTCGACTTATTATCACGTTAGTCAGATGTGTTCGTATAGGGTTTTATTTCAAGATATCCTTCTCTTGCATATATGTTATATGCATATTTAATTCTTTAGTCACCTTTTATAACACCCACAGGCCTAAAATAGGGGGTGTTGAATAATATTCTTACTCCGTCACTATTCCTACATTTTCTGAGAGAGTGTCGTATCCCGGATGAGCCATTTATGGCTCTAGGGAAAAATGCATTAGCAATTTGGTCTTAATATTATATTATCCAGTTCCACTTCTGGGAGACGTGGTGTAATGTTTTCTACGCCTTCTAAAACTAATCTCTCTAGCAGTTCCTCAGATTAGGAAGTTTAAACAAAATCATTATATCTTGTAATACACCTAAAATAGTTGTTTATTAGTTTGAAACAAAAGATTTACAAACTAGGTAATCAGGTTACCTAGTTTTTAAAGAGATTTGCGTAAATGCGTTTGGTATTTCCAAAATGTGTATGAAGAAGTGTGATGAACAACGTTGAACATTTTAATTACCATACAAATTGTATTTAGTAATATATTAACAAACAATATGAACTATATCGTCATTGTTTTGTATAATTGTCATACTAAAGAAATAAGCGGTAAAGGTATTGCAATATACCTCTGTGTATTTAAAATCTGTATCGCAGTTTTTGAATTTAGATTTTGGCGCGATAGGGAAAACTGATGAGAGTAAATTTATATGATGCGCGCGCATACCCGTCACGAAAAACCGACACCCTGAAGTTGGTCGATATTTTTTACGACGCGGGCGCACATTCTCACAAATTTCAACTAGATCATTCCGTTATAATAAAACTTTCATTGTATTAAATACTTTTTATTCTATTAATAGTGTCGTTTTTATCTACAAACGTATGGTAGCGCGAAAGATACCCTTTTTTTATAAAGATTTTTATCTTGTTATGGCAAAGAAGTATACCTAACTTCTTACGTGCGTACTTGTGTACACACACTTTTTTATTATTAATTGCTTTCTTAATAGAAAGAATTGAAATTGTATTATTAATATAAATAAGAATCCTCATTATACTACTAATATTATAAACGCGAAAATTTGTATGTGAGAATATTTGTTGCTCTTTTACGCAAAAACTAATGAATGGATTTTGATAAAATTTTACAATAGTTTACATATCAAAATAATTTATCACGATAGGCTATAATAGGCTATAATTTATCACGATATTCCCACGGGAAAGGGAACTACGCGGGTAAAACCGCAGGGCGCTGCTAGTCATTCAAATAGGTATGTCCCACTGTTAGGATCGAGTCGCCTTCACAGTGGGGAGTTAAGCTAATAATAGAGTAAATTGTCTTAAGAGCGATCGGTATTTGATATTATTTCGAGTTTTCCGTTTCTTGCAGTAATATTATCTGCTTGCGTCTCTTAATCGTCTTATGATCACTCACGGAAAAAAATGATTACAAGGATTAGTAAATAAATAAACTTAATAATATTCATTAAGGAAGATACTTGAATTGACGCTATTTAAAAAAGAGTTTAATCGCTGTTATATGAATAAAATATTTTTTAACATCGGAATATTTTTACATCTATTTAATTTTGTGATATCAACGAACATCGTAAATATTTTATTATAATTTAAAAGAAATATATAAGTTAAATACATTATAAAACAATGAAGAGGAAGAAATATTATCTAGCAACATTGCGTAATAGTAACAGGGTTGGAAAAAAAATTAAGTATTATTTGGTTGGCAACACTTGTATTTTGCTAGTGGTTGTGTGAATAGAACAAAGGCAATATAGATTTAATAAAATTAATAATTAATCGAGTGTCTCATTAATTATAGAAAGACAAAGTTTGGAAATGTACAATCATAATTCTTTTCATCATTTCGGCTCATGTACGTCCCACTGTTGGGCTCGAGCCTCCTCCATAATAGAAGGGAAATTGACCTTGCTATACCATGCTGGTCCATCTTTTGCATAGATGTCATATGCGTAATATATCCCTTAGTCGTCTTTTACGACATCCACGGACAGGATAGGGAGTGGTGAATTGAATTGTTACTCCGTCACCACACGGAAAAATGATGTACGGTTAATAATAAAATATATACCTAATAAAAAACGGATTATTAAAATGTTCAGCGGTCAGTTGTGGGCTTAAGGATTATTAATCCTTACTTAATATTATAAATGCAAAAGTTTATTTGTTGTTTATTTGTTGGTTACGCTTTCACGCTTAAGCCACCGAACCGATTTCAAAAATTCTTTCACCAGTGTAAATCTATAATATCAGGGAGTAACATAGGCTATATTTTATCCTGGTATTTCCATGGAAATGAGAACTACGCGGGTAAGGCAACTGAAACCGAAGCGAAGTGAGGGCGGGTTGCTAGTAATTTATATTTTTGAACAAATTTGTAATGCTAATACATGATTTGATGATATTACTCTATACATCTTGTGTGTTGTAATTTTTGATTAATTAATTCAGATTTTTTTACTCACCAATTCTGGTCATGACTCTCATGGAGTATACAACGTAAGGTGAATCTGTCACTTCCACGCCGATCTTGGATAGAGGTGAGCTGACTGGGCCCATAGAGAATGGTATCACGTACATTGTTCGCCCTGATGACAAAATTAGACATATGATTTAAACTTAAAATTCTATATCTCATTTGTTAACTATACTTAAATATATATGTACATATAAGTATGTATAAGACAAATTGTTTTCCTGTCCTATGCAAATTGGCTTATTCTTTTTTTTAATCGACTTTAAAAAAGGAGGAGGTTTACATTTCGACTGTATTTTTTTTTGTTAGTTACCTCAGAACTTTCGAGTGGTTGGATGGGGGCGTAAACGATCCATAGTTTATCCTCAAAAATTGGTGTGATGAGCATTTCACTGTTATATATATATATATATATATTTTTTGGAGCGTTCATACAATTAAATTTGCAGAAAACATAAAATTTACAATTTCGGTAATACCACAATTTTGAGCCCTTTCTTTATTAATGTGGACACGTTTGTGGTAATCATTTCCGCATATAAGTTTTAATAATCCTTAAAATCTATTTGAATCTTTCTAATGAAGGTAAAATCGGTTTTACTTTTTTAAACATTTATACGTAACATATATTTAGGTTAATTGTCGGATATGTCGAAAGTTAAGGTACCCACTGTACATTGCAACTTACTACTTTAAAAATAATACTGAAACCTTGACGAAGTACATTGTATTAGGTTGGAATCAATACACACATAAGCAGTAATGTAATAAGATTTTCTTATTATTAAAATAAATAAAGTGGAAGTGTCTATTTGTAATATCAAATTAATAGGGGTTTTCGTGCTCACACGGTTATTTTCCACGATACTTACCTATGACTAAAACTAGTTTAAATATATTTGTTTCGGATAATTTTCAAAACGGCTGGAACGATTTTGATAACATTTAACCATCAGATATAAGGTAGAATAAGATAATATACATATATAAGGAATATCTTATGCCAGTATTTCCACGGAAACGGGAACTGCGCAGGTGATACCGCGGTAATTTGCTCATTTTTAACAGAAACTAAATTCCTCGCGCTATAGATAACTTCTCGCTTTACAATTAAGGGGCTGAAGTTATAACTACAGCCATTTTCATTAATAACACATAATAATATATTTTAGTTAGCAATTTAGGCAATTTACAAATTAATATTTATATGACATGTCTTATAGAGAATGCCTTGGGTGTAACCTTTTAGATGTCGTTGTTGCAAACGGGTATTAAACTCTCAAACAAACCTACGAATTGTGTTTCTTACATTATAATCAAGGCACGTAAATTCAGTTTAGAACTCGCTACGGAAACTATGTAATCAAATAGTAATTGCAATAGTAATTACGCATTTATTATATAATTGGTTTAGTGCGAATGGTGCCGTATGAATCATCGGCCCCTCCGATAGATAGTAAGAAGTGCCTTGCATGATCTTAACAATAGCAACAAAACAGTTACGCTGTCGATAAGATCCACATACCAATAAGATGGGTGTAGGATCAGCAATCATAATTATTATCATCATTTCAGCCCAGGGGCTATAGTAGGTTAATTTCAACAGTGGGAATTATCCCACTGTTGAAATTAACCTATTATACCGCGTTGGTCAGATGTGTCGGCATAGGGTTTTATTTCAAGTTTTCCAACTGATGCATAGATATTATCCTTACTAATATTTTAAATACGAAAGTAAATTTGTTACGCTTTCACGCTAAAACCACAGAACAGATTTCAAAAATTCTTTCACCAATGGAAAACTATAATATCAAGGAGTAACATAGGTTATATTTTACCCCGGTATTGCCACGGGAACGGGAACTATGTGTGTAAGGCAACTGAAACCGAGGCGAAGCGAGAGCGGGTTGCTAGTTTACTATAAATATCCCTTGGTTGTCTTTTACGATACTCACGAGCAAGAGGGGGTGTCTGTTAGTATTCCCTACTAACAAAAACCCACATAAATGCTTTCACGACTAATATTTCTTTATATTTACGCAAGTATCAACATCCTAACTAATATTATAAATGTAAATTTGATACTCTATAACTCCTAAACCACAAAGCCGATTTTAAAAATATTCTCACCAATGGAATGCTACATTATCAACGAGTGACATGGTCTTTTATTTTAACTCCGTATTCTCATGAGAACGCGGAGAACGGGAACTATACTGGTGAAACCGCGGGCGCTTGCTAGTATGAAATAAAACTGTTTTTAGGGATTTTTATTTTCACAACTAGTTAAAATGAATAAAGCATAAAAACAAAACATAAAATATTCGTTCGTGTCTGACTACAATTTTGACTGCATATATTTAGTAGTCTGCGCCGACCTACCGTGACATAGATTCGAATCCAATGCAAGAAAATTCATTGTGCGATACACAATATTTTGTTATCTGTCGAAAAGAATTAAGAGAGACTATGTCACGTAATTTGTATCTGTTAAATTTTGGTTTGTCAAGCCCTTTGATTAATTTTCCTCTTTAAAAAAATTTACCTCAAGCGGAACCTCATCATCAGCGCATCTCTATAACCCATTTACGCCATACTCTCTTAAGAACAGAGAAATTCGTTACAATAGTCATAACTTATCAGCGAATTAGAACTGGTGTTCCGCATAGCAACTGTTTGTTTCTATACTAAAATACTCTTTTCAAATTAATGCAGTTACTCGTATATCTGTATGGAACGGCAATGGACGCAGGCCACATCGCTCACCGAACCGTTAGGTAAGAAAGGTTTTAGAATTGGATAACGGGAACTATAATTTCGCACAAAGAATTATTCTGTCTGGGGATCGAACTCACTTTCAAAACTAGATCAGTACTTGGACCACTTCCCCATTCATCCAGCCACACAGAGGTTGCTATAGTTAATTTTATTACTGTTTTTATTTAAGCGTAAGCGTTTCGCGCCAATGTCGACATTTGTTAGAACACTATTATTTTATTCACTTCTTCATGTGTGATGTAATCGTGTCGGTATTTACGTTCGAACAATGAATCTTTTACAATTGTTTTGCAACTAACCAGCTTCAAAGAAAGCCAATTTAATTTGTATCAAAGTGTAAAATCACGTATGACCATGAAAACGTTTATTCCAACTAAAGCATCGATATTGTTTTGGTTTTAATCTTTTTAATACAATAGGCCTTTGTTTAATATCAAGTCACAATTTCAATGAATTTCCATGTGGTGACGATATGTACTTGTTCTTTAGAAAGTATATTTAAGAACTGAAATATAGTCTAATGTATAGTCTTACAAATGGATACAATTCTTATATTTTAGCCCATTCAGTACAGTAGTTTGAGTAATCTATACTAATATTATAAACAGGAAAGATTTGTTGTTTGTATCGAATAGGCTGCGAGACTATTGGACCGATTACAAAAATTCTTTCACCTATGGAAAGCTAGAATATCAGAGAGTAAGATAGGCTATATTTTATCCCGGTATTGCCACGGGAACTACGCGGGTAAGGCGACTGGAAGCAAGGGCAGGTTGTAGTCCTTAATAATGTGTATTTGTTTCATCTCTACTACATTTTTTAAAATCGGCTTCAGTTTGTTACTTCTTTTATTACCATGTATCACCTATATTCAGCAAATAAATGATTTATTATTATTATTATTTTATTACTTTTCATTAAGTTTTGTAATACATTAAAATATTTTTACTCGATATGCCTTTATAGATACTTATCGATTACGATATGTCTTATACTCGTTTGCATTAACGATCTTTAAATTCTAAGTCACACTTAAGTCAATATACAAGTAATTTGGATGTGAATTATATTTTTTATGTTAATTTTTGTTAAATAATATTCAAATTTTAACTAACACTTAACTTATGTACCATAAAATTGATGATTTATGTTGCTATAGTTAGCTTGTTAGCTTTCTTAAAAGGATCGTTAGTGAAAATAAGCACTATTGAAAATAAATTATTGATGACTTTGTAAATAAAACTATTGATATCGATTGTCCGACGTTTCGAGCACTTTACAGCGTTCATGGTCACAGGCGGACGGTAGTCAAGACGTTCAGTAATTTAGTATATTAAAAAAAAAAAACAAAAATTTCAACTTACCGCGCATGCATCCTGGGAATCTCTCAGCAATTGCTTTATCATAATCATTGGGAGCAATATAGTTGCCAAGGGCGGATTTCTGACCAGCCCGTGCCACTGGTACCACATCACGTTCCTTCTCAGAACAGATGAAAGTCTTGGACTCCACGCGGGCCACGTCCGCTGGGTCTGTTCGGGCTAGCCAGCTGGAGAAATAAAGTTTAGATACAGAACATCATTGGTTATACGTTAAGAATATCCTCAATCCACCACCATTCCTTAGGAATTATAAAAACTAGGTAAGGGATTGGAAGAATGGTCAGTAGCTAACGCCTGGACAAATTTATTCCACCAATTGTGATTATCAAGCAAGCGTTTGCGATTATGGGAGTCCTATGTTCTAAAGTACCTTGCGAGGCTGTTGGATGGATAGAAAAGGGTTGGGAATACTGTGAGTTATAGGGCCGAAAGCAGCCATTCTGTCAGCCCGAACTGGCTTTGTGCATTCACGCCATAGTCCACCCAAAATAAAAAGCTAAGATCTTAAAATGTTTTAAATTATTACAGAATAACTGGGCACCGATTTGGGAAAATTAAAGGCACCTTGGATGTAAAATAAAACATCTAGTGCTAGAAGTATATATATAAGTTATATTGCGTGCCTAAATTAAGTGAAATCGATCACTTGGCATACTTGGCCGCGCATTGAAGTCTGTATATTATTTTGTAATAATAATATCTAGAAATGCTGTTCTGTTGTGGCGGCTACTAACATTGCTCGTGGATTTCAACAGTAGACTAGGAGGTTTCCATCGACCTGGTCCAACCACATCTATTGCCTTTTCGTCAGCAATTACATTTCAAGATTGACATCCAGCGGTTACAAAACTATTCCCAATAACTTTTGCAATATGTACTATGCTATGACCGAATAAGTTAATCCAAACTTAACTTGTCTCAGGTCATATAAGTTCCACTGCTGGGCTCGAGCCTTCTCTATACTATGAGAGAAAATTGACCTGCTGAATCACGCTGGTCAAACGTATAGGTAGTTTTTTTTATGGGTAGGCTATGGTGAGCGCACACGCTGTCAATTCCATCCAGGGCGACGAAAGGACGGCGCGCGGGCTCATAACACACCCGTACCCACGTCACCTTCGTCGTTGGGCCAACCACCAGTGCCAAGTTCCTTGTCCTCAGTGGTCGGCCTGACGGAATACCATTTCGGGTACCCTCACCTCTCGACGTCCCGAGACGGCCTCTCTGCGGGTGCCGGACTAAAGTCCCCGGTCCGATCACCCGAAACGTGTTGGTCTAGGGTTTCATTTCGGGTTCTCCTTCTCTCGCATAGTTTTTATACCTGTATTATACTCTTAGTCATCTTCTATGATACCCACAGTCCAGAAAGGAAAGTGGTGGATTTTATTTTTACTCCGTTATCACACGGCAACCTTAACTCACCAGTTGTCATATTTAGGTAGCCTTTTCAAGGTGCCTTGTTGTTGCATGATGTGCAATAACGCGGCCGCTTCAGCCTCGGAGCCATCACATACGTGCACATGATCAGGTTGACAGAGAGCTGCACTACGTTCAACGAAGGCTCGAACCTGAAATAATCAATAGTATTACTATCGTCATTTACCTTAGCGCTATAAATCAGATCTCATAGTAAATTATTATGCGAGAGCTAGAAATGGATGATTGTACTAAAGCTAAAACTTGACCAATAAAAATTTGTTTGAACGAAAAATAAGGATTGCAAATAAGGGTTTCTACATAACTCATTTATTCATATAGATTTCTTACATGGCATTATTTGATAAAGATGATTACAAAAGATGATTTAACAATACATATATTAGATTGAATAAATAAAGGGGCGGGCGAAGAAAACCTTTTTTATTCGTTATGGCAGGCAGTCCAGACATATCCAGGCAGACCCATCCAAAACGACGGGAGGGCCGCGGACGCTTTTAGATTAACATTCCATCAATAAGAATCAGAGAATAAGAAAAATCTGTCTGCGTACGATTAATGGACTTCTTCAATAACATTTAAAATAGTGATCGCATTCGTATATGACCTTATTAATGAAACATCGTAATCAAACATTTAAAATATTTGCATGATTGCAAGTTAAATGTTTCCAATTGTGTGTGAAGGTCTATAAATTGACATTGACTTTGAACTACTGGATATTGAATTAAATGGTATGACCTCATAAAATCAGTTGGATAATAAAAATACCACTGCAAAATGGTATAGCAATTTGGTCATTTATTTTTATCAAAGACAGATTTCTTGAGACTTTCTTGAAATATTAGGTATGACTTTTTGATTGGCTGACTGATTTTGGTTACATTTTATATTTTTAGACGGGGCATATACTGACATATCCTGAAGTAACGTATTTCTTATTCTTTTTTGCAATTTTTATCATATTCAAAAGAATGATGAGGTAAAATTTGTTATAAATTCAAAATATAGGATAATTCGCGATATTAAATTGAATAAAATTTAAATTATTTATCATGCGTACATCCCGCGAGGGCACTTACATATTGTCATTTTTAACAATATTAAATTAATCCAATAAGGTAGCACCGGATCGGCACACGACCCAAATAGATCCAACAAGAAACTCAGTGGACAACTTATCTATCTCTTACTAGACTCAGCGGGCAACTAATCTCTTACAAGAAGCCGTGCATATCAAGTTTTCTGACGTCAAAATGGAGGAACAACGATTCTTATTGTCCTGGCTCTCAGCAGTTACAGTATACCTACACAGATGATGAGATTAAAGATTATGTTTTTTATTTTGATTTTACCTTCGGTGTCAAAGTAGCGAGTTGAGGATTAGGGACGGTTGCTCCTCTCAATGCGGTTTGGTGTGCTGCGCGCCCACATGCCAACGCCACCTGCGCATATCTGTAGACAAAGTAGAAACTTATTAGCGACAATTTATACAAGCAACCACTATTCGTAGGTGTCGCAAACGTCAAGAACTCGAAGAACAAATTTATTGCTTTTTGATTAATATTATATTTCTAAGCTTCAACAGTAGCCAATCGTAAAACTAGGTATTTAATTTTTATGGGCAATGTTAATTTAACATAGTAGAAGTACCTACTTATTTTGCACAGACTATAAATATGCAAATAAAGGCGGTGATATTTTTTTGCTGACGAGCCTACTATTGAACATTAATTATTTATATATATATATTATCCGTGTAGTGATGGAGTCAGAATTCAATTCACCGCTGCCTATATTGCCCGTGTACAGGGCCGAATTATCCATAAGGCGCATTTGGCAACTGCCTAGGGCTCCGCACTGACTAAGGGCCCGAGCATAAGCCAAGAAAAAAAACATAACATCGAACGATTTTTTTAAAAATTTGTATACTTCCGCATTTTAAAAAAAGGAATACTTTTTTATTGTTGTTGATGGCAAAAGAAAAAAACAGCACACCCGATGGAAAGTGATACTACTCCTCATAGACCTTAGGTCATGGATCCGAGAATCACATTGCCTAGGGGCCCTGATAGAGTTAATCCGGCCCTGCCCGTGTATGTCATAAAAAACGACTGAGGGATATAATATGCATTAATGCCTATGCATGAGAAGGAAACTCGAAATAAAACCCTCTACCAATCTGTCTGACCAGCGTGACGTAGTAGGTTAATATCCCTCCTGTTAAGAAGGAAGCTCGAACCTAGCAGTGGGACTTATATGAGCCGAGATGATGATGTAGAATAGAAAACGAAATGCTATATATATTTTGATGTAAATTTCAATGCGATATTACAAAATATACTTTTAGAATTTATAATATTACCAATTAAAATCGAAGTTTTAATATCTCAGCTGTTAAACAAGGAAGCTTAAATTATTTTTTAAATATATAGTTGTTACATTTTTCCTTGCATTCACAAAAAGGAGGAAACTAACAAATGTACACATTTCGATTCGATTTTACCTAAAAAATAGGTAATCTGTTTATTATTATAAATTCCTATCATAATTCCGTATAGTAACGGACAGAGTAAGAGTTTAATGCTGTCTTTTTCTGTGGTTGAACGTAAGGAAAACTCGACAAAACCAACATGTCTACCAGCGCGGTATAATAGGTTGATTGCCCTTCCATTGTGGTAGATGCTCGAACCCAATAGTGGGACTTACCTATACGGGGCTAAGATGATGATGATACCATATGGATGGTTAAACATGAGTTTTCCTTCTCTTGCACAGAACATCTATATGCACAACTATATACATATAAATTACATCCAATAATAGGTCAATTTCTCTGCTATTGGGGAGAAGGCTCGAGCCCAGCAGTCTGAGCTGAGACGAGACGCATAATAACCAGGTAAAGTATTATTAAAATCGATCCAGGCGTTTGGAAGATTACTCAGACCAAAAATTAAAGTTGAATCTAGTCACGCGTGAGGAAAGACCGACGCTCTCCCCGAGGAGAGGACGTCGGTCGATGGGAGGGTACTCCTCAAAGAGTATTTCGTTGGGCCGACCACTGACGTCACCCTGCTCCGGTGGTCGGTCCAACGACGAAGGCGACGTGTCACGGGTGGGTTACGGGTGTGCGTGCTCACGCCCCTCTGTCGCGCTGACCGTAACCCACCCCCAAAAAAAAGGTATATTGTAAATAATCGTGTGAGAATGAAAAAAAAAATATTATTTCGACATTACAAACAGACACTTCAATTTTATTTCTTTATATAGATGTAACCAAATTAGTTCACAAGATGTCATGATTCAGTAAGTACTTTGGACCGGTTGCAAAACTGTACAACATAATTAACTAGGCCTGTTTTATCTCGACGTACTTCGTACTGAAGAGTACATCGCCTTCAATTAATTGTAATTGTTGCTAGTTAAGTAGCTATAGCTATCTATATCGTCAAGATAAACTATATGTGACCGACATTAACTTATTAATTCAGTTGAAATTATCAATACATATCTAATTACGTAGGCCTCATAACAAGCCTCAAAGTCTGAACCAAAGACCTGAAAACAAGTACTGAACCGTACTTAGTGACGTATGATGAGGGAGACCTACGTCCAGCAGTGGACAGTGATAGGCTGAAATGATGATGAATGATGAAAGTTTAATTACATTTCTGTGTGGTGACAGATTAAGAATACAATTCACCACTCACTATCTTGCCCGTGAATGTCGTAAAAGACGACTAAGGGATATAATATGCATATAACATCTATGCAAGAGAAGCAAAACTCGAAATGAAACTCTGTACAAACATGTCTGACCAGCATGGTATAGTAGGTTAAATTCCTTTCCGTTGTGGAGGAGGCCCGGGCACAAAAGTGGCACGTATGTGGGCTGCGATGATGACGATGATTTTTTTTTTATTTATTTTATGGACTTTGTCGCATAGCGACCACATCGTCCTATAGAATTAACAAAATGAATGAACCAGATATAATAAATCTTCTTATCACTATTTTAAACGTAACTCTGCTAATCTAACTAATATTTTCATCTTTTCAGATGTAGGATCTGCTAATATATAGTTAAGAAGGCCAATATCTGTGGATCTAACCATTGCGGTGCATGACTGCCTATAACTTTCATTTCGAACACATTCCATCAGAACATGCTGAACATCCTCAGTAGTTCCGCGATGATGATGATGATTACAAAGTAATTTCAATTATATCTATTTGGATTATTTTTGTATAAAAAAGGACATTTTCAATTTTATTGAGCATCTTAAAACTTATATAATTAATTTTTTGATCATTTCAGATTAAAAATTAGAATAAAGTTTAATCGTAATCATCACTACTCATATTCGTCCCGATGCTGGGCATTTAGCCTCCTACGTAATGGGAGGGAAATTGATCTACTAGGTACTTTTTTGGGACCAATCCCATCACACATTTCCACCAGGTTCTACATGGTCTTCATAGATCACACCAAGGTTTGACCCTTTTTCTTTTTTTTTGGGGGGTGGGTTGCGGTCGGCGCACTCCTCGCACCACTCCGTCCAGAGCGACAGAGGGGCGTAAGCACGCACACCCGCAACTCACCCGAACACCACGTCGCCTTCGTCGTTGGACCGACCACCGGAGCAGGGTTACTTGTCATCAGTGGTCAGCCCGACGGAATACCCCCCTGAGGAGTACCCTCCCATCGAAAGCTTGTCTTACTAGGTATACACTGAACAGAAGGGTCACCCCTTATATAGATAGAGTTTTATTTTAATTATTTTAAGTTTTTATTCTTTTGCATAGATGTTATCTCCATATTATATCCCCTAGCCGTCTGTAATGACACCCGCGGTCAAGATAGAGTAAAAATACAATTCACACGGAAAATGATTAACTTAACTTAATATTTTAAGTTATGAAAGATTATAATATTCTAACAGGCAAAAACCTTGTAAACATTTTTGCTCTCAAACTTCATGTAATGTATAACTGGCAACTAGTTAACGAAAACGTGAATGGTTTCTTTGTATCGTGTGCTTCATTTATTAATACATTATGAGTGGAAAATTCTAAAGATACTCTTAGTGGCTTTATAAAAGATTGTCGTCTTTGATTGTGACGGAATAAGAATACAATTTACCACTCCCTATCATATCCGTGGATGTCGTAAAGGACGACTAAGGGATATAATAAGCATATATGTTCAAGCGGAGGAAAACTCGAAAGAAAAATCTATACCAACTTGTCTGACCAGCATGGTATAGTAAGGTCAATTTTCCTCCTATTATAGAGGAGGCTTGAGTCCAGCAGTGGGACGCGTAGGAGTCGAGATGATTCGAAAATCGCTATTTTTATAATAGTGTATAAACCTTGCATTGTGCTTTAAAATTTTCCTTTGTTTTCACGGTCAACTCTCAATTTATTATTCAAACTAATATTATAGCTTATTAATTCAACTTAAAGAATTTATAACTGCCGGTATATATGAAGAGTTAATAATTTATTTACATTTTTAAATAAAATAGTTTAGTAATCGTTGTAAAACATACATTTGGGTTTTAAATTTGTATCTAAACTATTTTTTTCGAATTCTATCTCGTTGGTCTTTGATTTTTGATTCCCGATGTTTCGAATACTTTTCAGCCTTGGAAACATTGGGAAATCGAAAACCAAATACAAACGCCATAAAATTTGTACAAATAGGTTTATTTCAAACGTTTAAACATCAGAAATCATTATGAATGTTTGTAAAACAGGGAAGTTATAGCAAAATCGTTAATGTTGAAAATATCCAAATAAATATTTATCTAAATGTAATAATAATAAAATTAGTACATACGAGAAAGATATTAAAAAAAAATAACTATACTTACCCAGAGACCTTCTTCACGTAGGTTTCGGGGAGGGCGCTTAAGTGCAACATTTTCAGTTTAGTTAAACTAATTAATACTTTCAATCTCAAAAAAAATATTAAAACTTTAAACTAAATTTTATCAAAATTACTGAAGCTGAATAAAAATATCAACCACCTATAGTATCCAATTGTGTTTAATTTACAACCCATTTAATAATGCAACGTACAGTGACTTCGAGAATGTAATGACGCTAATTTCTGCGTTAGAGCAATTTATATGGAAGGAGTGTGCGCACGTCGATCGCTGATTGGTCCAGCTCGCGGGTGTGTCATGACGTACGTACAACGTCGACCGGTTATTAAAACATGTTTTTGTTCGTTTTATCGTTTTGTTTTGTGACAATCTATTATCAAAATATTCTGAATGTCAAGTGTGACGATAAAGTCAGTCCAATTTAATTTTTTTAACCACAAGTATAAATCGATTCATATAAGGGCTATATAGCTGTGACAGTAAATCGATATCGCTTTCTTTGAATGGTGTTTTGACGGGGATTGCTTACAGAACAGCATTATTGCATCAGAACAAGTTGTACTGAACTTGAACTGAATGATTTCGCTTTGCTCTGTGCTAGTTTGTCAACTTGTACAAGTAGGAATTTTCCAAGAATCTAAGTATGTTGATTGTTTTCTTTAGAAATAATGCATTATGTTACTAATGCTTCCTGTTTACGGTTTCTCGTAATAATAATTACTGTATTATCATTGTAAAAATAAGACAAACCCAAATTTGACAACCCACTTTTAAGCGTGATTGTACTAGGGTCCAATCTATTTTACTACTAGCAAATTTATTGAGATTATATCATATAAACAGACTCGACAGACTTTGTACCTTTAAATATATATATATATGACAAAAATAAAAGAAGACTCATAAAAATAAAACATGTTGAGTAAATCCTTTTTTTGATGTTAAACTATAGGTATAGGCGAGGGTAAATCTGATCTAAGCGCCTCCAATCTTGTCCATGATTATCGTAAAAGACGACTAAGGGATATGTCATGCAGAATACATTTGTGCCAGAGATGAAAAACTCGGGATAAATCCCTATACCAATACGTCTGACAAGCATGTTAGGACGTATATCCGTACGCGTATATGTGCTGAAATGAAGATGATGAATTTAATCACCTAAGTTTCTTTGTTATTACTAACAACGTAGCCATACGCAATAAAAATAATAGTTAACAAACCTTTGTACATCTATACCAATAAATAAAATTGGAGTGTCTATTTGTAATGTCAAAATAATAGGCTTTTTTCATGCTCACATGGTTATTTGCATGACACCTATGCCTAAAATAGCGATTAAAAAATTTTTGTCTGTCTGTCTGTTTGTTCCGGTTAATCTTCAAAACGGCTGGACCGATTATAAAAATTCTTTCACCAATGGAAAGCTATAATATCAGGGCGTAAACTAGGCTATATTTTATCCCGGTATTCCCACGGGAACGGGAACTACGCGGGTAAAACGACTATAACCGAAGCGAAGCGAGGGCGGATTACTCGTTTATCATAAATTGAGATAACAATTAAAATATTATACAATATATCGGTTTATTTAAAAAAAATTATAAAAAATATGTCGTAGAAGATGACTAAAGGATATAATATACAGATAACATCTATGCAAGAGAAGGAAAACTGGAAGTATATACCCTATACTATTCCTTCTGAACAGCAAGATCAATTTCCTTCCCTGTGCGGGGGAGGCTCGAGCCCAGTAGTGGGACGTATATGAGCTGTGATGATGATGATAATGATCAACTCATATATGCATCTCATTTTTAGGCTCAAACCTCCTTCATAACAGAAGGGAAATTGACTATCACGCTAGCCAAACGTATTAAGTAGTGTGGTTAGATAACATATACAATAATTATTTTTTGCAAAAATACACCGCCTTAAATAATGTAGATAAATTTTTAGATTTTTGTTGATTTTTCAAAAACCGCTTGTCCTATTTCGATAAGATTTTCATAGGACCATTTGGGCGGTATACCCTTTCCAACAAAAAAGAATCATCAAAATCGGTTCATAAACGACGAAGTTATCCACGAACGAAAATAAAAAAGCATATCTATATACGATCGAATTGAAAAACCTCCTCCTTTTTTGAAGCCGGTTAAAAATAGAGATGTACTCTTATAATCATCTCATCTTCTCCGTGTGGTGACGGAGTAAGAATACAATTCACCACCCCTCTCTTACCCATGGGTGTTCTAAAAGACAACTAAGGTATATAATGTGCATAGGTACTCTATAATTTATATGCGAGGGAAAACTTTAAATAAAACCCTATACTAACATGTCCGATCAGCGTGGTAAAGTAGGTCATTTTCCCTCCCATTGTGGAGGAGGCTCGAGCCCAACAGTGGGACGTATGAGTTGTGATGATGATGATGAAGACATCGTCCGTCGTCTTTTACGACGCTCACGGAGAAGAGACGGGGTGGTGAATTGTATTCTTATTCCGTCACTTTCTTTTTTTTTTTTATTGCTGATGGTGGCAAACGAGCAGGCAGCACACCTGATGGTAAGTGATCCTGCCGCACATGGACCTTTGCAATACCAGGGGCACAGCTAGGCCGTTGCCTACCGTGAAGAAAATATTCTTCTTAAACTTCGTTTGAAGAAGGACATGTCATAGCGCTCGGGAAACACAGCAGCAGGTAGTTCATTCCAGAGCCTGCACGTACGTGGGAGAGATGATCGCTGGAAACGTACAGTTGAAGACCATGTCGTTTCCAAGTGAAATGGATGAACCCTGCTGCGGTATCGAGTGGAAAAAAATCTCTTTCAAATATTTGTGTCATGAATTTATTATATATAGGAATTGATATTCGTGCATTTTGTGTATTAGACTAGTGGTTCGATACGCGATGAGATTGTAAGCAGTAACATTCATTTCGTCAGCTCATTCCAAAGCTCAAGGCAATTCGGCCGGCACATTTCGTCATACTTACCATATCAACGTCGAGTAGGTATGTGTACAGCTGTATTTACAATGTTATATATTTATTACGTTTAACTATTAGTATGGAAAATATAATGTTTCTATGTTATTGAAATAATTGATTATATAAGGTCATGTTTTATATTATATAAGGTCATTCCATTATTGCCCTTGAGGCAATACCACATTGGTTAGAAAAATTTTGGTATATATGGTTTTATTTTTAGTTTTGCTTCTCTTGTATGAATGCGACATACATATTATATCCCTTAGTCGTATTTTAGGACCCCGCCGAGACGTCATTGCCCGTTGGGCAGTCCGGCTGGAGAGGCCTCGGTTCGGGGTGCGAACTGTGGAGGCCTTCCGGCCGGTGCTGATGTAGTGGTTGGAAAGGCGGCACGGGGTGCTCTCCTTCCTACTAGTGCAGGTTTTGACGGGGCATGGGTGCTTCACCAAATACCTGCACAAGGTCGTTAGGAGGGAGAGTACACCGTCCTGCCACCACTGCGATTGCGGCGAGGACACGGCGCGCCATATGCTCGAGGCCTGCGCGGCTTGGGTAGTGCAGCGCTGTGAACTCGTCGCAATCATCGGTGCCGACCTGACGCTGCCGGCTATCGCTAGGGCGATGGTCGACAGCGTCGGGAATTGTGACACGGTCGCAGCCTTCTGCGAGACAGTGATCTCGCGGAAGGAGGCGGCGGATCGCCTGCGCGAGGAGCGCAGCCTCGATGAGGCGATGCGCCGCCGGCGACTGGGGTGGCGTAGGCGCGAATACCTGCGCCTCATGCCGCCCTAGCCGAGGCCGCGGGTGACGTGACCGGGGAATTGGTCCGTCACCCACCGAGAGGCCGACCGCGTGAGGAAAGACCGACGTCCTCTCCGAGGGGGGGACGTCCGTCGATGGGAGGGTACCCCAAGTAGGGGGTATTCCGTCGGGCCGACCACTGATGTCAAGTAACCCTGCTCCGGTGGTCGGCCCAACGACGAAGGCGACGTGGTTTTCGGGTGGGTTGCGGGTGTTGCGTGCTTACGCCCCTCTGTCGCCCCGGCCGGAGTGGTGCGAGAAGCGCGGCGACCGCAGCCCATCCCAAAAAAAAAAGACGTATTTTAGGACGGCCACGGTCAAGAAATGGCGTGTCTCATCTATGTTTCATAAACATAATTGGAGTGGAGGAGATCCGAGCCCAGCAGTAGGACCTATGTAAGTCGAGATAATAAGAAATTTATTTATTTTTATTAGTAGAAATTTATTTATTAGTCTCCAAAATGGCATATCGTTCGTAATAATTGGTGCATTATTATAGAAGATATACACTCATTTGCAAAAAAAACGGGCACCTAAGCAATGAACCATTTCAAATGTTAATATTTCTTTGTTTGATAATTATAGGTAGTTTTATCCACACAATTTGCTAAATTAATAAGAAAATAATCGTTTTCATCAGTATTTCATAAAATTTAGATACAATTTATGGGAAATAATGCTAAACCTCGCTAGTAGTGTATATTCGCTAGTAGTGCATATGCTCATGAAGTAAAAATAAAAAAGTTTTTTTGTTTGTTTTTCTTTAATAAAGTAAAAGCAGATAAATGTTTAGTATCGAGTGTGACCCCCTCTAGCTAAAATCACAGCTTGAATTCGTCTGGGCATGCTAGCGAGTATATCCCGGATACTTGCTTGCGGAATACGTTCCCACTCCGCAGTAATCACATTCTTCAGCTCTCTGATGGTCTACGGAGCCGGGTGTACTGATCTCACACGCCGTTTCAGAACGTCCCAGACATGCTCTATGGGATTGAGGTCGGGACTTCGAGCTGGCCAATCCAAACGACGAATGCCGACCTCTTGCACATACGCATTAACATCGCGGGATCGGTGGGCGCGAGCATTGTCGTCCATAAAAATCGAGTCTTCACCTAGAGCGGCCAATGCGGGTTGTGCATGAGAAATTAGAACTTCCGTTATGTATCGATGCCCAGTCAGTGAGCCGTTTTCAATGAAGACTAACTCTGTACGATCCATTGAATTTATTCCTGCCCAAAACATAACAGAGCCCCCACCATAAGGTGTGATTTCTTCGAAACATGCCTCTGCAAAGCGTTCGCCTTGTCTTCTTAGCACTCGCCGACGTCGATCTTCACCGAACAGAGATATCCTGGCTTCATCAGAGAACAAAACCCTATTCCAATCGTCTTGAGTCCATGATTCACAATTTCTAGCGAACCTAAGCCTGTGAACTCTGTGCTCACGGAGTAATTTGGGGCCGCGGGCCGGGCGGTGACTGCGTATATTGGCAGCGAGAAGCCTCCTCCTGACCGTCCATAGACTAATATGCACATTTCTTACTTCTTGGAGGTTGTTCTTAAGATCCACATACGAAGATTTGCGATTTCTCAATGCGCGACTCACAAGAAAACGATCATCCCGTGGTTGGGTACATGGTTTTCTTCCAGAACCAGGCCTTCTCTCGACGGAACCAGTCTCCTGATATCGCTGCCAGGTCCTTTGGACTGTCGAGCGACTAACATTTAGCCTCCTAGCCACGAAACATTGGCTGCAACCCTCTTCAAGCAGCGCGATAATTTTGGTAGCTTTTACCACTTTATCTACCATTTTTGATACAGCCAAACAGCATTAAATAAAGCTTTGACAGTCAAGGATATAAAATTAATCGATAAAAATTGAATAAAAGTTATGAAAGTCGATGTTAACTTCTGGAACTTCGCGCCAAAAATGTAGGATAAAAAGGGGTTTTCTGTAAAAATGAACATCAAATGAAAAATTGAATTTAGAACGTACTTTTTTAAATACCACAGCATTTTTAAAATCGGCCAGTAACGTGTACAAACGATTGAAACCTTTTTGGTATTGTATCTTTTTAAATATGAATGAAAATCAAAACCGCCCGTTTTTTTTGCAAATGAGTTTATAATGATAAAAAACAACGCCTTTTAGAAACAATAAACATAGGTAAAGAAAATATGTACTTAAAAAATCGATTTGCTGAAAAAAACATGTGACACCATAGGTACCGTTTACTATCTCCTAATCATAATTATTGACTCATATTGTTTATTATAGATTTGAAATATCCTATTCCATTAGATCATCTTGAACTCATTTAGTAAACAGATAACGACACTAGTCAGGGCGATAATTAACTGATAAATTAGCGAGAATCGTTTACGTAAATTTATTAATATTAATAACAATCGCGTCTTCAAAATGGACAATTTATACACAAGTACAGTTTTTCTGTTAAAAATGGCCAAGGAAAAAACTCAATGTGCTGCCACACTGAATTTTCCATGGGAGTTCTGAAAACTACTTAGATTAATTTACACCGTGAGAATCGCCGGCACATTTCTTCTAAGAAACTGATAAGGACTAAACTGCATGTCAAAATATGGCCATTTTCATTTCCTTCGGCGAGAGACACACATTGAACCGTGTACGTCGACGAAATACTGGATGGATGATAATATTTTTGCGTCATGTCTATTTAATGCCATAAAATAATTAGTATGTAAAGTTGTTGGAAGCTTAATTATTTACTTACTAGCATTGGCTAGGAGAGTGTGGTCTTGTCCAAACTATTGTTAATAAAAAGCTTTAAATAAAAAATGTTAACATATTTAAAAAGTATTCGTGATTCAATTAATAATGAATTATATTTTAATTTTATAAATACACACATTGTGTTAATATATTTTAATACAAATGCAAAGAAAATCAAATTAAATTTTGTCCATAAATAAAGAATAGTAGTAATCTGCTGTAATCTCAGTAAGAATTTATTTCTGAATTTAATCCGCTCGGGATCTTATTCAAATACAGACAAAAATGTAAAAATATGTTTCTTTTGTACTTTTTCTTTTTAGCTATTTTCTGGACGCACGCCGTCCGTTCCGATCGGGGTGACGAAAGGGCGATGCGCGGCCTCATGACCTACCGACCACTAGGTCGGTCCAATGCCAAAGGGGAGGGAATATGCTGCTCACGGACGTTTAGGAACTCGGTGCCAGTGTATTGAGTTCATTGACGTCCGTGGCCAGCCCAGCAAGATATCCTTTCAGGTATCGTCCCTCCCCGACACTCGGTGTATAGCCCTCACGCAGTCAGCTTCTCTGCGGGTGACGGACTATTTCTCGGTCTGTTCACCACGCCAGCAGCTGAAGAGGAGCGGAAGGTGTCGCCAATACTTGTACTAGTCGAAAGGAAGGCCTCGACGGTCCGGACATCATATCGAGACCTCACCAGCCATGCCGGCCAACAGGAACGCTGCCCCCGTCACCACTGTACACTATCCGCGTATGGCCCTGATCGCCATGGCCATCTGTGGTTCCCAAAAAAACGCTCTCAGACGGACAGTCAGAGACCCCGCCCACACCGGTGCTTCTTACAGGGCCATCGACCGAACCACCTCTGCTTGTCTTTGAAAACTAAGTGTATCGCCCTACTTACGTTACTTTTTCTAGGTAAATGGTTATATCTTAATAAACCCTATTAACGCTTCTTATAAGAACAACTACATTATATTCTTGAGAGAATACTGACCAAGAAGACTGATTTAGGAAATTTTTACCAATAACACTTAAATTTAAAGTTATATTTTAAATCTATGTAATCTGTACTACAAATAATATTGATGTGTTGTGTCATTCAACTCTGTTAACTTAATTACTTAAAATCTACTTGAAAAGGAGCATTAGTAGGTAAATAAGGAAAAATCTAATAAAATTGCCTATAGTAGGTTACCGTGAATTTCTGCTTTGAAAATTTCATAACTGCCTTTGGCCGAGTGTAGCATACATAAAGCCTTAGGCTGAAAAAGAAAAATAAGTAGGTTTATTAACTACTAGTAACCCGCCCTCGTTTCGCTTCGGTTTTAGTCGTAATACCCGCGTAGTTCTCGTTCCCGAGGGAATACCGGGATAAAATATAGCCTATGTTACTCCCTAATGTTATAGCTTTCCATTGGTGAAATAATTTTTGAAATCGGTTCGGTGGTTTAAGTGTGAAAGCGTAACAAACAAACAAATAAACAAACAAACTCACTTTCGCATTTATAATATTAGTAAGGATATATGTACTTATGTGGTCTGGTTCCGCGTGTGGTGACGGAATAAGAATACAATTCATATTATATGCATATTATCTTATATCTTTAAACGAGCAATTCTTGTATATATATATTCAGGATCTCGGAAACGGCTCCAATCATTTTGTTGAAACTTGGTGTACTAGAGGTTTCGGGTCCAAAAAATCGATCTAGTTAGGTTTTATTTATAGAAAATGTTGTTTTGTTCGTGTTTTTAGCAAAACAGTACAATGGTATTAAATTTTAAAAGAATGTGATTTCAAATTTCGTTGTCAACGTCATGAGTTACGATAGCTCAGTTGGGAAGTTGACCGGTTCTAATTATGGTTTTTTTGGCATTCAAACAGCGACGGTTCGAATCTCGGTGTTATTATTATTCTTTTTTTATAATTTTTTATATATTTTTCATTATTTATTTTTTATTAATATATATCTAAATAAATTCGACAAAAATATTCCGAGCGAAGCTCGGTCAACCAGATATTATCCATTAGTTGTCTTTTGCGACACCTACATTTAAAATTAAAGTAATAGAAGAACTCGAAATGTAATTCAACACCAATCCGTTTTACTAGCATGATCATTTTCTAGGTCTAGGTTATTTCTAGGTCATTTCGAAGTCATGAGCCCAGCAAAGGAATATAAATGAGTTGAGATGATAAAATCATAAGGGTATAAACCCTGCTGGGCTTAGATCAAAGATTTTCTTGCTTGATCCTCATTTTCTTCTTGACTCATCTCACGTAGGCTAGTTCGGTGAATTGGAAGGTAGAGGTAATTGCTTTCGTTTAGTCAGTGAGTTTTATTTGGAATTCCCTAAACTCATAGCTATAACATTTAAAAGGAAAGTTCATTGTTTCTAATTTATTATTTGTACAATCTATACCAATAAATAAAATTGGAGTGTCTGTTTGTAATGTCAAAATAATAGGCTTTTTTCATGCTCACACGGTTATTTGCACGACACCTATGCCTAAAATAGCAATTAAAAAATTTTTGTCTGTCTGTCTGTCTGTTTGTTCCGGGTAATCTTCAAAACGGCTGGACCGATTTCAAAAATTCTTTCACCAATGGAAAGCTATAATATCAGGGCGTAAACTAGGCTATATTTTATCCCGGTATTCCCACGGAAACGGGAACTACGCGGGTAAAACGACTATAACCTGTAACCGAAGCGAAGCGAGGGCGGATTGCTAGTTAATGAATATATTCTTTAAACTTTGTAACCAACTTAAAAATCGTGTCATTCTCAGACGATAATTCAGCAAATAAATCCGCCCCATCTCAAACCACTTGTTAAGTCGAAAATTCATTAACTCGAATTTTACTGCATTTTCTTTGAAATTTGAGTAATTGAGATTACCATCATCATCATCATTTCAGCCTATCACCGTCCACTTCTGGACGTAGGCCTCAAGTTACGCTTCAGAGTGCGGTTCTGTGCCGCCTTCGTCGGTCCACCTAGTGGGGGGAGCGACTACATTGCGTTGGCCGCTACGTGGTCCCCACTCGAGACCTTTTTCCCCAGCAGCTGTCGGCTTTTCGAGTGATGTGGCCCTTAGATTACCATTGTATTACTTAGATATTCGCAAGATGTAATCCTTCTGTATGGTGATTGAGTAAGAATACAATTCACCACTTCCTCTCTTGCCTGTGGGTGTCGTAACAGGCGACTAAGGGATATGATATGCAGATAACATCTATGAAAATGAAGGAAAACATGTTATATATTCATGCACCATTTTGCATGCACAATTTTTTTAGTGGTAGGAACACTCGGTTGACAGTTAAGTCTACAGCCACAGACCGGTCCGTCCGAGCTAATACCACACCCTCGCAGAAAATCGACGTCTGAGTAGTAGCAATTTGTTACTGCGCTTCGTTCGGTGAACGAGAGAGTCTGAAGCCCAACTTTTTGAAAGTGATTGCGTGTGGTGGGTTTTGATGACGCCTTTAGTTTCACCAAACCTCATTGCACGCTTTCACACTCCCTTCACTTTCTTCACGGTAGGCAGTGACTTAGCAAAGGTCCATGAGCGGCAGAAACACTTAACCATCAGGTGTACTGTTTGCTTGATTGCCAACGTTTGCAATAAAAAAAAAGAAACCAACACATCTGACCAGCGCGGTTTAGTAGATTAATTTCCCTTCTATTGTAAAGCAGGCCTGAGTCCAATAGTGGGACTAATGTGGGCTGAGATGAAAGTAAAATCACAAATTTTAATGTAATATCAGAAGAAACGTGTAGTGTCGATATAAATTCCTTCATTGCAGTTCATGGAGGATGGTTGTATTGGCCTTGTCTTGATAACTTATACTTGATAATTATATTTTATAATTGGCATATTCTATTCGGTAACATGTATAAATAGGAAGTATTAATATCAAAGTTAATAATCATTACTAGGAACTTAAAGAAATTGTTTTAATATTTTTATTCCTGGTACTTTACGAAGTTGTGCAACCGAATTTTATTTGTTGATTGTATTTAGTGGACGTTAAAAACAAAAGTGCCGTGTGAGGTCGGAGTTAGAATACCGTTCATCACCCCCTCTCTTAGCCATGGAAGTCGTAAAAGACGACTAAGGGATATAATATGGAGATGAAAATTAAACATTATCAGGTCTGACCAACGCAGTATAGTAGGTCAATTTCCATTCCATTATAGAGGAGGCCGGAGCCCAACAGTAGGAGTTATATGGGCTGATACGATGATGAAGAAGAAAATGAAATATGTAGTTTTTGTATAAAAAAGAATCTTATAAAATCATACTAAATATGACATATCCTTGAGCCACCGATAACTTGACAAGCAGATATTGTTTTATCAAGCAAAAATTATTCATCTATACAAATAAATAGAATTGAAGTGTCTATTTGTAATGTCAAAATAATGTGATTTTATCATACTCACACGGTTATTTGCACGATACCTATGCCTTAGAACCAGTCTGATTTTTTTTTGCCTGTCTGTTTGATCCAGATAATCTTCAAAGCGGCTGTACTGATTTTGATAATATTTTACTATCAGGCTGTATATATTATCCCAGTACTCCCATGGGAACGAATACTATGCGGGTGAAAGCGCCGGAATTTGCCAATAGGAAATAAAATTCATTTTTATAGATTTTATCACGTGTTATTAAAAAAAAACTCTATGTAGAATAAGAAAAAAAAAATAAATATAATAGTTCAAGAAAACTAAAAAAATACGCTTAAATCGCTCATCCTGATTATCCTAGTAAGGATAACGGGTCAAACTGTTTAAAATATTGAATTGTCATCGGTCCTTAATAAGTATGCCAAATTTCGAGTTAATCCGACGTTCTGAAGAGGGTCAAAATCATGTTCAAAGATTCCGTTACATACCAACATACTAACATAGATACGTCTGAAGCTAATAAAAGCGTATTAAAAATAACGATGTTTTCTATATACGGGACACAACCAAAAATATTATTGTTTATATAAAGCTATTAAAAATATAAATATGTGAATGAAATAAACAATTTATTACTGCAACATCTACAGCTAAAATATAGTGAATGAAAAAGCTATTTACGAAATTATGAAACAATACTAATAATACTGTTTAGTAGACAATCTATGCGACATTTCGTAGCGCGCACCAAACAACCTTTTCTGAGATCTCAAATTTTGTGGGAAGCGGTACATTTTTAAACCGTGGGCCTATTTTTCATCATTAGCCGGTATCATGAGCTAAATGAGTGATTAATTGTGCAATTTTGTAAGTAAAGGAATAAGGATGATCTCAGGGAACAATAGAAAAACAGGCTGGGGAAGTAATAACATGAAGTAAAAAACTTGTATAAAAGATTGACAAATTTTAACAAATGTACCGTGTTCACTTAACTATTAGAAACCACTGACCTAATCGACTGTTTCAACATTATATTCCATTTATTGCATGTATTTTAGATGTATTCTTAATTTTTACAATGAAACCGAGCGTAGCTAAAATCGACGGGAAAACAGCGTAAATAAATAATCATCATCTCGGCTCATATACCGCCTTCTGTCACTGCTCCATAATGGGAGGGAAAATCACCTACTACGACACTACGCTGTGCTATTTTTTTTTTTCTTTTATGGGTAGACTATGGTAAGCGCACACGCGGTCCATTCCGTCTGAGGCGACGAAAGGACGGCGTGTGCGCCCATAACTCACCCGTACTCACGTCGCCTTCGTCGTTAGGCCGACTGCCGGAGCAGGGTGACTTGTCGTCAGTGATCGGCCCGACGGAATACCCCTTGAGGAGTACCCTCCCATCACCGACGTCCCTCCCTCGGGGAGGACGTTGGTCTTTCCTCACGCGGTCGGTCTCTCGGCGGGTGACGGACTAACTCCCCGGTCCAGTCACTCGCGGCGTTGGCTAGATCACCGCTGGCTGGTAAGGCTTTGAAATATCAAAAAGTATTATCAAATCATCTTGCTCCGGTGGTCGGTTCAACGACGAAGGCGACGTGTCACGTGTGGGTCACGGGTGGGCGTACGCCCCTCTATCGCCCCGGACGGAGTGACGCGAGGAGCGCGCCGACCGCCACCCCCAAAAAAAAAAAAAAATCCAGCGATGATAATGTGCCTAAATTTTTCCAAACCTTGATTAGTTTATTATAATCATTTTCAATAAGCCCATTAATACAGTTAATTTTATTTCATTTAAACAATCTATTTCTCTTATAAGTTGACGTCACAATTGACGCAGACGTTGATATTGATTTGAGGCGCTAATGATTTCAAATGCGTACGTAATGTTATGCGTTTGAGGAACGCTTCGACGTGGGCATTGTATGAGGAAGTATTGACGCAAACAGCTGTTACGGTTTTTGTTTGAACTTTATTGATTTGTTATGCTTTGCAAATACCTAATCTATATATGTATAATACTAATATATAAAATTCTTTGTATTTATGTTTGAATAATCCATGTGATGACGGAGTAAGAATACAATTCAACACCCCTTGCCCGTGCATGTCGTAAAAGACGACTAAAGGATATAATATGCAAAAACATCTATGCAAGAGAAGAAAAACTCTATACAAATACGTCTTATCAGCGTGGTAGGTCATTTTCCCTCCCATTGTGGAGGAGGCTCGAGCCCAACAGTGGGACGTACGCGGCCTACGATGATGAAGAGAGATTTTATGAATATATAATTTCATGATCATCACCATCATGTATGAGCTGTGATGATGATGACATTTGAATTATTCTATTGGGTTTTCATGAAACTTATTAAAATATTTCTTTATAACTATGCAAGCAATTTAATTAATATATTTTTTTAACAATCTGTTCGGGAATTGTATTTTATGGTATTTCTAGTGAAAATTGTTGTGTGGTAGCGGTAACGAATACTACCCATTGCTCGAAAACTAAGAGGCTTATGTAGACCTGGGCCAAATCCGTTTGCTCCATCTGATCAATTACATTCCCAAAGTGGGTTGACATCAGGAAGGCGCCCAGTCGAGCTTTTCTACTCTTGTATAGATGTTACAGACAATGGTATGGTAATATATTCCTTGGTCGTATTTCATGACATCCACGGGCAAGATAGGGAGTGGTCAATTGTATTCTTACTCCGTAACTACATGGAGAATACGTAATTGTTTATTTTTTTAAATATCATTTGCTTTCCGAGTGTTGACAGAATAAGAATACAAATTCATCACCTTTATTGTTCGTGGGTGTCTCAGGTTAACTGTCCACAGACCATATATGGTCTGTAGACAGACTTGCGTACCAGTCCACTGACCAAATGTGGTTTGCTCACCCATACAAATTCTAATCCATCTGGAGCTGTGGACGTAAGAATAATTTCTTATATTTTATGTGGACTTAGTAGGATACATCATAAGGATTATAAACAGTGTTGGGACATAGGCAAATACTTGATATTTCTTTTTGTACATGGTATGATAATTTTTTTTTTCGTGACCGGGGATTAGTCCGTCACCCGCCGAGAGGTCGACCGCGTGAGAAAAGACCGACGTTCTTCCCGAGGAGGGGACGTCGGTCGATCGAAGGGTACCCCAAGTAGGGGGTATTCTGTCGGGCCGGCTACTGATGACAAGTAACCCTGCTCCGGTGGTCGGCCTAACGACGAAGGTGACGTGCATCGTGGATGGGTTGTGGGTGTGCGTGCTTACGCCTCTCTATCGCCCCGGACGTAGTAGTGCGAGGAGCGCGCCGACCGCAGCCCACCCATAAAAAAAAATAAAAATAAAAGATAATTTTTTTTCGATATTTTATCGTTATATTTTACATACGACCGACGTACGGGACCATACCTACTCCGGAGCACGGACAGTTAACCGGTTAAAAGACGACTAAGATATATAATATGCAAATAACATATAGGCATTATAATTTTTAACAAAAAAAAACCGACTTCAAAGAGTAAACTAAAAACGTTAAAATTGCCTATAAAATTTTAAGAATTCCACCAATTTCTCAAGTATACCATCATCAGATCCTGACCTGATGACTATGGGACCGCCTGAGAAGTATACCCTATCAAACAAAAAAAGAATTTTGCAAATCGGTCCAGGCGTCTTTGAGTAATCGGTGAACATACATAAAAAAAAAAGATTCCGACGAATTGAGAACCTCCTCCTTTTTTGAAGTAGGTTAAAAAGAAAGAAAACTTGAAATAATAACATAGACTACTGAAGGTACGGTAGATTATTGTATTATGTTCAAACGTTGTAAAATTTGACAATATGTAAGTGCCCTTAAGGGGCCTATGCATAATAAATGATTTGATTTGATTTGAACAGCGTGGTAAAGTAGATCAATTTTTCTCCTATTGTGGAGGAAGCTACAGCCCAACAGTTGAAAGTATATAAGCTGAAATGATGATGAAGGGAGACCAATGTTCAACGTTGGACATGTACGTGTTGATGGATGGATGAAATAACAACGACAATATATGCGAACGAAGCCACGGTTATTACAAGTATGTTAATAGAGCAACTTTGTGACGCTTAAAAAAATTTTAAGTCAAGTGACATTTCACGTTGGCTTATTAAAGCAGGAACAAAGTTTTAATATTAGAAATCCTGGTTGAAACAGTATTTGCATATATTTTTTTAAAGACCTTGCGCTAAGGCGGCTCGTACACAGTCAGATCGCGATCCTGTAGCTCCGATCACGAGCAGAGATTGATGCATTGCGCTACAACATTACACATTCAATCTTGATTTCGTCAGTCTACGTATCGTAATCGCCGCGCGAACACGTACCTATTACATAAAGTTAAAAGTTTAGTATCCCTTGTTTAAGCCCAGAGTACTAACTACCTTTAAAAAAAAAGATTCGAAAAAGACGCTGGGTTAAACAGTGGTTACAGAAAAGAGAAATGTACACTCAATTAAATCTTCTGAAAAAAATACAAGTAACTACTGAAGATGATGATTACAAAAACTACTTCAGGAAAAATGAGAAACCTTTTAAGAGTTACTACAAATGATAAATTCATATATGTAAGTCGACGATCGAAACCTATCTTACATAGCGCGTAGCGTAGATTGACGTGAACCTGCGTTTACACGCTCAATCTCGACTGGGATCAGGCTTTCAAAACTTCTAGATACTTTATGATCTGATGTATATTGATACATACGGATTGGCGTCCATCAACTTCGTACATAATCAATCTGGATTACGATCATTGATTTTGACCACGATCAAAGTCAATGGTCGTGATTCAGATTGTTTCGCGATCTAAAGTGACTGTGTACGGGCCGCCTATGGAAATATTCCTTTAATAAGAGATATTTTTCGTATGGTGGTGGATTTCATTAAGAATACAATTCACCACTCCCTATTTTGCCCGTGGATGTCGTAAAAGACCACTAAGGGATATAATATTGCACCTGATGCCGCCCTAGCAGAGGCTGCGGGTGCCCGAACCGGGGATTTAGTCCGGGCAACTGCGGAGAGGTTAGCCTCGCGACGGTGGTCGGCGTCCCAGTAGGGGACGTCGAAGGGAGAGGGTACTCCCTCGGGGTATTCCGTCCGGACGGAGTGGTGCGAGGAGTGCGCCGACCGTAACCCAATATCCAAAAAAGGGATATAATATGCACATAACATCTATGCAAGAGTAGGAAAACTCGAATTCCCTCCCATTGTGGAGGAGGTACGAGCCCAACAGTGGGACGTATGCGGCCTACGATGATGAGGAGAGATTTTATGAATATATAATTTCATGATCATCACTATCATCATTGAACCTTTGGTCGTCCACTGCTGGACATACGCCTCATGTTTCGCCATAAACTACGATTCTGTATTGCCTGCATTCAACGATACCTGGCAACTTTCGGCAGGTCGTCGGTCCACCACTTTGGCGTCTCCTACACTGGGTCGACCAACACAACAGACCGACAACTTTTGGATCTTCAATGGTTCTCGGTTCGTTGTGCTACATGGCCTGCCCATTGCCACATTAGCGTATTAATTCTTCGTGCTGTGTCGCTTACACCTACTCTTCTACGAATTGCCGTATTTCGTATTCTATTTCGCAGAGAAATCCCGAGCATACTTTGCTCCATACCACGCAGAGCGACTTTGAGCTTGGTTATGAGGCTTAAATTTAGGGACCATGTTTCCGTGCCGTAAGCATCCGACAGAAATTGCATCCAAACAATAAATTGTGGATCGCACCTCGATCCTACTGGTACGGTAGGTCGTTATTTTAACCACTGTGTAGTTAATACTAATTTGAAAACAATAGTATTTTTTTATATTATTAGTGGGAAATAAACGAGCATGGGCTGCCTGATGTTAAGTGGTAGCTGCCGCCAATAGACTTGTGCACTACCTAGGGCATAGGTAACTACGGCTAAGCTTAAGGTAAAGTGGGGTTTGGGCCGTCGACTTTCTCGCACATTGAATGGGCACAAAAAATGCATATAAGTGGAGCCAATAGTTATACCCTTAGAATAATAACGTATAGAAGGTAAGTCCACGCATAAAAAATGAAGCATTTAAATTGGAGCCTAATGGAGCTTACGCCGAAACCGTTCCGTAGTGTACAAAGGTCACTGTACTGCACGTACGCGTTAAAAATAAATAGGTAATTATGATGGTTTGTGCATTCAAATGGTGTCATAACACATTTGAAAAACATAAAAAGGTGTTTAACATTCCTTGTAAAAGTATTTCGACGATTTATATTAATAAAAACAAAATTTAATTTCATAATTTCTATAGTGGTGTGCGTGGGTACGTGTGTAATCGCCTGCGCGCATGTAGTATTTTTGGCTTCATGTTTTAGATCGCTCGAAGTACCGACACTATCCTTCTATACGTTATTATTCTAAGAGTTATACCACTGTTTATTCCTTACAGGATAAAGCCTTGAGACAAACAATAAAAGTATGCTATAAATTCTGATGCTAGATTATGAAGTTAAGTAAATTTAGTCAGCTAGGGATAGGATGGGATGTTATTGCGTTAACCACAGTCCGTCACGCCACGCTACACACAAGTTTCTGGGTTAACTGCATTCTTAAGAGACTTTCGCGCTGCGTTTACCTTATAATAGAACTGCAGTTACCAAATAGGTGTCTTATTTTAAAGAAAATTTAAAATTATATGACAAGTTACATTTTTATCCTTCTGTTTAAGATAATTGATTGAATTTTTTTTTTTTTTTATATAGAGTAACAAATAACACATTTCCGATTAATTATAAGTGACGAGTTTTACAATTACAAGTACTTAAATAATTTTTCATCCTGCTGATTCCCAAACTAAGCTATCGCTTGTGACTCGGGAGGCAGAGTCACGCATATACATAATTAAGTGTCCTCTCCGCATGAAAGTCGGTTCGCACAATGTACATTACTCAGAACAAGTAGAGTAACAAAAAACAAAAAGAAATAAAAATAATAAATAAAAGTAATTGTAATAATATAAAAGTACTAATAATAGAAATAAAAATAAATTAGGCGATATATGGCTGCAATCCATTATTATTTTAAAAATGGAAGGAAGGAAGACCCACTTTCCCACTGTCAATCAATACACCAAGTTTGGAAAGTACGAGTAGAAGTGGAAGGAAGGGAGACCCTCTCCCCTCCATTTTTAATCCCTCCATTTTTGAAATCATCCCGCACCTACATTTTTAATAATAAAATATTGCCAATACAAGAAGAAAATGATTCTATATTAAAAAAAATAAATATTATTTATGGTTAGCAATTATTAAACATTAAATGTTACATTAAATTGTGTGTTTATTTACAATGTGTAATAATTGCTTAAAAATCAGAAATCATTATTAAAATATCATTATTAAAAAAACAAAAGAATAGAACATTTTTATTTGCATAATACTCTCCTCTGTGTTCTGTTATAGAATTTGGTCAAAATGAATAAGCAGGCTTAGGCAAATACCTTGCTATCACAGATGATAAGCTGGTTATTCTCTTACATTTTCTTATATACTTACTCAAGGATTTTATTTGTATCTTTTAAACTTCGTGAAATTAGTTGCGAACCTACTGTATTACTTTTTTTTTATAAAAAGAAGTTATTTAAAAAATAAGACCGCCTTTCCACCGTCGCGAAACGCAATGGGCTTGTCTTAATAGCGGCCACGTGAAGGTGGGAGTTGACTAAATTTAAAAATAAAAAAGGAAAAGAATTGTTTTAAGTTAAACGGTTTTATTGTAAACAAACAGTAAAAAGTATAATCGTGGGACACTACAAAACGAACATTTTAATCGACGATTGTAGATATTTGAGGTGCCCCACGATTTTATTTTTACTGTTTGTTTACAATAACATCGTTTAACTCCAAAAATATTTTTTTCCTTCTTTTATTTTCAAGTTTTTATATTGATTTTGTATAGAGCACTGTATTCTACTTGACAAGCCCTTTCATTTGATACCCATATTGATGGGAATGAAAAAAAATTGGTTATCCGCCTTTTTGTAGCGGAGGCTATCTTAAATTACAATAAATTTTAGTATACATAATTGTATTGTCACCAGTACCAAAGGGGTATACTTACCAAATTTCAGACCAATCGGTTGTCAGGAAGAGGGTGAAATTTCAATTACTAAATTTTACCAAAAAAAAAAAAAAAAAACAAACGGAGTAAGCTAAACAAAACCGTTTAAAAATGTAATATTATCAAATAAGTACGTATTAAATGCAGGGTTTATTTATATTAAATAATTTTATTGGATTTGATTCAGCCACTTGTTGTTTAATATTTTAGCAACACATTATAATCATCTATTTAACAGGCTTAGAGAGCCTCAAATTATGACTCCTCCTCATCCTCACGGCTTATATATATGACACTGCTGGGCTCGAGCCTCCTCCACATTGGTAAGGAAATTGACCCACTGATCCCACTCTGGTCAGTCGGGTTGGCAAAACGTTTTATTTCTAGTTTGCTTTCTCTTGCATAGATTTTATTTGCATATTGCAATCCCTTAATCGTCTTTTACGATACACACGGGCCGGAAAGAGGTGGTGTATTGTATTCCTACTCCGACACGGCAGACAACAGCCTAGTATTCTCTGGTTCCTGCAACACAGTGTACAACTAGCGTAGGAGCCAGAGATTGCCACATATCTATGTAATGTTAATGGTAATAAATAAATTATTATAGTAAATATTTTACCCGTCAACAGTTACCGTGTAGAAATTGAACTTAAGCTTATGCTCCTGGATATATCATCAAAGTTGTATGCTACTTCATGTTATCTAAAATTTTGAGATTGTTATTGAAAATGGGCATTTTGTTATTGAAAACCATATATTTTTTATCCATTGGGTGTTTATCTTACTTAGTTACAATCGCCTAACTTTAGCATAGCGATAAAACTAAAAATATCTAATTTGTTGATATCTTTACAAAAACATGTGTATTATTTTAAAGATTATTTATATGTAGTTAGTAACAAGCTACGTGACAAAATTATTGTTTAAAATGATCAGAATATATTAATAACTCGTTGCTCGAACTGGTTGCGTGAGTAACATTTAAAGTTTTATACTCAGATGGGTGTGTCTTTGTTTATAAAATAAATAAATGGTCGATGATGCGTGTCTATATATTTATCTCCTATTAATAACGTGACCATACATCCCGATTTGAACGAGATATACCCGTTTTCAGGTTGTTGGACATACCCGTATCACGATGTCGCGAGCTGTACTAAAAGTGCACTGCTTTCGCAAACAAAGCATAAACCGTTAGGGACGTGGTCTTCATTTATATTCCAGGTTTTATATCCGTAATTTTACCTGTTCCTGCAAAAATTTTCAGATGTTCTTGTTTTTTTTTACTTTTAATTTCTTATTTTCACCTGTTTCTGCACACGTCCCGTTCTAATACAAAAAATAACAGCACAGTTACGAAAATGTCTCGTTTTGACGTAATAAAATACGGTCACATTACCTATACTTAATTTAAGTCACCTTTAAAAAATAATTAAGATTATTTTACTCAAAACAAGTCAGCTATTATCATTAGCAGGAGTTCAGCTTTTCGCCGTTCAATCTGGACGTAGGTCTCCCCGAGAAATTAGTGGAAAGTGTCATTATTGCCACGAACTTATTATCTTCTGGTGATTATGTAACTGGTTTTTAAAACTTCCGAAGGCAAATAAAAGTTCTATTCTTAACCTACCAACAGACGGGTAATTATTAATTTATCTCGCCACTAATTTATCAGGTTACTTTACATAAATCTTCTTTTACGGACTGACGACATTTTCAAAGTCGCAGGGAACCGTTGGATCCAAGCGGCGCAGGACCGTTCTGAATGACACGTCTGTTGGATTACATAAAGCTGGGCACTTCATCTGTTGTCGTCTGGTCAGTAATTAAATGCCCAATTGACGTCAGCCAGTCATAAAACTATTGCTAAAACTCTGCTATATGTACGATAGAATAAGAGTATCATATTAAATAGGATTTCATTTAATTTTTTTCCTTCTCTTACATAGATGTTATATGCATATTGAATCCCTTAGTCGTCTTTTATCATATCCACGGGCAAGATGGTGGTGAATTGTTGTCTTACTCCGTTTTCTTCCACACTGTAAATTGCATTATTTCTTCTCAAATATTTGTTAAAATTTTCCGGAAATTAATTATACATCGATGATTTTAATCGAAGAACCTATTAATTAAAAATTAATACAATAATATCTAACATACTAATTATTAAACTTTGAACATTTCAACGCATATCGCATCGTCCGAAGTTCAAGATATATAAGTATCTAGTTATACATGGTAGGATATAATTTTATATAACTGGAATAAGTTGAAATATTTGTTTGTTTGATTAATTACCACCTTATTATTATTCGAATTACTTGGCGGTCCAATAAATATGTACTTTTCATCCATCGTACATGTTGCAAAAGTTTTAGCAATCGTTTTAATAACGGCCGGTAATAAAACGATGTATAACTATAACGATATAATACTACCAACCCTTACATTACTCGTAGTTATTGTAAAATACAGTATCCGTGTGGAGACGGAGTAAGAATACAAATCGCCACTCCCTGTCGTACCCGAGGATGTCATAAAAGACAACTAAGGGATATAATACGCATATAATATTTATGCAACAGAAGGAACACTCGAAATAAAACTCTATACCGATCTGTCTGACCAACATGGTATAGTAAGGTCAATTTCCCTTCTATTGTGGAGGAGGCTCGAGCCCAACAGTGGGATGTATATGAGCTGAAATGATAATGAAAATGATGTATAAAACGATTGCTAAACTGGTGGCCACCGGCCTGACGTTAACCCTTCTTTGAAATATAATTGTTGTTCAGACGACATTAGATGGAGTTTGCCTAAACGGATGCAGTACATTACTGGTGATTTCCCATATTTTAGTATTACGCATTGTGAATAAAACTATTTTTACGGGAATATTTTACGGGAAATATTTTTATCCCTGGGTATGTGACTTGAAGGGGGAAAATCGATTAATAAATAATCTATTTTTCTTTCTTTAAAATAAATCGATTTGCAAAAGATCTATTAATTATTTTTTAATTGATCGATTATTATTACCCACCGTATTTTCTCCCCTTCGCTATTGGACCGACCACTGGTACCCAGACCTTGACGTCGGTGGCCCGCCTGGCGGGTTATCCATTCACGACGTCCCCCGGTCTTAGTAGTATTAGTTAGGATTGGTATACTCAAATTATTTGTAATATACAATTTTATACGTGTGAAACCACGGGTATAGATTGTTTCTATATATTTGTTAAATAAACAAGCTCTGACCAGTCCTTATCACAATTTCTAAGTGTTCGGACTTTGGACTGTGACCAGTGGAATCTTAGCTTGTTTTTGATAAATACATTAGTCATCTATTAGCCCATCGACTTCTACCTCTTCAAGAGGATAAAATTCCCTAGCCGCGGGTGACTGGATTGGGGAATAGTACGTCACCCGTAGAGAGGCCGACCGGGTGAGGGTGACCGACGTCCCAGGAGGGTCGTTAGGGATGGAGGGCAACCATTTGGCTGGCCATGGGCGACAAGGAATTCGGTATCGGTGGCCGGTCCAATGGCGAAGGCGAAAAATTCCGGTTTATGGGGCCGCGCTCCTATCGTCACCCCGGACGGAGCGGACGGCTTGTGCGCTGGCTGTAGCTCACCCAAAAAAAAACAAAAAAGGAGGTGATTATTTCTTCGGCCATTGCACATCATTATGTCATGTCAAGGACAATCGGTACAAGTGGTTGATCCATTTGCGATGGGTAGGAAACACGGTATTTTATCGCACGCCGCCTATCCATCACCCCGAATCGATTTAGGGTGTGTTCAAACCATCATCATCATCATCATCATTTCAGCCTATTGCCGTCCATTGCTGGACGTAGGCCTCCCTCATGTTGCGCCACAATGAGCGGTCCTGTGCCGCCTGCATCCAATGCCTGCCCAGCGACTTTCACTAGGTCATCGGTCCACTTAGTGGGGAGGCGTCCTACA
Source organism: Lymantria dispar (assembly GCA_032191425.1). NCBI lineage: Eukaryota > Metazoa > Arthropoda > Insecta > Lepidoptera > Erebidae > Lymantria > Lymantria dispar. Next base: position 9,228,702 of record CM063463.1, on the reverse strand, counting down.
CTGCGTCGTCCGATACGTGGTCGCCACTCGAGAACCTTTCTTCCCCAGCGGTTGTCGGTTCGTCGAGCGATGTGGCCTGCCCATTGCCACTTCAGCGTGCTAATTCTTCGTGCTATGTCGGTTACACCCGTTCTTCTGCGGATTTCCGTATTCCGGATTCTATCTCGCAGAGAAATTCCGAGCATAGCCCGCTCCATAGCACGCTGAGCGACTTTGAGCCTTGATACGAGGCCTACATTTAGGGACCACGTTTCCGTGGCGTAAGTCATCACTGGTAATACACACTGGTCAAAGACCTGTGTTTTCAGGCACTGAGGTATGTTCAAACCATAGCCCACCTTAAAAAAAGGTGGGCTAATATATATCATTAAAATCATCATTATCACAGCCCATATACCTACATATTCCTTTACATCCTTTAAACGAGGTTTAAGAAAAGCATTTACTTCACTGTAGGCAACGGCCTGGCTGTGCCCCTAGTATTGCAAAGGTCCATGTGCGGCAGTATCACTTACCATCAGGTGTGCTGCCTGCTCGTTTGCCACCACCGGCAATAAGAAAAAAAAATTTTGTTAGGCTCGGAAGGGTAATTGACCTACTATACCATGCTGGTCAGACGTGTTGGTATAGGGTTTTATTTCGAGTTTTCCTTCTCTCGCTGAGATGTTTTATGCACTTTATATCCCTTAGTCGTCTCGTACGATCACCCACGGGCAAGATAGGGGGTGGTGAATTGTATTCTAACTCCGTTATCACACGAAACAACACGGTGTATACAGGTTCACCACACGGTATAAATATCATCAATTCAGCCCACATACGTCCCACTGTTGGGCTCGGGCCTCATCCATTATTTGAGGGCATTTGACCCACTATAACATGCTGGTCAGACGCGTTGGCAGGGTTGCATTTCGAGTTTTGCTTCCCTTGCATAGATGTCATATGCGTATTATATCCATTAGTAGTCTTTCATTTACGAGCAAGATAAGGAGTGGTGATTTGTATTATTATTTCGTTATAACACGAACAATCATTATCATTATCTGAGCCCATATACGTCCCATTGTTGGGCTCAGGCGTCCTCCAGATTGGGAGGGAATTTGAGCTACTATACCATGCTGGTCAGACGTGTTGGCAGGGTTTCATTTCGAGTTTTCTTTCTGAAGTGAAATGTATACTCCGTCACCAGACGGGACAGTACGGTGTATACAGGTTCACCATACGGTAAAAACATTATTGGTCTGTAGGTAAATCTATGACATCATAAAAAAATATTCAGCTAATATAAGATTTTTTGAAGATTACGTAAACAATAAGGAAGCGAATATTATAGGCGTCAATATTATCAATAGCATTACTAATCATGACCTGAGCTCACTCCCGGAAAAAATTCACCTTCCTCAATTCGTTATCAACTCTTATCAACATTAATAACCTTGACCAAATATTATAAAAACGGTTGAATGGAATTTTGAAACCTTTTGTTTTGTAACAAATCAACGAATACTTTATATAAAACTGTAAAATTCATCTTTTTTTTTTAAAACATCTTTGTATTAAGGCAATAATCTTTAGTCGAGGCTGCATGTGACTGGATCGGGGAGTTAGTCCGTCACCCGCCGAGAGGCCGACCGCGTGAGAAAAGACCGACGTGCCCCCCCATACCCCTGAGGACGACATACCCCCTGAGGAGTACTCAGGGGGTATTCCGTCGGACCGCCCACTGACGACAGTCATTCTGCTCCGGTGGTCGGTCCAACGACGAAGGCGACGTGGTGTTCAGGTGGGTTGCGGGTGTGCGTGCTTACGCCCCTCTGTCGCCCCGGATGGAGTGGTGTGAGGAGTGCGCCGACCGCAATCCACCCGAAAAAAAATTCAATAAACTTTGTATTGCGGGAGACTACAAAAATAACTAACGGACACAAATTACATCCAGACTCAGAACAATAATTGTTGGATAGCACAAAGTGTTGTCCTTTTTTTTTTTGGGGAGGTGGGCCATGGTCAGTGCACCTGCCGCCCGGGGTGACAGAGGGGCGGCGCGGCCACATGTAGCACGTCGCCTTCGTCGTTGAGCCGACCACCGGTGCCGAGTTCCTTGTCTTCAGTGGTCGACCCGAAAAATGCATTATATGTCTTATCGCGGATTTTTTCCTTAGTGGAAGGAAAAGTCTAACTTGAGCCCGTGGTGAAGTAGAATTACTATGTACCATTAGCTGGGCTGCCTGCTTGCCTTTAAAATTTTTAACTTTGGTATCAACCAAAGTTAAAAATTTTAAAATTAATTTAGAAAATGGCGTGAGACGTGCTAAGAGTTTGTTTCGCAATACTTATTTTAAATATATACTCAAGCAACACGCACTATAACATAAAAAAAAATGGCATATTTAATAAATAATTATAATGAGACATTCTTGACATCGTGTGACATTAAAATGAGGAAGGCAAGAACTAGCACAACTTGTCTAACCTGAAGATTAATATTAATAAGTTATTTACTCATAAATAAATATTTCAATTCAACTAAACCTCGGCTTAAATTTATGCCAGCATCGACTTAATTGATAGGGGTTTTTATTTGGGGTGGGTTGCGGTCGGCGCAATGCTCGCATCACTCCGTCTGGGGCGACAGAGGGCCGTAAGCACGCACACCCGCAACCCACCCGACCACCACGTCGCCTTCGTCGTTGGACCGACCACCGGAGCAGGGTGACTTGACGTCAGTCGGACCGACGTAATACCCCCTGAGGAGTACCCTCCCATCGAAATTGATAGGATTAAGCAATTGTCCGTTTCGCCCATAGTTGTCGTAAAAGACGAATGATTGCATATATTATGCGGATAACGTTTATGCAAGAGAAGAAAATCTGGAAAAAAACCCTATGTCAACGTCAGTCTGATCAGTGTGTAGTTGAATTTGCCTCTCATTGTCGAGGAGGACTGCGCCCAACAGTGGCAGTTATGTGGGCTGCTTATTATTTCATTTAATTTAGGTGAAATAGGAATATAATTTACTAGTGGTAGGACCACACTGTCGACAGTTATCTGTCTACAGCCGCGGGCCGGTCCGTCCGGGGTAGTACCACGCTCTCGCAGAAAATCGACGTCTGAGTAGTAGCAATTTGTTACTGCGCTTCGTTCGGTGAGCGAGAGAGCCGGAAGCCTAACTTTCTGAGGGTATTTGCGTGTGGAGGTTTATGGTAGTGCCTTTGGTATCACCGAGCCTCAATGCACGCATTCACACTCCCTTCACTTCCTTCGCGGTAGGCAGTGGCCTTGTAAAGATCCATGAGCGGCAGCAACACTTACCATCAGGTGTACTGTTTGCTCGTTTGCCACTGCTTGCAATAAAAAAAAAGAAAAATATAATTCACTGTCCTATAATCTTGCCCACGTGTGTCGTAATAATGACTAAGGGATCATGTATATTAGATTTTATTTCGAGTTTTCTTTCTATTGCCTAAAATCTTATATACTAACACTTCTGTCTATAGCATAGCAGGTCAATTTCTTTCTTGCTGTAGTGAAGATTCGAGTCCAGTAGTCACACTTATATAAGCTGGGATGAAGATAATGGATCATCACCATCATTTCAGCTCATATACGTCCCACTATTGGGCTCGAGCCTCCTCCACAAGGGAGGGAAATTGACCTTCCTATACCATGCTGGTCCGACAGGTTGGTATAGGGTTTTGTTTCAGGTTTTCCATCTCTTGCATAGATATTATATGCGTGATATATCTCTTAGTCGCCTCTTACGACACCCACGGGTAAGAGAGGGGGTGGTGAATTGTATTCTTACTCCGTCACCACACGAATTGATAATGGATGAAGATAATGTAAGATAATAGATGTAAGTTAAATATTAAATAATTCAATTTGCAATGACTTTTTATGAAATTATTCACACGACTTTTGATAATATTTTACTACCAGCTGTCTATATAAGGAATAACGTACGGTATATTTTATCCCGGTATTCCCACGGAAAAGGGAACTACGTGGGTAAGGCGACTGAAACCGAAGCGAAGGCGGGTTGTTTTTCCATTTCATTTCCATTCTATCAGCCTATAGACGTCCCCTGTTGGACGAGAATGCCATTCGGAACGGTTCTGCGCCACTAGTACTCAACGCTTCCATACGACTTTCAAGATGTCGTCAGTACACCTAGTAGTACGGTCGTCCTAAGCTGCGTCGTCCGATTTGTGGTCGCCACTCGAGAACCTTTCTTGCACAACGGTTGTTAGATCAACGAGCGGTATAGACTGCCTATTGCCAATTCTGCGGGCTATGTCAGTGACCCGGTTACCTGTTCCACGGATTTCTCTATTTCGGCTTTTATCACGTAAAGAAAAATCGAGCAAAACCCTCTCCATAGCACGTTGAGTGACTTTGAGCCTTTTTATTAGGCCAATATTTAGAGACCACGTTTCAATGCCGTGTGTCATCGCTGGTAACATACACTGGTTATAAACCTTTGTTTTCAGTAAGTTGCATTATTTATGTAATTTTTTTTCTGGAATTACTTGTTTCAAAAAACTGTAAAACTGTTCAATTGCTCAAGCTTTTCTTTTTAGTATCCTACAAGACGCAAAAAAATTACGAACTTTTTCTTTCTTTGTAAATCTTTTCGGGAACCTTCCTCGAAGAATTTTCCGAATATATATTGTTAGTGAACTGCTAACTCTTTGTTTGTAAAACTTTTCGGAAACGTTCTTCGAAAAATGCACCGAATTTTATGTCCAGATGTGTTACAGATGACGGCAGAACAAAAGCGTGATACCATCCCTTTGTTCCTGATGTAAGATAAACGAATGACACATTACGTTAGGCATTAAGCCAATTATTGAACTAACACGGTGATGTTAAAAATAGTTATCCTTTCTTTAAGGCTGACCAAGACCTGAAAGTATATTTAGTGATACTGTGGTTATTAATAGCGACAGAATAATTTCGTCGGGGTTTTTTTCCGTATCAATAGTAATATTTTTTATTGCGGCTTATTTGTGCTCTGATTAGAAAAACATTATGGCAATTCTTTATGTAGGATTTATCTTTTTACTTAGAGTTATTTTTTGTCTTTATTTATGGTGGCATTTTTAATCAAGAGATAGCTACTTTGCTAAAAATTATATGTGAATATTTTGCAAAATTCTCATGCAGGCTTGGAGTATTGTTATTAGATATTCATTACACTTTTGAACTCTCTTTACATCATATTGCATGAAATATCTTCAAATGTTTGGCGTTACCCAAAACATTCTAAAGCATAGCATATTTTGAGTATAAAAATACCCCAATATAAATAAAGATTGCATTCACAGATTGGCAAAAAGTTTCATTATACGGTTTTAGGAATTCCATTTTACGATTTTGCCTCCAACTGTAGAGTTAGCCCATGGCAAGGCTGGTGAAGAAGAAAAAGATTTAGGAAGAATAAATACATAATGTCACTAGCCTGCCGTTAGAAATGTTATATACCTACATATCTACATCATCATCTCGCTATTTTCTGCATCATTCGCGGTATATCTCCGATATATATACATATTTATATCGGAGAAAACAATAAGTAGGAGTAAGTTTCTTAGGTCAGGTTTTTATTAAGTCTATTCATTCCCATTGACGAAGAGGCTCGTGATCGGGTCAGAAGAGAAAATCCAAAAGGTACACGACTCACAGGCGTGTATTTTTTAATAAAATTATTTCTCAGTAAATATACAATTAGGTTTATTTGACAATGATTTTTTAAATTGTATTTTTAATAGACTGTCAACCATTATAAAATAATAATTAGGACAATACGAAGTAATTGAAGTTTCTTTTTATGACAACAATTCAGGTTACTCAAATCGGCATAATATTGCTTTTTAATAGAATCTATTTTAATATATTGTAATAAAAACAGCTAATAATATAATAGTGTAAGTATATTCTTGGTTCTTTGTTCGACTAGTAAGAACCACATCGTGAAGGTCGGGGTACCTTCACTGAGAGAATGGGGTCTCAACTGGTTTTAAATAGGAAGCTAGTTACTATTGGAATAGCTATTTTAATAAACAGATATCAAAAATATTTCCTACATATTTTTTTTATATAAATTAAACTAGTGCTTGACAACATTCCATCTCATTTTAGATAGTAAATAACACTAAATTTGGCACCCAAAAGCAATCCTATGCATCTGAATATGACTTGGTGGTTGTACGTTCTCGAGTGGCAACCGCGTATCGGATGACGCAGTGTATGATGCCTACTAGAAGGGCCCACGACCTGCTGAAAGTTTCTGGGCGTCCTTGGAGGCACAAGATCGCACTTCGGCATTGACCGGGAGGTCCACATCCAGGTGTGGACGGTGATATGCTGAATGACGATGATGAATACGACTTGTAACATTTATATTAGGTGGCAAAAGGAGATTTACGAGCTTGGGAATAATAACGCGAAAGGGCTCTGCACAATCTTCCCTATCCTACCCTAGCCCTATGAGTATAATCCTGGCCTGAGTATAATCTACCAGAAAGTTTTAGCTGATACAGATCCACTATCTAATTAAAAAACTAACATTAAACACTGTTGGATGCTTCCCTCATTCTTCCCATGAGAATGTCAAATTACAGAATCTCTGAAAGTGATTTTTCTCCCATTCTTTAGACGTTTACGTCGGATAAATTTGATGCTTGCCACGATTATCAAGGACGGATGACAATGCAATAATTTAAATAGTTTGTCGCATTTATTGTTATAGGATTAGTGATCTTCTTATAACCGTGGCTGAGATTTTGGTACGATTCGATAAATGTGACATGTCTTTCTTTAGACGAGATTTAAGAAGAGCTTTTCCTTCACGGTGGGCAACGGCCTGGCTGTGCCCCTGGTATTGCAAAGGTGCGGCAGCATCGCTTACCATCAGGTATGCTGCTTGCTCGTTTGCCACCAACGGTAATAAAAAAATAAAAGATGTCACTATCTCTATTTTCTGCATCGCGCTTTTTAGTTTAGTTGTCTATAGTAGCGTGTTTTTAGTTTTTTTTTTTCAGTTACCTATTATCGGGCTTGTCCTACCTAGTCTATATATTTAAAATTCTTGTATTAGTATGAAGCTAATCTCTGGAATAACTTAATCGATTTTAATATCTTTATATCTACATATAAATCTTCTGTTCGCGTGTTTGTAAATGAACTCCTTCTAAACGGCTGGACCAATTTAGGTGATTTTTTTTGTGGCTTTTCCAATGGATATGAGAATGGTTTAGATTAATTGGAACCAGTAGGGCTGCGATCAATTTCCAGCCGAATTTCTTTTATATTTTTGTTAGATTTGAACAGAACAATGTCATTTGGGTCAGCTAGTAATTTTTTAATGTCATGTTAGTCCAATACTGGAGATGTTTGTTAATAAATATATTTTATTCACAAATACCTCTTCCTGCCAGAGCAGGCAAACGATTTATTATGTATTTATTTTAATTAATAATGCTATTTGATAATAAAAATATGAGTTTATAAACCTCAAGAGACTCCAGTAAAATATTTGTATGATGCAATATGTCCAATACGTTGCAATACAACTTAAAATACAAACAAAGATCAATGTCCCAGTCGTTTAAATAGCGTATCTACTGTGCCAAGTTTCGTGGATTCGATTTCCATCACAATATCTTATGTAACCTACAAAAATTATTCTAAGTCGGGACGTAATTTGTGTTTGTTAATTGTATTTTCTAAATATTGATAATGTAAGAAGTCAATTGCCGTGTGGTGACGGTGTAAGAATACAATTCACCACTCCCTATTTTGACTGGATGTCGTAAAAGACGACCAAGGGAAATAATACGCATATAACATCTATGCAAGAAAAGCAAAACTCGAAATAAAAACAGCATGCTATGGTAGGTCAAATTCTCTCCCACTGTGGAGGAGGCCCTAGTTCAACAGTGGGACGTATGTGGGCTGCAATGATGATGAAGAAGTCAATTTCAATGGAGAATGCCAGCCGTAAATATAATCATGTCAAGAGCAAATAGTTTTATAGTCTCCATTAACTTAACCCTATCTAAAGGAAAAATTCGTAAATGTACCTATACTAAAATTCATCATCATCATCATCACAGGTCATATACATCTCATTGCTAGGCTCGATTCTCCTCAACTGCGTCTGATGTCGCCCTAGCCGAGGCCGCGGGTGACCGGACCGGGGACTAGACAGTCATACGCAGAAAGGCTGACCGCGTGAGGGCGACCGACGTCTGGAGGGGCTTTCGGAAGGGAGGGTATCTGGTCGGGCTGGCCAGGAACGATAAGGAACTCGGTACCGATGGTCAGCCGGGAGAAATTGGAAGCCGTGTAAGCTGACCATAGCCCACTAGATAGGAAGTGTTGCTGCGCGCTCATGGACCTTTGCAAGGCCGCTGCCTACCGCATAGAAAGTGAAGGGAGTGTGAATGCATGCAAGGAGGTTCGGTGATACTAAAGGCATCACTAAAACCCATCACACGGAAACACCCTCAGAAAGTTGGGCTGCCGGCTCTCTCGCTCACTGAACGAAGCGCAGTTACAAATTGCTATTACTCGGACTTGGATTTCCTGCGAGACTGTGATACTACCCCGGACGGACCGGCCGGTGTGGTCCTTCACAATAGAAGTGAAATAAATCTACTAACCAGGGTGGTAACTCTGGTTAGATGGGTTGATATAGCGTTTGTTTGCGTATTTTCCCTATCCTGCATCGATATTTTATAGATAACATTTACTTTAATCGTCTTTTCCAACATCCACAGGCAGGGTAGGGGGTGGTAAATTATATTCTTACTGCGTCACCATACGGATCAATCTTTAAATAGTTTAATCAAGTTGTAGATATGATGCAATGTTTATAAAACATTTCTATAAAATGTGACAATTGACCTTAAATTATTCTTCATTTTATGCACAATAATTGTTTATACACTTAATTATGCCTAAGTTCATACTTAGATAAAATGTAATAAGATAAATATATATAACATTTTTTTCATCATTTTAGGCTTTCTGTGTGGTAACGGAGTAAGAATACTATTCACGAACCCCTAACTTGTTCGTAGGTGTCGGATCGTGTGCGAGTAGAGCTCCTATTCGGCGACACGTTCCGCCGCCGGCGACTCGGGCGGCGCAGGCGCGAGTATCTGCGCCTAATGCCGCCCTAGCCGAGGCCGCGGGTGATCAGACCGGGGAATTGTCCGTCACCCGCAGAGAGGCTGACCGCGCGACGGCGACCGACGTTCCAGGACGTCGAGAGGTGAGGTTATCCGAAAGGGTATTCCGTCAGGCCGACCACTGACGATAAGTCACATCTGCTCCGGTGGTCGGCCCAACAACGAGGTGACGTGGGTACGGGTGGGTTATGGGCCCGCGCGCCGTCCTTTCATCGCCCCGGACGCACTGGACTGCGCGTGCGCTTACCATAGCCCACCCATAAAAAAAAAAAAAAAAGGTGTCGTAAAAGACGACCTATACCTATAATATTTATACAAGAAGAAGGAAAGCTCGAAATAAAATAGTATATGCCAACCCGTTTGCCCAGCATGATATCATGATCATCATTATCAACTCATATACGCTCCACTGATGGGTTCAAGTCTTCTCCACAATAGGAGGGGAATCGACCTTAGTATACCATCCTGGTCAGATAGATATAGCGATATGTCGAGTTTCCCTTCTTTTACATAGATGATATATTCGTATTATATCCCTTAGTCGTCTTTTACGACATCTACGGGCAAGATAGGGAATGGTGAACTGTATTCTTACTCTATCAACACACGGATATAGTAGGTCAACTTAACTCTTATCCAGGAGGAGATTCGAGACCAGCTTTGGGACCGATATGAGTTGAAATGAATGATGATGAAGATTAGGTTTTCGACGTACATTTGAGAATACCAGGGCTATTTTTGTATAAAGAGAAGTAGCATGAGCCGAGTCAATAGTCTTTTTTGTTCCTCTCCAAAATTAGTTCTTTTTTTGAGTAAGAAGTTCTTTTCTTTAGTTACGTTTTTCTTTATTTGATTTGACGGGAGTAGAAGTCAAATGTTGATTTTCTGCAAGAGTGTGGTTCCTACTATCCCGGAGGGAACCGTCCGCGACTGTAGACAGATGACTGATTGATAGCTGGTGATTAAAAGTGGATCTTGTACGATAAGAACGTGCGACAAAGATCGTGGTCAGAGGTTGGTCAGGCTTCATAGACTATGGCAAAAAGTGGAAAGGTATTATTCATTGTGAGCTTTTGCTGCCGCGCAGGGTTATCGATTCTGTTCTCTACTGCCAACAGCTAATGAGATTAAAGTAAGAAATTGAGAGAAAGCGGTTGGAATTAATCAACAGAAAGGTCGTCTTTCAATACGATAATGCTAGGCCACACAGTTCTTTAGTCACTCAGCAAAAATTAAGTGAGTTTGGCTGGGAGGTATCAATTATATCCGCCATATAGTCCTGACCTTGCGTCTTCAGATTACCACCAGTTCCAGTCTCTTCCGAATTCTTTAGACAATATCAAGTTAAAATCAAGAGACGACTGCCAAAATTACTTTAAGTGTTTTTTTTATCAGGAGTCCCAAAATTTCGACAGCAACGTGATCATGTTATTACCTACAAGATGGCAGACAGCCATTGAACAAAATGGCACGTTTATATTGTAATTAAATGTAAATACACTTTGAAAAAAAAATGTCTTTAATTTTCATATAGAATGCGAAGGAATTTCCCCAACCATAAACGCTGTAAAGTGTTCTAAACGTCAAAAATCAAAAACACGATAAAAGCCGTAAAAATAGTTCTATTTATAATAATATTTACATAATTAGCAACTTATTTAAGACAAAAAGTTACCAGTTATATGTATAGTATGTATAGTTATATTCAATGTAATTAAGTACATAATTTGTATAATAATCGTGGGTGTGAAGCCGAGCCTCCAATCAAAAGGTCGAGTAATGTCCTCCATATCTTGCTCCGTTATCGGCTTTGTACCGTAATATGTATATTTAACTATTTATTTCATAGGTATTTAAATGTTATAGATAATATTTTAAGCTTGTCATTTCGCATTCGTTGCTATGAAGATTGTCTGTTTAAAGAGCTTAAATGAATCTGTTGTTAACGTTTTTTTTACTGGGACCAATCCGACCACTCATTGTAAATGTAACTCCTGTAAGCCAGGATCCACCATTGTCTCTATATAAGACACCGAGTCGACTTCATCAACATCATCATTACAACTCATATATATCCCACTGCTGGGCTTGAGCCTCCTCCGTAATAATAGAGATATTGACCTACTGTACCACGCTGGTCACACGGGTTGGTATAGGGTTTGATTTCGAGTTTTCCTTCTCTTGCATAGACGTTATATGCATATTTTATCCTTTAGCCGTCTTTCACGACATCCACGGGTAAGAAAGGGAGTGGTGAATTGTATTCTTACTCAGTCACCACACGAAGTCGACGTAACTGATAATTAAGTGATATAATATGCATATAACATCTATGCAAGAGAAGAAAAACTCTAAATAAAGCCGTATACCGACACATCTAACCAGCGTGGTATAGTAGGTCAATTTCCTTCCTATTGTGGACAAAGAGTCCAACAGTTGACGTATACGACCTGTGATAAAGACACTGAGATTTGACCCTCAGGAACACCCAAGAAACGCTTTTAACTGTCTTCAGATCCGTAATGAATCTTATATCTTTAAACGAGCAATTCTTATATATATAATATATATATTCAGGCTCTCGGAAACGGCTCCAACGATTTTGTTGAAACTTGGCATACTAAAGGTTTCGGGTCCAAAAAATCGATCTAGCTAAGTTTTATTTATAGAAAATGTTGTTTTGTCCGTGTTTTTAGCAAAACAATACAATGACATTAAATTTTAAAAGAATATGAATTTAAATTTCGTTGTCAACGTCATGAGTTACGATAGCTCAGTTGGGAAGTTAACAGGATCTAATTTTGATTTTTTTGGCAATCAAACAGCGTCGGTTTGAATCTCGGTGTTATTATTACATATTCTCTTTTTGTAATTTTTTATATATTTTTCATTATTTATTTTTTATTTTTATTAATATATATCTAAATAAATTCGATAAAAATATTCCGAGCGAAGCTCGGTCAACCAGATATTGTAATTAGAACAAAAAACAGAGGGGGAGTGGGAAAGATTCCACTTCCCTCTTATGCAAAGCGGGAGACATGAAGCAAATGGTTATTAAGCCAGTAGATAAGAGAATGTACAACTAACACTGCAGTTAACGTCAACTGTCAGTTGTCAGTTAATTAACGTCACTACAGTTATAAATATAGTGTTGAGATGGAAAGAAAAAAGAAAGAAAGAATGAAAAAATAAACATTTATTCTGTTCCCCTTAAATCTAATAAACGCAAAAATAACTAAAAAAAAAATAACTTCTTACATAAACTAATTTCATTTTAACGAGGAACAAAAAATGATATTGGCTCAACTCGTGCTTCTTTTTCTTAATGAAACAGCGCTGGTATTCTGCCAACACCGGGTTTATACATTTTAAATATAAGATGAATGTATGGCGTGACGAGAAGGGATAAAATAAGGAATGAATATATAAGAGAATCTTTGCAAATTATACCAGTAATGGAGAAGTTAAAGAGTAAACGTGATATGGACATGTAATGAGGCGGGATGAAACTAATGTTGTGCGAAAAGAACAAAATGTTGAAAGCTTTAGGGGTAAGGGAAAGAAATACAATTCACTACTGCCTATATTACCCGTAAGTGTCGTAAAAGATCGCCGCGAGGCCAACTGCGTGAGGAAAGACCGACGTCTTCCCCGAGGGGGGACGTCAGTCCATGGGAGGGTACTCCTCAAGGAGTATTCCGTCGGGCCGACCACTGACGACAAGTCACCCTGCTCCGGTGGTCGGTTCAACGACAAAGGCGACGTGTCACGGGTGGGTTACGGGTACTTACGCCCCTCTGTCACCCCGGACGGAGTGGCGCGAGGAGTGCGCCAAAAAAATGGTATTGTAAAAGACGGCTAAAGGATACAATATGCGTATAAAATTTGTGCAAAGGAAGAAAAACTCAATACAAAACCCTATACTAACCCGTTTGACCAGTATATAACACTAAGGTAAGTCAATTACACTCCTATTGTGGAGAAGGCTCTAGTCCAACAGTGGGAGCGTGAGGAAAGACCGACGTCCTCCCCGAGAGGGGGACGTCGGTCGACGAAAGGGTACCCCAAGTAGGGGGTATTCCGTCAGGCCGCCCACTGATGACAAGTAACCCTGCTCCGGTGATCGGCCCAATGACGAAGGCGACGTGGTGTTCGGGTGGGTTGCGGGTGCTATGCCCCTCTGTCGCCCCGGACGGAGTGGTGCGAGGAGCGCTCCGACCGCAACCCACCCCTCAAAAGAAAAAAAGCCCAACAGTGGAACGTGTATGAGCTGCGTGATAATGCCTTTAAAGGTGAACGCACACTTATCCGCTCTGAACGCGTCGAACGGATCGGATTTTAGAATTTTGTATAGAAATCGTCTTCCAGATGCGGACGATTCGACGCAGTTAAGCGTGCGAGGTTTCATGAGATTTCATATACAGAATTCTAAAATTCGTCTCGTTCAACGCGTTCGGTGCGGATAAGCGTGCGTTCAACTTAAAATTGACGTACTCTACCACGCTGGTCAGGCGGTTTGTTATAGGCTTTCATTTCAAGTTTTCTATCTACTGCATAGATATTATATGATTATTTATATCCTTTAGTCGTCTTTTACGACATCCACGGGAAAGAGAGGGATTGGTGAATTGTATTCTCACTCCGTCACCACACGAAATATAGCTTATAATACATATATAACAATATTTATTTATTTTATATGATAAAATTTTTATAATTAATAGTAATAGAAAACTAAGCAGTCTAAAAACTCAAAATATGAGACAAATACTTAATCAAATAAACCGCTGCCAGTAGGTAACGTGCCCAGAATGCTGGCACCATTGCCACGTTGGATGGCAATGCTTAACCTCTGTGCCAAGTAAAGCCCAGCATTCCGGTCACGTGTCGCTTCATTAAGGCGTTTACTTAAATCTTTAAATAACAAGAAAAAAATAAATTAAATAAATAAATTAATAAATCTTTAACAATATTTTATCACAAGATTTATAAATGTATTGCATAAGCCTATATGATTTTTTTGTTTAAATTTTAATTGTTGACATCGTTGACTTGTTATATAAATATTTGTTTGACAATGTGACTGCTATCTATCACGTTGAAATAAATGTGTTTATTGGGTATATCCACAATAATATTATAAAGAGAAAAAAATGTATTTTCGTGTGTATGTTTGTAATGAATAAACTCAAAAACTACTACGCCGATCAAAAATGCTTTCACTAATGGAAAGCTATTCCCTGGTATTGGGAGTAATATAGGCTATATTTTATCCCCGTTTTCCCACGGCAACGGGAACTACGCGGGTAAGGTGACTGAAACCGAAGTGAAGCGAGGGCGATTTGCTAGTCCAAAATAATATAACTGCAAATGTAAGTTCCTTTGTTTATTACGCTTTCACGCCTAAGTCAAAGCGCTTTAAAAAAGCAATCTATCAACAATAGAAAGTTACATTATCAGCGATTTTATTCCCGTATTTCCATTGAAACGGCCACACTGCAGGTGAAATTATGGCAATTTGCTAAATTAAAATTTTTAAAAGACAACACTCCGTATTAAGGCATCCTTGTACTGCGAGGGACTTTAGAATCATATAATTAACAGATACAAATAAATCTGCATTCAAAACAATATTTTTTGTATCGCACAAAATATTGTCGTGCGTGGAAATCGAGCCTACGACTCTTATTTGTGCAGTCACCAAAACTGTCATTATACTCATAGTGGTGTAATGAAGGGGCCGGCAGAGACAGTCCGCCTTGGATCCTAACGATTTCAGTAACTATGTCTCATCTCGACCTCATATACGCCCCACTGCTGGGCTCGAATTTCCTTTATAATAAGAAGGATATTGTTCTACTATACCACGCTGGTCAGACGTGTTGGTATTTTTTTTATGGGTAGGCTGTGGTAAGCGGGCACGCTGTCCATTCCGTCCGGGGCGACGAAAGGACGTCGCTGCGACGTCGTCGCGCAGGCCCATAACCCACCAGTACCCACGTCGCCTTCGGAGTTGGACCGACCACCAGTGCCGAGTTCCCTGTCCTCAGTAGTCGACCCGAGACGTGTTGGTATAGGCTTTCATTTCAAGTTTTCCTTCTCTTGCCTATATAATAGCTATCTATTATATGCATATTTTATCCCTTAGTTGCCTTTTAAGACACCCACGGGCAAGAGATGATGAATTGTATTCTTACTCTGTCACCACAAGGAAATTATAACTTCCAGTAAATATGGTATATAGCCTCTTATTAATTTATGCTAAGGATTATATTGTGTAAAATTTTCTGAAGACTGAAAATCGCTAAAACTGAATTTGGGCTTTCAAATGTTTCGTATTTTGTAATAGAAATAAGCCTATTTAAAATTGAGTGATAAAATATAAGTTGCATTACTAATTTTTTGATAAAAAAGGTTTAGAAAAAAAAAAAAACATCAAACAAATTCTTTTCTGACGTTCTCTTCAAAGTTTAAAGGATTAAAATAATACTGCAGTTGTTAGTCGTAAGAAGCACTCCAAAGGGCTGTGAAAAAAAAAATACCTTGGATAATCACTTACCTTTTAGTTAACCTTGATATGAGGAACACCATTTTGTATCCAGTCGTTAAACACCCAGTTTCTTATAAATTCTGTAACAAATAATATATGTTTAAAATTTAGATAATGACACCGAGGTTTGACCTGCAGGAAGTTCCATGAAATGCTTTTAATTGTCTTGGCATCCGCAATAAGTTTAATTAGAAAAGAAAAACAAGAGGAAGTCCTCTTGTTTTTCTTCCGTTTTCCATCGGAGGGAAGTGGAATCACCAACTGGTGATTCCACTTCCCTTCGATGGAAAACGGAAAATGTGAAGCAAAATTGCATAATAAGCCAATGAATGAGAAGATCAGGAGGGCAGCTACAAGAAGCGCAGCAGTATAGCACCTGCAAGTGCTGCCATAGATGTTATTATATCTATAGGTATAACGCTGAAGCATAATTAATGTACTTATTTTAAAGTCAGTAAGTATGAGATACCACCGATGTCAAGGACCGTTGGTCTGCCAAAGTAGTGATGGGAAAAACAGGTTAAGGGGCGCACGATGATCCTCCCTGGACGGTACGAAGGGAACGTTTCCAGACCCTAGCTGGTCCAGAATATTAAAGGTGCTATGTAAGTCTCACTGTTGAGTTTGGGTTTTCTCAGAGGGGAGGGAAATTGATTTATATCACGCGGATCAGGCGTGTTGGTATGTGAGTTTATATGGGGTTTTTCTTTGTCACCATATTCTATCTCTGAGGCATCTGATTTTTAATTGGAACTAAGATGAACGCACACACGAAACGGCCGCGGAACGGGCAAGCGAGGTGTTTTCGTCTGTCGACTTGCTTCACCAGCGACTATCAGGGAAGAGGAGGCGTCGCTTTGCGCATCTACTCCCAGCACCTTGAATGATGACAGGACGTGGCCGTGGTGGACGTGATGACAAGCGTAGGGGTGTCGGTGTTAGAATGTCATCAGACGATCTTTTCAGCACCCAGTAAAAGGGGCGAGAGAGGCTGCTGTGGTTTTATTGGGTATTCCGATCACGCAAGTGTCCAGCAAATCAATATAAGAATTTAAGTCGCCTATTACAACATCTATGGGCGAGAAAGTGGTGCATACCTAGATTACTGTCACCGGCTGTCCATTCCGTCCGGGGCGATGAAAGGGTGGTGCGCGGCCTCATATATCATCGTATTCCCACCTCCTCGACATTGGGACCATTGGTACCGAGTCCTTGCCGTCTGTAGGTGGCCCGGAGGATACCCTTTCGGGTACCATCCCTCTCCGAATTCCCTCCCGAGGACTACGTTACTGTTACCGTATAGAAAATGGAATGCGAAATACAGCTAAAAGCTATATAGATATATGTTTCCTTTCTATAAACATACTAAACATGTTGGCAAGGAATCAATAATGCTGCTGAAATTTTCTAAGCGGTTTTATCTTAGCGGCATCGATACGAGTGATTTCTATTATTAAATTGACTCTTAGTGCTATTATTGAAAAAATATCTACTTGCGTATATGAATTAGTATATTTATTAGCTAATTCTTAGAGTGGAAGTATGGTACAGAATTAGAATTGTATAAATGTTAGTTTTGTGACACTGACAAACAATTTTCTTGGCAATATTCAATCAATCTTTGCTTTATTTTAACCCTATTGATTATAATGATTTCTTTCGTTTACACGAGTAAGATATCTTAAGTTACTTGCTTCTTATAATAGATAGAGATCTGGTAGCAAAATATTATTAAAATCAGTCCGGTCGTTTCGAAGATTCGAGTAATCTTCGAAACGGCAAAAACAAGACAAACAGAAAAAGAGACAGCCAAAATTTTTTAAACTAGGTTTGGCCATAGGTTTCGGTACGGAACCATGAGCATGTGAGCATGAAAAAACCTACTATTTTGACATTACAAACAGACATTTCAATTTTATTTATTTGTATAGATTAACTCCAAATTTAGACTTGTTTTTTTTTTGCAATTCAAACAAAACATAATTAACATAATAATTGTTGATTTAAATTTTCTAAGCACAGTAATTTAGCTTTTCGTTTGGTGAAGGAGTAAGAATACAATTCATCACCCCCTATCTTGCTCGTGTGGATGTCGTAAAAGACGATTAAGGGATATAACAGGCATCTAATATTTATGTCAGAGAAGAAAAACTTGAAATAAAATCCTATGCAGGGTAGGGCCCGCCGTGAACTCGTCGCAATTATCGGTGCTGACCTGGCGCTGCCGACCATCGCCAGGGAGATGCTCGTCAGCGTCAGGAACTGGGACGCGGTCACCGCCTTCTGTGAGGCCGTAATCTCACGGAAGGAGGCGGCGGATCGTGTGCGAGTAGAGCTCCTATTCGGCGACACGTTCCGCCGCCGGCGACTCGGGCGGCGCAGGCGCGAGTATTTGCACCTAATGCCGCCCTAGCCGAGGCCGCGGGTGATTGGACCGGGGAATTGTCCGTCACCCGCAGAGAGGCTGACCGCGCGACGGCGACTGACGTCCCAGGACGTCGAGAGGTGAGGGTACCCGAAAGGGTATTCCGTCGGCCGGCCACTGACGACAAGTCACATCTGCTCCGGTGGTCGGCCCAACAACGAGGTGACGTGGGTACGGGTGGGTTATGGTCCCGCGCGCCGTCCTTTCATCGCCCCGGACGGACTGGACCGCGCGTGCGCTTACCGTAGCCCACCCATAAAAAAAAAAAAAAAAAAAAAAAAAAAAAAATGCAGGGTAGGGCCTGATTAGCGTGCAGCAATGAAACGTACTATATGATGACCTGATGGTAGCAGTTTAAGTTTAATAGTATAAGTGCCTGCTAATTTTTAACGCACAAGTCATTTTTATATATTGCTAATATAAATTATAAGGAACTCGCTACCAAGTAATAAACAACCACAAACTTTATAAAAATAATTAGATATAATTAAATTTAAAAATTCTTCCGTGTGGTGACGGAACAAGAATACAATTTACCACTCCCTATTCTGTCCGTGGATGTCGTAAAAGAAGACTAAGGGATATAATACGCATATAACACCTATATAAGAGGAGGAAAACTCGGAATAAAACTCTAAAAACTCTCGAAACTAAACCTGTCTGACCAGGATGGTATATTAGGCTCAATTCCCGTCTATTGTGGAGCAGGCTTGAGCCCAGCAGTGAGATGTATATGAACCAAGATGATGATACAATTTAATAACTTTATTTACATTCTTATAATAAGAATGAGCACCTCTTAATTATTTTATTCCTTCACTTTTTTGTATCCTCTGCCTTCTTTTTCGTACGAAAAGGGTTGGCTGAAGACTAGCCCTGTGTAGAATATGTTTTTATACAGCACAGTGCTGATTATTCCTCTATTAGTACCTTATAGGAGAATCATTATCATTTTATCGTTAATGGGATATATCACATTGACCAAACGCGGTGGTATAGGGTTTTATTTCAAGTTTTCCTTCTCTTACATAGATGATAAATGTATATTGTAATCCCTTAGTCGTCTCTTATGACTCCAACAGGCAAGAGAATGGTGAATTGTATTCTTACTCTATAACTATACGGAAATATGTACGCATAGCCGTGGTATATATGTAATTTACCTTCAAATTTACGGTTATGATTTTATTTGTTACTATCTTGCCTTATTTTAATTTTTACGATTGTATATCAAAATGTACTCTATATATTTTAATAATTTTATAAAAAGTAAGAATTGCACCATATACGAGTTAATAATTAATTTTCTTACAGTTTTCGGCAACCATAACACTGAACCAGCATTTTCTTCCTCCAATTATTTGCTATAGATTTAATGTGTACCTTTCTTTCAATCAAAAACAATATTTTAAAAAGAAATTAAAACTTGAGTACAAAAATAGTCAAGGTAAAGCCGAGTTCGCATGCCTGTATATACTGCGGGTGACGTGATCGGGGATTAGTCCGTCACCCGCCGAAAGGCCGACCGCGTGAGGAAAGACCGACGTCCTCCCCGATGGGGGGACGTCGGTCGATGGGAGGGTACCCCAATAGGGGGTATTCCGTTGGGCCGACCACTGATGTCAAGTAACCCTGCTTCGGTGGTCGGCCCAACGACGAAGGCGACGTGGTTTTCGGGTGGGATGCAGGAGTTGCGTGCTTAAGCCCCTCTGTCGCCCCGGACGGAGTGGTGCGGAGGCGCGCCGACCGCAGCCCACCCACAAAAAAAAAAATACCTGTATATACTAGAAATAGGTAGGTATAACATTGTAAACACATATATGAATTTAAGAAAGTTAAAAAAGCTAAAATCCAATTGTAACATATCTTTATTAAACAATGTTATTTAAAAAGTACGAATCAAAAGAATATCCCTACTTATTTTGATTAGGGCAAAACCAATTTCGATGAATTTCTTGATAGTATATAGTTATATTTAGCAGTGCTGTGTGGTAACGGCTTCGAATACTACCAACCCTTGCTTTGCTCGTGGGTGTCGTAAAAGACGACTAAGAGCCCTAGATTGACCCGGACCAACTCCATCTGGTACCATTTGAGTCAACGATTACATTCCCAAGGAGGGTTGACGTCAGGCAGGCAGCCGGTCATAAAAGTCATTGCAGAAACTTTTTACAATATGTCAAAATAGATGACATATTGCGTCGACCCCAAGTAATTGGGATAAGAGCAAGATGATGATGATGACGATATAGTTATATTTAGCACCTATAGTATTTTTCGTGTGGTGATGGAATAAGGATACAATTCCACTCCTTATCTTGCCCGTGGAGGTAGTAAAAGGCGACTAAGGGGTATAATAAGATATAGTAATAATAACTGATAAAGTATCTAGTAAGTAAGAATGTTAAAAATAGGTGCAATAAAGAATACAATAAATTATTTCCTATATGTAAAATTTTGCCAATAGAGAAAAAAGTTGAATATTTGATAGGGTTAGAATACTACCATAACAACCAGTATAAACATATCGTTACAAATAAATATAATACAAAAAATGCTAGGGAAGAGAAACTAATTAAACCTAAAATTACAAACTACTATGGAGAAAGAACCAATAAGTATATAATACCTAAAGTGTTTAATAAAATAAATATATTAAGACAAAAACATATATATATATATATATATATATATATATATATATATATATATATATATATACTATATATATATATATATAGTATATATATGTAGTCCGTGTGGTGACGGAGAACGAATACAATTTACCACCCCCTATCTTACCCGTGGGTGATCGTACGAGACGACTAAGGGATATAAAACGCATATAACATCTATGCGAGAGAAGGAAAACTCGAAATAAAACCCTATACCAACAAGTCTGACCAGCGTGGTATAGTAGGTCAATTACCCTTCCGTTATGGAGGAGGCCCGAGCCCAACAGTGGGACGTATATGGGCTGATATGATGATTTATATATATATATACTATACCCGTTCAGTGGTAGACTCTTTAATTTTTCGTTATCTATACCAATGAATGGAATTGGAGTGTCTGTTTGTGGTGTCAGGGTAGTTAGGCCTTTTTCATGTTCGCACGATTGTTTGCACTATGCATATGCCTGAGAATCACTTTATATATATTTTTTTTTCTGTCTGTCTGTTTGTTCCGGGTAGTAGTCAATAAAACCTTTTTTATTATTTTAATTTGTGTTGTGTAAGTAGGTTAATATTTATATATATATATATATTTGTTTATGTGTGCATGTGTATACGTGCACATATATAACGTGAATTTGTGTGCACGTGCGTTTGTGTAATAAATATTGTATGTAAATAAAAGCGTGTCTCGCCGTTAAACACGTTTGGCGAGAATAATGTGTTATAGTAAATAAGATACCATTGTTTAATAAATAAATAAAAAAAAAACGCATATAATACCTATGCAAGAGAAGGCAATCTCGAAACAAAACCCTATATCAACCTGTCTGACCAGCATGGTATAGTAAGGTTAAATTCCCTCCTATTGTGGAGAAGGCTTGAGCTCAGCAGTGGGACATATGATATATATATATGATACGATTTTTTTTTTTTTTTTTTTTTTTTTGGTGGGTCGCGGTCGGCGCGCCTCCGCACCACTCCGTCCGGGGCGACAGAAGGGCTTAAGCACGCAACTCCCGCAACCCACCCGAAAACCACCTCGCCTTCGTCATTGGGCCGACCACCGGAGCAGGTTTACTTGTCGTCAGTGGTTGGCCCGACGGAATACCCCCTACGCGGGGTACCCTCCCGTCGACCGACGTCCCCCCCTCGGGGAGGACGTCGGTCTTTCCTCACGCGGTCGGCCTCTCGGCGGGTGACGGACTAATCCCCGGTCACGTCACCCGCGGCCTCATATATGATACGATGATGATGATTATGATAGTTTATATTATACAGTAACATAGAACATTTTAACACTAGAATATTTTAACTTGGATTTATGTAACGAAAAGTTTGAGCGTAATTTTTGTCGCATTCTAAAATTAAAATAAAGAAACTTTGCACAATAATCAAGAACCGATGACAGTGCTATAAATTAAATAGTTTGTCCCATTATCCCCAGTATCATTAGTGTTTTTTTCTCTCTGTGGCTGAGATTTTGACGTGACTCGATAGATGTCGCTATCCTTATTTTCTACATCGCATTGTTTATTTTGGTCATCTACAAAAGGGTGTCTTTTAGTTTTTTTAAGTAGCTATTTTATTAATCATGAAACATTACACCAAAAAAATTCGCTGCGGGCGGAGTTAACACAAAGTTAGACATGGCTATTGCGGTGTCGGACGTCGAAATCGAATGTTGATAGACGATCTCTCCGGCACTCTGGTTTTAGTGGGTATTCCGGTTGCACAGCTGACCGGTGAGTCTAACACACCCCACCATATGTCACCTGGGGGTAGTGCGTTAATGCATTTACACAGCGAGAAAAAAAAGTCATGGCTAAGGCATACATAAAACTTGTGAATATTTCGTACTATTTTTTTTATGTTAACATTCTTGGTTACTTTAACGGTTGGTTGATAGTGCAACTACAATTTTCTATAATTAAAGATAATCTGTCGTTTTAAGTAATTACAGGTAGCCGTGTCCGACTGATGGCAATAGGGTTATCATACATGTGTCTAACTGACGAAACGTGGGTGTGATTTTCGTTTAAACCTTGGGAGATAAATGCGTGAGATTTAAAAAAATGCCGCTATCTTTCTTAATCAAATTCATGAAATAAGTTTTATCTTATCTAGTCATTGTACAACGTTTTGAGTTGCTTCCTCATTATCAATGTCATTAGTTTCTGAAATCTTCACTTTCATTATTTCATTGATAATATATATACATTCAACTTTTCCGTGTGGGGACGGAGTAAGAATACAATTCACCACTCCCTATCTTACCCGTGGATATCGTACAAGACGAGTAAGGGATATAATATGCACCTAACATCTGTGCAAGAGAAGGCAAACTTTAAATAAAACCAACATGTCTAATTAGCATGGTTTAGTAGGTCAAATTCCCTCCCATTGTGGAGGAGACCCAAGCGCAACAGGACGGGACGTATGTGGGTTGCGATGATGATGATGCGATGATGATCTAAACTCATCATTTACATTATCATTTCGGTTCATATACGTCCCATTGCTGGGCTCGGGCCTCCTCCGTAATAGGAGGAATATTGGTATAGTACACCACGCTGGTCAGACGGATTAGGTTTTATTTCGAATTTCTCTTCTCTTACATAGACATTATATGCATATTATATCCCCTAGTCGTCTTTTACGACATCCGCGAGCAAAATAGAGAATGGTGAATTGTATTCTTACTTCGTCACTACACGGAAAACCACGTGGTCACGGAGTAAAAATACAGCTACCCCTTAGAATAATAACGTATAGAAGGTAAGTTCGCGCACAAAAAGTGAAGCATTTCAATTGGAGCCCAATGGAGCTTACGCCGGAACCGTTCCGTAATGTACAAGTCATTATACTGCACGTACGTACGCAACTCTTAAAAAATAAATATGTAATTATGATGGTTTGTACATGAAAAACATTAAAAAGGTTTTTAACATTACTTTTAAAAGTATTTCGACGATTTATGTTAATAAAAACAAAATTTGATTTCATAATTTGTATAGTGGTGTGCGTGTATATTAGTGTTTTTTTTTTTTTTTTTATAGCCAACGGTGGCAAACGAGCAAGCAGCACACCTGATGCTAAGTGAAACTGCTGCACATGGACCTTTGCAATACCAGGGGCACAGCCAGGCCGCTGCCTACCGTGAAGGAAATACTCTTCTTAAACCTCGTTTAAAGAAGGACATGTCATAGCGCTCAGGAAACACAGCAGCAGGTAGTTCATTCCAGAGCTTGCACGTACGGGGGAGAAATGATCGCTGGAAACGTACAGTTGAAGACCATAACGTTTCCAGGTGAAATGGATGAACCCTGCTACGATGTCGAGTGGTACGTTGGTAGAATAGTGACGGTGGTACCAAGTCAAATAGTTCCTCGGAGCACTCCCCGTGAAAGAGTCTGTAGAGTACACAGAGTGACCCAAAGTCTCTCCGCTGCTCCAGCGACTCCAATCTGTCCGTAAGATTGGGATCCCCGACGAACTGTCGGGGATCGTAAGCGAGTGTAATCGTCATCGCGCCATTAGTATTTTTAGATTCATGTTTCGAACGTTCGAAGTATTGACACTATCCTTTTATACGTTATTATTCTAAGAGCTACCCATTGCCTTCTTACCTGTGGATGATACACAAGACATCTAAGAAATATATTATCTATGAGAAATAAGATAAACTCTAAATAAAACCTTATACCAACCCTCCTAATCAGTAAAGTATAGTAGGTCAATTTCTCTCCTGTTGCAGACGAGGTTCGAGTCCAACATGAAAATTATATGATCTGAGATAAATAAAATTGGAATCTTGAAATAAAATGACGAATAATCTGTATGAAGAGAATGAAACAATAAAATTCATGATCCTTACTTAATATTATAAATGCGAAAGTTTGTTTGTTTGTTACGCTTTCACGCTTAAACCACAGAACCGATTTAAAAAATTCTTTCACCAATGGATAGCTATAATATCAGGGAGTAACATAGGCTCTATTTTATTCCGGTATGCTCACGAGAACGCGAACTACGCGGGTAAGACGACTGAAATCGAAGCGAAGTGAGGGCGGGTTGCTAGTTCTCTTTATAAAAATACCGTCCTTTGTCGTGTGTGTCAAAGACTTATAAGAAATACCGAGCATCACAGCAAAAGCAGGTAGACTCGAAATAAAATATAATACTAACACCTTGGATCAGTGTTTTTTAGTTGGTTAACATTGCTCCCATTGCTAGAATACGTGCTAAAGAAGAAGAAATATCTATACCAATTAATAAAATTGGAGTGTCTGTTTGTAATGTCAAAATAATAGGCTTTTTTCATGCTCACACGGTTATTTGCACGACACCTATGCCTAAAATAGCAATTAAAAAATTTTTGTCTGTCTGTCTGTCTGTCTGTCTGTTTGTTCCGGGTAATCTTCAAAACGACTGGACCGATTTCAAAAATTTTTCACCAATGGAAAGCTATAATATCAGGGCGTAAACTAGGCTATATTTTATCCCGGTATTCCCACGGGAACGGTAACTACGCAGGTAAAACGACTATAACCTATAACCGAAGCGAAGCGAGAGCGGGTTGCTAGTTATTTATATAAATGAACAGAATATTTCAGAAATCAAGTAACAGTAGCTATCCCTACCGTAATAGAGTAGGTATACAATATGTCACGCCGTTTCTTACTTTTGGCTGATCAGTAGAGACAATTAAAGGATACAGACATGTGACCATAAACTGCCAGAGAAGGAAACTCGAAATAAAACCCTATACCAAACCATTTGATTAGCCTGTTACAGTAAATCAATTCCTTTCCCAATTTGGAGGAGGCTCGAGCCCAACAGTGGGATATATATGAGCCGAGATGAGGTGATAAAGTAAAAGTAGGCAGTAGACAATCTGCCCGTGCCCATTATCTATACCAATAAATAAAATTGGAGTGTCTGTTTGTAATGTCAAAATAATAGGCTTTTTTCATGCTCACACGGTTATTTGCACGACACCTATGCCTAAAATAGCAATTAAAAAATTTTTGTCTGTCTGTCTGTCTGTCTGTCTGTTTGTTCCGGGTAATCTTCAAAACGGCTGGACCGATTTCAAAAATTCTTTCACCAATGGAAAGCTATAATATCAGGGCGTAAACTAGGCTATATTTTATCCCAGTATTCCCACGGGAACAGGAACTACGCGGGTAAAACGACTATAACCTATAACCGAAGCGAAGCGAGGGCGGGTTGCTAGTTGTTAATAAACGAATTTATTTATTATTAGTGTACTACTAGGATTAATAATTAACATTGGTTTATAATATAGCCATAATTATCTACACTAATATTATAAAGAGGAAAGATTTGTTTGTGTGTTTGTTTGTATTGAATAGGCTCCGAAACTACTGGACCGAGTTCAAAAATTCTTTCACCAAAAGCTATAATATCAGGGAGTAACATAGGCTATATTTTATTCCGGTATTCCCACGGGATTGAGAACTACGCGGGCAAGGCAACTGAAACCGAAGTGAAGCGAGGGCGGGTGGCTATGTATAATAAAGATATTTCGAAATGAAATGAACGAAGTCTGTCCGTGACCATGAACGCTGAAAAGTGTTCGAAACATCGGGCAATCAAAAATTGCACAGGTGGACGTAGTGGTTAAGATATCAACCTACCACGCCAGTGCCGTGGGTTCGAATCCCACGCAGGACAACACTTTGTGCGATCCACAAATTGTGGCTACGAGTTTCAATCTAATTCGTGTCCATTAATTACAAGTTTGTAAAGTCTCTTGCAATACAAGAATTTCCTTAGTACCGGCTCTTGTCTCTAAAAAAATCATATACAAACGCAATAAAAGCCGTAAAAATAGATTTATTTGTAATTTTATTATTAATTAACAATTTATTAATTAATTTTTAATTTTTATTATTTTATTTATTTATTTGTTTGCCACCGTTGGCAATAAAAAAAAAGTAGACAATTCAAAGTTTATGGTTTTATTTAATGCACTGTAGTCGTAGGGCTTCGTAACTTTCGTAATCAAGTCGCGGCTCTAAATGTCACAATCTATTACATTGAATATTATATTGAGCATAAAACTCTTGGATTACTCAAATATTACTTAATTTGTTTAAATTGTTGTAATCATTAATTTATATATTGACCAACATTCTAGGCCGCTAATCATTTAATAAACACGGAACTGTTATGAATATTTAAATTATGTATATTTATTGTAATTTTTCCAGCCCTTATCACGAATGTTAGGGTCTCAATTCTAGGGGGGGACGTCGGTCGATGGGGGGGTACCCCAATTAGGGGTATTCCGTCGGGCCGACCACTGACGACAAGTTAACGCTGCTCCAGTGGTCGGCCCAACGACGAAGGCGACGTGGTTTTGGGTGGGTCGCGGGAGTTGCGTGCTTAAGCCCCTCTGTCGCCCCGGACGGAGTGGTGCGGAGGCGCGCCGACCGCGACCCACCCACAAAAAAAAAAAAAAAAGGGTCTGAATTCTTATACGCGGACCGGCAGAGCGTGTCTTTATTCTCAGCACAGGTGAATGCAATTGCGGAGTCAGACTCACACCTCATCTCGGCTCATATACTCCTCCACAATAGAAGGGAAATTGACCTTACTATACCATACTGGTCAGACGTATTGGTATAGCGTTTTATTTTGAGCTTTAGGTACTTTCTACATAGATTTCATACGCGTATTATATCCCTTAGTCGCCTTTTACGACATCCACGGGCAAGATATTGTCAGACTACGCCAGGCATTCCAATTTGGTCTCTCCGACTAGTCTTGCCAGCCGCCAGAATATCAGCGTAAGTCTCTAAGGTCCCGCCGTTCATCTCCTCTCCGCATTTCGAATGAGCAATTGCCAGTGGTTTTGTTTTGGCAAATCTGATACCGAGCTTAAATGTCCTTCCTGTAATATGATAATCGATAGATTAAGCAGAAAACAGTTTCCATAGTAATAACTGAGTAAGTATGCAATTCGTAATTTTCTGTCTTGCCTATGAACGCCATAAAATTAGACTAAGGGATATAATACGCATATAACATTTATTTAGTTAAAAGAAGAAAACCATGCCGTTCATTTTTGGGTCAAATTGGAGACGGGCTGGTGAAAGGTCATGTTAAGAGTATGTGTAACCGTAGAGAATGTATGAAGATTGATGCGCGTGAGTAAAGCGATCGAAATATGTCAGTATCGTGGCTTGTAGCAATCCGTAGTCTTTGTCTACCCCTCTGGGAAGCAGGCGATAACATTTATGCAACAGAAGGAAAACTATAAATAAACTCATTACCATCTCTTCTGAACATCGTGGTACACTAGGTAAAAAAAAAGGTGATTAAGCACAACATGTGGGAGGAATAGTCACTGGAAACGTACAGTTGAACACAGACTATAACGTTTCCAGATGAAATAGATAAACCCTGCTACAGTGTTGGGTAGTACGATGGCACCAAGTCAAACTATTCTTATGAGCACTCCCCATGAAAGAGCCGATCTGCAGGGTAAACTAAACAATAGAATAGAAATGGGGACTAGTAGGAGGTAAGAGCAATGTTTTGGCTATTGCTAACTCGCCTACCATACTTGGTAGGCGAGTTAGCAATCGCTTTACTAAGCGATTATTGTGTTTTGAGCCTATGTTTAGCCGCGATTTAGGAGTAACTCAGATATCTTTTTGGATGAAATCAACAGTTTTGGACGTAAGTGACGTACTAGTTCCCTTACGGTAATAGAATAGTCGGCCCAGCCGATCACGGTTTCGGAGATGTTTGGACATTTCTTTGACAAGTCGTTTACCCAGAGTTGTTTAACGAACAAGGCGCACTGCCTCTACGTCAAGGATTTGATATTAGTGGTCGGCCTTATGATAATGGGGTGTGAATACAATGGGCTATGGGGCTGTAATATTATTGTTCATTAAAGTGATATAGGTAACTTATTGTTATTCAAAATTTAATGATGTCAAAAAGAAAGACTTGAGTATGGATTTCTGAAGTGAAACTTCTTTGCGCGCATGAGGGTAATTTTTTTACGGATGAAACGCGTCGCGAAGATGTGCAGCGTTTTTGTCGAAGAAGGGGGCGAGAGTGATTGAGACCGATTGAGAGGCAGTGAGAAAGGGCGAACATAGCACGAAGCACAGCCATGGGGCGAGAGTAGGGCAAGCGAGTGAGAAAGATCGAGAGCTTTTTATTTATTTTTTTATTTTTTTTCTTATTATTATTTTTTCATTATAATTATTTTTCTTTTATATATTTTTTTAATACTGATAAAAATACATGGAACCAAAGAAGTTTCACTTCTGACATGCGTAGGTACTTAGTACTCGCGCTATTATTTTTTTTGAGAAACACGCGCTCTTTTTGATTTTTTAATTAATCTGTTTTTGATCTATCGGCACATTGACATAGCTACAGATATAGTGGAGCTAGCTTCAATACGTCACGTGACCATGTCGGTGACGATTTAAGTGAATTTACTTCCAACCAAAACATGCCTATAGAATTTTTCACATCAAAAAAAGGATTATGCTATTCAATATTATGTATTTTCTATCATGATTTATAATATCCTAAGAGAACTATTTGGTGGAGAGCACTCAGCTGTTATATATTATTGAAGAGTACGTCAATGTTAGAATAGTACCCATGGGAGTATCCTATAGATTTTTCGTACATCCACCCACTTAGTATACTTTTAAAAGGGCTAAAGGTCGTTTGCTTGTATCATATTATGAAAATATCTTAACAGAATTATTTTTTCGAAGGACAAGGAGTAAGGAAATAATCCTTGTGTTTCGGAAGACTTTCATCATCATCATTGCAGCCAACATACGTCCCACTGTTGGGTCCGCGTCTCCTCCACAATAGAAGGGAATTTGACACACTATACCATGCTAGTCAGACATGTTGGTATAGGGTTTCATTTCGAGTTTTCATCTCTCTGCACAGATGTTTTGTGCATATTATATCCTTTAGTCATCTTTTACGACATCCACGGGCAAGATAGGGAGTGGTGAATTGTATTCTTACCCCGTGACCACACGGAATGACGAGGACTTTACAAACATGTAACTAACGGACACAAATTACATCCAGACCCAGTGGAAAAAGTGTTGTCCTATGTGGGATTCGAACCGCGACACTGTATATCGGTATTTTAAACCCTACGCCACCTGTGCAGTTATGTGCACGCTTTAATAAATGGTTAACCTACTTAAAAAAAAGTTCAAATCAGAGTTTGATGATGGCAGACCAGAGAAATCAAGGGGAACTTTCAAACATCGTAGGGCTGACTACTGCGTTTGTAAGTTTTTTCATTAAGTATTTTATTAAAGCACTATAATTTAATAAAGGTCTGGAGTAGTTCTGATGATGGAACAGAGACGCTCCAGGGAACTCTTCAACGATTCACTGCAGCTACCTTATGTTTGAGCTTGATTAATCTGTATTGACAAGAACTTTACATCTAGATGGATTGGGACTATCATTAGGGATCTGAAGATGAAGACGAAGACAGTTTAGGGAACTTCTCAACGGTTTAAAGTTGCTTGGACTTCATTCATTTATACATATTAATGCGAACTTTGCACCTATATGGATTATAATGAAGGTCTGCAGTAGATCTGATGATGGAGACCATAGACAGTTGGGGAATCCCTCAATGATTTATAGCATTAAATGAATCAAACTGAATCGGTGAACACGGGTTTCTTCGGTTTCATTTGATAATCGCTCACGATTCAAAGAATCAAAGAAAAATGGCCACGATCTTCTTGACTTTCGTTAGTTAATCTATTTGATAGATAAGCTCTCATAGCCGACAATCTATTTTTGCGCTCCTCTGGCGTTTCATTTATTCTCCTCTTATTAGCTTTTTTTAAAATTTTGTGTAATCGTTTTCGTCTATCATTTTCTGTCTCGAGTAAACGACGTCTCCTCATTCGAGAAGCATCCTTGCTCTGTCTACCCATCATTTAAAATCGTAAAGTAAATTAATTTTTAACAAAAAATAAACCGACTTCAAACAGTAAACTAAAAAGCAAAAAATAAATTTACTTCCCACTAAGTCATATGTATTTTAATGTAATTAAATAGAAATGATTAAATATTTATTTTATAATTTTGAAGTCGGTGCCAAGTAAATGCTACAACAACTTTATTACAATATCAAATCACTAAGTAAACACAATATTATTAAAAATATCAAAACAATAACAGTATTAGAAAAATATATGAATCGCTACTTAGTAGTAAGCATTTACTTGGCACCGACTTCAAAATTATAAAATAAATATTTAATAATTTCTATTTAATTAAATTAAAATACATATGACTTTGTGGGAAGTAAATTTATTTTTTGCTTTTTAGTTTACTGTTTGAAGTCGCTTTATTTTTTGTTAAAAATTATTATAAACTCATTTGCAAAAAAAACGGGCACCTAAGCAATGAACCATTTCAAATGTTAATATTTCTTTGTTTGATAATTATAGGTAGTTTTATCCACACAATTTGCTAAATTAATAAGAAAATAATCGTTTTCATCAGTATTTCATAAAATTTAGATACAATTTATGGGAAATAATGCTAAACCTCGCTAGTAGTGTATATTCGCTAGTAGTGCATATGCTCATGAAGTAAAAATAAAAAAGTTTTTTTGTTTGTTTTTCTTTAATAAAGTAAAAGCAGATAAATGTTTAGTATCGAGTGTGACCCCCTCTAGCTAAAATCACAGCTTGAATTCGTCTGGGCATGCTAGCGAGTATATCCCGGATACTTGCTTGCGGAATACGTTCCCACTCCGCAGTAATCACATTCTTCAGCTCTCTGATGGTCTGCGGAGCCGGGTGTACTGATCTCACACGCCGTTTCAGAACGTCCCAGACATGCTCTATGGGATTGAGATCGGGACTTCGAGCTGGCCAATCCAAACGACGAATGCCGACCTCTTGCACATACGCATTAACATCGCGGGATCGGTGGGCGCGAGCATTGTCGTCCATAAAAATCGAGTCTTCACCTAGAGCGGCCAATGCGGGTTGTGCATGAGAAATTAGAACTTCCGTTATGTATCGATGCCCAGTCAGTGAGCCGTTTTCAATGAAGACTAACTCTGTACGATCCATTGAATTTATTCCTGCCCAAAACATAACAGAGCCCCCACCATAAGGTGTGATTTCTTCGAAACATGCCTCTGCAAAGCGTTCTCCTTGTCTTCTTAGCACTCGCCGACGTCGATCTTCACCGAACAGAGATATCCTGGCTTCATCAGAGAACAAAACCCTATTCCAATCGTCTTGAGTCCATGATTCACAATTTCTAGCGAACCTAATCCATAGACTAATATGCACATTTCTTACTTCTTGGAGGTTGTTCTTAAGATCCACATACGAAGATTTGCGATTTCTCAATGCGCGACTCACAAGAAAACGATCATCCCGTGGTTGGGTACATGGTTTTCTTCCAGAACCAGGCCTTCTCTCGACGGAACCAGTCTCCTGATATCGCTGCCAGGTCCTTTGGACTGTCGAGCGACTAACATTTAGCCTCCTAGCCACGAAACATTGGCTGCAACCCTCTTCAAGCAGCGCGATAATTTTGGTAGCTTTTACCACTTTATCTACCATTTTTGATACAGCCAAACAGCATTAAATAAAGCTTTGACAGTCAAGGATATGAAATTAATCGATAAAAATTGAATAAAAGTTATGAAAGTCGATGTTAACTTCTGGAACTTCGCGCCAAAAATGTAGGATAAAAAGGGGTTTTCTGTAAAAATGAACATCAAATGAAAAATTGAATTTAGAACGTACTTTTTTAAATACCACAGCATTTTTAAAACCGGCCAGTAACGTGTACAAATTATTGAAACCTTTTTGGTATTGTATCTTTTTAAATATGAATGAAAATCAAAACCGCCCGTTTTTTTTGCAAATGAGTTTATAATAGTGGTAGGACGATACAGCCGCGGACTGGTCCGTCCGAAGTAATACCACACTCTCGCAGAAAATTGACGTCCGAGTAGTAATTGCAAGCAAGCAATTTGTTACTGCGCTTTGTTCGGTGAGCGAGAGAGTCGGAAGCCCAATTTTCTGAGGGTGTTTGAGTGTGGCGGGTTTTAATGATGCCTTTAGTATCTCACCGAACTTCATTGCACGCATTCACTTTCCCTTCACTTTCTTCACGGTAGGTAGCGATCTTGCAAAGGTCCATGAACGGCATCAACACTTACCATCAGGTGTTCTATTTGCTCGTTTGCCACCGTTTGCAAAAATAAAAATACTTTGCAGGTTTCCAGGTGGTCCCATGAGTATTAAGTCGGGATCTGATGATGAGATTTATCACTAAAAAGCAAAAGATATATATTCGATTACATTTCATGAAAGCGAATTACTAATACTAGCAGCTCGGTCAGATAAACATTCAACTATCGACAGTCAAAAAAATAGGACGAACAACGGTTATAAAAGTGTAATTCGACAAATTACACGTTGATATACGAAGACTATGTTTCACTTATCTACCTCCTCTAAGCTTGTGTAGACAGGCATGTTTAATAATTTTTATAATAACACTAGCAACCCGCCCTCGCTTCACTTCGGTTACAGTCGTACCCTTGTAGTTCTCGTTCCCGTGGGAATACCGGAATAAAATATAGCCTAAGTTACTTCTTACATAGACAGCTACCTGGTAGTAAAATATTATCAAAATTGGTACATTCGTTTTGAAGATTACTCAAAAGTCAAAACAAAGAGACAGACCGACAAATATTTTTAAAATCAGTTTTTAGGCATATAACTGTATTAGCATGAAAAAGGGCCATTATTGTGACATTACAAACAGACACTTCAATATTTTTTTTATTTGTATAGATGTATAAATGTTATTAATTTTTATTATTATGTC
Source organism: Lymantria dispar (assembly GCA_032191425.1). Classification (NCBI taxonomy): domain Eukaryota; kingdom Metazoa; phylum Arthropoda; class Insecta; order Lepidoptera; family Erebidae; genus Lymantria; species Lymantria dispar. The sequence goes on along the minus strand of CM063463.1, from coordinate 9,194,937 downwards.
TATAATGACCACTCCTCATTCGCCCATGGGTGTCGTAAAAGAGGATTAACTGATATAAGTATTCAAATATCTTAAATTTACCCTAGTTAAACAGGGAAACCTATTATTAGCCACAGAATACTGTAGAACACAAATTATGTAATATATTATATGGTTTTCTAAATAAATAAATAAAAATAAAATAACAATCTAAATATCTTCCATAATAATGCATCAATTTTATTATTTGATACTCCATTTCAAAGACTACTCTTTCAATAGGTAAAATATATAAATGTGTTAAAATTTAAAAAAAATGTTTATATTGTCGCGTGTATCAATCTATATACCAATAAATAAAATTGGAGTGTCTGTTTGTAATGTCAAAATAATAGGCTTTTTTCATGCTCACACGGTTATTTGCACGACACCTATGCCTAAAATAGCAATTAAAAAATTTTTGTCTGTCTGTTTGTTCCGGGTAATCTTCAAAACGGCTGGACCGATTTCAAAAATTCTTTCACCAATGGGAAGCTATAATATCAGGGCGTAAACTAGGCTATATTTTATCCCGGTATTCCCACGGGAACGGGAATTACGCGGGTAAAACGACTATAACCTATAACCGAAGCGAAGCGAGGGCGGGTTGCTAGTATTTAAATATGTTTATCAAAGTATTTAAATATGCTGTTAATAACAGCATAACATAACGCACAGGATACAGTTATAAACATTATAAATCCCGTATTAATTGTGTGAAGTATTACTTTCTAATTAGACCTATTATGATTCGTAGTATTCCGTGTGGTGACCTAGTAAGAATACGATTCACCACCCCCCTATCTTGTCCGTGGATGTCGTAAAATACGACTAAGGAATATATGAAGATAAGTTCAATGCCAGGGAAGGAATCTCGAAATATAACCCTATTCCAACACCTCTCACCAGCGTGAAATAGTAGTTCAATTTCGCGCCATTGTGGAGGACACTTGAGCCCAACAGTGGGTCGTATATAGACTGACATGATGATAATTCATAGCAGATCGCTAAAAATATCAATCGCATAATATCTAAGATGTTTTGAACCAAGTCTATTGACGATTGTAAATAAAGCTATTTTTACGGATTTTGTCACGGATGGGTCAAAATTGAATAACTAATTATGTAGCGGGTAGATATAAATTTCTGCAAAAACGATGACTTGAGCAGGTACTACACAGGGTATTCCGTCCGAGGACAAGGAGCTCGGCACCGGTGGTCGGCCCAACAACGAAGACGGCGAGTTACGGTGGGTTATGGGGCCGCACGCCGTCCCTCCATCGCCCAGAACGGAGCCGGACGGCGGGTAGGTACGCTGACCATAGCCAACCCCAAAAAAAAGAAGACGTGAGCCATCTTAGTCTGCCCGTGAACATGAAAGTGTTTGAAACATCAGACAATCAAAAATCAAATATAAACGCGATAAAACCCGTAAATATAGTTTTATTTAAATGTAATACTCGCGTAAACATCAGAAATTATATTCTGTTGACGGCTCTTAGAAGCGAAAGCAAAATACAAGTAAAATTACTTCATATTTCAATGGAAGTTTATCTCGCAATAAATTGCTTGTAAAGTTAAAAACACATGACGTGCAGATAAGAACGCGGTAAAATAACAGTGTGACGTCACAGCTCGATCAAAACAGAACACGCCTCGACTCGTCTCATTTACATCATACTGTTTACAACCAGATAAGAAAGGGGCTCGCCTTCGATATAGTGGAAACTTTTAGTTTATCTATATACATATTTAGTCAGTCATATAGTTCAATCTAGATTGAAATAGCACAGAGTGGACTGTGCTACTACGTGACTGAGTAATCTTTTGAGGAGGCCTTTACGAAGGGTTCTTGCAAATGATTAAATAATAAAACAAATTTCATCATTATCATCAAAGCTTATATTTTGATACATTGATACTCGAGACCTTCGAATTTGACCTACTATATCAAACTGGTTAGACATGTTTGTATAGAGTTCCCTTTCGAGTACTTTTATTCTTGTATTTTTTTTTTATAAATACAAACGATGGCAATCGAACAAACAGTACACCTGATGGTAAGTGTTGCTGGCACTCATAGACCTTTGCTAGGCCGCTGCCTACCGTGAAGAAAGTGAAGGGAGGTTTGGTGATATTAAAGGCATCATCAAAAGACACGACCTGCAAACACCAGAAGGCTTTCGGATCTCTCACTCACCGAACGAAGCGCAATAACAAATTGCTACTATTCAGACCTCGATTTTCTGCGAGAGTTTGGTATTATCCCGGTAGATAGACAATTGTCAACAGTGCGGTCCTACCACTACGGTGTATAGATGTTATATCTTAAATCTTATATCTTTAAACGTGTAATTCTTGTATATATATATATATATATATATATATATATATATATATATATATATATATATATTTATTTATAGAAAAAGTTGCTTTGTCAGTGTTTTTAGCAAAACAATACGGATCGAATCTCGGTGTTATTATTATTCTCTTTTTGTATTTTTTATATATTTTTTTCATTATTTAATTTTTATTTTTTATTAATATATATCTAAATAAATTCGACAAAAATACAACAAAAATATTCCGAGCGAAGCTCGGTCAACCAGATATTCTTTCTTAATTGAGCAATTCTACAAGAATTTCTATATTTCTATGTTATATTTCTATATGTATACCAATAAATAAAATTGGAGTGTCTGTTTGTAATGTCAAAATAATAAGCCTTTTTCATGCTCACACGATTAATTGCACTATACATATGCCTAAAAATCACTTTATAATTTTTTTGTCTATCTGTTTATTCCCGGTAATCTTCAAAATGGCTGGACCGATTTAAAAAATTCTTTCACCAGTGGAAAGCTATAATATCAGGGAGTAATCTATGCTACATTTTATCCCGGTATTTCCACGGGATTGGGAACTACGTGGGTAAGGTGACTGAAACCGAAGCGAAGCGAGAGCGGGTTGCTAGTAATATTTATATATATATATATATATGTCTATATTTTCAGAATCTCGGAAACGGCACCAATGATTTTTATGAAATTTATTATACAAGTGGTTTCGGGGGCAAATAATCGATCTAACGAGGTTTTATTTATAGAAAATGTCGTGTTGTCGGTGTTTTTAGCAAATCAATAAACTATCATTAGAATAGGAATGTAAATTTAGCAGTCTACGTCAAGAGTGACAATAGCTCAGTTGGGAAGTTGTCCAGTCGCATTCAAACAAAGTGAGATCGAATTTCAGTGTTATTATTATTCTGTTTTTTAATTTTAGATATTTTTTTTCATTATTTCGTGATTTTTATTTTTTTATATATACTAATATTATTAAGAGGCAAGATTTGTATGTATGTTTGTAACGAATTGTAACGAATTCAAACATTCTTTCAGCAATGGAAAGCTATAATATTAGGGAGTAACATAGGCTGTATTTTATCCCGGTATTCCCACGGGTACGGGAACTACGCGAGTAAGGCGACTGAAAACGAAGCGAAAATGAAGGCGAGTTGCTAGTTGATATATATCTTAATACAATTTACAAAAAAAATATATATATCGAGCTCAGTCATCTAGAGATCGCATATTATATCCCTTAGTCTTCTTTTAAAACAGCCAAGACTAAGATGGAGGTCCGTTAGCATACGGAAAAACCAAATTTAGGCATTAAAAACTCATTAAAAAAGCATTAACATCTGTTTGCTTGTAGGAAAATATTTTTATATATTTACAGAAATAAATAGGAAATAAACGCGCATTGTAATTTTCCAATAGTAATTATGGATGACTGATTTAGACAGACTGCCTAATATTAGCAAGTCGATATGTTTACTGGCAACATATGGTGGAAAATTTATTTAAAACATTAACTCACGTGTAAATGGATATGTACGTGGGATACGTCATTTATAAAAACTATCACATACTAGCAACCCGCCCTCGCTTCGCTTCGGTTTTAGTCGCTTTACCCGCGGCGTAGTTCCCGTTCCTGTGGGAATACCGGGATAAAATATAGCCTATGTTACACCCTGATATTATAGCTTTCCATTGGTGAAAGAATTTTTGAAATCGGTTGGGTGGTTTAAGCGTGAAAGCGTTACAAACAAACAAATAAACAAACAAACAAACATCCTTACTTTTGCATTTATAATATTAGTATGGATAAGGAAAGAAGGAAATCATTCAATTTCTGCATAAAAACGCGTTTTATAGGCCAATATAAGTACCACTTTCCGGCTCAGACCTCCACAATGGGAGGGTAATTGACCTACTATTTCACGCTGGTCAGACGTGTTGGATTTACGGTTTTGTATTTTTTTTTATTGTCGATGGTGGCAAACGAGCAAGCAGCACACCTGATGATAAATAATACTGTTGCATATGGCCCATTATATAGAGTTTGCCTTCTCTTCTCAATGTTATCTGGATGTATCATTTATTCGTCTTTTACGACAATCACGGACAAGAGAGGGGGGTGAAATAAAGACACATAGTAAAATAATTAACTTAAAAATAAAATAAAGCGTGAACATGTTATTTATAGATAGAAAAAATAAAATGTAAGCGTCTGTTTGTAAAAAATAATGGGGTTTATTCATATTGATACGGTTATTTGCAAGATACCTATGCCTAAAAACCGGTTTAAATTTTTTTTGGTCGTCTGTCTGTCTGCCTGTTAATTTCGGGTAATTTTCAAAACGATTGGACGGCTTTTGATAATATTTTGCTACCAGGCTATATTTTATTCCGGTATTCCCACATACCGGAATCTACGCGGATAAGGCGACTGAAACCGAAGCGAGGGCAAGTAAATAATAAAAGATTTAAAGCTAGAAGTATATTCATCATCATCATCATTTCAGCTCATACACATCCCACGATTTAAGATATTCTCAGGTCCGGTGATTGAAAGACAATTTACCGTAACCTATGTTATAAAAACCCCGAACCTATATGAAAATTATCGAAACCTTTATATTGGTTACGGTTTCTGGTGCTATTTCATTTCGAGTATCCAATAATTTCGGTTACGTTTATAGAGCTCTATAACACAGTCTTATGCCCAACAGTGAATGTCTATAGGCTGATAGATAGATAGATGGGAGTTTCGGCGCGAATTTGGAAATGCCATGTTAAGCTCTTGTATTATTTTCATTTTTTAGTGTTTTATAGTGTTATATTGAATAATTTTGATGATATTTTATGTAATATAATATAATTAAGGTGCTAAAGTGTGGTGAATGTGATATAAGAGTGGTTTACGTGTATTTTCATATTCAACCGGAATTCCCAGAGAAATTATCTAATTAGGTTTTCAGCGCCTAATTAATGATAACGACTTGACTAACTGACAGACAATGACTATAAATAAGTTATACAATATGAAGAAGTAACTAATTTGAGAACTTATAATTAATTTTGTAATTTGGTTTAAGCTGATGGCTTCGTTGCCAAAGATTCATTAAATAAAAAAAATTAATAGATAGATGGACAAAAAAAAAGCATTTCGACAAACTTTATAAGAACTAGTAATGATAATTTACATCAGAGTGTTAGAAGAATGCTTAAACCGGTTATAGAAAGTTTAAGGTCGTGTACGAGAAATTTTTCTCAATGCCATACCGTAGTCCGTCAACTTGCATTATATTAAAAAGTAATAAAAAAAATGTCTTGTCTACACTTATTCTAATTACTTGTGGGGTATATTCATCATCGTCACAGCTCATACGTCCTATTGTTGGGCCGTTGAGCCGCCTCCACAATAGGATGGGTTTACCTTACTATGCCATGCTGGTCAGACAGGTTGGAATTTTTTTTTATTGGTGGGCTATGATAAGCGCACATGCCGTCCATTCCGTCCGGGGCGACGAAAAGACGGCGCGCGGGCCCATAACGCCCCCTTCCCCAGGTCACCTTCGTCGTTGGGCCGACCACCAGTGCCGAGTTCCTTGTCCTCAATGATTGGCCCAACCAAACCCTTTCGGGTATCCACACCTCTCGACGTCCCAGACTGGTTGGTATAGAGTTTTGTTTCGAGTTTTTCTTCTCTTGCATTGATGCTATATGCATATTATATCCCTTAGTCGTCTTATACGACATCCACGGCCAAGATAAATTGTATTCTTACTCCGTCACAAGAAGGGCAAAAAAAATTTTGAGTAAATCTTCAGATTAGCCTAGTAATTAATCCTGTGATATTTGATATGGATGATAAATACTTTTTTCAGATTTTTTTTCACCACAATCCATATATTGCTGCGGCTCGAGCCGTGTGGGAGGGAAATTGAGCTACTATACCACGCTGGTCAGATGTGTTGGCATAAGCTTTCGTTTCGAGTTTCCTCTTGCATAGATGTTATAGCATATTATATCCCCTTTTTTTTTAAGCCTGGGCCATGGTTAGCGCACCCGTCGCCCGGATCAGTCCTGGGCGACAGAGGGGCGGCGCGAGACCCCCTTCACCCACCCATGACATATTATATATACCCTTTAGTATATACCCTTTGGTAGTCTTTTACGACGCCCACGCGCAAAGGAGGGGTGAATTGTATTCTTACTCCGTCCCCACACGGATTCTTTTATTAATTATAAAAATAGTAATGCTCACTAGGTATAGAAAATTAATTGAAAATCTACATTTATGCAAGCGTAGCCGCGAACATAGCAAGTAGTTTATTAACTTTGAAACGTTATAGGCGTGTATATTTGACCTTAGATTGATTCCTTGAGTTGAGATACTAAACAAAATATTTATATGACTCCATGACCCGCAGATAAATTCTAACAAACTATGTCTGTAGTTTGAAATAATTGTATTGACATAATAATCAAAGTACGTACATCCGTTCTTTTTTATTCATTTTTTTCACGCTGTGGAAATGCATTTACGCACTATCGCCCGCCGGTTACAGACAGGGGAGTGTGTGTGGGACTCGCCGGCCATAGAAGTGACCGAAATACCTACTAAAATCACAATCACAGCGGCCCCTTCCGCGCTTTTACGAGGTGCCGGAGAGATCGTCGGCAGCGCAACCGCCTCCACAGTCCCCCGCCCTGCTACGGGGGACTCTAGATCCTCTCTTCACCGCCGGAGGACTTCCCTTCGGGCCACTTCCTGAACTCTGCCCAATCCCCTTGTGGAGACTTGCTCGCCGTTGACTCGCGATGTGGTGCGGAACCGGTATATTTCTGCCAACGCTTTCGCCACCAGTGCCCAAGGGGGGTCGCCCGCCAGCAGTGTTGCCGCAGTCCAGGACACAGTACGTTAGCCCCTAATAGCCCTCACCGCGATGACCCTCTGCGGTCGACGCAGGAGGGCTCTGTTGCGGGCGGTGAGGGACGCCGACCAGATAGGGGCACCATACAGTGCCATGGACAGCAGGATGCCGACGTACAGACGCCGGCACGACGACCCAGGACCGCTAGTGTTCGGCAGAAGCCTTCCCAGCGCCGCGGCCGACTTGACGAGCCTCGGGACGAGCTGGGCAAAGTGTGGCCCGAAAATCCACTTTTAAATACGTATATCCGTGTGGTGACGGAGTAAGAATACAATTCACCACTCCATATCTTAACCGTGGATGTCGTAAAAGACGACTAGGGGATATAATCACAGGTGGGCACAATTAATCCAAAAGTTAACTTCGTTAATCGTTAATTCGTTAATTAAAATGTTAACTTCGATAAGCTTTAAAGCGTTAAATTTGCGAAAATTTAACGCAAGTTAAAGTTAATCGTTAAAGTTAACTATTTAAAACTTATACTGCTTTTAGGCTCAGAGGAATAGATAAATTCTACAGCATGTAGTGGAATTATATTGCGTTATGTTTGCATCTGTCCACACTAGCTTGCGACACGCTACTGTCCGTAGCCGCAATAGCAAAAGATTCACCAATACTTTACGACGCTTTTTGACACAATAACCAGGTGGAGGTGAGAACATAACACTTCTGCTATTATCATAATTTACAATAGAAGGATTTACAGCAACTGAAGAAGGCTCGGGATCTGTTGCCTTTTTCGCGGAGCGGGGCGGGGACCGGCTTAGTCTAGTTTAGCTAGATGACCGCCCGGCGGGACGACGTCCACCGTGACGTCATTTTCCGTTGGGCAGTCCAGTTGGCTTCGGTACGATGTTCGGACTGTCGAGGCTTTCCGGCCGGTGCTGATGGAGTGATTGGGTCGGCGGCACGAGGTGCTTTCCTTCCGACTGATGCAGGTATTAACAAGGCATGGTAGGTTCGCCAAATATCTGCTCACAGTCGTGAGGAAGGAGAGCATACCATCCTGCCACCATTGCATTTGCGACGAGGACACGGTACAGTACACATGAGATGTATGCGTCATGGACAGAGCAGCGCCTTGAATTCATCGTAATCAATGGTGCCGATCTGATAGCTAGGCGATGCTTAACGGCATCAAGAACTGGGATGCGGCCACCGCCTTCCGTATAGTGGTTATGTCACGGAAATGGGTGGTGGAACATGCGCGGGGGAACTCCTCTACAACACGATCCGCTGTCGGCGACTTGGGCGGCGTATTCGTTGTGGAAGTTACGAGCGTGGCGTGGCGCGTAATTCAAACAAACAAAATGACAGCATGTCAACCAACGACTAATGTAACGGACTAAAGTTAACGGAAGTTAACAAGAGGGTTAACATTTTTTGAAGTTAACTTAGAAGTTAATCCGTTAACCAGATTGTTAACTTCGTTAATTAACGATTAACTGATTAACGAGTTAATGCCCACCTTTGGATATAATGTGCATATACCAAGAGAGAACCGGTAGTCCAACTTTCTGAGGGTGTTTGCGTGTGGTAAGTTTTAATGATGTGTTTAGTTTCACCAAACCACATTGCACGCATTCAAAATCCCTTCAGTTTCTTCACGGTAGGCAGCGGCCTAGCAAAGGTTCATGAGCGGCAGAAATACCATCAGATGTACTGTTTGCTCGTTTGCCACCGTTTGCTATAAAAAGAAAAAAACCATCTGAACAAGAGAAGGAAAACGCGAAGTGTAACCTTATACCAACACGTCTGACCAGCGTGGTATAGTAGGTCAATTGAGTTGTGACACGTCCAACAAATAAAGTAGTTTTATTTACAACTAGCAACCCGCCCTCGCTTCGCTTCGGTTTCAGTCGCTTAAACCCGCGTAGTTCCCGTTCCTGTGGGAATACCGGGATAAAATATAGCCTATGTTACTCCCTGATATTATAGCTTTCCATTAGTGAAAGAATTTTTGAAATCGGTTTGGTGGTTTAAGCGTGAAAGCGTTACAAACAAACAAACATCCTTACTTTCGCATCTATACCAATAAATAAAATTGGAGTGTCTGTTTGTAATGTCAAAATAATAGGCTTTTTTCATGCTCACACGGTTATTTGCACGACACCTATGCCTAAAATAGCAATTAAAAAATTTTTGTCTGTCTGTCTGTCTGTTTGTTCCGGGTAATCTTCAAAACGGCTGGACCGATTTCAAAAATTCTTTCACCAATGGTAAGCTATAATATCAGGGCGTAAACTAGGCTATATTTTATCCCGGTATTCCCACGGGAACGGGAACTACGCGGGTAAAACGACTATAACCGAAGCGAAGCGAGGGCGGATTGCTAGTTTATAATATTAGTATATAAGGTAAGGTAATATTAATATTAGTACAGACAGACAGACAGACAAAAATTTTTTAATCTGTATTTTAGGCATAGGTGTCGTGCAAATAACCGTGTGAGCATGAAAAAAGCCTATTATTTTGACATTACAAACAGACACTCCAATTTTATTTATTGGTATAGATGTATAATATTCGGCTAAACATCAGAAATCATTAAGTTATACTTTTTTGGTCACACAAGATAATATTTTATAAAAAAATATCCTTCGCGTTATCCTACGGTTATAGAAATAACTACACTAACAACAGATAAAAATGTATTTAATACATTGAAAGTTTTATTATAACGCGTTATCTAGTTGATATTTGCTACGGTGTGCACGCGCATCATAGAAAATGTTGACTAGCTAACTTCAGGATGTCGGTTTTTCGTGACGGTATGCGCGTACATCATAAAAATTTACTCCCATCATTTTTCCTTAAGGCACCAAAAGAAGTAGATTTTTAATAATAAAAAAGAGCATGTGTACAAAGTACGCATGGCAGAAGTGTAACTTCTTTATCCTTTATCTCATTCTCTGACCGGTTGAATCCTATACATTGACGTGTTTATGTCTCTATGGACTCACTTTTTCGTTTCATCGATTCTGAAATCCCAACGATTCTAAAGAAGTTTCACTTCAAAAATCTCTGTAAAATTTTGAACGTTTCCGTTACGTTGATATATACTTATACAAAATGCGTGCCAGCCAATCTATTAAAGTCGTGTTTAATATTTAACTTTGTATCTTAAAACAATCTCATTGTGATTAAGTAGAATACTCAAACTGATTAATCATTTTTTTATCTTTACTGGTGACGCCTAATGAAGGTAAACTCTTGAATCATTGTTTTTTTATAAAAGAAAAACAACGCGTGCTAATAAATCTTTGTGCCATGAAATTTTAGAACGCAGATTACATCTAATTCCAGAATAATAGCAGATCGCACAAAAATAAAATGCATTAAAAGACAATTTTAGAAAACAGAAAAAGCTAAAGTTATTTTTGGATTAAAAAGAGAGAATTCTATTAAGGTGGCAACAGAAAAGGTAGATTTTGTAGTCATCTTGTCTCTATCTAAAGAAATAAATTAATTAAATTGTGCAGTTTTCTTAATTGATAATCGGTGACGAATTTAAGTTAGGTTAGTTAGATAGTGCCTTAAGTTCGAATTATATTGACGCCCTTATACGTAATAATCTACAGTAAAAATATAAGAATAATAGTAATAATTTAATAACAATAAGAACCCATGTTGGATCCGTGTAAGCCTCCCAAAGGATCGTATCTTCCCTCGAAAGATCCCGTGTAAATCGAAGACACAATATAATAATAATAATGCACTGATACGATTCATAATTCCAGCAAATTAATTCCTTTTTATATTTAAAGTTTGGATTTGGTACAACCTTATGACGTCACAATTTTAAAGCAAGAAAAGTAGCAATAAAATTTAATCGTACAATTACTTAAAAAAATATAATTGTAAATAGAACTACGGATTTTATCGCGTTTGTATTTGATTTTTGATTGCCCGACACTTTCCAGCGTTCATAGTGGCCTATATGTCCGCCCGTGACCATATAGTCCGCCGTCCGTAGTTTTATTTACAACTAGCAACCCGCCCTCGCTTCGCTTCGGTTTCTGTCGCCTTATCCCCGTAGTTCCCGTTCCCGTGGGAATACCGGGATACAATATAGCCTAGTTTACTCCCTGATAATAGATTTCCATTGGTGAAAGAATTTTTGAAATCGGTCCAGCCGTTTTGAAGATTATCCGGAACAAACAGATAGACAGACAAAAAAAAATGTTTTTTAGGCATATGTATAGTGCAAATAACCGTGTGAGCATGAAAAAAGTCTATTATTTTAACATTACAAACAGACACTCCAATTTTATTTATTGGTATAGATTTGTAATACTCGCGTAAACGTCAGAAAATATAATGATTGCCATTTGGAAAATTTTGACCTAAACCTAAATCTGTTACTGTTGATAATATTATTATAGGTACGAAGTCTTACTAACTTACTAAGTATACCAGAAGCCGTGTAAGAAAATTGGCAATTGATTTAGTTTGATGTTATCTGTAAAAGGTCGTAAGGTTCAGGCGATTGATATAAATAATTCATAATTTCATCATTTACTGCAATCATTTACACGTGTATTTTGTTGTATAAACTTATTTGTTAATAGAAAGAAATTATCACGGCAAGACAAAGAAATTTTCAACGGAAAATTGCAACAACTAATAAAATCGCTGTGGCAAACAAGTGTAGTAATCGATTACTCGCTCACTTTCGATCTTTATATATATAAATCTTCAGTTCGTGTGTTTGTGATTGTGAATTCCTTCTAAACGGCTGAACCAATTTTATGATTTTAGTAGCTGTTGGGATGGATATGAGAATGGTTTAGATTAATAATTGGAACCGGTAGGTGGTGCTGCGATCGATTTCAAGGATCGATTACTGTTTATTTAGATTTGAACAGAACAACGTCTGTTGGGTCAGCTCAAATGTATTACAACGCCATCTATTAAATATGTCGTGTACACTTAATTACGACTTTTTGCTCTGTTGTAGCGGCTACGAATACTTACCTACCTAGGCAATTGCCTACCGTGAAGAAAATGCTCTTATTAAACCTCGTTTAAAGAAAGACATGTCATATCGCTCGGAAAACACAGCAGCAGTACATTCCAGAGCCTGCACGTACGTGGGAGAAATGATTGCTTGAAGCGTACAGTTGAAGACCATAACGTTTCCAGATGAAAAGGATGAACTTTGGTGCGGTATCGAGTAGTATGTTGGTAAAACAGCGATGGTGGTACCAAGTCAAACAGTTCCTTAGAGCACTCCCCATAAAAGAGGCGATAGAGTACACAGAGTGACCCTATCGCTAGTGTGTGTCGTAAAAGACGATTCAGAGTTTCATCTAGACCTGGGCCAACTCCATCTGTAGCAATATGGTCAATGATTACATTCCCAATTGACTCAATTGACTGCACAAATGGCGTAGTGGGTAAGATACCGATCTACAGTGCCAGTGTCTAGGTTCGAATACCATGCGGGACAAGACTTCGTGCGATCCACAAATTGTTGTTCCGAGTCTGAATGTAATTTGTGTCCGTTAATTATATGTTTGTAAAGTCCCTCCGCAAGATAAAGATTATTTCCTTAGTGCAGGGTGTTGTCTTTTATTTAAAAAAATAATATTAAAAAAAAACCCCAACGAGGACGACGTCATCACTTTATTCAGAATTTACGGCTAAATCTTAAAAATAATTTAAAATAGGTATTCTGTACCGTAATCGCTATGTATATTATTGATATGCTTATTTTCTTCAATATATTTTTATATATCAGATGTTTATTGGCAATAAGAATATGTCATCATGCCAATTTTTATGACGTCCGCTAAGTTTTTCAAGTTCTCTAATTGATTATTGCATTATTCTTGTATTACTATTATCGACTTTCCGTGTGGTGACGGAGTACGAATACAATTCACCACACCCTATCTTACCCGTGGATGTCGTAAAAGACGACTAAGGTATATAGGTAATATGCACATAACATCTGTGCAAGAGAAAGAAAACTCGAAATGAATGATGAATGATGATGATCTGTCTGTGGGTGACCGGACCGGGGATTTTAGTCCGCAGAGAGCCTGACCGCGTGACGGCGACCGACGTCCGGGACTGGGACGTCGAAAGGTGAGGGTACCCGAAAGGGTATTCCGTCAGGGCGACCACTGAGGACAAGGAACTCGGCATTGGTGGTCGGCCCAGCGACGAAGGCGACGACGTGAGTACGGGTGGGTTATGGGCCCGCGCGTCGTCCTTTCGTCGCCCCAGACGAAATGGACTTCGTGTGCGCTTACCATAGCCCACCCATAAAAAAATACCAACCTGTCTGACCAGCATGGTATAGTAGATCGAATTCCCTCCCATTATGGAGGAGGCCCGATCCCAGCAGTGGGACGTATGTGGGCTGCGATGATGATGATGATGATTATCGACTAGGTATTGCATGAAAGGGCTCCAGTTTAGTGTTGAGTGTTGAATTGATTTGGTTAAGCAATGATATGAGAACACAGAGGCAGAATCATCATATCAACCCATAAAGTGTCCCACTGCTGGGGCCGTGTCTCCAAAAGAGAACCTATAACGGGTCTTGTGGGAATTGGCATAATCACCACGCTTGTCAGGCGGATTGGCGATCGCAGTAAGTTGGAGTACACAGAATAATGTTGCTACCCGTTCTCTGGTATAAGGATACCTTAGTCGCTTTGACGACACCCATAGATGGGGTGGTACTATTCTCAAGTCAGTATCACACAGACAGACAAAAATTACGTAAAGAAACAGAACAGAGACGAAAATATTTATAGATGAATGAAAAGACTCGTTCTCCATACCGTATGATACATGTACCTATGTATGTCGTGTTTATAGAAAATATACAAAATTCAATATTTTATAATTATTTCTGACGTTTACGCGAGCACATACACATACATTGTAAATAAAACTACTTTTACGAATTTTATCGCGTTTGTATTTGACTTATGATTGCCCGACGTTTCGAACACTTTACAGCATCAATAGTCAAGGGCGGACTGAACGCCCTTGACCATGAATAAATCAAATACAAACGCGATAAAATCCGGAAAAGTAGTTTTATTTTCAATATTTTAGTCATACTAAATCATCATCACCTCAGCTCATAAACGTCCCACTATTGGGCTCGAGCCTCCTCCATAATGAGAAGGAATTGAACTACTACATCACGCTGGTCAGACTCAGACGCATAGGTATAAGGTTTTATTTCGAATTTTTCTTTTTCTTGCATAGATGTTATATGCATATTATATCTCTTAGTCGTCTTTTACGACATCCACGGGTAAGATAGTGGGTGGTGAATTGTATTCTTACTCCGTCACCACACGAAGGTCGTCATACTAAATAGTTTGTCGTAAAAATATTCCTTAGCTTTGGAAAATTACCAAAATATATTAACAGTTGGTCTAGCTCCAAATTTTTTTTTTGACTACTCTACTAGTTCTTTTAATGGATGTATTTGTCGATATATATTGTATGGCCACTGATTACTTTTTCGGTTATCAAGTCTGAGAAATATTTAAAAAAATACGAGAAATTTATTTAAATATGAAATATTAGCAGGTGATCGGACCGAGGAATTGTCCGTCACCCGCAGAGAGGCTGACCGCGCGATGGCGACCGACGTCCCAGTACGTCGAGAGGTGAGAGGTTACACGAAAGGGTATTCCGTCGGGCCGACCACTGATGACAAGTCACATCTGCTCCGGTGGTCGGCCCAACAACGAGGTGAGGTGGGTACGGGTGGGTTAAGGGCCCGCACGCCGTCCTTTCATCGCCTCGGACGAACTGGACCGCGCGTGAGCTTACCATAGCCCACCCATAAAAAAAAAAAAAATGAAATATTAACAAATTTTTAACCGATTTCTAAAAAATCCGCCAAGGGCAAGTCGGACCCGCGCACGAAGGGTTCAGTACCATTGATTAGGTAAACAACAGTAAGTACAAATTTACTGATATCGAGCAAAAATAGGCAAAAATAGCGTTTGTTGTATGGGAGGCCCCCTTAAATTTTTTTTTTAGTATTTGTTGTTGCAGCAGCAACAAAAATACATTAATTGTAAAAATTTCCACTGTGTAGCTGTAGCGGTTCTTGGGATACAGCCTGGTTTTCCTCCTCTTGCATATATGTAATAAGCATATTATATCCCTTAGTCACCTTTTACGACACCCACGGGCAAAACAGAGATGGTGTATTGTATTCTTACTCCGTCGCCACACAGAAAAACTTAGTTTAAAAATGTTAGTGTAAAAACTTAACTAAATTTACTATAATAAAATTGTTGTTTTTAAATGATCGTGTGTCGTAAATATGAATGTCAGATATTAATGTCCTATTCGTGGTCACGGCTATTGAGATAAGTTTTTAAACTAAGTTTACAAATATTGATTATTACAAGTTTGACCAAATTGGATTGGTATTAGATATAATTAATAAGATTTAGTTTTCCGTGTTGTCTCTTGCCCGTGGATATCGTAAAAGACAATTAAGGGATATAATAATCATATAACATCTATACAAGAGAAGGGAAACTCGAAACAAAATCCTATACCAACCTATCTGACTGCTGGTCAGGTATAGTAAGGTCAATTTCCCTCCAATTATGGAGAAGGCTCGAGCCCACCAGCGGGACATATATGAGCTGAAATGAGTTTAAACTATCATCATCATTTCAGCTCATATAAATCCCACTGTTGAGACCTCGGACCTCCTCCACAATGCAAGCGATATTGACCTACTATACCGTGCTGGTCAGCCATATTGTCATAGGGTTATATGTTGAGTATTTCTTCTCTTGCATTGATATTATATGCGTATTATATCCCTTAGTCGTCTTTTACGACACCCAGGGGTAAGATAGGGGGTGTATTTTTACTCCGTCACCACGCGGAAGTCATCATCCTGTTCTTATACCAAGTTTTAGGGTCGCCGCAATATGTAGGTACATTCAACAATATTGCAAAAGTTAATGGCGATAGTTTTATGACAGATTGCCTGCCTGACGCCAGCCCTTCCTTGAGAATATAATTGTTGATAAGATAACACGACATCAGATGGAGTTGAGCTAGGTCAAGGCTGCTCAACCAAAGGCCCAGACAGACATGTTTTGAATGCCCCGCGCAGGCATGTTTTATTCGCCAAGTTGAAAATGTCAAAATTTGCTTAAATTATCTAAATAAATTTGATAACTTATTATTATTTTTTAAATAAAACTACAAAATATCTGTAATAACGATGACAGACATTTAAATGGCTGTATTAACGATGACTTGTTGGACGTGAGACACCTTAGTCCGCCCGTGACCATGCATGCTGCAAAGTGTTCGAAACGTCAGGCAATCAAAAATCAAATACAACGCGATAAAATCCGTAACGTAGTTTTATTTAAAATGTGTAATACTCGCGTAAATATCAGACAACTTAATATTTAAAATTCGTTAATCCTTACTAATATTAAAAGTGCGAAAGTAAGTTTGTTTGTTTATTTATTCATTTGTTTGTTACGCTTTCTTCACCAATTCTTGAACCAATGTAAAGCTATAACATTAGGGAGTAAAACATGTAAACATGCTGAAGTGGCAATGGGCAGGCCACATCGCTCGACGAATAGACAACCGCTGGCGAAGAAAGGTTCTCGAGAGGCGACCACGTATCGGACGACGCAGTGTAGGATGCCACCCTGCTAGGTGGACCGACGACCTGGTGAAAGTTGCTGGACGTCGTTGGTTGCAGGCGGCAGAAGACCGCACTCTGTGGTGTAACATGAGAGAGGCCTACGTCCAGCAGTGAACGGCAATAGGCTGAAATGGATGAATGAATGTACCCTAAAATTATTTAAACGGTGAATTTCATGTGCTTTTTTATCTTTAATGGCAGACAAGGATGCAGCTTATCTGATGGTAAATACTACCGCGCATGGACCTCAGCGATACTAGAGACAGTAGAGACGTAACCAGTTCGCTGCTCACCGCAAGGAGAGTTTGGCCCACTGGCTTTCTCATTCAACGAAGCGAGGTAATTGCTACTACTTAGGCGTCGATTTTATCTTCGAGAGTGTGGTTCTGAGTTTCTGACCACAAGTAGCCGATACATTAATGTATGCAGAAAACTCGTGAGCAACCTGACTAGAACTAGAAATTCATAAACATATGCATGTTGTAACAGAATGTATAGGTAAGTCAATGTTTCGTAACTACTGTACTGTTTTGGGTGCTTTTATCACTAACATTGACAAACCTTTACAAGATAATATCGTAAAAATATTTCAATGGAATATTACTAAATGATACATCCATAAGTCTGTAGCGGGTAGACATAAATCTCTGTAATAACGATGACTTATTGGACGTGAGCTGGGCCGGATTGTCCATAAGGTGGTCTAGGTAATTGCCTAGGGCCCCGCACCAACTAGGGGCCCAGAGCATGTAGCAAAAAAAAAAGACTTCTTATCGAACTTTTTTTTTTGCAAATTCGTATCCATCCATCCACCCATCAGCCTACAGACGTCCAATGCTGGACATTGGCCTCTCCACGAGAATGCCACTCGGAACGGTCCTGCGCCACTTGCATCCAACGATTCCCTGCGACTTTGAGAATGTCGTCAGTCCACCTAATTGGGGGGTCGTCCTACGCTGCGCCGTCCGATTCGTGATCGCCACTCAAGAACCTTTCTTCCCCAACGGTTGTCGGTTCGATACTTCCTCCTAAATATAATATAAATCCGTATACTTCCTTAATATAAAGATAAATTCGTATACTTTTATTGCTATTGGTGGCAAAAGGGAAATCAGTACATCTGATGGTAAGTGATACTGCTGCTC
Organism: Lymantria dispar; assembly: GCA_032191425.1. Lineage (NCBI taxonomy): Eukaryota > Metazoa > Arthropoda > Insecta > Lepidoptera > Erebidae > Lymantria > Lymantria dispar. Next base: position 9,176,813 of record CM063463.1, on the reverse strand, counting down.
ATGGACTTTGGACCATGGATCTAAGAATTGCATTGCCTAGGAGCCCTGATAGGGTTAATCCGGCCCTGGACGTGAGACATCTTAGTCCACCTGTGAACGTTATCCCGATTGCAAGGTCTATATCTAGATATTTTTGACAACTATGGAGATTAAATTGTTAATGGAGGCATTTGTATCTGCAAATATAGATAATAATGATAAGCAAATTACATAGTTTTCGCATTACATTAGCTCAAATCTGAATGTCAAAACTACCATCCCGAATAGGGTCATCTTTATTTGAAATGGGATTCTATAAAAAGCTTTTAAATTACTTTAAAATTATTATTTTTAATGTACTTAATATTCTTGAAATTGAATTTGGATTAAAAATATACCACATTCTCTGGGAGATACCTGGCACCATAAGCACAAACTTATGTTAAACAGTCTGCAAATCACATATGAAGTAGTATTCGAGAAAATTGCCGTGCATTCTGGCGTTTTTGCTATACCTATTATCGCAATAAATTTTAAGGATCACATGTAAAGCCCGATAACTGCATTTGTATTCGTGGTGTTGTACTGGTGTCCTTATGGTAGCTATATCTCTTATTTATTGAAAAAAAAACAGTAGATTTTTTTACGTGTCTCTGGCATTACATAGGAGGGATGTGGAAACAGCTTTGCCAACTCCTCATGTTTAACTTTTCTAATATTTGTTTCAAATGTAGAATGCGTTCCAAAATTAAAAATATAACTACATTCAAAGGTTTGGTAAGCACAGGTGGTGTTGAGTTTTCTAAGACAGCCCTACTACCCACTGTCCTAGTACTCCCTCACCCGGCTTTAAGTATTATGTTGAAGGGGTGACAGCACATTTTATTCTTAATCATAACACAATAGTAATGATAGATAAAAAAAATAACGCCAAATAACAATAATTCTAAGATAAACGTCTGTATTTATCCGCGTGAAGATGTGAGAATGTCATCTCTTCCTTTTCTATTAACAGAGAAGACTAAATATAGACAGTTATTGTCACCAAGAGACAAAGGAACTTACAGCTTAAATCCTTTACCTACCTACTGCCCTAAATAAATACGTCAGCACAGCGTGGTATAATAAGATAATTACCCTTATAATTTGAAGAAGATAGTAAATAATACAATATAAAATATATCACAATAAAAATAACGTATTTGACAGCACCATTGACTAAACTACATCCGCATTTTCTTGGAATAATAAAATATGTAGGTATCGCGAAAATATAGTACACAAAATATATTGAATTGTTACATAATTATTTGAAACGGCATTACAACTTACCGTTTGTGACTATTAACTCACAGTTCCAATTAGATAATTGGTTTTATCGCTACCAAAGAAAGCAACGAAGTATAACGACGTTCAATGTTTTTGTTTCAAATTGCTTACACGTGTGCTCTTAATTCAAAACATCAATTGTTGATATATAAAAGTTATTATTATAATAATATGTATTTAGAAAACACTATATTAAATCAATGTACGTATATTAGTAGTTATTATATATAAGAAAATCAATCATATTTTCTATAACAATGTAAGAGAAATCTTATTGACTATTATAGAAATTACGCATGCCTACCTTGCTTAACAGTGCGCGGGAAAACCGGTACTCTCGATGCAATTTGACGTTAACAACGATTTTTTTTTATAATAGCGGCGCATGTACGTGTTGTATGCGGCCAACGCACTGTTACACTGCGGCTATTCACGAGAGATTGCTATTACTACTCTTTATCAACTACGCATTCGTTTATTTAGAATAAAATAGATCTTGCCAAACTTTTGACGTTGTAGATAGGTCAGGGTATTACAGGTGGTTTATTTGATAGAATTGCTTGGCTGGTGATTCATCCGTCGTGAAAAAAATCTAAGTACCTACTACGTCATCATCCTCCTACCCTTATATTGATATATTTATTCAGCGCCATATATTTTCTTCCTTTGATATAGTTGAAAAGGAACAAAATATGTTCACAGTAAATTAATATTTAACTATTAATCTTTCAACTATAAGCGTTTGGGCTAGTTTACTAGGTTTGGCTTGGCAGTGAATGTGGACAAGTGCCAATCCATTATACTCGGTAGTCCTCGAATAATCAGCAGATTTGATTCTCTTGCTCTACCATCCATCGTGTACAATGGAACAGTGATCCCTTACAGTCAACATGTCAAGAATCTCGGCCAAATTCTAGACTCGACGATGGAGTGGCAAACGCAGATCACTACCATATCAAATAAGGTCACAGGTACGCTTCGCTCGCTATATCGCTTGAAGAACTTTCTTCCAATAAATAACAAGACAGCGCTGGTTCAAACCTTAATCCTTCCTATCATCGATTATGCTGATGTGTGCTACCTCGACCTGAATGCAGATCTACTCAATAAACTGGACCGTCTTCTCAATAATTGCATTCGATTCGTTTTTAACCTTCGTAAATTCGACCATGTCTCCTCATTTCGCTCTCGTCTTAATTGGTTACCGATTAGGCAAAGACGAAGCTTGCGAACTCTCTCTTTACTATACTCTATTTTAAACTCTCCTAATGCTCACCCCTACTTAAAACTTCACTTTCAATTTCTATGTACCACTCACGACCGTAATCTTCGTTCCTCAAAAATCTTACTCTTCACTGTCCTTCTCATTCCTCTAATCTAGTACACTCTTCGTTTTATATCCAGACTATTCTTCTCTGGAATGCGTTACCATTAAAGATCAGAATGGCCGCTAGCCGTGATGGTTTTGGGGTGCTACGCCAGAAACCTCCGCGTGGTGTACCCTGGGCACGAGCGACAATTCCTTGGACTGCTCTCTGGAATTGTCGCTCGTGGCAAATATCTGGCCCGAGGGGGGGCCCTGTCTGTGGGATGCCCCAAATTCGCTCCATGCCCTCTAATTGTAGAGGGTATTGGACGCGAAAATTCGACGGGCCCAGTCACTCATTCGTTTGAGGATTGGGCAGGCATTTGCCAACCGCGACAAATCGTAGACCTGATTCTTGCTTCGGGACATATTTATCTTGAGGCCTAGATTCAGGAGCGAGGGTCTTGGCTTAACCGCCTGGACCGCGAGGAAGAAAACCTCTATAAAACAATCACCCAGAATCCTAAGTTCTGGCGCGCGGCGAGAGGATGCATGGCTGATGGGTTGTTCAGTCGTTAGCGCGCCCCCAGCCAGGGTACCTGCGGACCCCCTGTGTTGGGATACAAATTTACGCTTGCCCGGGTATCGGGATCTCTGCCCGGGTCGACCGTTTACTTCTCCCATACTCGTGGGAACTAGATGGAAAATTGTTCACGCACACCTGACGTAGAAAGGAGGGGTGAGACGCCCAAAAACACCACGGAGAACGAAAATTCACATTGTTCCCACCCAAAAGCCTTGCCAAGCTACGGCAAAACTGGCACAGAAGAAGGAGGGGCCTCGTCCGACTGCAGCTCGGCTGCTAGTCCGGTACTGGAGGCTCCAAAATCAGCCAAGGGCCCAGCGAAAATAGGGGCCCGTAAGAAGAAAAGCGGCAGCAAAATCGCCCCTGAAACGGCGCGCGCAAGACGGCGCGCTGCAAAGCTGCGACAGGCGGCGCAGAAATTACTGGAGGCTGCCGACGTTCCGCCCAGTGATGTTGGCGCCTCTGAGGCGGACAGCTCCGCGGCCATGGAGACAGATGCGACCGCGGAGCAGTCGATGGACGAGGGCGGCAGTGCCGCAGGGCCGTCCAAGACAAAGGAGAGCCCGGCCGCTCAGGCCACCGGGGGGCCTGCGCCATCAATCCTGGCGGCAGCCGAAACAGTGAGGGAGGAGGCCCTCCCCCCACAGGTGCGGAAGCGTCCTCTGCACAAGAGTGGCAGCTCCTCATCCGATTCGGAGGGGAGCGGAGACCTAATGCCCCCTCCCAAGGTGGCGACCTCACGCAGAGGGCGCGGAGGGCGTGGGGCTGCGGCAGCGGCGAGAACTGCGACTCCTTCGCCTGTAATGCTGGAGCGAGAGGCTGAGGCTTGCAAGCGTGCCAACGAGGCGGCAGCCGCGAGAATGATGAGGGTGTTGAAAGACATCCCTCCCTCTGGTGCGGCGGCTGCCAAGCCCGCTGCGACAAGCGTCGCCCCTAATGTGGCCACCCTGCAGGCCGAAAACGCCCGTCTTGGTGGCGAAGTTTCAGGCCTGCAGGAGGAGAACAAGGCCTTGGCGAAGGAACTGTCGGCGGTGCAGAAGGCGAACCGCGAGTTGGCCCAGCAAATGGCCGACTTGCGGCGCCAGGTCGCGCAGCTGATGAAGACTGCGCCGCCGGCAAGCGCTGGCCCTGCCGCCGCCCCTGCCGTCCCCGTTGCGCCAACTCGCAAGGCGCCGAGCCCTAGGACGGCCCAGCCGGCCGAAGCGGTCCCGCTGCCCGCAGTGGACGGCGTGTCGGACCTAACCATGCGCGCCATAGTGGAGGTGGTGGGCAAAATGCTCGACGCGCGCATGGCGGCTCTGGAGGAGAGATTGCCTCTGCCTCCGGAGCCCCGTCTCCGGCCGCCGCTTGCTGCGGACAGGCCGAAGGTCGTGGCGCCAGCTCCTGCCGCGCTACCCTGCCAGGGCGGGCGCGTAGGGAGCTACGCCGCGGTCGTTGCTGGACCGAAGCCGAAGGGGCCCGCCGCCAAGAAGAAGGCGGCACCGGCTCCTGCCAAAACCGGACCCAAGCCGCCGCCGGCAACTGCACCGTCGGCGGCGGCCAACGCAGCCGCGACGGCGACTGCTGCGCCTAGCGACGCGACTGTTGCGCCCGAAGACGGCTGGCAGACGGCTGAGCGCAGCCGGAAGAGTCGCGGTCAAAAGAGGAGAGCGGAGGCCAAAAGTGCCGCCAAAGCCTCCGCTCCCAAGGCAGGAGCCGGTAAGAAGAGGTCGCGCAGGAGGCTTCGACCGCCGAAGTCAGCCGCGGTGGTGATCACCGTGCTGCCTGAGGCGGCCGAAAACGGCCTCAGCTATGAGGCCGTCTTACGTCGCGCACGGCGGGAGCTTGACGTCTCCGATTTAGGAGGCGTCGAAGCCAGGACCCGCAAGGCCCGGACAGGGGCTCGAATTTTAGAGTTCCCTGGGGCCGAGGGCGCCAAGACGGCCGATAGCATGGCCGCCAAGCTGAGGGGTCTGTTTACTGCAGTGGATGGCGTCAAAATCGCCAGACCCGTCAAGTGTGCGGAACTGCGGGTCACGGGTCTGGACGATTCTGTGACGGTGGATGACATCCGGGAGGCCATCGTCTCGAAAACCGGATGTCCCGTGGAAACCGTCCGAATTGGCGCTATCCGCCCTGGTCCGGGCGGCGTCGGTGCTGCCTGGGTGCAGTGCCCGGTGGAGTCGGCCAAGCAATTGGCCGGCTCAGGCAGGCTCCTCGTGGGCTGGAGCTCGGCGCGGGTGACCGTGCTGGAGTCCCGGCCTGCGAGGTGCTACAAGTGCATGGCGGTCGGACACACTCGGCCGACATGCACTAACTGCTTTGACTGCAGCGACCTTTGTTTCCGCTGCGGTCAACCCGGGCATAAGGCGGCATCGTGCGCCGCCACTCCCCACTGCCCCGCGTGTGCGGCGGGCAATAGGCCCGCCAAGCACCGCATGGGGGGCAGGGAGTGCAGACCCCCGGCTTCGGCCCCAAAGGGGCGGAGCGGCCCGACGACCCCGGCTGCTCCCGCCCCTAGCGCGACCCGAACGCCCGCCAGCGTGGAGGAGGTAATGGATACGGCCCACTAATGGCGGCCGAATCTTACCTCCTCCTGCAGGCCAACCTCAACCACGCCGCCGAGGCACAGGACGTTTTCCTGCAAGCCATGGCGGAGTGGTTGATCGGTGCAGCCGTAGCCGCGGAGCCGTACGTGGTGCCTGACCGGCCCAATTGGCTGGGCAGCAGTGACGGCTCTGTGGCAATCGTCGCCTCCACGTCGTGGCATTCCCCGCCTTTGTTGCTCAAGGACAGGGGCGATGGGTATGTTGCGGCGGAATGGGGAGAGGTTACGCTATTTGGTGTCTACTTCTCCCCTAACAGGAGCGCGACGGATTTCGGGGCCTTCCTCACCATCCTGGGGGCCTCGATACGGCGACTGGCACCGCGCCAAGTCTTCGTTCTGGGGGACTACAACGCCAAGTCCACGGCGTGGGGGTCCCCCAGGACGAATGACCGCGGGCGGGCGGTCGAAGAGTGGGCGGCGGCACTGGGCCTCTGTTTGCTGAACAGGGGCTCGGTGCAAACGTGCGTGCGGCAGCAGGGCGGGTCGATAGTGGACTTGTCGTTCGCTAGCCCTAATGTCGCAGCACGTGTGAGGAGCTGGTGCGTTCAGGAGGAGGTTGAGACCCTATCTGACCACCGATACATCCGGATAGAGGTCTCCCGGACCCTCCTGCAGCCCAGCAGGGGTCACACGGCGGACGGAGCTCCCGCGTTTCCGCGGTGGGCTGTGGGTCGATTGGATCGGGACCTGTTGGCGGAGGCAGCCATCGTTCAGTCGTGGCTGTCCTCACCGCCCCAGGTGGACGGGGTTGATGCCGAGGCTGGCCGCATCCGCTGTGCGTTAACGCAGATCTGCGATGCGGCCATGCCCCGTGTGAGGCGTCTGCCCCCGAAGAGTGCGGTCCCCTGGTGGTCCCGAGAATTGGCAGACCTTCGGGCCGCGTGCATACGTGCCCGGAGGGCCTACACCCGCAGCCGAGCGCGTCACCGCGACGCTGAGCGGGAGGGCCAGCTGTACGAGGCTTACCGCAGTGCGCGGTCTGCCTTCAGGCTGGCCGTCCGTATTGCCAAGGACGTTAGTCGGCGGGAGATGCTGGACAGTCTCGAGCGTGACCCCTGGGGTCGCCCCTATCTCGCGGCGCTGAGCAAGCTCCGCGGGCGGGGCCCCCCCCTCACCGAGACTCTCCAGCCCAGCCTCCTCACCAGAGTCGTCGAGGACCTCTTTCCACGGCGGGCGGAACACACGCCCCCGGTCATGGCTTCGCCGGACAGCGACCGGGAGGCCGAAGATGAAAGTGCTCCGCCCATCACGGAGCCGGAAATGGGGGCGGCAGTGGCGCGTATGCGATTGAAATCCACCGCCCCGGGGCCCGACGGTATTCCGAACCGTGCGCTGGCCCTGGTCCTCGAGCACCTGGGACCACGCCTCAGGGGACTGTTCGACGCCTGTTTGACGTCCGGGCAGTTCCCTGGATGCTGGAAAGAGGGGAGGCTGGTTCTCCTGCCGAAGCCGGGTCGGTCTCCCGAGTCGGCCTCGGCCTACAGGCCCATCGTGCTGCTCGATGATGCGGGCAAGCTGCTGGGGAGGGTGTTGGCTGCCCGCATCGAGCGGCACCTCGTCGGGGTCGGGCCCGATCTGTCGGACGCCCAGTTTGGTTTTCGGAGAGGGCGTTCGACGATCGCGGCCCTGCTTCGCCTGAAGGCCGTGGTAGCGGAGGCCGTCACCGGCGGAGGAGTCCTGTTGGCGGTGTCCCTGGATATCGCCAACGCCTTCAACAGTCTGCCATTCAGCTGCATCAGGGAGGGGCTGAGGTATCACGGGGTGCCCGTGTACCTCAGGCGGCTGGTGGCAGACTACTTGGAGGGGCGCAGCGTCCTCTACGTTGACCGAGTAGGGGACGTTGTGCGAACGCCCATGACATGCGGTGTCCCACAGGGGTCGGTTCTGGGTCCGACCCTGTGGAACATCGGCTACGACTGGGCGTTGAGAGGAAGCCTCCCACCCGGGCTGGGCGTAATTTGCTACGCCGACGATACACTCGTCACAGCCCGGGGTGGGACGCTAGAGGAGGCGGCACGCCTGGCAACTCTCGGCACCGAGGAGATTGTCAGGCGGATCGAAGCGCTGGGGTTGAGGGTAGCCCTGGAAAAGACGGAGGCCCTTTTGTTCCATGGCCTCCGTACTGCCGGGCCTCCCGCCGGCGCTTCGATCACCGTGAAGTCGGTCACCATCAGCATCCAGGCCCACATGAAGTACTTGGGCCTGGTGCTCGACGGGCATTTTTGGTTCCGGGAGCATCTCCATCGACTTGTTCCCCGGCTTGTCGGCGCAGCGTCCGCCCTTTCGCGGCTGATGCCGAATGTGGGCGGACCCAGCGCTACGTGCCGACAGCTGTACGTGGGGGTGATCCGGTCGATGGCCCTGTACGGCGCACCGGTGTGGGCGGGGTCCCTGACTGTTCGTCTTAGGGCCCTCCTGTGGCGACCACAGAGGGTCATGGCGATCAGGGCCATACGGGGTTACCGCACGGTGGCGACGGAGGCAGCGTGCCTCCTGGCCGGAACTCCCCCGTGGGACCAGGAGGCGGAGATGCTCGCCGAAATTTATCGGCGGGTGTCGGAGACGCGCGCCCGCGGCGGCATGGTCTCCATCAAAGAGATCACCGCCTGGCGGGTCGACGCCCGCCGAGAAGTCATTGCCCGTTGGGCAGTCCGGCTGGAGAGTCCTCGGTACGGTGTCAGGACCGTCGAGGCCTTCCGGCCGGTGCTGATGGAGTGGTTGGAGCGGACGCACGGGGTGCTTTCTTTCCGACTGGTGCAGGTGCTGACGGGGCACGGTTGCTTCGGGAAGTACCTGCACAAGATTGTCAGGAGGGAGAGCACACCGTCCTGCCACCACTGCAGTTGCGACGAGGACACGGCGCAGCACACGCTCGAGGAGTGTGCTGCATGGGAGGGGGATCGCCGTGAACTCGTCGCAATTATCGGTGCTGACCTGGCGCTGCCGACCATCGCCAGGGAGATGCTCGTCAGCGTCAGGAACTGGGACGCGGTCACCGCCTTCTGTGAGGCCGTAATCTCACGGAAGGAGGCGGCGGATCGTGTGCGAGTAGAGCTCCTATTCGGCGACACGTTCCGCCGCCGGCGACTCGGGCGGCGCAGGCGCGAGTATTTGCGCCTAATGCCGCCCTAGCCGAGGCCGCGGGTGATTGGACCGGGGAATTGTCCGTCACCCGCAGAGAGGCTGACCGCGCGACGGCGACTGACGTCCCAGGACGTCGAGAGGTGAGGGTACCCGAAAGGGTATTCCGTCGGCCGGCCACTGACGACAAGTCACATCTGCTCCGGTGGTCGGCCCAACAACGAGGTGACGTGGGTACGGGTGGGTTATGGGCCCGCGCGCCGTCCTTTCATCGCCCCGGACGGACTGGACCGCGCGTGCGCTTACCGTAGCCCACCCATAAAAAAAAAAAAAAAAAAAAAAAAAAAAAAAAGCCGTGATGGTTTTAAAGCTATGGTAAAACGTCTATACCTAGACTTTCTGACGGAGTCAACTCATCAATGATGGCTCTCCTCTACTTTTAATAAAATTTATATGTATGTTTATGTATGTATATATGTATTTCTATGTGTATATATATACCTATGTGTATTGTTTGTGTGTACAGTGTATAAGAATATAATTGCTATACTTGGATAACCAAATTTTACAAATTACCCCTTAGAATGTATTGGTCACCCGTGGTTGACTGGCAGAAAATGCCTAAGGCATTAAGTCCGCCATGTACCTTATTTTTGTGTGCTAAAGTTTAAATAAATAAATATTTTAAAATTTATCTAAAACCATATGTTTTAGGTAAATATTAATTATTGTTTTCTCATTTCCTTCTTCGTTAATCTCACAGTAATAAGCAGAGTTGATACGACCAATTTAACAGTAGGTAGTTTTCGCGACAGCCACCACGTGGTATTAGCAACCTTTTTTTTATCAGTCTTGTGGGCAGTAGTCTCATCCAAAGAATTCTAGGCCAAATTACGTTTGGGTTTTTTTTTGGGGTGGGTTGCGGTCGGCGCATTCCTCGCACCACTCCGTCCGGGGCGCCAGAGGGGCGTAAGCACGTATACCCGCAACCCACCCGAACACCACGTCGCCTTCGTCGTTGGACCGACCACCGGAGCAGGGTGACTTGACGTCAGTGGTTGGCCCGACGGTATACCCCTTGAGGAGTACCCTCCCATCGACCTCTCTCTTTCCTCGCGCGGTCGGCCTATCGGCGGGTGACGGACTAATTCCCCGGTCACGTCACCCTCGGCCTCGGCTAGGAAATTACCTTTGGCTGGCCTAGTGGCAGTCTACTTAGCACGTCACCGAAATCGAAGCTGTTAAACCTTTTATAGTTCGGAGAGGGGACACAGGGCGGGTTATGAGACTACAGATCGTCCTGTTATTCATCATCTCAGTCCCACCATTGGGCTCGGGTCTCTTCCACTGTGGAAGGGAAATTGGATTTTCCTTCTCTTGCATAGATGTTGTATGCATATATCCCTTAATCGTCTTTTACAACACCCACGGGCAAGAAAGGGTTTGGTGAATTGTAATCTCACTCCGTCACCACACGATGTTATTAGTCAATAATAATTAATAATTTAAAATACACATAGCTTTAAAAAATCAGAGAAGTGACCCACGGGTTTAACTGTATGCCTCTACGTTATCGTCTCTTGGTCTTCCCGCTTAAAAAAGTTAAGATAAATGTAATTGCATATTGAAGATAGCCGGAACGTTTACTATCAGACGAAGTTTGTTACTCCTATTAAGATAATGGGTCAATGATCAGCATGTATGGAATTCTATTACATGCTTCCATATCTCTGTCTCTCAGTTTTTAAAGTGCCGGTTTGTACCGTATTGGATAATAAATGAATGAATTTATAATCGGGCTAGCAATCCCGCGCAACTTCGTTTCCGTCCCATAAGAGAGAAAGGTTTAGTGAGAGTGCTTCGTAGGCACCTATAATCCGCTGAATAACGGAATTTCTCAAAAGGAAAATTGCCTGTTTTTGCAATGTTTTTTATTGAAGCTTAGCTGCTATTGATCATGGTGTGATGTTATATAGCAGAGTCTTCCTAGTTAAATAAGCTATCTAACACTGAAGAATTTTTGCAGTTCGAACCAGCCATTTCTGAGATTAGCGCTGTTAACCAAACAAATGTTTTCAAAATTAATTCAGCTCATATACATCCCACTATTGGGCTCGCTTCTCCTCCAGAAAATGAGGTGAATTGACCTTACCATGTTGGTCAGACATGTTGGTATATGGTTTTATTTGGAGTTTTTCTTCTCTTGCATAGATGTTATCTCCTTTAGTCGTCTTTTACGACATCCACGGACAAGATAGGGAGTGGTGAATTGTATTCTTATTCAGTCTCAGCAAACTCTTCATCTCGGCTCATATACGTTTCACTGTTGGGCTCAAGCCTCCTAAACAATAGGAGGGAAATTGACCTACAATACCATGCTGATCGGACCGGTTGGCATAGGGCGTTTCGGTTCGTTTTGAGTTTGCCATCTCTTCCATAGATACTATATACCTATTACATCCCTTAGTCACCTTTAATACATCCGCGGTCAAGATAGGTAGTGGTTTTGTATTCATATTCCGTCACCACACGAATATTTCCTACACACCACAAACTCTTCAGCTTTATAATATTATATTAACTGGAGTATGTGACTGGTTTCACAATTTACTACTTGGATGGATGACATTTTCATACGGAAACGCTACATATATAAGTATGAAATGTCAACAGTCCGACATGTTTAATTTTAGCTTTGATTCTCTCAAAAAATTACACTTGTAATTCTATAGGCAGGTATTTAGTACGAGAGATAACTTTCTATATTTTTTAATTATTAAATTATATCTTAATCGTGGGGTGAAGGAGTAACAATACAATTCACCATCCCTTCCCTTGTCCTATGGGTGTCGTAAAAGACGACTAAGGGATATAATGTATGTACTTAGTCTGGCCATAAATACTGTTACAATTAAAAATAAAGAAAATATTACATTCGAATTTGGAATCTGTCATTTTTATATGATTGTTCCTTAGAATAATAACGTATAGAAGGATAGTGTCGGTACTTCGAACGATCGAAACATGAATCTAAAAATAACCTACATCACATAAATAGTGAAATAAAATATACGTGTTTTTAAGTGATTACCTCAAACTGCGAAATTCGCGACGTGCACACACGAACGAAAGAACTAAAATTGTGAGATGACCATGAGCACCTCGTGCACCGAGCATCTCCTAGCGCGACAACACACGAATTCAGTTTCGGTTTCGGCCATAGTTTCGGCTCGATTATCAGCCGAAACCCAAATTAAGCAGAGACCCATTTTTTGGCCGAAACCGAAACCAAAACCGTAATTTCAGTTAGACGCTAGAAAAAGATAATGATTTAGACGGATAATTTGCTGCAAATATGTGTAATAGCATGCCGTGATCAATCTACACTAATATTATAAAGAGGAAAGATTTGTTTGTTTGTTTGTTTGTATTGAATAGGCTCCGAAACTACTGGACCGATTTCAAAAATTCTTTCACCAATGGAAAGCTATAATTAATATCAGGGAGTAACATAGGTTATATTTTATGCCGGTATTCCCACAGGATTGGTAACTACGCGGGTAAGACGACTGAAACCGAAGCGAAACGATGGCGGGTTACTAGTTATACATAATAAACTTAATATCAGGCTTTTTGAGTATTAATAATCATCATCATCATCCTGCTCTTATCACAATTAATTAGGGTAGACTCAATATGTAGATACTTTTCTTTGATAGTACCTACATGTAGCAATAATTTTGGTAGTAGTTTTATGATTGGCTGTCTGTCTGACGGTATTAGATGGAGTTCGCTCAAGTCGATATAAAACTCTTAGTCATCTTTTACGACACCCACGAGCAATGTAAGGGTTAATAGTATTCGTTGCCGCTACTACACCGCAATTCAGCATTAATATTTGATTATAATTTAGGTTAATAAGTTAGATTTACTAGCAATCAAGTTCAAATTATAAAACTTAAGATTAGGGTCGGTTGTTGACGAAGGTTTGTATTCGAATCCGACGAAGGTTAGTCGACTCAATCGGGGGTAAGCGGTAATTCTGCAGATTATGGGCCCAAACTCCGAATTTTCTCTCTGGAGGGTCAGGGCGTGGCCATACCTCAGCCTATCAAAAATAACACGTAAAATAGAAAACAGTCCAATCCTTTTGTTATAATATCTATACCTACGCTATAATTCGATAAAATAAATAGAAAATACATAAATATATAGTATTCTAAGATATTTGTATTATTCAATAAGAAAAGGACACGGCATTGAAGACCATAAATATCCATGGACAATCGCGCCATTTTATAAAGCGCCACCTGGTGGATCACACACGTATTGTGCTTTATGGAAAGTAACAATGAACACAAATACATCAAAGAAATGGGTATCTAGTGGGTCTGAGGACCTTTGAGATCTGTTTGGCACGTGGATAAGATTCTATTTAAAAATGTTGTAGTTGAAAAATATTTATATCATCTTTAGAAAGGTATTGCTTATTCATTGCTATTTAAATATTTAGCTTGAGGCTCCAGCATTCTTCCAGGGGGAGGGAAATAGACCTGGTACAGTGTACAGGGTTTTATTTCGAGTTTTCTTCTCTTTTATAGATGTTGTATGCATATTAGTATTTCACATGACTCCCCGCAAGAAAGGCCCTTTGAATTGAATTCTTACCCCGTCACCATACGGAAAGTAAAGATTACGAATGTCCATTTCTACTTTATTTAAACAGGATGACCAAAATGCTTCGCATTAAATTGATATGATTTAGTTCCATTGCAAGTATTGATGTTTCAACAGACTTCAAGGCAGTGGCGGATTAAGGTGAGGTGGCAAGGTCAGTCCGCCCCGACCAACCCCCGGTCAAGAGATAACCCTAAATCGCGAGATGAACGTTGGGATTTTAAAACCGTTAAGACCCGAACTATCTGTAACTTGTTTCTTAACACAATTAAAATATATTCGGATTTAAGTAGAGTTAGTTTGGAATTCTGAAAACATAAAGGGAGTTTTAACGTAAGGTTCTTATGACCAGTATATAAGATAAGTATATTACCCGGAACGAATAGACAGGCAGACACGTAGACAGACAGACAAAAATGTTTAATCTCCCTTTTAGGCATAGGGATCATGTAAATAACTGTGTGAGAATGAAAGAACTATTATTTTGATATTATAAACAAACACTTCAATTTTATTTATATACGGCTGGACTGAATTTGATACTATTTTACTACCTATCTATATAGGTAGCTGTCTATATGAGGAGTAACTTAGGCTATATTTTATGGCCGATTTTCCACGGGAACGGGAACTGTGCGGGTGAAACTGCGGGCATTTGCCAGAAAAATTAAAAAAAAATAAGGCATTCATTTCTTTACATACGTGCTGCTATACGCTTCCTTATATACAGGCTGCATGTTTAGCCGTGAACGATTTGTCATATTAAAGAGTTAATGATCATTTTATTATACTTTGAGATATAATTTTAAAAACATTAATAACTATTCGTTCAACATTATGAGTTTGTTCTGTACATGTCACGGTTTTTTATTTAACTTCGTGACAATTGTTACTTTATATGTGGTAGGACTACGCTGTAGGGGATTGAAGAGGCCGCGCAGGAGGCTCCAGCCGCCGATGTCAGCTGCAGTGGTCATCACTGTGCTGCCTGAGGCGGCCGAGAATGGCCTCAGCTATGAAGCCGTTTTGTCGAGGTTGAGGTGAAAGTCCGGCGAGAGCTAGACATCGCCGATATCAGAGCGTTGAAGCGAGGAGGAGGTATTGGACACGGCCCATTAATGGCTGCCTAGTCAGTTCACCTCCTCCTCCTCGCCCTTGCCGCTTAGTGACAGGAGCGATGGGTATGTTGCGGCGGATTAGGAGAAGTTACACTGTATGGTGTATACTTCTCCCCTAATAGGAGTGTGACGGATTTCGGGGCCTCCCTCACCAATTTTGGGGCCCCGACACAACGACTGGTACCGCGGCACGTCCTCGTCTTCCAGGGCTTCAACAACAAGTCTGTGGCGTGAGGGTGCCTCAAGATGGACGATCGAGGACGGGTATGCTTATAGCGTACTACACGCTAAGACAAATTTATTTAAATAATTTATATTATGTCAAAATAACCTTGAATGTTGATTCAAATGTCCGATATCTATGATGCCCATCCGAAGTAGTGTCTTAAAATCTAATCTCACGTCAAGTATTCCTTATAAACAAATCATATATTGATATCAAAATATGTATCAAAGACAATGATGTCTTAGACGTTAATTACCAAGGGCTTCTTATCAAGTTGTTTTTTTATTGCTGTTGTTGACAAACAGGACTCATGATGGTAAGTGATACTGCCGTTTATGTTGTTATACCGCAGCCTTCCATGAAGAAATTGAAGGGTCTGTGAATGCATGCAATGTAGTTCGGCGATATTAAAGACATCACGAAAACCCACCACACCCAAACGCTGTCAGAAGTTTGGGCTGCCGACTCTCCCGCTTACCGAACGAATTGCAGTAACAAATTGCTGCTAATCAAACGTCGATTTTCTGCGAGGGTGTGGTACTACCGGCGGCTATAAACGGACGACTGTCGGCAGCGTGGTCGTACCACATGTAAAATGCAAATATGTATGTTAAAAAAACAAACAATTCTTAGGAAAAAATACAGACAATTGCACAAGTTTCTTTAGTTACAATTTAAACTATGAACTCATTAATACATGACTTGTATTAAATTTATTACAAAATGATACAGATAATAACCGTTGTTTCCTTTGCTACAAATTAGGTTGAATGATAAACTAAGTAGGTAGAGGTATGAGTATTATTGTAGATAGATATTTTTGGATAGTTTGTGACCGTATACTTGAACTTTTTATCAGTTTACGGAATTATTATAAATGAAACCAGTGAAATATCTTTTAAGGTCGGGCCTTTAGAATAATAACGTATAGAAGGATAGTGTCAATACTTCGAACTTTCAAAATTTGAATCTAAAAATACTAATGGCGCGCAGACGATTACACATGTACACACGCAAACCACTATACAAATTATGAAATCAAATTTTGTTTTTATTAACATAAATCGTCGAAATACTTTTAAAAGTAATGTTAAAAACCTTTTTAAGTTTTTCAAATGTGTTGTGACACCATTTGAATGCACAAACCGTCACATAATTATCAATTTATTTTTTAAGAGTTGCGTACGTATCTACGTGCAGTATAATGACTTGTACATTACGGAACGGTTCCGGCGTAAGCTCCATTAGGCTCCTATTGAAATGACTCACTTTTTGTGTGAAATGACTCTCTTCAGATAATAACGTATAGCAGGTAAGTTCACGCACATAAAGTGAGGCATTTCAATTGGAGCCTAATGGAGCTTACGCCGGAACCGTTCCGTAATGTACAAGTCATTGTACTGCACGTACGTACGCAACTATTAAAAAATAAATTGATAATTATGACGGTTTGTGCATTCAAATGGTGTCACAAGACACTTGAAAAACTTAAAAAGGTTTTATCATTACCTTTAAAAGTATTTCGACGATATATGTTAATAAAAACAAAATTTTGATTTCATAACTTGTATAGTGGTTTGCGTGTGTACGTGTGTAATCGTCTGCGCGCCATTAATATTTTTAGATTCAAATTTTGAAAGTTCGAAGTATTGACACTATCATTCTATACGTTATTATTCTAAGATACACTCATTTTGACAGCAATAAAAACAAATGAAAAATGGCGGGCAACAACATTTCACTAAATTGTTTCTTTTTTGAAATATACCCTGTAATGGTATGAAAACCAGCTAGATACAACTAGTACAGCCAAAGACATTTTATTCAAAGTTTGTAAAGACTATATGCGAAAAGACTTTTCCACGGCATATTAGATATTATAATATTTGTATAGTATAAAATAAAGTCGCCGTCGTCGTTTGTGTGTTTACATTGTTTAAACTACGCAACTGATTTTAATGCGGTTCTCGTTAATAGACAGATTCAAAATAAAGGTTTAGAGATACCTATGTGTAATAAATGCACATTATATTAGAGACTAGTCGAGAATTCAAAGATTTCAAATCTTTGAATTCTCGACTTTTCTCTATGTGAGGGAAAAAATATTTTTGTTGTTTACATTGAAAACGCTAGCTAAATCTTAGGTTATATCATCATCATCATCATCTTGCTCTTATCCCAATTACTTGGGGTCGACGCAATATGTCATCTGTTTTGACATATTGCAAAAAGTTTTGGCAATGACTTTTATGACCGGCCGCCTGCCTTCTTAGGTTTGTTAGAATATTTGTTAAATCTTAGGTTATATATCAAAACAATATACTACGAAATTATATAACCTAAAAAGAATTACATAAAAGTCCCCCATATGTCCATCTCTTAAGGGTAACACACGGTAGCCATTTTTACCTTTTACATACTACAACGAAATAATAGGTTATTTACGAAGCTATTTTAAACAATCAACATCGTTATCATCATATCAGCCCATAGACGTTTCCAAACCCAGTAAGGGTTCGAGCCTCCTCCACTATGGGAAGGAAGTTGACCTACTATACCATAGGACCTATTATAGATAGGGGATGGTGAATAGGGATGGCG
This sequence comes from Lymantria dispar, assembly GCA_032191425.1. Taxonomy (NCBI): domain Eukaryota; kingdom Metazoa; phylum Arthropoda; class Insecta; order Lepidoptera; family Erebidae; genus Lymantria; species Lymantria dispar. The sequence goes on along the minus strand of CM063463.1, from coordinate 9,159,323 downwards.
ATCTGAGATCGATTAATCGAACAATCGATTTTTCAGGTCCAAAAAATCGATTTTTAAATTGATACGAAGCACTGAATCGATTCACCGAATCGATACTTTACCCTAGAGAATTGTCGTTCGATTTTTTTCTGCCCACTTGATACTTAAGTATGTTAATGTTTATACTATATTATAAGAGTAATTACATTTTCCGATTTCCTAGAAAAAAAGCTCATCACATATTTACTCTTCAGATTTCCTAAAAAAAAAGTCATCATAAGCGCGGCTAAAAAAAGATTGATAGATCGATTAATCGGGAATCAATCCTTCAGACCTTAATCTTCTTATGAATCGATTCATTGGACGACAATTCGAATCGATTCAAAAATCGATCTTTGCCAGAAATATCTGGGCGATCTTTCTGAAAAAGATAGTGATGAATTGTATTCTTATTCCGTAACCACACGGGCAAATTTTAAACAATACAGTAGTATTTCTTATCTAATTAAATACATTAGAAACTTTGTTCTTTTAATTGTAAATCAAATTTACCCTTTACATTATATCAAAAAATATGTTAGAAATTTACGGCGATTTGAAATACAGGGTCGGAGCTACTGATATTAAGAGAGGGGATAGCTAAAGATAATTTGTTACACGTAAAGCTGTGTTATTACATCTACAACGACATACATTACGTCTTCTACCGCCTAGGCGCCTAATATATATTTACTTGCTATATATAAATGACGATACATCATATAAAATATCAACAGTGATTACAGGCTATGTACACTTTTTGTTTGTTTGTTTGGACTTTGAACGCTGTTACGCATAACGTAGGTATGATACCCACAAAATATTAACAATGACTATGGATAATTTTCTTTTAAGTGAAACTTCTAATGCGACTTCCAACAAGGTTGCGTTAAACGTTTAACGCTGCGAGAGTAGAAAGAGACAATGCGTGGTGAATGCGTGCCACTCGAACGCATGCGCGTTGTATACCTGTTACAGGCCAGCGCGAGCGTTAGCAACGAGTAGCGTCCGATATTTTTTATCATTTTTTATTTTTTTTATCTTATTTTTACACATGGTACCAAAGAAGTTTCACTTCTGACATGCGTATTTGATACGCACGCTCTTTTTTTTATTTGATTGGACTGACGAATGCTGTGACGCCTGACGTGATTTGGATATGTGTGGGCATGATTGAAGTAATATTGTGATGAAAGCTTTAAATGCGAATATTGAAGGTTTCAAGGCTAGGGATTTTGTGGTAGGTATATATAGGTAGGCTATATATAGTACCAATGGTCGATGTCCGTCCCCTACACGATGACGAGGGGGTGACGCGCGTACACTATTACCCACCATATTCCCTCCCCTTCTACATAGGGCCGACCACTAGTACTGAATCCTTGACATCTGGTCCAGCCCGGCGGGATGCCTTTTCGGCTGCATTCCTTCCTTGATGGCCCACGGGGTTACCGTTAACCCCAGGGAATTGGGATAGGAGTAGGGTAATGATGATGTTTAAACTTTGAATTTTAGCCTCATATGGCTATTACATCCTTACGCGGTCTACTTTATGTACGCGAAAATACTTTATTTTGCATGAACTGATTACTCTAAATGAAGACTGAAGACATTCTTTTAAATTTGTATAAATTAATTACATACATATTTGATGTCCATTCCTGCCACGGCAGCATTCGTAGGGAGAGATTTGCATGTAATGTACAATAGAAATTAATTACGTATTTAATTTCACCTAAATGAATAGAGCAACGATGCTGTGCAAATGTTAATCTGTGAGAATTATGCGATAAAAATTTCTAAAATTATGTTATTGACCAAAATTATGAAGTAAAGTCAATCATACTTTATTTTGACACAATGTACTTTTTTTTTCTAAGTTAATTAACCAATGTACTTTATTTACACAAAAAAAAGGTGGCAACCTTAAGTACACCTGATGATAAGTGTTGCTGCCGCTCATGGACCTTTGTCATGGACCGCTGCCTACCGTGAAGAAAGTGAAGGGAGTGTGAATGCGTGGTAGTGAAACTAAAGGTATCACCAAAGCCCACCACACGGAATCACCCTCAGAAAGTTGGGCTTCTCGTTGGGCTCTTCGCTCACTGATCGAAGCCAAGTAAGAAATTGCTCCTACTCAGACTTCGGTTTTCTGCAAGAGCATGCTATTACCCCGGACGGATCGGCCTGCGGCTGTAGACAGATAACTGTCAACAGTGTGGTCCTACCACTTGACATTGATTATATTATTGACTAGCAACCCGCCCTCGCTTCGCTTCGGTTTCAGTCGTCTTCCCTGCGTAGTTCCCGTTCCCGTGGGAATACCGGGATAAAATATAGCCTAGTTTACGCCCTGATATTATAGCATTCCATTGGTGAAAGAATTTTTGAAATCGGCTCAGCCGTTTTGAATATTATTCGGAACAAACAGACAGACAGACAGACAAAATTTTTTTAATTTGTATTTTAGGCATAGGTGTCGTGAAAATAACCCTGTGAGTATGAAAAAAACCTATTATTTTGACATTACAAACAGACACTCCAATTTTATTTATTGGTATAGATTAAACTGCGATAAGATCAATAAAGTTTTTTTTTAATAAGGATGTTTTATTATGACTAGTAAATAATAACTTTTTCTTGCTTTGTGATGAAATCAGTATAAATTTTAAGGCACTTAGAATTTGGATGTACTTTTGTTTTTGTTGTTTATATAGACATGCGAGTACATATTTATAACTATTGTTTTTGGAATAAAAATAAACTCCTAAATTCCATTGAATTAATCAAGTACTGGACTTTGTTATCTACCCGTTATTTTTTTAACTTTTAGTACGACGTAAAAAGAGCCAGACCATATGGTTTAAAGAGTTGTAAAATAACATATTTCTATTATGAGAATTTTACGAAAAACGTAATCAAATGTGCTCAAGTAACTGTTTATTTGGTTAGAGTTATATTTAGCTGTATTGGGCACGGTTTTCTTAGTATAATATAACCTAAAATGGCCGCCATAGTTCCGCCCTACCATACTAATTTGAGAATATTTCAAGTAATATAATAGTTCAATAAAAATATTATAACAACTGATGTTATGATAACGACAACGCATTACATGCGTAATCCAACGCATTAAACAAACCCAACGCATTAACAATGTCAGTTGAATACTGTCTTGAGATTTTTTTAGTGCGCCAATATCATTAAATAATGACCAATTCACCAAATATCTTTAAAAGTTATAGGCGGCAATTGGAACATACTTCAATACATCCTCAGAAATTTTTGCATATAATATTGTTCTAAGCCTGAATTGTGTAGAAAATGTTTTTAGAATTAAATCCTCCTAAAACTCTTAATCTATGCTAATATGTAAAACGGAAGAGTTTGTTTGTTTGAACGCGCTAATCTCATGAACCACTGGTCGGATTAGAAAATTCTTTCAGTGTTAGATAGCCCATTTATGGAGGAAGGCTATAAGGTTTATATCATCACGCTAAGACCAATAGGAGGGAGCAAGAATGAAAAATGTTTCAGAATCGGCTTTTTTCCTTTTGAGAGCTTCCGCTGCGTGCGTTACATAAACGGTTAGGTTTGGCAAAAATCATGTGTGACAGAATTGTATTATTTAAAAATATTTACATTTTCTACGTAAACAAAGTCGCGGGTTAAAGTTAGCATTAGCCCAAAGTAACTGTTCCCCGTGGACAAAGTCGCGGGCATTAGCTAGTAATAAATAATTCTTAAATGAAATATCATCATCATCTTGGCCTATACACGTTCCACAGCTGGGCTCGAGCCTCCTCCACAATAGAAGGGCAATTGACCTTACTATACCATACTTTTGCGTGCGATGCCGGAGTAAGAATACAATTCACCACTCCCTTTCTTGCCCGTGGATGTCGTAAAAGATGACTAAGGGATATAACACGCATATAATACTTCTGCAAGAGAAGAAAAACTCGTAATAAAACCTTATATCAACCTGTCTCACCAGTATGGTATAGGAAGGTCAATTGCCCTCCTATTATGGAGGAAGCTCGAGTCTAATAGTGAGACGTATATATGGTGAAACGATAATGATAACAATGTTGGTGAGACAGGTTGGTATAGGATTTTGTTTCCAGTTTTCCTTCTCTTTTTAAATTCGTATTACATCCCTCATTAGCCTTTTACAATATTCAACTAGCAACGGAGTGTTACACGGAAAATATGTAATAATTAAAAGAAAATTTTTATACACTCCTTTTTAACTCCATATCTTAGAATAATAACATATAGAAGGTAAGTCCACGCACAAAAAGTGAGGCATTTCAATTGGAGCCTAATGGAGCTTACGCCGGAACAGTCCCGTAATGTATAAGTCATTGCACTGCACGAACGTACGCAACTCTTAAAAAATAAATAGGTAATTATGACGGCTTGTGCATTCAAATGGTGCCACAACACATTTGAAAAACATAAAAAGGTTTTTAACATTACTTTTAAAAGTATTTCGACGATTTATGTTAATAAAAACAAAATTTGATTTCATAATTTGTATAGTGGATTCCGTGTGTACGTGTGTAATCGTCTGCCCGCCATTAGTATTTTTAGATTCAAATTTTTAAAGTTCGAAGTACTGACACTATCCTTCTATACGTTATTATTCTAAGCTCCATATACAATTATATTTTCGTAATAGATGAATATGCGAATTCAATCTGTATTTATGATTTCGATTCGCCTTTTTTATTTCAAAGGTTAAAATAAGATTAACCTTTTCCATTCATACACCATATCAAAGGTGTGCGCAGAATGCGCAGGACGTTTGCACCCCGTATATAAACTGTAGTAGCGGGTTCTCGGGCCATTGTTACCCTCAAGACGTGCCAACAATAACACAAACAGTGACATGAGTAAAGTTCAGTGTAGGTGAGTGAAAAGTTTTATTAAAAATGTATTGGTGTTTAAAAAAGTAGAAAGGGATCTCTTAAAAATTTTAAATTTCGAAGTGATAGCGTTGGCGTAATTATTTATTTATTTTTTTGGCGCTATAACTCATAATTTAGTTTGTTTTTTTTTTATTATCAGTGCAAATGAATAGAACAGTAATTGTTTTCAAAAGTTAATTCATTTTCAGTGGTGTCTTATTTTCAATTCGATTTAAATAATCTGTAATATTATTTATTCTAAGTTTTTACTTACCACTTATGACTGATTACTTAAATTCTTACGGCTACTCAAACTTTCCACAACTTGCGGTATCACTGCTTTTTTGCCTGTTGTCGCAAGAAATCGTTGAAAAATTTGAGACGACAATGTAAAGAAAAACCCCGGTATAAATCCATTTACGAAACCTGGAATAAGTATGATTGATTTATTAGCAAGAATCGCATAGAAATATTAACCATAAAACGGATTATGCTTCCAACATTAGCTTTTTCCTATTAAAAAAACCTACAACTATACCTACAACCTATACTAAATATAATGCTTGTAAGTTATTTTTTGACTTTAATATCTATAAGTATTTACGTGTTTTATTTAAACAATTATTAAGTGCTATTGCCTCTGAGTTGATGGATTAAGAATACAATTTACCACTTAATTTCTAGCCTGAGGAACTACAACAGTAAATAAATATAGTTTAAAAAACTAAAAAAACACGCTTTCTACTAAAAAGTGTAAAATTATTTTCAATATAGGCAGAAAATAATAATGAACGAAATATATTAATATTATTGTGAAAAAAGCGTAGGGTGCTCGACTTACGAAAATGTGGCACAAATCGACCCAACACTAATCCGTCTGACCAGTATGATATCCATCCATCAGCCTATCAGTAGACGTTCACTGTTGAACTTAGACATCCCCACGAGAATGCCACTCGGAACGGTCCCGTGCCATCGCATCCAATGGTTGCCTACAACTTTCAAGACATCGTCAGCCCACCTAGTAGGGGATTGTCTTACGCTGCGTCGTTCGATTCATAGTCGCCACTCGAGAACCTTTCTTCTCCAACGGTTATTGCTTCGACGAACGATGTGGTCTGCTCATTGGCGTTTCAACGTGCTAATTCTGCGGGCTATGTCTGTTACACCCATTCTTCTACGGATTTTTGTATTCCAGATTTTATCACGTAGAGAAATACCGAGCATAGTCCTCTCCATAGCACGTGGCGACTTTGAGCCTTTTTATAAGGCTGACATTAAGAGATCACGTTTCAGTGCTGCAGTCATCGCTGGTAACACATACTGGTTATAAACCTTTATACCTAATATAGTAGGTAAATTTCCCTCCTCTTGTGAAGGAGGTCCACGCTCAGTAGTGGGACGTCCATGAGCTAATATGATGATCATGACGAGAAGATATTGAATACTAGCTTTTGTTTGCGACTTCGTCCGCGTTGTATAGATACTTTGGGCTAATGCTAACTTTAACCAGAGACTGTTTACGTAGAAGGTGAAAATATTTTTCAATAATACGATTCTGACATACATGATTTTTGACACAAAATTTTGCCGTTTATGCAGCGGAAGTTCTCAAAAGGGGAAAAATCCCGATTCTGAAACATTTTTCATTGGTGCTCCGCTCCTGTTAGACTTACCGTGATGACATATCCATTCTCATTCCGCATTCCTCGATAAATGGCCTATCTAACACTGAAAGATTTTTTTAAATCAGACCAGTAGTTCCTGATATTAGCGCGTACAAACAAACAAACTCATCAGCTTTATCTATTAGTATAGACTATAGATTTTAACAATATACAATGATGCTTCTTTTTATTATATTTTTGATACACGTTTCAATATCTTATGGCACAGATGAAGTAATAGTTAAAATACCGATACACCGTGCCAAGTATCACGCCTTCGATTCCAACAATACCTTTTGCGACTCACAAATTGTTGTTCCGAGTTTGGGTGTAATTTGTGTTCGGTAAATATGTTCTCCTTCTTATTTTTGTATTGCCAATCAGTTATTACAAGCCAATTGTTGCCAGTGCTGAGTTACAATTTTCCACATAAAATATCGGTTTCAAAGTACAGTAATTCCCCGACTTACGCTACCCCATTGTACGCGAATTCAAAGATACGCGGTTTTCTCTTCGAGCACTCAAGCCTTAGATTTACTTTTTATTCATAAAATTTCAATTATTTTTTATATAATATTTTGACCATATTCTTTAAAATTATTGTCTTCTTTGAACTAGTTTCAAATAATCAATTTTTTTTGTACATTTAATATAAGCAAATTCAACTTACGCGATTATCACTCAGTCTCACCTATCGCGTAAGTCCGGGGTATTACTGTAATTCTATTTGATTTTTCACTTTAAATAGCGTACAATTAATAGACATATTATTTTTAATAAATTACTCTTTTACGCCTTTATTAGGCAAGTGAAATATATATTTATTTTAATGTTCATTTAATTACAAGCCTAAGCTATTATCTATAATAGTAAATAGAATTGAAGGGTCCGTTTATAATGTCAAAACAGTAGATCTTTTTCATGCTCACACGGTTATTTGCACGATATACATATATGCTTAAAAACCAATTTTTCGTCTTTCTTTGTTCCGGGTATTCTTCAAAACGGCTAGACCGGTATTTATAATATTTTACTACCATGTATAAAGAATAACTTACATTTGATCCCGGTATTCCCACGGGCACAAGCATTTACTTAGTATTAAATAAATTCTACATTTATTTACAATGTCAATAATACTATTTATTCTTCATCATCATCATCATCATCATCGCAGATCATATACGTTCCACTGTTGGGCTCGGGCCTCCTCCACAATGGGAGGGAATTTGACCTATCATTATGGAGGAGGTCCGAGCCATGCTGGTCAGACATGTTGGTATAGGATTTCATTTCAAGTTTTCCTTCTCCTACACAGATGTTATGTGCATATTATATCCCATAGTCGTCTTTTACGACATCCACGGGCAAGATAGGGAGTGGCGAATTTTATTCTTACTCCGTCACCACACGGAAAATTTATCTTAGTCAATAATTATTTAGTCAATTATAACATAAACAAAAACAAAGCTAAAAACGGTATAGGATAAAACAGGGATATATGCCCCACTTTTTGAAAATACTTCCTAATTTTAAAAATAATAACTTTATATGAATAATTTTATGTTTTTTCTGACCTATCAATTACAGATTTTTCAAAATGTAGCTTTTTGTGGATCCCTTTTTTTGAGGATAGATGCCTACTTGTATGGATAGTTGCCCACCATGGAAATAATGAGGAGGATAGGTGCCTGCAGTGCGCGGGATACATGCCCTTCAAATGTAAACCAGCAATTTTCTCCAAGAAATATGGTTCTTTCTTTCAAAAATATTATGCACTTTTCTTAAATCTTTTAATTGTAATCATTATAAAATAATACTAATATGACACAAATAACCATAATGAAATTTCGTTTCGTTTCGTCGTAACCATAATTAAAATTCGCCCCCCCCCACGCTTTTTTATCCATTTCATCGAAAGCTGTAGTTGTTCTGTAGTCTACGAACATACTCCAGCTTGCACTCCTCTTTTTTGTGGGCTATGGTAAGTACACACGCAGGCCATTCTGGCCGGGGTGACGAAAGGACGGCACGTGCGCCCATAACCCACTTGTAGCCACGTCATTAGGCCGCCCACCAGTGCCGAGTTCCTTGTCCTCAGTGGTCGGCCCGACGGAATACTCTTTCGAGTATCCTCACTTCTCGACGTCCTTGACCCGGGACATCAACCGCCGTCGCGCGGTCAGCCTCTTTGTGGGTGATGGCTTAAAATCGCTCGTCCGGTCACCCGCGACTTCGGCTAGGGTGGCATCATGACAAGGTGCGGTCCAGTGACGCCTGTGTCCAACGACGCCCAGCAAATTTCACCAAGTCGTCGGTCCACCTAGTTCGTCCTACAATACGTCGTCGCCACTCGAGAACCTTTCTTCCCTTCGCTTCAGCGTGCTAATTATTCGTGCTATGTCGGTTACACCCGTTCTTCTGCGGATTGCCGTATTCCAGATTCGATCTCGCAGTGAAATCCCGAGCATAGCACGCTTAGCGACTTTGAGCCTTGTTGTGATGCCTACATTTAGGGACCACGTTTCCGTGCTGTAAGTCATCAGTGGTAACACTGGCGTGTGTTACCTGTGATGACTTACGGTACAAAAACGTGGTCTCTAAATGTAGGACCCATAACCAAGCTCAAAGTTACTCAGCGTGCTATGGAGCACACTATGGGCTATGCTTGGGATTACTCTGCGAGATAGAATCGGAAATACGGATATCTGCAAAAGAATGGGTGTAACCGACATAGCACAAACAATTAGCACGCTGAAGTTGCAATGGGCAGGCAACATCACTCGACGAACCGACAACCGCTAGGAAAGAAAAGTTCTCGAGTGGCGACCAGGTATCGGACGATGCAGTATAGGACGCCCTCCTACCAGTGAACCGATGATCTGGTGAACGTTGCCGGGCATTGTTGGATGCAGGCGGCACAGAACTGCACTCTGTGGCGTAATATGAGGGCGGTCTACGCCCAGCAGTGGACAGTGAAAGGCTGAAATGACGATGATGATGATATATTGCATAATACTTTCGTACGGTGACTGAGTAAGAATATAATTCATCACCCCGTCTTTTGCCTGTGGATGTCGTAAAAGACGACTAAGGGATGTGATATGCAAATAACATCGATGTACGAGAATGAAAACACGGCATAAAACTCTATGCCAATACGTTTGACCAGCGCGGTATAGATGGTCTATTTCCCTTCCATTGTGGAGAAGGCCCGAGCCCAACAATGAAACATACGTATATGGGTTGAGATGAGATGATGACGAACCTTATCTTAAACCGATATATACATACCGACATATAATCACGCCTCTTTCCCATAGGGGTAGGCAGAGACCACTTCTTTCCACTTGCTACGTTCTTGACATACCACTTTCGCCTCGTCCACATTCATTAATCTCCTCATACATGTTCTTCGGTTCAGGGTACTCCTAACCTGGCCTTTCTTAAGAACATCCCCGATTTGATTGTGGAACGTCCGCCTCGGTCTTCCCCTCCCAACAATTCCGTTCACATTCGCCTTATAAATTCTCCTTGTTAGTCTCCTTTCATTCATTCTCTCTACATGGCCGAACCAACTTAACATACCTTTCTCAATCCTTGTCACTACATCTACATTTATTCCACAACTTTCCCTAATCAATTTGTTTTTAATTCTGTCACTCAATTTCACACCAATCATGCTCCTCAGCGCTCTCATTTCCACAGCATTTATTCTACTTTCATGCTTCTTCTGCCATACCCAGCCGATATAATGTTATTTTAATACCCGTATTCAGATCTAAAACCTTCATATCCATATAATCATTATCATCAATCTTCAGTTCTTATCCTAATAATTTGGGGTCGACTCAATATGTACTCTTATAGTGATACTAGTAACCCAACCTCGCTTCGCTTCGGTTTCAGTCGCCTTAGCCGCGTAGTTCCCGTTCCCGTGCGAATACCGATATAGAATATCGCCTGTTACTCCCTGATATTATAGCTTTCACAACAACACACAAACAAAACCAACATGTCTGATCAGCATGGTATAGTAGGTCAATATCCCTCCTATTATGAAGGAGGCTCGAGCCCAGCGGTGGGACATTAATGAGCTGAGACGACGATTATTAAAATTGGCACTATTTTAGAAATAATCTACACCATTCATACCTCGAAATTTATAGGAAGCGTAATTGCTTTAATAAACATTTTATTACCCTGAAACAGCTTGAAAGTGTCGTAAGGTAATAAAAACTACTGATAATGAAGGCCTTGTGGCAATATTGTGATGTATAATTATTATATTTGATTCATTACCTAATTAGTGGTTCTTCCTGTTATCAAAGTAATTCAAGCCTCTAGGCTTCTAGTGTAGTTTTGTTATAGTTATTTTGTTACAACATACGGGAGAAAAATACAGAAATAATACAATTACATCTTATTAAAAAAATCCTATTGTCAATCCTTTTTTTTTACAATTCCACACCTTTGTTATTGAAATGATAAGCAGATGACAGCAGATCCGATAACCCTATATAGAAATCCGCAAAAGAACGTATGTAACCGACATAGCATATAGAATTAGCGCACTGAAGTGGCAATGGGCAAGTGTCTCGAGTGGCGACCACGTATCAGACGACGCAGAGTAGGATGGCCAAAACCATCCCCTAACGGGTGAACCGACGACCTGGTTAAAGTTGTTGAGCGTCGTTGGATGCAGGCGGCCCAGGACTGCACTTTGTTGCATAACATGAGGGAGGCCTACATCCACCTACGGCCTACATAAATCTCTGTAAGTTAGAAACTCGGGTGAGTGAGAGTCCTCTTTAAGATAGATAGATAGATAGATAGAATTTATTCGCCAAGAATATGGTACAAAGACATAAGATGTAATTATTACAAAATGGAAGATCGACATATTCGCCTTTAAAAGGCATGCGAATTTTAAAGATTATAATTAAGAGAAATAGATATCACGGTCCCTTCCCCTCACTTATCCGGATTTGACTATATATATACATAAAGAAGCCGATTGACTAACTCATGAAGCCCGAACTGAAGTTACGACGTTTTGACAACAATTCCTTTTTGTGACATAAAACTCACTAAGAAAGAATTTTACAGAATGCATCCTCAAATGTAGCGGTAATATTTTTATCATCATTTCATCATTTCAGCTTACACATGTCCCACTGTTGGGCTCGAGCTTCCTCCACAATAAGGAAATTGACCTTGAGACAGGTTGGTATAGGGTTTTATCTTGAGTTTGCCGTCTCTTGCATAGATGTTATATGCGTATATCCCTTAGCCGTTTAGTTATATAGTTTGCGTTCTTATTCCGTCATCACACAGAAAATATTTATATGGTAAGACAAAACTATACTTTACCTTATAGATGTAAAATAAGGGTGAAATATTGCTTTGAAATATTTCGTCTTAAAAATAATGAAAATCATTTATAACGTTACATTTTACGTACACACGGTCAAAATCTAGTATACAATTAAACTAGCATCTAGTTATCCCGTTTCGATTGGCATCAATAAAATCATTTGCGGATCTGAAATAGAATCGTCTTGCATTGGTATCGAAACCATTTAATATGGGAGATAGTTATTTAGACGAATACCTACACCATCTGTGCTATCAATAAAATTGTAAATTATAACTCATTGGGTTCCATCATTCGCCAGAAACATAATCCTTAAAATAATAACTATTAATTTTGATGGGTTATTAAGGTAGATTTGGGCGATTAAATGGACACCGCTAAAAGATATCAAATTGGGCATTATAGGTTTAAAGTATTCGTTTTTTCAGAATTAGTTTTCTAGCAGTAGAAATACTGTTGACATTTTTCATTCTGCAGCTACGAATTATCTCCGCCTCCTCATTCTTATGGCTTATATACGCAATATTGCTGGGCTCGAGCCGAGTCGAGCCTCCTACTACAATGGAAGGGAAATTGACCTTACATTACACTGGTCAAGCTGGTTAGCATTTTTTTTTTTGTGAGTGGGCTATGGTAAGCGCACGCGCGGTCCATTCCGTCCGGGGCGATGAAAGGACGGCGCGCGGGCCCATAACCCACCCGTACCCACGTCACCTCGTTGTTGGGCCGACCACCGGAGCAGATGTGACTTGTCGTCAGTGGTCGGCCTGACGGAATACCCTTTCGGGTAACCTCACCTCTCGACGTCCTGGGACGTCGGTCGCCGTCGCGCGGTCAGCCTCTCCGCGGGTGACGGACAATTCCCTGATCCCATCACCCGCGGCCTCGGCTAGGTCGGCATTAGGCGCAGATACTCGCGCCTGCGCCGCTCGAGTCGCCGGCGGCGGAACGTGTCGCCGAATAGGAGCTCTACTCGCACACGATCCGCCGCCTCCTTCCGTGAGATAACGGCCTCACAGAAGGCGGCGACCGCGTCCCAGTTCCTGACGCTGACGAGCATCTCCCTGGCGATGGTCGGCAGCGCCAGGTCGGCACCGATAATTGCGACGAGTTCACAGCGATCCCCCTTCCATGCAGTACACTCCTCAAGCGTGTGCTGCGCCGTGTCCTCGTCGCAACTGCAGTGGTGGCAGGACGGTGTGCTCTCCCTCCTGACAATCTTGTGCAGGTACTTCCCGAAGCAACCATGCCCCGTCAGCACCTGCACCAGTCGGAAGGAAAGCACCCCATGCGTCCGCTCCAACCACTCCATCAGCACCGGCCGGAGGGCCTCGACGGTCCTGACACCGTATCGAGGACTCTCCAGCCGGACTGCCCAACGGGCAATGACTTCTCGGCGGGCGTCGACCCGCCAGGCGGTGATCTCTTTGATGGAGACCATGCCGCCGCGGGCGCGCGTCTCCGACACCCGCCGATAAATGTCGGCGAGCATCTCCGCCTCCAGGTCCCACGGAGGAGTTCCAGCCAGGAGGCACGCTGCCTCCGTCGCCACCGTGCGGTAACCCCGTATGGCCCTGATCGCCATGACCCTCTGTGGTCGCCACAGGAGGGCCCTAAGACGGACGGTCAGGGACCCCGCCCACACCGGTGCGCCATACAGGGCCATCGACCGGATCACCCCCACGTACAGCTGTCGGCACGTAGCACTGGGTCCGCCCACATTCGGCATTAGCCGCGAAAGGGCGGACGCCGCGCCGACAAGCCGGGGAACAAGTCGATGGAGATACTCCCGGAACCAAAAATGCCCGTCGGGCACCAGGCCCAAGTACTTCATGTGGGCCTGGATGCTGATGGTGACCTACTTCACGGTGATCGAAGCGTCGGCGGGAGGCCATGGAACAAAAGGGCCTCCGTCTTTTCCAGGGCTACCCTCAACCCCAGCGCTTCGATCCGCCTGACAATCTCCTCGGTGCCAAGCAGGTTGGCATAGGGTTTTATTTCGAGCTTTTATTCTCTTGCGTAGATTCTTGCAGAGAAAATTTACTATAAATTAAGTATGCCTAATTTTAATCTCATCATACCGCTTCGTAGATACACATGTTTCAGTAAGATGAAGAGGGGATCTGATATCCTAAACACAGACTGACCTAGTTAGGAATTAGAGCTTATCCATGTACCTACACGAAAAGTATGATGTTTATATTTGATTTTATTATTAATTTATTTGTTTTTTTTTTCTATGTAAGTAATAAGCTATATTTACCTAATGTACATTTTTTAGTAGTAGTGCATGGATTGTTATGTTTTTTTTTTCTTTATTGAACCAATAAAGACTTATTAAAGCTCTTGCATAGATGTAATCTGCATATTGCAATACTTTAGTCGACTTTTACGACATTCAAGTATTCATCCTCCATACAATTCACTACCCCACTTTCAAGTGGGGTGGTGAATTGTATTCTTACTCCATCACCGAATGGAATGTATGTATTAAGTAGTATGTATATAGAAAAGCGATGTCTAAGTGACTAGCTTTTGCATTTAGTAACGATGAGCGAGAGTGTTGGAGTCGCAACCCCAAATTTATAATATGATACGTGAAGCGTATCACCACCTTTCGGTGCTGTGGAAGTCCATGAGCATCAGTTAATACTTCCATCCATCTATCAGCCCGTACACGTCCACTATTGAACATAGGTTTCCCTACGAAAATTCTACACAGAACAATATTTTCAAACTTTCAAAATGTGATCAGGCCAACTACTCGGCGATCGTCCTACACTGCGTCATCCAAGTCGTGGTGGCCATTCGAAAAACAGTTGTTCGTTCGATGAGCGATTTGGCCTGCCCATTGGCATTACAACGTAGTCATTCTTCGCGGTATGTCGATTACATCCGTTCTTCTGCGGATTGGCGTATGCCGGAATTTATCATGTAAAGAAACATCGAACATAGCCCTCTCCATAGCACGTTGAGTGCCTTTCGGCGGTTTATGAGGCCAACATTATCATCATCAATCTGCTCTTATCCCATCGGATTAGAGAGCGCCGTGAAGTTGGTGATATTAGGCCCAAAAAGAATTAGACCAGATGTTAGGATATTTTAGATTACTCTTATCGATTGTAAATGATGACAGCCGGGACAAACGGCTTAGCGAACTCTCGGGGAATTCTTTGCACGATTATCTTTAAGATTTTCTCCTAATCCTTATCTATGCGAATTACCTCACATAGTTAGTCCTATACAGTTACTTTAAGCGATATTAAAGGTGAACGTACACTTATCCGAGCTGAACGAGTCGAACGAAACGAATTTTAGAATTTTGTATAGAAATCGTCTTCCAGATTCGGACGATTTGGACGACGAAGTGTGCGAGGTTTCATGAGATTTCATATACAGAATTCTAAAATTCATTTCTTTCGACGTGTTCGGCTCGGATAAGTGTGCGTTCACCTTGTAACTACTTACAATTACACCCATAACTCCCGAAAAGGTATAGGTTTGTACCAGAAAGGTATACTTTTGTAGGTTCCTAGCTCGGGTATCGAATTTGAAATGTCTGCATAGCGGTCTATTTGGTCAATTGCGTTTTTAAAAAGACACCACCTTCATCTTCTGTGGTAGGATCACATCGTCGTT
This sequence comes from Lymantria dispar, assembly GCA_032191425.1. NCBI lineage: Eukaryota > Metazoa > Arthropoda > Insecta > Lepidoptera > Erebidae > Lymantria > Lymantria dispar. The sequence continues at coordinate 9,143,709 of CM063463.1, read as the reverse complement.
TATCGTCTATCTACAGCCGCGGGCCATTCAGTTTAGTACCATACTCTCGCAGAAAATAAAAGTCTGAGTAGTAGCAATTTGTTATAACACTTCGGTCGCTGAGCAAGAGAACTGGAAGTATAACTTTCTGAGGGTGTTTGCGTGTGGCGTATTTTTAGTGATGTCTTTAGTATCATCAAAACTCATTGTACGCGTTGACGCTCCCTTCATTTTCTTCATGGTAAGCAGGGGATTCGCGGTTACCTTTAGATGTGCTGTTTGCTCGTTTACCAATAACAGTAATAAAAAAGTCCGGTGGTATAAAAACTAAAATTTGTAATATTGGGTTAGACAAAAGTAGTATAATTAAGTAAAATAGTAGTCGCCGAGTGGTCGAAATTCGGCTATAATTCATTTAAATTAATTTTTCTGCTACACAATTTTCTTTTAATTACATTTATGTCCATAGAGTAATACTATATATTGGAAATTTATGTCTAATTGTATATTGTCTTCATCTTCTTATTTAATGGCAATGAGCTACAATAATATGAGCTATTGGTGCCAGTGTCAAGTTATTATATTGATTATTCACGTCTTTAGTCTTAGTCTTTCAATCAGTCGTTAGCATGATTTGGTGCTGATATCCAAGTTATGCCTTCTCTGGGAATTTTGGCAGAATGTCAAAATGCACGCAATTCACTATTACATCATATTCACTATATTTCAGAATTTTATTTGCATTGTATTACATAAAATATCAGCAAAATGATTCAATATAACACTTCTTCTTCTTCTTCTTCTTCTTAGTTAATGGCAATGAGCTACAATAATATGAGCTATTGGTGCCAGTGTCGAGTATATTGATTATTATTCACGTCTTTAGTCTTAGTTTTTCAGTCAGTCGTTAGCATGACTTGGTGCTGATACAAATCATGCGTCTCAGGAAATTTGGGCTGAATGTCAAAATGCACGTAATTCACTATTATATCATTTTCACTACATTTCAGAATTTTATCTGCATTATATTACATAAAATATCAGCAAAATTATTGAATATAATAATTTAAAACACTAAAATAATGAAAAGAATATAAAAGCGCTACATGACATTTTGACATTCGCGTCAAAAGTCCAATATAACACTTCAAAACACTGAAATAATGAAAAAAATATAAAAGCGCTACGTGACATTTTGACATTAGCGTCAAAAGTCAATTGTATATTGAGCAAGCTGTATTTCACTATATAATAATTAATATATAAAGTACAAATGTCCATTAGACATTGTCATCATAATTATAATTGTTTGACATCCAGTTGATCAGAGATTTTAACCGTAAACAATCTAATCCATTATTATATCAAATTTTAGTTTTCTGCACTTCTCTCCAATAATCCAATGCTTCACGTATTAATATAGTTATAAGATATCCCGATCTGTGCCTGATTATCAGCAATAGGCTCTCTATTATGTGGGACTAAATGGAATCAAATAGGGTATTTTCATATCTATTAATAAAGAAAATGAAATAGACACAGTACCTATCATTTAATAAAATATTGCATCGGTCAGATTAGCTTAGGCGTATTTAAAAAGGTTTGTTGATTCTTTACATTGGCCTTTGACATAAATTCCTTGAAGAAAGGTATACTGTAATTAAGATGAAATTTTATTTTTAGAAAATTAAACAACTAAAATTGTTTTGTTAGATATTTTCGTCTCTGAATGGAATTCGCGTAAAGTAAAACGAAGACATTTCAAAATATTTACGTGAATAAAACAAAAGATATTTCTGTGTGGTGACGGAGTAAGAATAAAATTCATCATCATCTTGTCACCGTTTCATAATCGCAGTCCACATACGTCCCTCTGTTGGGTTCGGGCCTCCCCCACAATGGGAGAGAATTTGACCTACTATACCATGCTGCTCAGCCATGTTAGTATAGGGTTTAATTTCGAGTTTTCCTTCTCTTACACAGGTGTGATGTGCATATTATATCCCTTAGTCATCTTTTATGACATCCATGAGCAAGATAGGGAGTGGTGAACTTTATTCTTATTCCGTCACCACACGGAAATCTTGTATCATACCAATCATACCATCTTGTACGACGCATAAAAAGAGACATCATCATTTTCATCATCATTTCAGCCTATTGCCGTCCACTGCTGGACGTAGGCCTCCCTCATGTTGCGCCACAATGTGCGGTCCTGTGCCGCCTGCATCCAACGACGCCCAGCAACTTTCACTAGGTCATCGGTCCACCTTGTGGGGGGGCGTCCTACACTGCGTCGTCCGATAAGTGGTCGCCACTCGAGAACCTTTCTACCCCAGAGGTTGTGGGTTCGTCGAGCGATGTGGCCTGCCCATTGCCACTTCAGCGTGCTAATTCTTCGGACTATGTCGGTTACACCCGTTCTTCTGCGGATTGCCGTATTCCGGATTCTATCTTTTTTTTTTATAGCAAGTAGTGGCAAACGAGCAAACAGTACACCAGATGGTAAGTGTTGCTGCCGCTCATGGACCTTTACAAGGCCACTGCCTACCGTGAAGAAAGTGAAGAGAGTGTGAATGCGTGCATTTAGGCTCGGTGATACCAAAGGCACCACCAAAACCACAGGCAAACACCTTCAGAAAGTTGGGCTTCCGGCTCTCTCGCTCACCGAACGAAGCGCAGTAACAGATCACTACTACTCAGACGTCGATTTTCTGCGAGAGCGTGGTACTACCCCGAACGGACCGGCTCGCGGCTGTAGACAGATAACTGTCGACAGTGTGGTCCTACCACTATCTCGCAGAGAAATCCCGAGCTTAGCCCGCTCCATAGCACGTTGAGCGACTTTGAGCCTTGTTATGAGGCCTACATTTAGGGACCACGTTGCCGTGCCGTAAGTCATCACACACTAGTCGTTGACCTGTGTTTTCAGACACTGAGGTATGTTGGACGAGAAGATCCTCTTAAGTTTCCCGAACGCTGCCCAACCGAGTTGGATTCGTCGGCTGATCTCTTTCTCGAAATTGGATCTACTTAACTGGACTGTTTGTCTTAGGTAAACATAGTGACGACAACTTCGAGAATCGCATTGCCAACTAGGACCGGTACAGGAATGACATGGGCATTTGACATGACTTTCGTCTTGTCCATGTTCATTCGTAAATGAGACATAATATGTATATAACGTGTATGCAAGAAATGGAGAACTCGAAATTAAACTCTATACCAATACGTCTGACCAGCGTGGTATAGTAGGTCAATCTCATTCCCTTTACAGAGGAGACTCCAGCCCAGCTATGGTATATTAGCTTTAATAAATGAATGAAAAAGCCACAGATCAGTTAAAACTTGTAAACGTAATTAGAATGTCCAAAGGTAATTTTATTGTAATCGGATTTGTGAAACTAGTTTAACTTTGGGCAAATACATACGACTTTAATGTTTTCAATTAATTGAGAAGTGAATGATAATTAAAATAACTATTTTCTACAGTTAAAATAACTATTAAATTCCGTGTGACGGAGTAAGAATACAATTCACTACACCCACTTTTGCCCGTGGATGTCGTAAAAGACGTCGCATATAATATCGAAAATCTGTTAAAATAGTAGGTATCATTTCACTTTCATATATACCTTCACAATTTTAATTAGAAAACTTGTGTAAAAGACAAAGCTCTTTATCCTTAATGGTTCTATCACCTAGATTTCTTCAGCAATAACGTCTAGGTCTAAAACTGACTAGGTGTGATATGCTTTTCGTTCAAGGGTGTCGCCCCTAGAGATCAAATTTAGCTAGACGCAAAGCGACCAAAGTGCGAGCGTTTGACTTCCTTACCTATTAATAAATTCCGCATCGCACGACAAAACGTAAATAAATTCACAATGTATATTGTACAAAGTATTGAAATATTCAGAATAACATTAAGATTTTGACATCCATTCCAAAGTGTAACGCTTCATGCTTTCGACTGTACCAGGCGTTCATATTTTTATCCTCCCCCCGTTCGTGGACGAACGAAAGTTTCGTTCGTCCACTACTTCAGTAGTGTTAGGTGTTAGTTAGGTTCACCTAAGCCTGCCCACGAGAATAACTATACTGCATCATGCGATTCGTAGTTGTCACTCTAGAACTGTTTATTTCGATGGTTATCGGTTCTACGATATGGCCGATATGGCCTGGCTATTGCCATTTCAACCTATTAAACGCTAATTTGAGCTATGTCGGTTACATCCGTTGTTGTACAGATTTTCGTATTCAGAATTTCATCTCGTAGAGAAATAACAAACCTTGTTATTAGGCCGACATTTAGAGACCATCGTCTTACGACAAATGCGAAAATATACAATCACAGTTGAGCTGTAAATTATGACAATAAGCAAGATAAAGACGACGCTTGTCATATTAATACTATCTTATTCTTATGGCGTGATAGTATTTTAAAGTTAATACGACATTGAGTCTCAGGGTTGTTGTTATCCGTTGACAAAAGCTGTGACGTGCAGTCAACCTACGCACCTATATTGTAAAAGACAAACTTTATTTTTTCTTTTCGAATGGTTCTTTAATTATTAAAGTAGCATTTGTTTTTATAACGATTTCTGATATTTACGCATTACACATTGTAAATCTATTTTACGGTTTTTATGGCGCTTGTATTTATTTGATTTTTGATTAGCCGACCTTGTAAACAATTTACAGCGTTCATGATCACGGGCCAACTAAGCTGTCTCACGTACAATAATTCCTTTTGTTCAAAACTGTCGAGCAATCAGAAGTCAGATACAAACGCGATAAAATGCGTAAAATAGTTTTATTTACAATTTATTTTTATTTATTTATTAACTAGCAACTCGCCCTCGCTTCGCTTCGGTTTTAGTCGCATTACCCGCGTAGTTCCCGTTCCCGTGGGAATATCGAGTTAAATATAGCTTATGTTAATCCCTGATAGAATTCCATTGGTGAAAGAATTTTTGAAATCGGTTCAATAGTTTCGGAGCCAATTTGTTACAAAGATCCTTACATACAAATCTTTCCTCTTTATAGTATTAGTATAGATTACTAAAGTGACAGTTATTTTAATTATTAAAGTAACATTTGAGACGAAAGTTTAGCCTAAAAAGGTCCAATCTTTTTTCAAATTCGCTTATTAATTTCGGCGAATTGTGGACCAAAATTCTAGATGTAGTGTTAAGAATTTAATATTTAGTAAAATCTAAGGCAAAGGTTTCCTGTGTTTTCCACAGTGCATAGATTTCTTTTTCACACATGATGAAATGAGTTCTGTGATACGTAAGTATGCTATTCGTGATTATTTATAGCAACAAAATAGGCTTCATATAATTTTCGGCATGAAAATATAATGTTGCATTTTAGCATTCTCATTTTTTATTTTATGTAATGCATTTATTAGCTTTCAGGTAATAAAAATACATTATATTTCTTCATAAATGTGCAATTTTGTAATGTTTTTAACGACTCAACACATGTTGAGAACATGCGAGAGTAATGTGTTAAAATTATGATAAAGCTACGCCAAAATGGGTGTTTGAAATTACCCATTCATTCATCATTAATTTCCATTCATGGATATGAAAGAACATTTACGTTTTTATATTCATCGTAAGCTCTATGTGGTGACGTTTTAAGAATGTATTACGCCAGCTACCCTTACTTTACCGTGGGTGTCGGATAAATCGCCTGAGGGAACGCCAGGAGTACGGGGAACGAATTCCTGGAAACTTTATAAGAACTGTATAACCTTATAACAACTCTTGTGTGGTAGGAGAATACTGTTAGCAATCATCTACAGCCGCGAGCCAGTCCTTCCAGGGTAGTACAACTCTCGCAGAAAATCGATGTTTAAGTAGGTAGTAGAGTTTGTTACTTCATTCAGTGCACCCTTTACTGTCTTCAGCGGCCTAGCAAAGGTCCATGAGCGACAGTATCAGTTACCATCAGATGTCCCGTTTGCTCATTTGCCAGTAACAAAATTAAAATAATACTGTAACTGTACGCTTGCCAAACATTGCGATTATGTCGATAAACTGATGGATGGTAATTATGTCTTCGAGCCTTGCAAGCTAACAAGTTATTTTATTATTTTGTAACTAGTGTTGCCAGCCAATTTGTTTTAAACTGAAACAGCAGCTCTATACAATCGGGTTTTTAGTTCAGAGCAGGACGGTGGTGATTTGTATTCTTGCTCGTACCACACAAAATTCTGATTTTATACATAACCAGCAGCGCCTTGCAGTTTTACCAGCACAGTTTCCTGTCCCATGGGAATATTGGGATAAATTTAGGAGTGGTAGGACCACATTGTCGACAGTTATCTATCTACAGCCGCGGGCCAGTCCGTCCGGGGCAGTACCATGCTCTCGCAGAAAATCGGCGTCTGAGTAGTAGCAATTTGTTACTGCGCTTCGTTCGGTGAGCGAGAGAGCCGGAAGCCCAACTTTCTGAGGGTGATTGCGTGTGGAGCGTTTTGGTGGTGCCCTTGGTATCACCGAGCCTCAATGCACGCATTCACACTCCCTTCGCTTTCTTCGCGGTAGGCAACGACCTTGTAAAGGTCCATGAGCGGCAGCAACACTTACCATCAGGTGTACTGTTTGCTCGTTTGCCACCGTTTGCAATAAAAAAAAAAATAAAAATATAGCCTATGTGTTATTTTGATATGTAAGCTATATTATTGTGAATTTTCATTAAAATCCATTCAGTAGTTTTTGCGTGAATGAGCAACAAACATTCTTACAAACTTTCGCGTTTCCAATATTAGTAGGACTATTTTAACTATGTCAAATCTCGTACTCGTTTGAGCAATGTTCTTGAATGTTCTTCCTAAGTTTTTACGTAGAAAAGATCTCCCCTAGATTGGTGTTAAGAGATTACCTATTTATATCCCCAACAAGAAACTCAACAATATTTATCTGAACAATAAACGTGCGAAGAATAAACAACTATTTATTTGTATATTTGTTTGGAATTCATCATCGTCTTGCTCAGCTTGTATACATCCCACTGCTGGGCTAGAGTCTCCTCCGTAATTGGAAAGAAATTGACCCACTTTACCATGCTGGTCAGATGAGTTGGTATAGTTGTTATAATTTAAAAAATATGCAATATTTTGCATGTTATGTAGTGATTGAATTTCGTTAATTTTATCAATTAAATATTCATCGTGAGGGCGGGCTTATGCTCATGCTAAGATGAGTCGAACCACATGTACTTACTTTCTTTTGACTACCGTCAGCCGTGATATCGGCACTTACAGTTTTTGTACCCATATTGTTCGAACAATCCATCCAACTCTTTTTAAATCTCACGATATTTACGTCCATCTGTATTCTCCCTATCACATCTACCATATTAATCTCGCGCTCCCAATTCTTTTTATCACTGGTGTCACGTTCAAAATTCGCCTAATTTTTTTATCTTTCTGGAAAATATATGCGTTTTTGAGATATATAAAATAGAAATAATTCAACCATTCCAATCAGTTAAACCGTAGCGTTTAATACAATTAATACAAAACTGCGTCTATAATTTTTCAAAGTTATTTATTAAAACGAATTGGCAATATGTGTTTTCTGTAATGATTTATTTTGGGGTAGTGATATATATATATATATATATATATATATATATATATATATATATATATATATATATATATATATATATATATATATATATATGTCCAAAACGGCTGGACCGATGTTGACGAAATTTTTTGTGTGTGTTCAAGGGGATTCGAGGATGGTTTAGATTCACAATTGGACCCGGTAGGTGGCGCTGTTCGGGCAGGACAATAAGATATATATAAAATATAATAAAACTTAATGTTTATATATGCTTTTCCAATGTAACTTATTTTCGACTATACATATAAACTTTTCTATCTTCATATATATAAATCTTCTGTTCTTGTGTTTGTAATTGAACTCCTTCTAAACGGCTGTCCCAATTTTGATGTTTTTTTTTTGTGGCCATTCCGTTATGAATTCTCACATCCATCGGAATAGCCATTCGGAACATCCAAACCACTCGGTTTAGATTAATAATTAGAACCGGTAGGTGGCGCTGCGATCGATTCCAAGGAGAATTTTATATTTTTTTACAGATTTGAACAGAACAACGTCTGTTGAGTCAACTAGTATATAAATATAATGCATTATTCTGCGTGTTGGAACAACGCACAGCCTAAACCACTGGTTGTAGAAACCTGTAATTTCGAGGGTGTGTTCTTTGTGAGATGTAGGCATCTATAATGAAAAGATTTTTAAAAATTGTACCCCTTAAGGAGGTAAATAAGCGGAGCAAAGTTTGTATGGGATAATGTGATTCCTTGGTTCAATCTATTTCAAATTTTGCATAAACATTCTTTAACAGAAGTGATGAAAGACGTGTTTCGTATTTTATTGAAAGTCATTTCCTAACAGGGTTAAAAAGGGGTAGAAAGTTATTTAGGGGTGATTTGCTTCAAAGTTGATAACAATACTCTACAGTGTTTTTGATTTAAATAACATTTTATTTTGACACATGTTTGAAAACTCAATTCGATTTTATTCAAAAAACCGGCTAAGTGCGAGTCGGAGTCGCGCACGCAGGTTCCGTACCATTCATTATCTATAAAAACGGCAAAAAAATCATGTCTACTCAATGGGAACCGCTCTTAAATATCTCTATATTTGTTTGTATTTAAATTGAATTAATTTATTTCTAAAGTGAATATATAACTAAATATTCTTTGAGTATTTCAAGCGCCTACCTGTTGCCCAAAAAGGAGCAGAAAGCCACATTTGTTGTATGGGAGCCCCATACAACAAATGTGGCTTTCTGCTCCTTAATTATTATTTTATAGTTTTTTAGTACATAGTTGTTGTTATAGCGGCAATAGAAATACATCTTCCTTGAAAATTTCAACTGTTTAACTATCATGGTTCATGAGATACCTGGTGACAGACAGACGAGCGAATGAACTGACAGCAAAGTCTTATATATAGGGTCCCGTTTTATCCTTTGGGCACGGAACCCTAAAAAGGTTGAACTCACATAAAAGCTTGGTATAATGTGAATACTTTAGATATAAAAGGAATGTCTCGAAAGTCAGCGTACTATATCAGTACGGTATTTGAAGGTTTCTAAGCTTTAGAGAGGTCAGGCACTTTTAGAAAACGTGTTGAACACCCGAACGGGACGCAGCGTTCCAAATTTGGAATGGTAAGAACTAGAACATTTTACTGATTCAGTATACGAATCATTTCATGTTCGAAAAACATGTAAAATACAAATATAGATACGCCATCCGCGCGTAGCCCTAAACGTTATGACTTTCTATGAATGCCAGAAAAAAGTTCTAAGACGAGTGGTCAGAACTGGCTCACATAGGTCCACCGTAGAGGTCCATTGATAGAACCAGTCTCGCGTACGGCCGTCAACATCAGGTCAACAAGCCGGCGAGCAATTCCTTAAAAATGCTCTCGAAAGCACTATTGCCCGTCGAGTTCTAGGTCAAAATTTTTTATCTGGACCATGAGTGGAACCAAATTAAAGGTGATTAATATGCTGACGCATATTGACGGCATATGAAACAGTAAATCATTTGTTTTATATTGGGTCACTCTAAGTGGCAGCGCGATTCATAGAATCACCATCACGAGAGTAACCAAACGTATCGTCTATTACTGGAGAGGGTCCAACCTTAAATAAGGTCACAACACAATCACCCGCACGCAAGTACGGCCTTAGTTGGGCTTCGTACGACATAGGCGTTAGCACAAAGTCCACAGTGCGCTTCACGCAGAAGCCACTGCGCCAAAGAGTTTGACACCAGTTGCCTTAGATATCGAAGCACCCTGAAAGTCTTCATAGGATAGGTCTTTGTGGTAGGTCCACTCTTTCTGCAGTCGCGGACCGGACCCTCCGGGGTAGTACGATACTCGCATAAAATCGATCTCTGAGTAGCAGCATCCATTACTGCACTTCGTTCAGTGAGCGAGAGAACTGAAAGTCTAACTTTCTGAGGATTTTTCCATGTGGTGGGTTTTGGTGATCCGAGCCACATTGCTTACATTCACACACCCTTCACTTTCTTTGCCAGGATGAGCTTGAACGTCAGGATCACTTACCATCAGGTGTGCTGTTTGCTCATTTGTCTCCAACAGCAATAAAAAACGTTAGAATTGGTACACCCATTAATTTGCGAGGCGGCGGATCGCCTGCGCGAGGGTGATCCGCCACCGGCGACTGGGGCGGTGTAGGCGCGAATACCTGCGCCTCGTGCTGCCCTAGCTGAGGCCACGGGTGACGTGACCGGGGAATTAATCCGTCACCCGCTAAGAGGCCAACCGCGTGTGGAAAGACCGACGTCCTCCCCAAGGGGGGGACGTCGGTTGATGGGAGGGTACCCCAAATAGGGAATATTCCGTCGGGCCGACCATTGACGTCAAGTCACCCTGCTCCGGTGGTCGGCATAACGACGAAGGCGACGTGCATCGCGGGTGGGTGGCGGGAGTGCGTGCTTACGCCCCTGTCGCCCCGGACGGAGTGGTGCGAGGAGCGCGCTGACCGCAACCCATCCCACAAAAAAAAACAGTATTAATTTGTAATATATTTTTTGTGCAGGAGTTTATGCGTGGTGATCGCATGGTTGCTGACGGCGGCGCTGGTGTCAGCGCAGATCACCTTCAGCCGCGACTGGACTGGAGGGAAACGAGCAGCACCGCAACTACCCATTGATTGCGGGGAATTCACGAGACTTTGCAGACATTTCGTGGTTAGTTAATTCATTTTGACTTTCTTACGTCTCACTGCTGAGCTCGAGCCTACTCCGTAATAGGAGGACTATTGACCTCCTATACCGCGTTCGTCAGACAGGTTGGTATGGGGGGGTACGTTATATGCATATTATAACCCTTAGTCGTCTTTTACGACATCCACAGGTAGGAAAAGGAGCGGTGAATTGTATTCTTACGCACGGAAGTGGACTTAAATTATTATTTTCCACGTGGTGACAGAATAAGTATACATTTCACCATCTATCTTACCCGTGGATCTTTTGGAAGACGACATAAGGTGCAAAATATAATGGTATCTATACAATACAGTGCAGACTCGAAATAATACCCTATACCAATACAAATGACCAGCGTGATCGGCCAATTTTCCTCGTATTGAGGAGTCTTGCCCAGCAGGCCATATACAGAGTGTATCAGGTTATGGGGCAACTGTTCGAGCATGTTGTAATCAACGGTCAGATCATAATTAGAAAATGTATATTACACAAAAAGCAATATAATATAAAAGTTATAGTGATTACCAAAATTTGAGTCTAAGAGTCAATGCCTTAAATGTTACGTATTATGTATGCATGTACAGACCGGATACGTGTAGGCAGGTAACGCTTCGATAGTATAAATAGGTATTATTTGCACAAACGCTTCAATGGTAACGTAGGTACAAATCATCGGCCTATCAGCTGATTTAAAGCGAAGTTTGTCCTTCTTATACGAACGTAATAATTGATTTATTATATTTCTATTGAACATTTAACAAAGTAGAAATATGTTACACATTAAATATCACTGACTTTATACATTTCAATCAGATTTACACGAAAAATCGATGACAAAATTGAAAACTTTACATGTCTCTAATTCATTAACGAATCAATATTTTTCCTTCAAATTTTTTTCATGGGTTCCTACCACCATTGCCTAACTCCCGTTTGACCAGTTGCCCCATAACCTGATACACCCTGTATAAGCTGACATGTTAATGTTGATGACTTTATTATTGAATTATTTACTGAGCAAAGAACCTTTATACTACGTATTTCTTCGGACCGTAAGCTGAAGTCCAGGAATTCTGCACCGGTGGTCGGCCCAACAACGAAGGCGACGTGCTATAAGGTTACGTGGCCGCGCGCCGCCCCTCTGTCGCCCCGGACGGAGCTGAGCGGCAGGTGCGGTGATTGTAGCCCACCCCGAAAAAAAAATACTACGTATTTAATATTTCACCATTCATTTAGCGCGGATGATGTACATGACCACAAACGCTGAAAATCTTAAAAAAATATTTTATTACATATTTATAGTACTTGCATAAGTAATTATTAAGGACATTTTAACTTAATTTTATGTATTGTAAATAAAACTACGGATTTTATCGCGTTTGTATTTGATTTTTGATTGGCCGATGTTTCAAACACTTAACAGCGTTCATGGTCACGGGCGGACTAAGATGTCTGACTAATTCATCGTTATTACAGATATAATTATATACCCGCTACAGAAATTTGGTAATAAATTTTGACCTACATTTTGGTACAAATTTATTATAATTTTATGTATATTGTTAACAGCACGAACTCAAGCAAGCACTGACATCAGATATGGGCAGCAAACACCACGAGGATTTTGACAAACGGCCTCTTTACGACGACGAATAACCACCTCAATACGATAGTTCTTCAAGATAGTTAACGATATACATATAATGGCTCAATATTTATTTGAAAAATGATAAAAGACCAACGGGTTAATTAATGTAGGTATGTTTTTAGGCTGTTTGTTTTATTACGATGGTTATTCTTAAAATGAACAACAATTTATTTCAGTGATTCTGTTTTCGAAGAAGAGTTTAGGAACCTCCTTGTCATAGACAAAGGAGTTTTTGGAACGCTATATGATGAAAATTACGTTTAGCTGTAATTTATTATATTTTTTTTATTAAAGCTAACTGTATTTTAAGTTAAAAATAAATTTGAATATTACTTTTAAATCAAAGGTGTTCCGAATACAATATCAAGAAAGGACCACAGTATTATAAAAAGCGAATGTATACGCAAAATTTTATAAGCATTTTATACTTTGCAATCTCAATAATACCTAATACTTTTATGAAAACAACTTCAGAAGCTAAAACTTTAGTCAATTTTTTTCATTATTGACTTAATTTTAAAATGCATTAGATATAAATTTAATCTTAATTCTTGATTAGAATGTAATATAGATAGGTAATGTAATTTAGGTATCCAAGATGTGAATTGAATGCACGACGTTTCAACAAATTTTGTATTAGCAAATGATAATAACCTATTCTCTGTAATATATAAAAGAGATTGAAGCGTTTCATGTGTTTTTCATTAAAATCCCAAAAGATAGTTTGATATTAAGGAAATGTCTTTATTTTGTTTTAAACAGCAGTTTCTTGTTCAACTAAGGAAATAATTCTTGTATAGCGGGGGAGTTTACAAACATATAATTAACGGACACAAATTACATCCAGACTCGGTACAACAATTTGTGATAGCGCAAAATATTGTTCTGCGTGGAAATCGAACTACACAGGCACAGTAAGTCGGTATTTTTACCACACATCTGTCCAGTCAAATATTATTTTTTACAAAGATTTGTATAAATGAATATTATATATCTAACCGAGAAATTATGAAGCCGATTCCAAACCTTTCATTCTAGCCAATCCGTTGTCTATGAAGAAATTCTGAGTGATAGAAGAGATGGAATTCGTCATCAAAAGGCCGTCTCTATTTTTCATCTGCAGTCGTTTGGAGAAACTGTGGTTTGAGGTTGAACATGATCTGGCCCAATTTCTAATTGGCCATGGCAATTTCAAATATATTTCTTTTTTAAACTCGTATCCTCACCATTATGGCAATGCTCCACATCTGGCCACGAGAATGGCAAATTAATATACCCTATTTTCTGGAAGTGCGATGTCTGGTGCAATGAGCGCGACCGTATGTTAGTCACGCCTGGAGATATACTAAATATATGGATCTTGTAGCAATGTAACAAAATTACCGTGCGTTCTGGCGTTTCTGTCATACCTAGTAATCAATCTTAAGGCTCATATAGGCCCGTCAATTTCTCCAATAGGTACAGGCTGTGCTTACACTTATTGTAGTTGCACATCTCCTTATTTATTGGCTACCTTGTCAATTTTACTACTTGTCTCCAGCATTGGATAGGAGGGATAAAATCAATCTCTTCCAGCTCCTCGTGTTTAATTTTTGCTATTAAATTTATTGCGGGTGCCAAGACAAATAAAATTATCCCGGGACTGCCTGAGGGTCAAATCTCTGTGTCATCTATGGATACCATTTGAATCCTGGGTAGTGTTGCCCAAAAAATTCTTGGTCTTGCGGTATTGGTCTTGCGAGAAATGCGAGACCGAGACCAAGACCGCTTAATTTTTGCAAGAACAAGACCAAGACTGGCCCTGGAAGACTTCAGCAAGATCAAGACTGAGCTTGCAAGAGCCTCGCGTCTTGCAGTTAAGTCAAATCACCATTTCGGCTTATACACGTCCTACTGTTGAACTCGTGTCTTTTACATAATGGGAGGGAAATTGACCTACTATACCACGGTGATCAGCCGTGTTGGTACAGGATTTCATGTCAAGTTTTCCTTCTCTGGTACCGATGTTATATACCTATATACCACTGTTAGACATAGAAATATGCCCACAATTAATCTATATAAATAACACCCAGACTCGCGAAAAGAATTATTATGCGTAAATCGGTATGCGTACACAAAGATCGCAATATAATAGTGGGAAAGAGAAGTAAAACTACTAGAAATTAAATCCTATACCAACATGTCTGACCAGCGTGGTATAGTAGGTCATTTTCCTCCTACTGGGAGGAAGATTAAGCCCAGCAGTGACACTTTTATGAACTGAGACAATGACGACGAATATCATACATTTGGTGACCCTCTTCATAGGTATATCATTAAAAATTATTAGTATCTATACTACTACTTATCATAAATCGGGCGAAATTGTTTATTTGAACGCCCTAATCTCAGAAAATATTCCAAAAGAATGTTATTTTGTCAGATAGTCTGTTTATCCTGAAAAGTTTTAGGCTCTAATACATATCACTGCGACATACATATTGGTAAATTAGTCCGGAGCAGTGTCTATAAAGGCTAACAAATTGGACAAAATTTTATAGGTGTTAAGCGTTCTCCGTAGTAGCCGTTGTTACGGCAACTACCTACTTAGATAATAAAAATTGTGATTAAAGTAGGTATGTTATGGATATTATAAATGGTGATATTGTTTTTTTTAATGCCAGGGGGCGATATGGTTATTTAAATAAAATAATAGCATTATATGGATATAGTATTAAATATATCTAGAGGTAGGTAGGTAGAATTATAGGTATAAAAATCGTATATATATAAGATTTATTATAAAAAGTATTTAAAATGACATAAAATTTATTGTATCCACTGCCCCGTGTGGTAACGTCTTAAGAAAACAGGGTCAAAATTCCTTCCTTTGCCATAGGAGTAGTAACGGTGTTTAATGTAACACCAGGGGAATAGAAGAGTAATTTTCCCCAGTGGTAAGGAGTATATTCAATAGTGGACTATAGGCTAGCAGATAGATAGATACGATAGGATGATATTTGATTAATTTAGTTGGATTTTTCCTTGCCATGATAAATGACTATTACGTTATTCCAACTGCAAGACTTGCAAGACTTTGCGAGACTCTTGCTGCAATACCAAGACTCAGGTGCGCAATACCAAGACCAGGACGAGACCAGGTGTGATGTTGCAAGACCAAGACCAAGACTAGTCCAAGTCTCGTCTTGATCTTGCATTTGGGCAACACTAATCCTGGGTTACAGGAGTTAAAATTATGGCAAAATGTGGTGAGATTCATCATCATTTCAGCTTATATACGTCCCACTGTTCGGCTCGAGCCTCCTTCACGATGTGAGGGAAATTGACCTTACTATAACATGCTGATCAGACAGGTTGGTATAGGGTTTAGTCGAGTTTTCCTTCTCTTGTATAGAATTTTTATATATGTATATATATATTATATCTCTTAGTCGTCTTTTACAACATCCGTGGGCAAGATAGGGAGTGGTGAATTGTATTTTTACTCCGTCAATACACGGAAGGTGGTGAGATTAGGCTCAATAAAAAAAGCCGATTCGAACATTCCTTTTGAATTAGAAATATGTATGTTTATTGATATAGGCCTGAAGATATAACACATGATCATATTAGGATTGCCTATAGTTATTAGAAGAACGGGTAGACGACATAGCCTTAACAATTAGCGTGACGCAATGGGCAGGCTACATCACTCATAGGGATGCAAACGATACATGGATGTTTCAATAAAAAATCCCTATTGTAAAAAATCTATGTATCGATGTTATTTTATAGGTTTTGACATCGATCTGTAAAAAACATCGATGTTTATTCTGAAACATCGACGTACCGATACATCAATCTGCACTGCACAGATGGCGTAGTGGTTAAGATAGCGCGCCTACCTACAGCGCCAGTGTCGGGGGTTCGAATCCCACGCGGGACAACACTTTGTGCGATCCACAAATTGTTGTTCTGAGTCTGGATGTAATTAGTGTCCGTTAATTATATGTTTGTAAAGTCCCCCGCAATACGAGGATTATTTCCTTAGTGTAGGGTGTCTAATAAATAAATAAAAAAATGTTCTTGGTTTCGGTATTTTTATTCCTAATCACTCGTCGATTTGACAGCCACTGAGGTAGAAAGTTTCTCAACCACAATTTGGATAACGAAGTATAAGATAATTCCCCAGTGGATTGACGGCATCTCAAAAATCGTAGGGACCCGTTGGTGGCATAATACCGTTCCGAGTGGCATTTTCATATCCAAACGGGCTGATTGATGGATGAAGTCTTTCTCCATTACAATAGCGGCTATGCTACCCTTTCGTATGGGTTATGTTCCATCTCTTGCTTGTGAGTTACCTTTTTGAAGTGAAACTTCTTTAGAATCGTTGTGATTTCAAACTCGATGAAACCTAAACGCGAGTCCCGAGACACAAACACGCAAATGTATACGATTCAGCCGGCGAGAGAATGAGATAAAGGCTAAAGCATGAAGGATAAAGGAGTTTTACTTCTGATATGCGTACTTTTACTCTTTTTTTTTGACGTGACAACGTCTAATAAATCGATGAACGCTGGCTGCATGCACGAAAAAGTACCGTTACGCTCATTATCCCGTTACGCTCATTGTCCCGTTACGCTGATTGATGTTACATATTATAATACGGTTTATTAATAAGATAACCGTATTATAATTGTAAAATGTTTATCAATTAAATTGTAGATTTCATTTCACTCCTTCTTTGTATCCAGAATAATGATAATTCAATAAAAATGATTCAATTTTATTCATAAAAGTATGCAGTCATTTCATCAATGTTTTGTTATGACGTTGTCACGTTAAACTATCGTCCGGAAACCGACTTTACAGACAACCATGCTCTTAGCCGGTTTTTTCTATTGCAAATGGCAAACGAGCAAACAGTACCCCCGATAGTAAGTGTTGCTGCTGCTAGGCCTAATGAGGTTCGGTAAGACTAAAGGAGTCACCAAAACACACCACATGCAAACACCCTCAGAAAGTTGGACTTCCAGTTTTCCCGCTCACCGAACGAAGCGCAGTAACAAATTGCTACTACTCAGACGTAGATTTTCTGCGAGAGTGTGGTACTACCCCGGACGGACCGGCCCGGGGCTGTAGACAAACAAATGTCAACAGTGTCGTCCTACCACTAACGATAGCTACGATATCTATATTCCTTAATTAGGTCGCCGGTGCCACACAGGATTCACGTGCAAGGTTACAGGCGCACCATGGTTTAACACGCAATGCTAAGCTGCATATAGTTACACTTGCCGACCATTAGGCCTCATTTACGGAGACGCGGCGCGTCGCGCGTCGCGATAGGCTGCGCGGCCCGCACTAAATTCAAATGTAGGGCGTTGGATGAGTGCGTTTACGGAGAAGCGATTTTACACGCGTTTGCTTGAAATGGAGCGTGTTCTACGGCCGAGCCCGCGGATGGCATCGTCACGTCTCACGCGGCGTTTATCGCGGCGGCGCACGCAGCGGCGATTCTCGATGAAGCGATGCCTGTGGCGGAACCTTCTGCCAGTTTCATTTGCTAATCGTGCAACACAGACGTAGTTACCGTCGCAACGGAGTATGATATGATAGACTTTTTAGAAGAAAATTGTATTTTAAAAAGTGAGTTATTTAATATAAAGAGTGGCCCAGTGTTTATAATAGCGGAACATGAGAAGTTTGGGTCGGATTAACTGAGAATCCCGCGTGCGCCGCAGCGATGCTCGCCGCGTGCTCCGCTACACGCTTGAGAATACGACGCGGGCGCAGCGGCGGGCATCGCCACTCTTCCCGCCTCGCGACTCTATAAACAACATCGCATATTGCTATAAGTCTGTGTTTACGCGTGCGATGATACGTGCCGCTTCACGCGCCGCCGCTACGTAAACAATAAAAACGTCCGACGCGCCGCGAGACGCCACGCCACATGCGACGCCCCGCGTCTCCGTAAATGAGGCCTTAAGCATTATATCAAATAGTTTTCCGTGTGGTGGCGGAATCTGCATACACTCCACCACTCCCTATCTTGGACGTGGATTTCGTAAAAGACGATTAAGGAATATAACATGCATGAATCGTCTATGTAAGAGAAGGAAAATTCGAAATAAAACCCTATAGGAATTTGTCTGACCAGCGTGGTGTAGTCAATTCCCCGCCTATGCTACAGGAGACTCGATCCCAACAGTGGGACGTCTATGTGCTGAAATGATAATGATTTATTGAAAGATACTGGTTATCGGCAAACCCACCCATCAAGTAAGGCAATATTGTTTTTTTATGGCAACAAATTGCGCTAAGCCTTGTATTGCTTTAGAAACAATATCTATCTCCTATTATGGAGGCCGTTCGAGCCCAACAGTGGGATGTATGATGATGACGGAAGGAAGAAGAAAAATAAAACAATGTATTTTCTTAAAACGTTATATTTCGATAATATGATTTTATATACAGTTAAAATGTAAATATAAAGCTAAGTACACACAATTATTGCAAATTACTATCAATTCCAATAAAATTAACGACTGCTTGCCGTATAATTATAAAATGTTATGGCATTGCATATAATTTTTAAAATAACTAAGATATTAATAGAAAAGTTTGTTAAAGAAATTTTGTTATTGAACTATAAAATACGTATTCTTTAATTGAAAGTTTTTAGTAATAGCGTAATTTTTTTATAACTATCCAATTTATTCTAAAAGTCACTAGTTCGTCAGAGGAAATACAAAATAATATAATTTGTGAAGTAATTCAATATTAACACTATAATTACCGTGAGAATACAATTCCCCACGCCTTTGCTCAGGGGCGTCAGCAAAGACGACTACGGAATATAATATGTAAGTAACATCTATATAACAGAAGGAAAAAACCTTATGAAAACACTTTTGACCAACGTGGTATAGCAGCTCAATTATTCTCCCATAGAGGAAACTCAATCCCAGCAGTAGGACGTCTAAGGGATGACGATAATGATGACTAAAATTACGGATACCAGGCATGAGTAGTACTCATAAAATTAAGAAATGTTGGAAATCTATAAGACATCAACACGTCTTTAAATATATTGAATGTAATATAATTTTAGTGATGCTTATGAATAAAAACTTGCATGTATTAAAATTTCCATGTGGAGTAAAAATACATTTCACCACTCCCTTATTTGGCCGTGGGTGTAATGAAATAAGCCAAAGGGATATGATGTCAAAGTAATAGTAGTGGGCAGGCCATTTGGTCGGTAACTGTTAACATATTCAATGAAGATAAAATCTAAAATGTCGACCGAAGGTAGTGACAAAGTCAATTATTACAGTAGCCATTACAAAATAAAATATTATTATTAATAAAACACTACATCTAATGTAATATTATTGTCTAGAATAGTTAAACACTAATGTCTTTATAAAACCTACGGGTTAGGTATATGATTAAAGCTAATTTCAGTCCCACTATACTAGGTAAAAATTAAATTAAATTCCAACACGCTCTTATTGTAGTAATATCTGAACACGTTGAACGCATAGTGGGTCAAGATATTATATAAATGTCGCCCAACATGTGTCCTTCATGATGTTCAACGTGTTAACACCGCCGCATATGCCCACACTCGCACTCGTTTACGACACTGCGCCAATGTTGCTTTGACATTGGTGGGCACGTGTATGTCCGCAATTGCTTTCACGAGTATTACATCAGTCAGTGTCTCTACCGGACAGCTTGAATAAGTTCCTCCATTTTGTAAATACTCGCGACACTGCCACTCGAAAACAATGTCTCGGTCACCTAGCCGTACGTGCCTGCGTCGACACGTGAGAGCAAATGCAAAGTTTGGTACTGCGCCATAGATTTAAAAATACTGCCACTCGCACACGGCTCGTGACGGCCAATGCGAGTGTGGGCATGTGCGGCGGGGTTTAATATCTAAAAAATAGTATAAAATTACAAAAATATAGATTGGCATTTAAGGAATGATTCCTAATGCCCGTCACAAAATAACAATGAGCTATTCAATACAAACATTTTGTTTGCTTATTTGCAATTTAAAAAAATATATATATATTTTAAGTCTGACAAAATATGATACATGTATTTCATTCCCATAATACATGTTATCTTTTAGAAGAAACTTTTTTGGAGCGCTAGGTAAAATTAACGAAAGTAATTTTTTACGATAGGCGCACACACCGTCACGAAAAACCGACACCTTGAAGTTAACTAGTCAACATTTATTACGATGCGCGCGCACACCGTCATAAATGTCAACTAGATAATGCGTTATAATAATACTTTCAATGTATTAAATACATTTTTTTCTACAAACGGATTACTGCGAAGGATTCACGCGAAGTTAAAAATGTTTACAAAGCTTTTTACGCCAAAGAAGAGTAACTTCTTACGTGCATACATCAGTAGACTTTTTTGTGTACTTTTTTTTACCCTAGGGTTGACATCATGCAGCCGGTCATAATAACATTTGCAATATGTACTATGAAAAAAAGACTACATATTTAGGGGACTTAATTGACGATTGAAAATACAATATTGGTCCCATAAGGAATGTCCAAATCAAATCTTACTCTAGCTTAACTAATACATGATATTATGGTCCTGCCATATTGATGCGGATGTCAATGTTAGTGATTATTAGTTACCGTCATAAAGATACTGTCATGATGTTAATTAAGTTTACTAATGTAAATAACTAATGACTAAATTAGTTATAATGTAGTGACGGAGTAAGAATACAATACATCACCCCTTTCTTGCCCGAGCCTGTGGTAAAAGACGACTAAGGGATATAATACGCATATAACATTTATGCAAGAGAAATTCTCGAAATAAAATCCTGTACAAACCCATCTGACCAGTATGGCTGTTAGTAGTGACACGATATCGTAAAGAAAGTATTTTTGTATATCCCTTAGTCATCTTTTACGACAATAATAGGCAAGAGGGATGGTGATATTCTTACCCCATCCGAGATGAGAAAACATTTTTGATTACTTGAATGTAATGTGGATACTTTTACGATATACTGACAAAATTTTAAAAACTATTGTGATAGGCAAACCGCCCGCCAAAGCATGGCTGTTATAGCATTATAACCCGTCATGGGGAGGGCTGTATCAAAAAGTGGACGTCTGCTAGGATGACGATGATGTATACTTCATGCAGAATATCTACACTTTTTTATCAACACTTATAGCCAGCATTATATTAGGCGCAGATCCAGCCCTCAAATGGAAAATATTGTGGGAGCAAGTCGGCGTATGAACTTGCCCATGATCGATAGAATCGTGCGTGATTCGGAATACTGCAAAGTAATTATTTACCTCGTTTCAAATCACGACTGATATATTTTTTTTATTTTATTAAGACATTGGTTGTAATATCATTAGCCTATTGATTTCAATAGGTCATGAAACTGTGATGTCACTAGTCTATTAGGATTGTGGGCATGCCCAACGTGTTCGTGCTAGCTTATATTGTATAAGCTAATTTTCTTTTATTGAGCAAGTCTTGCACAACCGTTGGACTCTCTGGACTAACTAGATATTTTATTTACATATACAGTAGAAACTCGATTAACCGGGCTAATTGTTGTCGTTAGGCATTCGGATAATCGAATGTATGAAAATCCTTTGGTTCTGTGCATATGTACTATGCACATAATTGTATGCGTTTATTAAAAGACAAATACATGTCCCGCGGGGCACGCTTGTCAGAACGAAGTTACAAATATTAACTAAAACAATAATTAAACGCGTGGGGCAGAGATCCCGCGGGACATGCTATTTTAGACACGTTCATGCGTGCATATATTCTATTTGTAGGTACAATAAATAGATCCGTATAGCTGAGGGCCGAATAATCGAGTTTCTACTGTAGCAAAGTTTTTCACGTCAATGTGTTTAAGAATTTTTATACTGTCTAGTATATTATATATTTAATCATCATCTGTGCCACAGCACCTAACATATTCTAATGCTTTGTTCAAACAGTCTAACCAAATATCTCTATCTTTAGGCGTGTCCGCTGAAAGTAGATGTCTTCTGATCACTGAGCCATCTGGCCGCTTAACATATACAAGAGAGCCGGCGTCCGGTATGATGAGTCCTGTTGGTACGGCGGATTCCAGGAGTATTGTGTTGGGTCGTGCGCATAGATCTCTAGGCGCTCTTATCACCTTTTCTGAGATGACTGTTGATAGATCTATATCGCCGATCGGCATCTGGAGATAGAATAGTATTTATTTTTTAAACATATTTCTTACATTATTTTTTTATTTAGTTAATCATCACTATAGAGTAGCACCATAGGCTCCATATGTTGACGGGTTAAGAATACAATGAGTCACCAATTGTTGGTATTCTATAAGATTTGTAATAACGGACTGAGAAATCACTGCAGGGAAACTCATAAAATGAGCTGGATGCCGCCCTAGCCGTGGCAGCGGGTGACTAGACCGAGGAATAGTCCAGTCATCCGAGAAGAAATGGATCGCGTGATGGCGACGTCCCAACCGTGGAAGCTACCGGGGCGTCGACGGGCCATTAGTGACAAAGTTGGGTACCGTTGGCCCACTCACATGACACTTAAGGGAGGTATGCATCCGGCGGGCTACGGGCTGGCCCCCCTCTTCGCTCCGGATGAATCGGAGGGGGTGCGACGCATCATGGTCTGCCGCCGAAAAAAAATTCATAAGATAACTGGGATCGCCGACCTACCTATTGTAAGCGATTATAGCCTTACCAAATTGAAAACTACTTATGACCCAACTGTGGCTTCCTAGGCTAGCCATTGAGGTCAAGGTCAATCAAGTAAGAATACAATTTACCACTCCCTATCTTGTCCATGGATGTTGTAAAAGACGATTAAGGAATATAATAGCCATATAACATCTATGAAAGAGAAGGTAAACTTTAAATAAAACTCTATACATCATGTCTGACCAGCGTGGTATACTAGGTGAATTTTCCTTCTATTGGGAAGGAGGCCCGAGCTCAGCAGTTGGACATGTATGAGCTGAGACGATAAATATAATCAGGCAATAAAAACAGGCAGTTTATTAGAGTCAGACCTTTTTCTGCACATCATCTGGATATTTCCAATAAGCGAGTCTCGGCGAATGTAGACGGAACCACCTTCTGTGCCAGGCTCCTAATCCTGATACATCGTCGAAGGCGGTGAGGAATGCGGCATGCGGCGTGGGGGCTGGCGTCTGTACTCGAGCTTTGATTTCCATGTTCAATGATCCTTCAAGAGGACTGGCAGCTGGGAGCTATAATCAAGTACAATTGAAATATAATCCTATGCCAATTCGTCTGGCGAGTTTGGTACAGTATAAACATATTTAATTTACAGAATACTTTGACTGCTTGTAGTGACATAACACATAGTGGTAGGACCATACTGTTGCCAAACCAGACGGTTTACCGTCTACAGCCGCGGGCCGGTCCGTTCGGGGTGGTACAATAGCCCTGCAGAAAATCGACATCAGAGTAACAATTTGTTACTGTGCTTCCTTCGGTGAGCGAGAGAGCCAGAAGCCCAACTTTCTGAGGGTGTTCGTATGTGGTGGTTTCTGGTGATAGTTTTAGTATCACCCAACATCATTGCATTCATTCACATTCCCTTCATTTTCTCTTTACAGTAGGTAGCCGCCTAGCAAAGGTACATGATCGGCAGTATCACTTACCATCAGGTGTGCTGTTTGCTTTTTTGCTACCAGCGGCAAAAAATATCGAACTACCGTGCCTAGCAATTGTGGTTTCCATTCTTACACAGATAAATATTTGTGAAATCCACAAAATATATGTAAACTCTAGCGCGATACAAGTTGAGTGCACATCCTTAGTCAGTAACGTGGAAAGCAGGCTTTTGTTATGCTGACCGATATCTTTTATAACTTCCTGTAATTGATATCGATAGTATTTGTTACCTTATTCAATGTAAAACTCTTTCTCGTGGCCTGCTGCAGTGCGAAAATGCAGTATCCATGCAGGGCGAATTGCGGTGACCGAACTGCATGTGGACCCGCCGGGCTTTGAACTCGTGGAGCTTTTAGCTCTGACACTTTCGACTTGGGCGTCAGGAGTTTTGAACTTGGCTGCAATATGTAATTTTTTTAGTCAGATTATATAAGAAGGTATATATCAAATTTCCAGCTTGCTGTAGCTGAATTTTCTAAGAAAATCTCAGTGTTAAGTACACTCTTAAATTTAATACTGTAATGTTATGGGAGAATGATGCAAAAATGTTGTTGTTGATGTTTAAACATGGATATCTTTTGGACGGCAGTGGTTCTGTTTGGGTATTATGATAGATGAGTTATTAATGATGAGTTGAACACAATTTGTAGTAGCATATCGACTATAGTCCATAAAATATAGCTTGATCTCTGTGACAGATGTCAACGAAACCAACGAAGTAAGTCTGAACGAGTGACATGTTTACATTTTCATTTTGCATCAAATATATTTTCATTCTTTTCGTGCCAGTTTTATTGCAAATGAATTGCAATATATTATAAATATAAAAGTATTAATATTCATGCCTAAAATGTACCTCGTAAGTACTGAAATATCTAGTTAACATTTTATACATAAATGACGCTTACGAACGTACAAGGTCATACTGGACTGAAAATAAAAAAGAGATGGGACAGTCGATATACGTGAATCGATAACCGATCTTTATTAAATTATTCATAAAAGAAATAAGCCCAATACAGTACCTATATAAAACTTTTAACATATTTTTTACGATTAAAACAGGCATTTACATTATAAAATAAATAAATTGACTTAATTAAACATTAAAAACCTACTTTTCGTCTCAGAGTAAATGATACTATTATGTACGCATTATTGTCAATAAACTAAACATATTTCTTTATAAAACAGTCGTAATTGATCGATTGATCTAGTGAAAATGGGGACACCTATTTTGGCAAAAAATGATAAATGTTCTAGCAGGAACCCTCCAGTGACGGCGATAATAGTAACCTAGACCTTGATTGTACTCCTTTTGAATAATTAAAACAGTCAAAAAGCAGTCTTTGTTTGAAATTAATTCAAAAAAATATTCATTGATTGTATTTTAATTATAATAGAAAATCACAATTATAAAAATAAAGAGTTTTAACGATAAAAACTACGGACTTTATCGTAAGCGTGACAGCACTAGGTACAACTGTCACAGAGATCATCCTATATTTTATGGACTATAGCCAATCATATCCCTGACGTGTTAATAGAAGAAAGTCTATGACGAGAGGTGTATGCATCGTTTTATATAACCACTCTAAAGTGTAGGTTTCGGATCAAAACAAACGATCAATGACTGTCGGTTTATTATACGCCATGAGCTAATGTATCAAATTGCAGGCGTCAGATCAATAATTTTGATGTTAAGAAACAAGTGATTCATTATCGAATCGGTCTTCAATCGAATAAGGCCTCTGATTTATATATGGATAGATCTTTTTTCATAAATATCTACTTCAACTTTAAATACTATGCAAGGTACACATACCTTTTTATTAAAAATGTGATATTTGACGTCATGTGGTAAAAATTCCTTGGATGCTTGCAGTAAATATATCTCTACTGTCACCTGAAAATAGATATAAATATTGTGGTTAGCCTTAACTACATTCTTATTAAACTCTAGTTTTCTGTCCTCAACTTCTTTCACATAAAGAGTAACTTACCCAAGATAAAATTTTATTCAAATCCATTCAATGAATTACGCTCGAGTAAAAAGAGTAAAGTAATTTTTATCCCAAGGTAGGATTCATCATCATCATTTCAGCTCATATACATCCCACTGCTGGGCTCGAGCCTTCCCCATAATAGGAGGGCAATTTACCTACTTATACCATGCTGGTCAGCCATGTCGGTACAACGTTTTATTTAGAGTTTTTCTTTTCTTGCATAGATATTATATGCATACTATATCCCCTAGTCGTCTTTTACTACACCCACGGGAAAGATAGGGGGTGGTGAATTGTATTACTACTAAAATAAAAAGCGTCCTATTTGTTAATCCATGAAATAGTCTCATGTGTAAATTTTTATTTTTTAGTAGTTTACGCACGATTGAGTAAGCTAAGCTTGATTCAACGCGATGGCGCTACGCTCGTCACTACTGCGCAACTTTTTTAATGGAAGCCAAACTCGTCAACTGCACGAGTTAAATCAAAAGGACCGACAAGGAGTGGCGATTCTACGCGATGTGTTGGAAGATCGTCTGCGAGAAATCAAACGCGCCAAGACTTGGAAACACGAGCGAGTACTCACCTCACCACAAGATACCAAGGTGAAAGTGAAAGGATCTGATAAAGAGTTACTCAATTTCTGCGCAAATAATTACTTAGGACTTTCTAATCATCCAGAGGTTGTGGAGGCTGCAAGAGAAGCCTTGAAGAATTATGGAGCTGGTCTCAGTTCAGTCAGATTTATTTGTGGTACACAAACTCTACACAAGGATCTGGAGAACCGTCTATCGCAGTTCCACGGCCGCGAAGACACTATACTATATGGTTCCTGCTTCGATGCAAACGCAGGCCTCTTCGAGGCTATGTTGACACCTGCAGACGCTGTTTTCTCCGACAGCCTTAATCATGCGTCTATTATAGACGGAATCAGACTTTGTAAGGCGCAGAAGTTCCGCTACCCACATAGGGATTTAAATGAGTTGGAACACTTGCTTGCACACAGTGTGGCGAGAATAAAGCTAATAGTAACAGATGGGGTGTTCTCCATGGATGGAAACGTGTCACCACTGAAAGGACTCCGTGACCTTGCTGATAAGTATCGTGCTTTACTTGCGGTCGACGACAGTCATGCCACGGGCTTCTTTGGGGATACCGGACGAGGAACAGAAGAATATTGCGGGATCCTAGGGGCGGCAGATATCATTTGCTCGACCCTCGGCAAGGCAGTTAGTGGAGCTGCCGGCGGGTACACAACCGGGCCGAAAGAGCTGATTACGCTTTTGAGAAATGTTTCTAGACCTTATCTATTTTCAAATGCACCACCTCCACCAGTTGTAGCCGCTTCCTTAAAGGCCCTAGATCTAGTAGAAAACAGCGGTGAACTACGAGAGCGTTTGCGTGAGAACACACGTGCATTCCGTGAAGGTTTGAAGGCGGCTGGACTGACGGTCGCTGGGGATGATCATCCTATAGCGCCTGTTATGGTAGGAGATGCACCTTTAGCTGTAGAGCTAGCAACTGGGATGCTTGAGCGTGGCATTTACGTAGTAGCATTTAGTTACCCGGTGGTGCCTAAAGGTGGAGCTCGAGTAAGAGTACAACTCAGCGCTGCGCATACACCGGAAGATGTACAACAAGCAGTCAATGCGTTCATTGAAGTTGGACGCAAGATCGGAATTGTTAAAAAGTAAATTTCATCCGAAGTACGGCAAGAACGAGCATACCTTGTTTTAAAAGTAGATGAGGATAAGGTAGCATTTAAAAAATCCCTTAAGAATACCTTTAGCATTAAGTTTGTCTATGTACTTCATACGTGAAACTTTTCAAAGCAAAATTATTTCCACTACATAAAATTTTAGCCAAACTTTACTTATTTACAAAGTTACAAATATCACCCACAAGCCTATGGGATACATTCCGTAGAATGTTTATTCCATAGAAATATTAATGCGATTCCTTGGTAAATACTATTAAATTCGTTAAATACCCTTCGTAAAGAAAATCATAATGGATTTACAATATATAATTTGTATTTAGGCGAAATTGGAGTGCTTATATAAATATGTCAGATCTGCTATTTAAAAATTAGTCTATGTTTAAATTAAAAAAGATTATAGGAAAAATTTTTTATCTTATTTTCTACCAACAAATTAAGCTAAGCAACGATTTCATTGTATTCAGATAAGAGCCCATCAACATATTATATTTGTTACACACAGCTGTCTTTTTATTTGTCGAAAAACAAATCATGCTAATTATCTTACTTTGAAATCGCTTGCGAGTCCCAACATTCGTATCTCATCGGGGAAGTGCAATAGGTTAGTGGTAGGTTTGGTTTGTTGCATGCTTGTAGCAAGTACTCGATCGCGACACTTGATCAGGCACACAGCATGGTGTCCAACCGCGCCATCTGTGGAATAAAACAATCATCATCATCAATATACGGTCCACTCGCTTGGCTCGAAATAATAGTTACACAGGACTATTCATACTGACATACATAAAGCTAAACGGGGGTAATATTCTTTTAGCATTGGATAGCCATATATAACATCAAACTATAACAAATCAAAATCATCACAGCTCCTAATTGTCCCACTGTTGGGCTAAGGTCCCCTCTGCAATGGGAGGGAAATTGACCTGCTATAACGTGTTGGTATAGGGTTTTATTTCGAATTTTCCTTCTCTTGCATAGATGTTATATGCATATTACATCCCTTAGTCGTCTTTTATGACTGGCATGAAAGGGTTGGTCAATTGTATTCCTACTCCGTTAACATACGGAGAATAAAAATAGGAGCAGAATGTCAATGAAAAATGCCACAAAATCGGCAATTTTTTTGAGAGCCTCCTTTGCGTGCGCTGCGCGTTGTAGGTGTCTAAGATGCACTAATTTTAGCATTCTCTTTCTCTTATGTGATAGCAAGCGAAAATGTGTAGGTCAGCTAGACTATTATATATTAGATCAATACATACATACCGGCATTAAGTTGCCTGATGTAATCCCTCTTGAGTGGTACATTAAGTGTATTCAGATGTAGAGTAGCCATGCCGGCGGTAGCTGCTGGGCCAGCGCCTTCCACTTGTAATCGCTGGAGCTCATGCAAGCATGCCTGACGACGGTGGGCTGGAAGAAATAGAATATTGAATTAATTGTTTAATCTTGGGACCTGTGGTCTTGAGATTGTGAGCAAGTAACACTTAATGTACATTATTATACACTAGCAATTCGCCCTCGCACCGCTTCGGTATCGGTAGCCCTGCCCCCGCATTTTAAATCTTCAATATCTTCTAAAATATTACGGACTGAACCCATGAGGCCTTGGATTCGATTTCCGTCCCGGCAAAATTTTATACGGGTTTCCTGAGGTGAAAATAGTCCAAGGTATTCTTTTGTATAGATAAGTACCTGGTAGTAAAATTTTACCAAAATCGGTGAAACCAGTTTAAAGATTAACCGGAACAAATAAACAAAGAGACAAAAAATTATAAAATTAGTGACTTTATACGGTTTTGTCGAGAACCTACCTTTAGTGTAAATGAGGGGTATGTGATTGGACATTAACTTACTTGCCAATAGAAGTAATCTCTCGCCTTCAGCTTGTTCCATAGATCCACTGAATTCCACCGTAGCTGCGCATAGATTAAGAGCTTGGCTTGCCTACGGAATATAATTTCATTAGTAAATACAAAATAGTCCTGATAATGGTTTAAATTAGCATACTAGCTTTTCATTCATTTTAGCATAGCATTCATTTTATCGACACTCGACATGCATGCACATTGCTAGAATAACATTGCTCTTTTTTTTAATTAATGTTTTTATGAGTAGGTCATATATATATTTTTTTTTTGTCCGGGTGCAATGCCTCGGCCCTCGAATGCCTCTAACGTAATCAGAGATTTACAGTCCGTTTTCATTATCAAAGCACTGAATATCCTGTATCTTTACTTATTTAATTCAATTCAATGTGTTTCATTTATTCCATGTATAGATAATGTGCCCACTTATTCTTAATCTATATGTATTTTATGTTTTATTGTTATTGATTGCATAATTTGCAACCTTTATGCAGAAATTTATGAAGTCGACCCTTGTGCTTGTGTTTTGTATGATGTTACTGATTGTGTTATGATTTATGTCTGTATTAATTTTCTGTTGTGTGTAGTGTCCGAGTCGTGCGTGTATGGGGCAGTCTAGTATGAGGTGTAGGATCGACTCCGGTGTACTATTGTCGCAGGCGCATGATGGGTCTGCCTTGCATCCAAAACGATGCAAGTACTCGCCAAACCCACCATGACCTGTTAGGATTTGTGTGTATATTGGTTTTACGTCCATCTGTTTTATTATTTTGTACGTTTTAATAACGTCAGGGAAAAAGATTCTCGTAACGCCTGCGGTTGTGCCATTTTTAAATCTTTCGTTCCATTCATCAAGCGCACTGCCCCTAATCTTGCACTTTGCGAATGAGACTGCGCATTTGTCATATCTGGGCTTTGTCTTCATTTTTAAGGCGGCATCTTTAGCCAGTTGGTCGGCTCTCTCATTTCCAGCTATACCCACGTGTGCTTTGTTCCAGAACAGCTCCATCGTATTTCCACGTGTTATAGCTACTTTTAGATGTGCCCTGGTCTTCGCGGCTAGTTCGTGTGTTGAGCTATTGTTTACGACTGTATCTAGAGCTGCTCTGGAGTCACTAATTATTGCATAGCCTGCTCTCTTGCCAGCTGCAGCCACTTTGGCGGCCTCGCATATGGCCAACAGTTCAGCTTGGTATACAGTGCAGTACGACGGTAAGTTGAACTTAAGGTATCGGGTTTCGGCAGCTCCTTCCCATACGGATATAGCTGCGCCAACCCTTCCCTCTATTTTGCTACCGTCTGTATACACTGCACTGCACTGCCCACCATTTCTTCGACTTGTTGTGAATTTAATAGCTGTAAGTAACTGTGGTCCATATGCTCAGCCGGGTGAGGTCTTTCTACAAATGGAAGCGGCATCTCCACTTCTCAATCCGGTACTGGCTGGTGCAGCTCCCTCCTGACCTCATAGAGAAGTGCATTTTCTCTGACGCGAATGTCGAGAGGTAGCGCCCCAGCCAGCACCAGAGCGGCATTAAGAGAGACTGTGTGGTAGGCCTTAACAGTCTTTAATACGAATAGCCTTTGAGTCATGTTGAGGTGGGTTTGGATGTATTTTTTATTTGATGCAGGTGCCCATGCGCTGGCGGCATACGTTATTATGGGTTCGGCTACAGCGTTGTAAATGGTGCGTATCACCTCCGGGTGAAGACCCCAGCTCACTCTGGCGGCTCTTGACAACTGTTTATGTACCCCCAACGCCTTCTTGGATACGTTAACAACATGAGTGCGGAAAGTCAAGTTGCAGTCTATTGTAAGCCCGAGTGTTTTGATCTCCTTTGCCATGGCAACGCCCACCCCGCCCATGGTCAGTCGTGGTGTGTCGTATTTTAGTTTTTTGGTCAATACCATCGCGGTGGTCTTATGCGAGGCAAATCTTAACCTATTCACTCACCCCATTCACGAACATGTTCGAGGGTTGCGTTGCCATGCCTTTGGATCTCCTCCGCCATGTCTCTCGAGAAGACGAGAACTACATCGTCTGCAAAAGCATGACAGTATTCTCCCATTCTCGTTAGACTCTTCAGCAGAGGGTCCAGAAGGAGGTTCCACAGTATAGGGCCATATATATTCCACCGTTGACCTCGAGCGTCCTCTACAATAGGACGGCAATTAACCTACTATATCACGCTGGTCAAACAGGTTGATATAGGCTATTATTTCGAGGGTTCATTCTCTTGCTCTTGTTGGCTTAGTATCATATTTCACCACACAAAAAATAAATGTGAAGTATGATTCATTTCAGCACATACACTTCCCAGTCTTAGTCTAGAACCTATTCCATAATAGGAGGACAAGTGACCTACTATAACCACGCATATGTCTAAGTTAGACATATTGGTATAGGGTTTTATTTAGAGTGATCCTTCTCTTGCACAGATGTTATATGCATATTATATTCCTTAATCGTCTTTTACGACACCCAGGGGCGAGATAAATAGGTGAATGGCATTCCACTCCGTCACCACATGAAAATTAAATGTAACATAAATACTCATACCAATTCTTACCTGTGATATAATTGTTTGCTGTTTTACAATTTCGTTCTGAAGTTCAGCGATACGCTGTCTCACGGTCATAACGTTAGCCGCCGGTGCATTTGGAGTGGCTGGTGGCTCTCGTTCCGGAGATGCGTGACGAATTATACGCATCGGCGTTGAAGGATTCGATGTCTACACAATTTAAGAATTAATAGTAATTATTCAATCATTTGTAATTTATACATCAACATTATGTACCCCATATAAATCCCATTATTGAGCTTGGGCTGCCTCCATTTTGGGAGGGCAATTGATCTATTATACTACGCCAGACATATAATTATACGTTTTTGATGTTATATGTTTGTCTAACTTAATCGTCTTTTAGTATAACCCAGCGAAAAAGTAGGAAGTGCTGACACAGTTTTATACAACTAAGGAATTAATGCTTATTTTGAGGTGTACTTCGATAAATATGCAATTAACAGATAAAAATTAAACTCAACCTACAAAACTTGGCTTGGTAGGTTGGTATCTTAACCATTCTCCCGTCTGTGCAGTCATATAGGCATTGTATACTGACTCTGTTACCACACGTAAAATTCAATCTGTGATAACCGTTAATGTACTGCATCATCATTTCATCCTATACATGTCCCGCTGCTGGACTCAGAGCCTCCTCCATTGTGGGAGGCCATTTGACTTACTATACCACACTGGTCAGACCTGTTCGTGTAGGGTTATATTTCGAGTTTTCCTTCTTTTACATCGATGTTATCTGAATATTAATCATTTAGTCGTCTTATACGACACGCAAGGGTAAAGGTAAGACGGGGTCGTGAATTGTAATCTTACTCCGTTACTACACGGAAAATGCACTTAATATAATAAATAAACGAATAATTTCAAAATTTAATTCACTCACAGCGTTCTGCATTCTCCTGTAAAAGCTGACGCTGTGAACGAGTTCACTACCCTTGTCCAATCTGCCGGTGGCTGGTGTTGCTGGCTGCTTAACCGGTGACTTGAACGTAGCGTGCTCCTGGTATACGAAACTTGATGATGATTCCACCGAACGCTGCGAACCGTTATTAAACGGTTGGCGTACATATACTCAATTTAATACTAATGACGTGAGATAATTTGGTCGTAAAAATTTCCAGATCCAAAACTGGCAAATATTTGTGAGTGCCGTAAAATCCGACAAGAGCTTCATTTTCGACCAGGGTAAATTAATACTATGTCAGCAATCACTATACATTTAGACGGAATATAAACGTCAGAGAGGTTAGTTGGTCGTAAAAATGCGCTGCAGCATGTTTCAAATCAAATCATTTACTCTGCTTAAGACCCGTAAGTAATTTGAAACAATCCAATAAAATCTATCACCCGATCAGAACGTGGCCACAAGATCCGGCAAAACTCAGCGAGCTGGCATGTTTTTTTATGTTTTTGAATGAAATTGTATACTTTGTACGACATATGGTGTTAGCTCCAGTGTGATTACCTTCGAAATGGGATACATGTATAATTTATATATAAGTTTGACTTTTCATTCACCTGGGTTCGGAGAAAATGCATGTTGTGTAATGGATTCAGTGTAATGAATTAATGATAGTATAGTAGTTTGGGCAACATTTATGCGTACGTTAGCCTCACAGCGTCTCATAGCACCAAGCAACGGTAGTGCATGTTTTGATGAGACCACTTCTGACCGACAAGCGTGACAAGAAATGGTCGTAGCACATAGGAACTCTTACTGTAAAATGAATGTGAAATGGATGCATTAATAGGTTTGCCTATTAACCAGAAACACATCATATTAGCAAGCTTATTGTTTTGCTCAAGAAACTAATAGCGTTGTTCCATTGAGAACGCTGATTATTCGACTATATTTCAGCTATTCGTCGATAAATGTAGTCTAGTGAATGAACAAGTCGACTATATGTATTACCTTATTTACTTTAGGCGGTGTAGGTCCTTCACTCTGTTGTTCCAAGGCCTCGTCCAACATATCATCTAGTTCACTGTCACATGTTTCACTTTCTGTGTCGCTCTCTCTAACTGCTTTTCTGTAACTGGTATTGTTTTTCTTTACCACCTGAAATGAGAATTTATTTGTTATTTACGCATAATGCAATTCATTGCAATGCGTCCAACACGTTTTCGAATGCGTACTTTATCACTATGCATACACTAACTTAAGTAATAACAACGTAAATAATGACAAATAGGAACAGTACCTTGTCTAATTGTTTAAGTTATATACATTACAAGTACTTTATCTAATAGTTTTGCTTATATAATCATACCTACCTTAGTATAGTTTAAAATAATACAATATTTCCTACACTTATACAATTTTGATTATATGTATATATAACAAATCAAGTAACAAAGAAACAACACAGCAAATACTTCTTTGGACAATATAATCACGGTGAGCTTATTACAAATACAAGAGTTATAATTGTCAATCGTTTCGAATGTCGTCATGATCATCTTGTTAGCTTTAGTTTTTCGAACTTCAGTTTCCTTAAGACGGCAGTTTGTAATTGACTGTATTGAACGATGACGGTATTATTTTGTACGGTATTATTAGTAGATCTTAGTTTGATACGCGCGAGTAAATGCACTGAACGAAAACAGTTTTTTTTAAACACTAATAATAATCTAATAAATAATAATCCTTGTATTGTGAGGGATCTTACAAACATACAATTAATAAATTACATCCAGACTTAGAGCAACAATTTGTGGATCGCACAAAGTGTTGTCTTGCGTGAGATTTGGAACCCTCGACACTGGCACTATAATTCGGTATCTTAACCACTACGCCATCAGTGCAGTCAAATTTTTGAAATATTTATTTTTCATCATATTCGTTGTATGGTGACCGATACGAATACTACAAATCCCTACAGTGCTCGTGGGTGTCATAAAAGACGACGTAAGAGCTTTTAGGATGACATAGGCCAACGTAATGGATAATGATGGTAGTATATACGAGAGAGCCGGAAGAGCCGGAGCCCAACTTTCTGAGGGTGTTGGCGTGTGGGGGGTTTTAGGGATGCCTTTAGTATCACCGAATCTCATTGCACGCATTCACACTCCCTTCACTTTATTCGCTGTAGGCAGCAGCCTAGCTGTGCCCTTGGTACTGCAAAGGTCCACATGCGGCAGGAACACAATCAGGTGTACTGTTTGCTCGTTTGTTACCGTTTGCAATAAGTAGTATAAAATTCTTACATTCATAACTTCTCGTCCAAACGACGTTTCAGCCCAGTTATCTGATTTATTCATCTTCTCATTTGTAGCTACAGGAGATTCATCATCACTGAAATATAAATTATTAATTAAAAATATTTCAAATGACTTTAATCGCGCTTATACTAAATATATACAAGATTATTGATTATCTTATGTCTATGATTTACCGTGAATGTTTGGTTTGGTTTTAGTATTTATGTTTCGATTAAATTTCTCGATTTCTCTGATAGCGTGGTGCATTGAATAGCCATTGATAAAAAAAATGACCTGTTAATTACTGCGTCACATTTTTTGATTGAAATATGTTGTAAATAGAATGCTGAATCAATGAATCTTAAATTTGTCTTAAGATTAAGATTATTTAAATTTCATGCTTATTGTTACCGCGGATTTTCTTTGTATGTTCTATTTCTTAAAATGCAGCTACGTTTGATTTTAAATAACAATGCTATATTAATATCATGGAGGCAAAACTTTATTTAGTCCGTCACCGACCGCGCGACGGGGACCGACGTCCCCGAGGGGGGACGTCGAGAGGAGAGGGTACTCCGCAGGGGTAGTCCGCTGGGCCAACCACTGAAGACAAGTTACTCTGCACCGGTGGTCGGCCCAACGACCGAAGGCAACGTGCCACGGGTGGGTTACGGGACCACGCGCCACCCCTTTGTCGCCCTGGACGGAACCGGGCGGCGGGTGCGCGGACCGTAGCCCAACAAAAAAAAGGTAAATCTTTTAATTTAGGTTCGGAATAGTCTACGGTCTACTCATCTTAAAAAAATCTTTTATTAATACGAAGCTACACCATTGCTGTTTGCTATAGACTACCCATTATACAGGCAAACGTTATTCCCACGAGAAGATACCACGCACCAGCCTTGGAAAATCTAGATTTTTTAATATTAATAATGCAATTATAATTGATATTCAAACTTTGCAACGGATTCTTATGCAATATTGGCATTTTCATAGTATTTTTTTATAATACGAATATTTCAATAACAGTTGTAGGCTGTTATTGAAACACTGTTAAAAACTGCTTTGACTACCGTTCATCTAGCCTATAGACAATGTTAGACTCAGACCTTACCATGAAGGTGGCATAACGTCGTTGCCGCCACTCTTGGACACAGATTGGCGAATTATTATGAGTTTACCAAAAGAGCACTGCTATCCTTTTCATTGGTTGTCCCTTAGCCAGTTTTTTACTATTGACACGGGACAGTAAGAGGTAGCGAAACATTGTATTCTTAACCCTTTACCAAAAGGGGATTTTACTATACGAACTTACATTAGTTTTACTTTCCTAGTGGTTAACTCGCGAACGGGTGCCGTTTGCGGGATCTGGTCCAGCCATGATATTTTTCATTATATTTAATAACTATATCATTGTTCGAAAGGCACTGAAGCTATTAATAGGCATCTTGTTGTATGTAATTTTTATTTAAAAAAACTAGTAAATTAATTAAAAAGAAGACAATCCCACTGACTTTCTTGCCGGATCGGATCGGAACGATCCGGTAGTAATTTAAGTTAAAATGTGAAAAAAATGACAAAATGTAAGTGCCCCCGCGGGGTTTATACATAATAAGTGATTTGAATTTACATAGACTAGGTTTAGCTCCGTCTCCATGATGCCGTCCAATTGTAACAAATGCCCAAGGAGAGTTGATGTCAGACAGGCGCCCAGTAATAAAACTATTGTCAATAACTTTTGCTATGTACTATTAATAGATACATATTGAATCGATCCCAAGTAATTGGGATAAGAGGAGGGCGACGATTATTGATGTATGAAGGAGTAACAACAGACTAATATCGAGCTAAAAGAATCGACGTTGTCGGCATCATACCTATTTAGGGTTCCGGACCCAAAGGGTACAACGAGACCCTATTACTAAGACTTTACTGTCTGTCCATCCGCCGTTCTGTCACCAAGCTGTATTTCAACAACCGCGATAGCTACCAAGTTGAAATTTTACAAATTATTTATTTCTGTAAGAGAAGGAAAACTCGAAATGAAGCCCTATACCAACCTGTCTGACCAGCATGGTATAGTAGGTCAATTTCCCTCCCATTGTGGAGGAGGCCCGAGCCCAACAGTGGGACATATGTGAGCTGAAATGATGAATGATGATTTATTTCTGTAAATATTTAAAGGGAAATAAATATTTAAGGGGAGCTCCCATATAACAAACGAGATTCTTTTGCCCTTTTTTGCTCGATATCGATAATGGCAACACGTAGACACTTGAAATATAGGAATTGAAATATATTTGTGTACTTATTGTTGTTTACGTTAGTCAATGGTACGGAATCTTTCATGTGCGAGTGCGACTCGCACTTGGCCGAATTTTATTTACATATCAAACACTACTACTAGTACAAATAAGTTGGAATTAATTACCCCAAGTTTTCATGTTGTGATGGGTTAAGAATACAATGCACTACGCCTTTTTATGCCCTTGACGGATGACTAGGAGATATGATCTTCAGTTAAAATTCAGTAAAGAAAAAAAATTAATATAAAGCCTTATCAATTGCCCTTTCAATATAAAGTAGGCAGTTGGGGTGAGAAGAAAATTTAGAGAAAATAAGTTGTCATAATTAACTAACAAAAACCTGGTTCGAGATAAGCAAGATCTATGTCGTTAATACTGGTCGTCTTGGTCATGGCATTATAGAAACGAAGACGGTATCTTGTTAAATAAAGTACGTTAGTAAATTCCATCGATTTAAGGTGAGTTTTAAAGTCGCGAGTAAATTGAAAATTTTTACAAATTTAACCTATTCAGAGTGGTGACGATCTAGAAATACAATTCTCCACTCACTTCCTTGCCCATGGATATCTTAAAAGACGACTAAGTGATTAGAATGTGCAGACAACATATGCAAAAGAAGGAAATCTAGATACAAAACTCTATATCAACTCGTCTGACCAGCGTGATATACAGTCAATTATACATCTATAGTGGAGGAAGAGGAGCCCTGCAGTAGAAGTTATATGAGCTGTGATTGACAAATTACTTTATTAATATAATAGGAATAGAAAAATACAATTTAGAAGTACAAATTACACATTCTCTGGGCTAGTTTTCTTCTCGAACAAGACAATTAATTGTGTAGGAGTACCGTATGCCATAATTGGAATTCTGCTTCGCATATGAGGTCTATATGGCGAAAAAAAGATAGATTTATCTAGCGTGTATCTATATAAATTATGATTGTTACTGTGTTACTTATAGTCGTCTAATATTAGACCGCGGCTGGCTACCTGATATCAACTTTACTATTGTTAATTTATTGCATTAGGCGATACATGACTGAAATCTATTAAATGGAGAAAGGATGACTCACTTGCCCACAGGGCACACCTCAACAAAGTGAGACATAATAAGATAGCTTCAAGATGGAATAGGATAGCTATAAGTAACATTCTTAAAAATCCACATGCTTGAAATTGTAGGCGTCGTTTTTTTTTTTGGGCATGCTCTGGCCTGGACGAACGTCGGCCGTTCCATCCAGGGTAACATTAGGCCTCCATAACCCATAAAGAAGGTA
Organism: Lymantria dispar; assembly: GCA_032191425.1. Taxonomy (NCBI): domain Eukaryota; kingdom Metazoa; phylum Arthropoda; class Insecta; order Lepidoptera; family Erebidae; genus Lymantria; species Lymantria dispar. The sequence continues at coordinate 9,104,602 of CM063463.1, read as the reverse complement.
AACTCGGAATAAAACCCTATTATAACACGTCTGACCAGCATGGTAAAGATCCCTTCCATGATGGAGGAGGTTGGAGCCCAGCAGTGGGACGCATACGAGCCGAGATGATGGTTCAGTATTCCTTTCTTTATTGATGTGCATGGCATATTGATTAACCGTTGGAAAGTGATGGGTCACCTTTACCATCTTCTATTTCAAAATTCATAATTATTGATAGTTGTCGTAATAACCTTAAAACTCCACACTCACCTGTGTTAATTCCAGTGGGGGCAAGGATTACATACCAAAACGGTTAAGGTCAAGTAAATATTTTTTTTATAGAATTTGCCTAAAATCCTATACAGCACGATTTTATTGTTTCTATGCGGGTTATAGATGGAGACATGTTGTACCGACACCCTATGAACTGGGATACGGTCAGTATAGTGATGATGAAAAGCCTAATAAACTATTCAGTTCTTTATCGTTCACTACTGAACGTAAGCCTCCTCCATATCATCATCATCTTGCTCTTATCCCAATTACTTGGGGTCGACGCAATACGTCATCTGTTTTGACATATTGCAAAAAGTTTCGGCAATGACTTTTATGACCGGCCGCCTGTCTGACGTCAACCCTCCTTGGGAATGTAATCGTTGACCCAAATGGTACCAGATGGAGTTGGTCCGGGTCAATCTAGGGCTCTTAGTCGTCTTTTACGACACCCACGAGCAAAGCAAAGGTTGGTAGTATTCGAAGCCGCTATCACACAGCCTTAAGCCTCCTCCATATATGGTGGGAATATCACTGTAATCGCCACGCTTGGCAGGCGGGTTGTCGATCGCATTAAGCAGAAAGGTGCTTCCCACTCTCCTGGTGAACCCTTAGTTTTAGGTTGACGACAATCACATTCTTCACCCGTCGGCCAAAAATGGTCTAAAATCTGACCATTTTCATATTTTTCTCACGTAATATGAAAATATAGTTTAGAGTCTTATTAACGACTTGAATAGGACAAGATATATGGAGACGAGTTTTCTAGAGTACGTTTTCCTACTTTAAAGTGAACTACACTTTATTCAGCCTTTGACATTGGACACTATCACATAACATGGCACGATCATCTGATAAGAGGATTTATTGCCTTAACGCTACTTTTGGCAAGGCGGTTGGCGATCGCAGTAAGATATTTTACGTTTCCCCAAGAAAATGCTGCTGCTTATCCGCCTGATGAACTCTCGGCCGATTTTTAACACATCCATGGATAAGTAAAAATTTTGCGCCGAGATCCGTCATCACAAGGAAAAATTATGTTATTTCGCTTAAGTTAATTCATTTCATCATCATCTCAGCCCATATACGTCCCACTGTTGGGCTCGGGCCTCCTCCATAATGGAAGGGTAATTGACCTACTATACCACGCTGGTCAGACGTGTTGGTATAGGGTTTTATATCGAGTTTTCCTTCTCTTGAAATAATCATTTACCACTCAATAATTATCAACTATAACATGAGTCCACCATTCATATCAGCTCATGTACGTCCCACTGCAGGGCTCGAGCCTCCCCACAATAGAGAGAGAAATCGTCCTTACTATACCACGCTGGTCAGACAGGTTGTCTATTACGACATCCACAGGTAAGATAGGGAGTGGTGAATTGTATTCTTACTTCGTCACCACACGGCAAAGTACAATTTATATTTATTGTGCTAATTCATTTTTTATATCCAGACTAAATGGATGACGAGAATATAAGTGTAACTTAGAAAAATGTATGAAAAATGTACATTCGACTTTTATTTCTTTTCTTGTCGCGGTTACATGCAAACAAGCAATCGCACTTGACAATCAGTCTCAAGAGCTGCTACGTCATGGCCACCATTACAAATTTTCTGATGGCTAAATTCACTAACGCTACACATCAGAATTTCGAACTCTTACTAATGAGTAGTCGTATGGTAATACTAATAGAAAATACGATCAGTTCCTCCTAATATCTGAATTTATTTTTATTAGTATTTATTTATTTATTAGAAGAATTTATTTTATTAGAAACAAAATAAGTAATAATGAAGTCTTATCTTACTTGTGGTGACGGAGTAAGAATACAATCCACCGTAACAATTTCTCCCGTGGGTATCATAAAAGTTGACTAAGGGATATAATATGCAAATAACATCTATGCAAGAGAAGGTAAACTTGAAACAATACCAACGCAGTTGACCAGCGTGTACAGTAGGTCAATTTCCTTTCCATTGTGGAGGAGGCTCGAGGCCAGCAGTGAGACATATATGAGATGATGATGAAGTCGTATCACAGGCTTTAGAATTCTAAATCCATGTGTAATAAATGTGAACTTAATTAAGTTCCCATATTAGTGGTAGGACCACACTGTTGACAGTTGTCTGTCTACAGCCGCGGGCCGCTCCGTCCGGGGTAGTACCACACTGAGCAGAAAATCGACGTCCGAGTAGTAGCAATTTGTTACTGCGCTTCGTTCGGTGAGCGAGAGAGCCGGATGCCCAACTTTCTGAGTGTGTTTGCGTGTGGTGTGTTTTAGTGGTGTCTTTAATATCACCGTACCTAATTGCCCGCATTCACACTCCCTTTACTTTCTTCGCGGTAGGCAGCAGCCTTGCAATGGTCCTTGAGCGGCGGCAACACCATCAGGTGTACTGTTTGCTCGTTTGCCACAGTTTGCAATAAAAAAAGTATATTTTAGACAAATAATAAAAACAAATCAATAGATCGCATTTCTTTTAAATAGCTATTATGTACCAAAACCAAACACGAAATCGATAAAAAAACATTCACGGCAAATCAAGGACAGTAAAATAACCAAAAAAAAATATTCGTCAATAACTTTATTTGTACAAAAAAAAATCTTAACTAATTTTAATATTATCACAGACAACGTAATTTATAAAATACCTGAAAAAAGGAGCCTTATCATTATAAAATATTAGTAATTAAACAATAATTTATTAGTTAAATTATAAATGTACTAAATAATGGCAGGTCGGCCTTAGCACACTAGATAAGCAGCTTGATACATGCATCAAAGTATTCGTATCGTTATCGAAACCAATTTGTATGAGATTTGGAGCAGCGCCTCTTTCGAACGATAGGGGCAATGCGCCAATCCATACAAATTAGTCTCGATAACGTTACGAATACTTTTGACGCAAATATCCATGTTAATCCCACAGATCTCAGTATGAATATCTCAAACAGACATTGTTGTCAATTAAGCTGCTACTTAAACATAGTGTGTAAAGACCGTAAAACGATTCTGTGAATACGATTATTGTTTTACACTGCTCAGAAGAACCTATTTAAAAACGACTATAAAGTTCACATGTCCTCTTTAATTATGGATAGAACTCTAACTCCTGCAAAATATAAGAGTTGGACACAATAATAACAGAACAAATAAAACGATTGGAATTATACACGGTGAACGCTGATAAGTGTTTGAAACATCAACCATTCCCTGAAAATAGTTTTATTTACGTATAGTATTACTTCATTCATATCAGACTATACTAATTAAGAGTAGTGAGGAAAATATCTATTACGTGCATAGTTTTTAAATATCCTTATTCTTTTAGCGTTAGGAATGATGTTCAAAAGGCATTCGAGCAGTCCTAGCCAGTAAGTATGAACAGTATTAGTGTATTTTTCAAAATCCTAGATGAAATTCGTCGAATTTATATCAAATTTATGATCGTATTCACAGAATAGCGCATAAACTATATCTAATATTATTCTAAAGATTGATGATCTCAATCTTACAATTTAAGCTGGATAGTAATTTAGATTCGATATGCAGTGCCGTTTTTTTTTTTCTGATTATGAACTGTACCGCTGTTATTGATTCAGCAGGCCTAAATAAACCCTAATTTTATTTGGGTTAATAATGGTATCATGTACCCGAAGTTGTAGTCGCAATGTTAAAATAAAAACGCAGTTTAATTCAAGGGCGGCAATTTTCAGTCATGAAAACAGATTAGGCATCGAGAAAAATCGAAATTAAACTTTTTATAAATGTAAAATATTCGGAGCCAAATCTTGCTTGCTTTGGGATTTCTCTTAGTTAAAATGCTCATTCCGATCTCTTATCTTAGTAATTATGAATGAAATTAACTTGTGTTCGCATGTTCGTTAAGGCGGATATTTTATTTTTAATTTTTTAAACATCGTTTTAGAGCTTTATTTCATCAAGTGTGTACTAGATATTCTCCGTGTGGTGACGGGTTAAGTCCGTATATTGCGATTTATGATTTTCAAATTTGAATTTTTCTCGATTTCATAAGTGATAATTGCCTCCCCAATGCCGTTCATTGTTAATACTTCTTAAAATGCATAAGGACCCTAAAGTAATAATTTCAAAGTATGCCGAGATTCTTAAAAAGTTTAATAAATAACCATATGGTGGAAAGCAACTCACTCTTCTTCAAGATCATTTTATATGTTTTATATAAAATGTTACAAGCTGTGAATTTATTATTATCATATTTATTTATTGATTTTTATCTCTATTAAAAATAAATAAATAAAATCACTAATTTTTTTAAGTATGTAGTAAATGCCTTTCATTTAAAATTGTTAGGCACAATTATTATTATAAGTAGCTTTCGTAGCTTTAGTAGCTTTCGGGTCGGCTACGGATGACAAGGAATCGACACCAATGGTCGGCTCAATAGCAATGGAGATTGAATACGGCAAGTTATGGAGCCACATGCTGCTTATTCGTCGCCATGAACAGATTGGGCGAGGTGGGTACAAACCATAACTTACCATAAAAAACTCTGTCAAATAGCAGCTAAATCAAACTTTGATGTGTTGCGTTTATAGGGCAAGCCCGAGTTTTAAAAAATGTGGATATCTACATATACCTTAAATGTAATTTATAAGACCGATGCAAGCGTCCAACCCGAGGCTCCTACATCATCAACTACAATTTAATATCGTCTTGGTTAAATATTATTCGGCTAGTGACGGGAAGTAAGAATAATTTACTACTCCCTCTCCTGCCGGTCGGTGTTTTAAAATGCAACTAAGGGATATAATATGCAGATAACATTGATGCAAAAAAGGAAGTCTTAACATAAAACCCTATCCCAAACACCCCTGGTATAGTACACACGTACACCACGCTGGTAGTGTATAATATAATAACAATTTGATACGCCATAATAGGTGGCCAGCCTTGAATTTATAAATATGAAGGATATATAGTACTATCAAATCATTATGCTCAAAGATTAAAAAAGTGCAAGTAAACTCACTACAGTACAATAGGCAGCTTACAGTCTTAAAGTATAATTATTATTATTTTTATTAGTCTTATTCATTTGTATGAGGCAAAATAAAATAATAGGATAAAAACAAGGTCTGATATAAAATTGCACACATTATTTGAAGTTTTTATTTTTATTTTTTGCATTATTATTTTAGCTCACGTGTTTTTTTTTGTAAGTTATATACCATAAAAGTTATTGGAATACTATTTCAACGGTTCCACCACCGACTTTCGCATATATGTATACGTATAGTTTAGTTAGTTTTCTTACATTTGTAGTGAATAAAGACGAAAGACCGAGTTTCTAGTCGCATTTTGCATAGAATTTTGTATAAATTTCAACATTCTGATTATAACCTTTACTTTGCCTCGCATTTGTGATAAGTAGGACTTGAAGAACCAAGTTTCTAAAGTCGCTTTCATCCTTTGTAGCGTTCCTACATATTTCCTTCAAATTTTAAATATAAAATCTTTAGTGCGAGATGTGAATGAACCATCATTAAAATTTTAATTACTTTGCCTTCTTGCAGTCGTCGGTGCTAGGTTTTCATAAATGCTTTTTACCTTACGTTGAATACGAGTATGTAGGTGTGTTTAAAAATGTATTTTTCAACACACCACATTGCGAATGGTCTCCATTCAAATCAACTTGACCCAATAATGTTGCTACATTTTTTGAATGCATAATGATTGATTCGTTATTTTGCACACCAATTAAGCCGGCTTAATAATTGAGGACTTTTGAATATTTTATGCGACTGAAGATATTTTTTTTTTATAGTTAACCATAAAGATAAAACAGGGAAAACCTGTATTACTATACAGCGACGAACCTCTTACTATTTGTTAAATGTCAAACTTCAAGATTGATATTAAGAAAATTTCTTTAAAAACCTATAGGTAGCCTAATAATAATTTTCGTAACACTCAAAATACGAATCGAATCGAAGACATGTTGTGTCTTATGTTCAACAGTCACGGTCGAAATTATGCGACGGTTTCATCACAGATAAAAATATTACGTCTTGTACTAAACAGATATCGTGCAATGCAGTGCGACTCTAAGGCAGAGTTAGAATTTAACAGCTTAGCCCCTAACCTGGTATGCTTATCGTACATGTCCAGGGGAGAGTAAGACTATTATCCTGGAAATACATATGGAATTTTATAATCATCATCATCATTTCAGCCTACAGCCGTCCACTGCTGGACGTAGGCCTCCCTCATGTTGCGCCACAATGTGCGGTCCTGTGCCGCCTGCATCCAACGACGCCCAGCAACTTTCACTAGGTCATCGGTCCACCTAGTGGGGGGGCGTCCTACACTGCGTCGTCCGATACGTGGTCGCCACTCGAGAACCTTTCTTCCCCAGCGGTTGTCGGTTCGTCGAGCGATGTGGCTTGCCCATTGCCACTTCAGCGTGCTAATTCTTCGTGCTATGTCGGTTACACCTGTTCTTCTGCGGATTTCCGTATTCCGGATTCTATCTCGCAGAGAAATCCCGAGCATAGCCCGCTCCATAGCACGCTGAGCGACTTTGAGCCTTGATATGAGGCCTACATTTAGGGACCACGTTTCCGTGCCGTAAGTCATCACTGGTAACACACACTGGTCAAAGACCTGTGTTTTCAGACACTGAGGTATGTTGAACGAGAAGATCCTCTTAAGTTTCCCGAACGCTGCTCAACCGAGTTGGATTCGTCGGCTGATCTCTTTCTCGAAATTGGATCTACCTAACTGGACTGTTTGTCCGAGGTAAACATAGTGATCGACATCTTCGAGAATCGCATTGCCAACTAGGACCGGTACAGGAATGACATGGGCATTTGACATAACTTTCGTCTTGTCCATGTTCATTCGTAAACCCACTAGTTGGGATACCCTGCTGAGATCATCGAGCATTGTGCCAAGGTCCTCCATGGATTCTGCCATAACGACTATATCGTCCGCAAATCGAAGGTGAGTGATGTATTCGCCGTTAATGTTGATGCTGAGTCTAGTCCAGTCTAAGAGCTTGAAGACATCTTCCAGTGCAGTGGTGAACCGTTTCGGAGAGATGACATCTCCCTGTCTCACGCCTTTCTGCAACTGGATCGGTTTCGTACTCTTATCCCGGATACGGACTGACATTGTGGCGTTCCTATACAAACACTTCAGCACTTCGATATAGCGATAGTCGATTTGGCACCGCTGAAGGGACTGCAGCACCGCCCAAGTTTCGACTAAATCAAAGTCTTTCTCATAGTCCACAAACGCTAAGCACAGGGGCCGATTATACTCCTCGGTCTTTTGTATAATCTGCCGAAGCGTGAGGATATGGTCTATGGTGCTATAGCCTTTTCGGAAGCCGGCTTGTTCGGGCGGCTGGAAGTCATCGAGCTTGCGCGAGAGTCGATTGGTAATGACCCTCGAGAACAACTTATAAACATGGCTCAGGAGTGAGATGGGTCTGTAGTTTAGAAGAGCTTTGTCACCCTTCTTGAAGAACAGCACCACCACACTCCTGGTCCACGACTCTAGAACGTCGCCCCCGAGGATAACGGAATTAAATAGCTTCTGAAGGGCTATTAAGACCGGCTTGCCGCCCGCCTTCAAAAGCTCTGCCGTAATTCCGTCATCTCCCGGTGCCTTACCGTTATGTAGTTGTTTGAGAGCCATTCTGACCTCGTAAAAGCTAATATCCGGGATTTCTTCGGTATAGTGCCGAGTTAGCTTGGATCTGGGATCTTGGAACAAGCCGACAACAGGATTTCGGGATGATTTGTATAACTGTCCATAGAACCTTTCGACCTCACCCAAGATCTCACTTTGGGATGAAATGACAGTGCCATCGTCGGTCTTCAGCTTAGTCATTTGGCTTTGCCCAATAGACAGATCTTGTGCGAACACTTTTGAGCCACGATTCCGCTCTATCGCTTCTTTAATACGGAGCGTATTAAATCGGCGAATATCGCGACGCACAGACCTGGAGATCTGCCTATTTAGCTGCCTATGTTTGGACCAATCGGCTGAAGACTGCACCGTCATCTCTTTTCTCCGCTCCATGAGCTCGAGAGTCTGGTCAGAAAGTTTTTTAGGTCTATTGACGCGGTGAGCCTTGAAAAATTTCGACCCAACCGCGTGGACAGTTTCCATGAACCTGTTGTTCATATCGTTCGGAGATTCGCACTCGTCCAGACATTGGAAGCGATTGTGTAGTTCGAGTTGAAAGCTTTCGAGGTTCTGGTATTGGACAGATGTAGGTCGGAGTGTAGACTTCATCAAGCGTGACCGCTCGACTTTTGTATGAATATTCAATGTGGCTCGTACCATCCGGTGATTGCTCCCAGTTTTAATCCTGCTGATCACTGAGACATCATTGAATATCTGTCGTTTGTCTGACAAGATGAAGTCTATCTCGTTTTTTGTTGAACCATCGGGGCTAATCCAGGTCCATTTCCTTTGTGGCTGCTTCCTGAAGAAGGAATTCATCATAAAGAAGCTTTCCTTCTCCAGAAAATCAGCCAGTTTCTGGCCCCTCTGGTTTCTCTGTCCATATCCATGTTTCCCCACTCTCAACTCATTTTATAATAATAATCTGTATTTAATAATTTCGCAAGCATTGCCGTTTTATTGTGAAATAGAAACGCGCGTTCGTGTTTTAAGAAAGTATCGAATTACTCGCATAGCTACCAGTACACGTAACTAAATATTTATAAGATTTTGTTACGGTGATTTATATATAACTTTTTAGCGTTTATATTGACGAAACGACGATTAGTGGAAATAAAACCCTATACCGAATGTTGAAGCACGTTCAGGTAAAGCTGCCTCGCATTGCGTAGGAGACAAAAGCCCAATAAGATGGTTACAGGCTATAATAATTTTAGGGCAATATTAAAGTTCTTGCCTAGACCCCAACCCATATTTTTTAAGTATCTGAGACGCCAATTAAGCGGTTTTTGCTGAAAATGATACTATATTACTAAATCTCGATGCATTTATAAAATCAGTCACAATAACGCCTAAATAGCTAGGTATTTCGATTAATCTAAGGTCCACAAATCCCGATATGAATTACTCGATAAACGTCATCTTATTTGACCTAATCTTAGCAATGTAATTTTCGATAAATATATAAATATACGCTAGAAATCACTTGTAACATCAAAAAGAATGTAGGCACAGTATCTAAACATGTTAACCTGCTTTTAAATATCAAGCGCGTTACATGTATCAAAAAAGTTATAAAAATCAGTCGATTATAATTTAGGCACATGTTAAGTCCTTTTTTAATCAATATGTAGTTTAATGTTCTACTGGAAGTAAGTAGTATGGATTCTCGTATAAATATAAATAACACTAAAGTAGAATTATGAAACGTAATAGCTAAGTAGTGTCATTTTATAAAAACCTATTATTGCATGCGATCGAAAATTATTAATTAAATCTTGCTACATACTCTATACGTCAACTCTTTGCTGTTTGGTGGCGGCAACGGATACTACCAACATTTACATTCATCATTTCAGCTCAGATAAGTTCCACTTCTAGGCTCAAGCCTCCTCCACAATAGGAGGGAAATTGACTTTACTATACCATGCTGGTGCCAATACCCTATGTATTGGTATAGGTTTTATTTCGAAGTTTCCTTCTCATGCATAGATGTTATATCGACATCTACGGGTAAAAGGGAGTGGTAAATGGTATTCTTATTCAGCCACCATACGAATGGAATAAGAATACATTTTGCCACCAGCATTTACACTTCAGTGTTGTAAAAGGCGACTAAAAGTTCTGCATTGATCTGGACCAATGTAGAGCTGGATTCTGACCATGCCGTCTGATCAACAGATACCAAAGGGCATTGACGTTAGACAGGGTTATAAAACTATTACGAAAACTGATTGCAATATATATAATGATAGAAGAGTATATATTGCCTCACTCCAAAGTATTTTTCTTCTAATTATTAAAAGACAACGCCCTGCACTAAGCAAATAATCCATGTATTGCGGAGGACTTCACAAACATATAATTAAAGGACACAAATTACATCTAAGACTCACAACAACAATTTGTGGATCGCACAAAGTGTTGTCCTGAGTGAGATTCGAACGCCCTATACTGGCATAGCAGGTATCTTAACCACTATGCCACCTGTGCACTCAAATTTGGATAAAAGCACTAAGATGGTCTATGCAGCAAGATTTAATTATGATAAAAGTAATTTACATTCTTAGTATTGAAGATAATAGCTATATGTATTTAATACTCCATATTTCTATTCCATGCATACTTATGCATGCTGCATACTTATGCATTAATGCTGATAAATCTTAAAATTTAGTTTAATTTTAATTCACAACACCATATTCGTAACTGGTTCAATTAGTTCAATTGGCAAATAAGTATAAAATAAAGTTTTTTTTATAATTTGTGTTTTGTAAATAAAACAATTTTATAGATTTTATCGCGTTTATATTTGATTGCCCGACGTTTCGGACACTTTACAGCGTTTATGACGGACTAGAATGTATCACGTCTAACAAGTCACCGCTACTATAGAGATTTATATCTACCCCTTACAGAATCAGTTACTAATTATTGACCTACATTTTGATAGAAATTAATATCCAGTACAAAAACAAAGTTATTCTATATGAAAAAAAAAATGCTGTAAAGTGTTCGAAACATCGGGCAATGAAAAATTAAACACAAACGCGATAAAATCCGTGAAATAATTTTATTTATAATGCGTAATACTCGCATAAACATTAGAAACCATTATAATTTATGTAACGAATTCTCGCAGAAGCTCTAGCTGCAATTTTATACGTTATTTATTTACCCATGACAGTTAAATACACCCGCATGTTTGAACGATGTCAGCGAGTTAATATATCGACCTATGTTTGATATCGATTATCTACAAACTAGCACTAGGTATATTAAATAACTTCTATAGTTATTGTTATAGCTAATAGGAATATTAATTTATGAATCGATTAACAACAGCAAGATTGTGCGACTTTTAGTATAAGAATAGATTTCTTATAATTATTATATCGTTAAATAAAATGCCAAAATTATAATCTAATAACAACTTCGCACAACAGTTGCTGTGTAAACCGCCATATTGTTTTTCCAAAAAATTGAGTACAACGCCATCTTGTATCCAAATCGATCGTTATTTTAAATACAAAGGAAGAAAAATACGCATTCTAGCGTATAGTGCCCACACCTTGAGCCTCCGCAGTCGGAATATTCCTCTTGATTATTCGACGTATCCGTCTCTATGTCTGAAAGGTGAGGATATAAGCCTGCCGGTTGCTGCAGAACAGCACCGTTTGTTTTGGAGTCCGTTTTATTATTGTTTACTTTTATTCTTTTTACGTCGTCTAAAACCGATAGCACGACTGGAGAATCTTGAGAACCTGGAACAAGATAATGAAATATTTTTAATTTGGATATTATCACCATTCTCGTACGCTTAGGTGACCCTATCCTCTCCTATACACGTAATAATATTTGGGACGTATTAGGTTTATTCTATGTGTTGTAGGAGTAAGAATACAATTCACCACTCTTTCATTCACCATTCTTGTCCGTGGGTGTCGTAAAAGACGACCAATGGATTATAAGACGCAGATAACATCTATGCAACATGTCTGACCAGCGTGGTTATAGTAAGTCAATTTCCCTCTTTTTGTGAAAGAGGCTCGAGCCCAGCAGTGGGACATATATGAGATGTGATGATGATTGTTTATTTGGATGTAAATTCTTTATATAAACACGAGTTGACTATCGCAACAAGAGCAGCCATTACTTTACAGAGTAATTCAGCCATCTGACAGCTACTCTATCACCGGCCATAGTGTTGCCATCTTGCGGACGTGAGATAGAGTATCTATTTATTATAAACACCTAGAAATATGTTGTAAAGCATATCCGTAACAGTAAGGTCCATATGTACGCAGATGATATGCAATTATACATTTCTTGTAAGCCTAGCGATATAGACGAGACTATAAATAAGTTAAATCAAGATCTAACAAGAATAGCCACCTGGTCTACAGATAATTCTTTAATGCTAAATCCAGCTAAAACTAAATTCCTTATTTTTGGCAGTAAATATCAACTTATTAGGGTCAACCCATCGGTAGTAGTCACACTGTTGGACGAACCCATTGAGCGTGTATATGAAGTGCGTAATTTAGGTCTACACATGGATAGTGAACTGCGTTACGAAAAGCATGTGACTAATTGTATAAAGAACTGCTTCTACAAGCTCAAGTTACTCTATAGGATGAGGCCCTATTTAACAGAAAGTTTACGAATTCAGTTAACTGAAACATTGGTATTGTCTAGGCTTAATTATATGGACACTGTATTCGGTTCTAGGCTATTAGCAAAATCGCGGAAATTGGTACAACGTGTTCAAAATGCTTGTGCCAGATTTTGCTTTAATGTTCCTTTAAGATCACATGTAACTTCATTTCTTAATAAGAATCGCCTATTGAAAATGATGCATCGTCGCAAGCTGCACTTGGCGTGTTTACTTTTTGGAGTCATTAAGAATCAGGCTCCTTTTTATCTTTATGGCAAACTCTCATGGTTATCTAGTCGTAAGTCACGGAATTCCCGACAATGTTCGTTGCAACTGGCCACTGAGCGACATTGCTCAGCTGCTTTCCGAGGTAGTTTTCGTTATGCTGCATCTAAGTGTTGGAACAACATCCCTCCACCGATAAGGAACCTGCCTAATTTGCACGTTTTCAAAAAAAAATTAAAATATTTTATTTATGCACATCAAAAAAACGAGGAACTACTCATACATGACATCAGTGCTTTTTACTTGTTTTTAGAATTTTTTCTATTGTTTTTTTTAGTTTTTATGATTTTTAATTTTTAGGCGCCCCTAAATTTTTATTGGTCTCTGTTATAAATGTATAAGTATGTTATTTTTAAAATTACAATTATATTTTGTAATATAGGATAAGGTGTATTTATGAGTTACCAATGTACTGCAGCATTTCGTGGCCTATAAGTTTGTATAGTTGAGCAGATCTGTATTCTGTATTTATAAATAGATTTATATAACTATGTACATTTTACTGATTAATGTTGCCATTAGATTTTTAAATTGAGCGCATGTGCGTGATGTCTCCTCCCGGTAACAACGGAAGATCAGCGTTGGCCATTTTGCGGCCAACATTATGCTGAGTTGAGACCGGTTTGTGACAAACACTACTTTTAAATTATGTGAATACTTTTGTTTTTCATATGTTGTGTCTGTCATAAATAAATAAATCATTCATTCATTCAAATACAACATGAAAAATGTTCTGAAAAGAATATTTCGTACCAAAAGCCGATTAAGTAAACATCAGTCAGTTTGTTGTCTTATAACTCCTCATTCGATAAAATCAAATTAAAAGAAGTTGTGGTCCAAGAAGATACTATCCATTAAAAAGACTACTTACTTCGTCTCTTAACAGGTTGCGATCCAATAACTCTATCATTCTCTTTTTCACTCTCCTTCTCATTCAAAGCAATCTGTGATTTACTCTTCTCATCAAAAGAAACTTTAGGTACGTTGGCAATAATTGCCGGCTTCTTAGTTTGAGACAGACTTGTTGTGCTGCCCATAAGAGGGACATCTTCTGATGGATAATGTTCGTTATGGTCATCATCAGAATCGTTTGGACTGTCTGCTTTTTGGGGTTTTGTTGTCTGAAAAGAGAAGACATAAGTGGTGATTATTTAAAAATATGCTGAACATCCATTTTGCTCGAATGCCAGACGTAATAAGCGGCAGAAACATAGTTATGCCTGAGGGCTTGTGTTTGCTGGATGTCCAATATCGACATCATTCACCCTATCGCCATCCACTGCTGGACGTAGGCCTCCCTGATGTTTCGATACAAAGTGAGGTACTGTGCCGCCTGCATACAACGACGCCCAGCAACTTTCACCACTAGCCACCTAGTGAGGGGCGTCCAAGATAAATTTTTATAATAATGTGTAACATTCATAATGAAGTTAAGATTTAAAAAACATTACAACCTGCAATCATTGCTGATTAAAAAAAACACATACTGATAAAATTAGATAATCCTTACTAATATTATAAATGCGGAAGTTTTTTTTTTATTTGTTTATTTGCTACGCTTTCACGCTTAAACCACTAAACCCATTTCAAAAATTCTTCTCCAATGAAAAACTATAATACCAAGGAGTAATATAGGCTATGTTTTAACCCGGTATTTCCACAGGAACGGGAACTACGCGAGTAAGGCAACTGAAACCGAAGCGAGGGCGGGTTGCTATTATATATAATTCAAGATATAATTTTATCAGTTTATACAGCTTAGTCGTCTTTTACAATACTCGCAGTTAAAGAGGAAAACACTGTTATTATTGTTATGGTCACCATACAATCATCTAACTTTAGAGCGATGTTGTATTTTTCTAGATGCAAAGAAAACGTCTCAAAATAAAATGAACTAAATCATCATCATCATCATCTTGCTCTTATCCCAATTACTTGGGGTCGACGCAATATGTCATCTGTTTTGACATATTGCAAAAAGTTTCGGCAATGACTTTTATGACCGGCCGCCTGCCTGACATCAACCCTCCTTGGGAATGTAATCGTTGACCCAAATGGTACCAGATGGAGTTGGTCCGGGTCAATCTAGGGCTCTTAGTCGTCTTTTACGACACCCACGAGCAAAGCAAGGGTTGGTAGTATTCGAAGCCGCTACCACACAGCAACCACACAGCAACTAAATAAATAAAAAAAATAAATCATGGGCTACGGGTTGATGTAATTTCGACGTAAACCCAACTGTTTCGTCAATTATCTATATGAATCACCACCGTACACAGTTTTGGGCCGACACCTCGGTACTTTGTGTTTATTGTTTGAACAATTTCATACTTCGCTGAAGGGGTTAATGTCATCACTATAATTATATAATAATAAAAAAAACCCTATAATGATTATCACCACTCAATACTATCAGTCGTTCCTATGTACAATATTTAATGTGTAATCATTTAGATTATTGGCATTCCAAAAAAAAATCCATGTAGTCTATACCAATAAATAAAATTGGAGTGTCTGTTTGTAATGTCAAAATAATAGGCTTTTTTCATGCTCACACGGTTATTTGTACGACACCTAGGCCTAAAATACAGATTAAAATTTTTTGTCTGTCTGTCTGTTTGTTCCGGGTAATCTTCAAAACGGCTGGACCGTTTTCAAAAATTCTTTCACCAATGGAAAGCTATAATATCAGGGCGTAAACTAGGCTATATTTTATCCCGGTATTCCCACGGGAACGGGAACTACGCGGGTAAAACGACAAAAACCGAAGCGAAGCGAGGGCGGGTTGCTAGTAGTAAATATGTACGTATAAAACCTGACTATGACACATACGAATTCAAAGCCTAGTATACACGTAGGTACAGAAAATTTTACATTGTAACAGGGTAAGAATACCCCATTTTCCATCCCCTATTTTGCTCGTAAGTATCGTAAAAGACGAGTAATGGATATATAAGTAAATAACATCTATGCAAGAGAAGCAAGATTCTAAACAAAACCCTATGCCAATACGTCTGACCAGCGTGGTATAGTAGGTCAAATTCCCTCCTATAATGGAGGAGGCCCGAACCCAGCAGTGGGAAGTATATGGGTTAAGTGAGATGCTGATGAATTTTTTTCACATAAGTTAATTATCTGTAACAGTTGTGCGCTGTTATTGATTTCAAAACATTTGTTTGCATATGCATGACTCCCAAAGTCGAACATATTAGTATGTATTGCGTCATATTTCACAACATCTGCGTTTTCAGTGTAAGGGCGGCAACTATTCATTTGGCTGCATACTTACTTAACACTTAGTCTTATGTACAGCATAACTAACATGACCATACGTCCTATTTTCAACAGTAGGTACAGACCCGTTGTCAGGCTGTCTGTACCATTGTCCTCAAAGCCATAACAAAAATATCCCGTTTTTACAAATAAACGTGTTCTTGATTTTCTTAGGTTAAAACCTTATTTCATATTTAGCCTAGTGTTGTGAGCTCAAATCTCAGGTAGGACAACACAGTGCAATTCATAAATTGTCGTTCTAAGTCTGGATGTAATTTGTGTCCATTAATTATAAGTTTGTAAAACCCCCCGCAATATAAGGATTGTGTCGTATGAGCAGGTGCCTTTAAAAATATTCTGATTTTTTTTTGGGTTCAGTACATATTTTTGCCTATTTCTGTAGAAGTGTCTCGTTCTGACACAAAAAATAATGGTCATGTAAAGTAATGATCTAAAATGATTTAAAGGAAGCTTCTTTGAGGCTTCTTACTTCTATGCATATGAACGATGGGCGCAAAAACAGAAGATTGGCTTGTTATATATAGACTGGCGCAGAGAAATTATCATAGTTTATTTTCTTTGGTGGTACACGAGCAAGCAACCCATCTGATAGTAAGTGGTAATTACGTATGGAACTTCACAAAGCCAAGGACGTTAGAACTCGGACTGTTGTCTCTCGCTCACCGAACGAAGCACAGTAGGCAATAAGCTTTCCTTCTATTATATCTTACTGTGATAAAATATCAAAAGACTATATCTGGATTAGTTAAAATAAATATAATATGCAAATCAGTTGATTAAGCCAACCTATAATGGTCGACATAGAGTTCTAAGTTACTAAGTATATGTTAAATAACCAACAAAAAATTGTGCGGACATTACATCGGTATCTCGCGAAAGTATATTTCTGTTTTTGCAGTTATTGCATATGCTAAAAACAAACGTTCAATAATAAGACCCCTAAAGATTAGCTATGCTACCTTTAACTGAAATATTAAGTCTTGAATAAATATATTCAAGTCGTCACAAGACCTGCAGTCTTCAGCAAAGGTCGTTTAAGTAACTAAACAGTGGTTTAAATCTTTAGAAATGTCTAAATTTATTTAAAACTGGCAGCAATGTCAATAGCATATTTCTAAATGAAGAACGGGCAAATTACGGGCCATGTCAAATTTAAATTTTCAAAAAATATATTCGGTTAATAAGTGTACCACGATACAACGATCAACGCCGAATAAGTTTTGTGTATTTTGTTATGTTGCGAGGTTGAATTGCGTAATGTTAAGGAAATATCTTCGTTTAACACTAAGAGACAAATATGGAGAGGTGTTCTTTTGTAAATAATATTTATACATATATGCATAGTTGGTATATGCAGTTTCAATACAACTTACTACGCGTACTTCACGCGATATTTTTTCTAGAGAAAGAAATATTAGTTGTGTAAATACATCTTTAAACTATACCTATATTTATTTTATATTTCCTTACAGTAATGAACAAGCTGTGTGCCGGGGGCGGTTAAGAGTACTACCACATTGCTCGTGGGTGTCATAAATGACGACTGAGAGCTTTTAATGGACCTGCGGCAAGTCCATTTGATTATCCAAGGGGGGGCTAACTTTTGCAATATGTACTGTGAAAGAAGAATCCATATTGTGTCCTCCCCTAGTTGTTGGGATAAGAGCAGGATGATAACGATGATTTCCTTCCAAAGAAATTGTAATAAAATCGAAATTTTTATTATTATATATTTACTCGTATGTAAATTTTAAATCATCTTTATATATTTTAACTGTGTCAACATTTAAAGATAAGACCCCTATGTATTCGTGACACCCAACGCCTATACCACTCATACGTATATATTCCAGGATCACAAGAGGCTGTCAGATTCCTTTGAAGTGTGAGATATGTAGATAAAATAATTAGAGACTGTAAATTTTCGATATTTCTCTTTCTTGTATGGTAACAGAGTAAGAATACAAATTATTACGCCTTATTTACCACGGGAGTTGTAAAGATTACTAAGCAGATGGTCCTCTAACTCGTCTCACCAGCAAAGTATAATAGGTTAATTTCCCTTCCATTATGGCAGAGACTCCTCTCTATAGTGGCCGTATGTAAGCTAAAGATGAAGAGTTTTAACTGTGTCAAGTCCTTGTGAAATATAGAAATAATCTCAGCTTTTTTTTACCCGACTACGGAGGGTTATGATTTTGACAGGCTATGTATGTATGTTTATCTGTTCCCTCATAGCTCATCAGCTACTTATTAGAACCGGACAAATGAGGTATCATTAGAAGCTTCTTGATCGTCTGCTAGTTATAGACTATATGATGTGTCACTGAATCTAATATGGCGTCCTCTAGAGGTCTTAAAAGTACTGTGTTAAAAAATAAATTTGAGATAAATATGGCGTGTTTCGTATCATTGGAAAGGGCGTTACTTGTACATTTCAAAAATATATATATTATTAGCATTTGCTCGTGACTTTATCCATGTTTATTCGGTAACTCGTTTTTTGTCGTAGTCGAGTTTAAGTTGAATGTAATTACTAGATCACTAATCGCTAATATTGCATCAATGGGAAATATACATATATATTTATAACAAATATATTTTATACTATTGACACAGATATTTTAATAACCGGTTGCGATCAAGTAGTTATAATTATACTTAATAATAATGACACTTTAACCATAGCTTAAATAGTGCAACGCTTAATTGGTTCAATTGAAGTTTTGACGGCTCGTTATGGTTATAAATATAGTGCAACCGAAACGCTTTTAAACTAGGGGCTCGTAATATCGAGTGCAATAGATATTTCTGCAGCTATTCACGTGTGGACAAAACTTGGTGGGCATATTATTTTAATACGACGCATGAAAATGATTTTTTGATGAATTGATTAGAAAACGCAATAAATTTGTTTACACTAAAAATATTAAAATGGAGTAAGAATAACAATTCACTACCTCCTATTCTGTCCGTAGGTGTCGAAAAATACGACTAAAGGAATAATATTTCCATATAACATCTATGCAAGGGAAAGAAAACTAGAAATAACTACCATAGAATAATAGGTTAATTTCTATCTCATTAAGGAGGTCTCGAGCCCAGCAGTGGGATGTATATGAGCTGAAAATGATGATGATGATGTGGAGGAGGCTCGAGCGCAGCTACGTACTGAATAAGACGAAGAAAAAGATGAGAGAATGAGAACGAGAGACGAAAAAGAAATTCTTTAATCTTTAAGTATTGCTGATATATTGAAATTAGATTGAAATTAGTGTGAAATTAATTATTGAAATTAGATGTTTCCTAGCACTGTTGTAAAGTTGTTTGTTGCAATAACTAAGCATTTTAAGTATTCTATTGTATCAACTCATTTCTCTATGGTGTCGCCGACCGAGCGGTATTTTAATGTTTCTTGCTACGTGATTGCGGGATTTAACACAAACTAGTTGTGGTTTTGCAACTCTTTAAATAATGTCCTTATGTTGTTCGAGAAACTAATAAAAAAATTAACTACTTGCCACAGCCATAGTTTATTGCTTTAAGAACAAGTTTTGCTCTCTACATATAAAGACAACATATAAATCAGTTTAAACTGGGAAGAGTATTCTTAAAAAAAGACATTATTTAATTAGTTTAAAGCATTACTTTTCAATATATCATATATTCCTTAGTTCCTTTTCTCTCTCTCTCTTTATAACCCATATCCCACTGTTAGGAAAGGGTCCTCTCTGAGAATGATACTGTACCACAAGATTATATTATATCTTGCGGGCAAGAAGGGTAAGTATAGTATTTAATTTTAAGTGTACCTTCTTTTACAGGTAAAGCTGAACTACAACCGATATGGTGACCGCGTCAAGAAAGTAATTAAAATCAACTATAAAAACAATATTCATGCATTCTGAAGCCACCTTTGTACACCATGAAACTTGGTCCAGTATCCGCTAGTTTTGAGTCATCATCATCTTGCTCTTATCCCAATTACTTGGGGTCGACGCAATATGTCATCTGTTTTGACATATTGCAAAAAGTTTCGGCAATGACTTTTATAACCGGCCGCCTGCCTGACGTCAACCCTCCTTGGGAATGTAATCGTTGACCCAAATGGTACCAGATGGGAGTTGGTCCGGGTCAATCTAGGGCTCTTAGTCGTCTTTTACGACACCCACGAGCAAAGCAAGGGTTGGCAGTATTCAAAGCCGCTACCACACAGCACAAACTTAGTTTTGAGTAATGAAAAAAATACTATTCTTTTAAGAAAGTTAGTCCCTGTTAGCAATATTTTTGTGTACAAGCGAAGCTGAACTGGGTATTCATTTGGTTTACTATAATGTTTAATTATTTCGGTATGGTCTAGATATCTAGTTTAATATGATTATCTACTTTTAGAGAGCTATCAAATTATTAAATAGTGGGTTGTCAACCCATTTCTTTCGCAACAATTCCTTCAAATCCTCAACATTCCGAGGCCGGCGAAGGGCAAAATCATCGCCCAATTTAACGGACGCTATTTTCTTTATATTGATGTAGCGATACCTCTCAAGGTGTAACGATAAACATTCATTGGCGTTTACTAAATCATAACGCTAGTTTGATAAGTAAATAAGGAAAACACATTCTGTTATGCGTACCTTTAGTTTAACTAGTTTTTATGTATGCATGATACTAGTTTTGCCTTACATGATATTATTTACATAATGATGTCAGAACACGCCGGCTATAGACTAAATTATTACCATAGAATAGTAAGGTTTTCATCTGCCATGACGGCTTAAACACGTTCAACTGGTGGACTCGTACCACCTCCACAATAACAAGGAGAATTGACAGATTATACCATGCTGGTCAGTCGTCTTTGTATAGGATTTTATTTCGAATTTTCCTTCTCTTATTAAATGCATATATACCCTTTAGTTATCTTTTACGATAACTACGGGATAGATAAAGTGGTAAATTGCACCCTCCCCAAGCTAGGACTCTAGCCGAGATGAAGAAATCTATATGATAAATTTTAGTAAAAATAATGTTTATAATGTAGTTCTTTTTATTAAAACTTTTAAATAAGTTTAGTTATGTTGTTTATTTATTATAAAAAAATCACATTGTTTCATAATAATAAACAGTTTAGATAAATAAAAAAATCGGTAAATAAGGATGGGTAATTTTTATTAAATTCAACTTTCTAACTTTGACATTTGCATTTATTTAACATAACAAGTATTAATAAAATGCCAGACGACTTATAAGCGCACATTGAACAGAGAAATTTATGTATTGATTTGTTATGGGATATTTACGATAGCGCCCGTGAATGTAACTTTTTCCGCTAAATATTTACTATATGGGGAAATCCCGCTAGTAATAATATATAAAAATCTGTGTCAGCACATTCAATAAGGTAAGGAAAATCAATTTAATGATAACGGTAACCGACATTACCATATTCGACAAGGATAAATTATGATGATGCGGCAATATTATGGATACATTATAAATTTGATATTTGCACCTGTCAGTTGGGTTTGAACAATCATATTAAAATTTGAAGTTATCCAATAATTTTCCGTATGGTGACGGAGTAAGAATACAATTCTGCACTGACTATCTTGCCTGTGGATGTCGTAAGAGACGACTAAGGGATATAATAAGCATATAACATCTATGCAAGAGATGGTAAACTCAAAAAAAAACCCTATTCTAACACGTCTGATCAGCGTCGAATAGTAGGCCAAATGCCCTCCTATTATAGAGGACGCCTAAGTCCAACAGTAGGTTGAAATAATTATGAGAAGAATAATTTTAATGAGATACATTTGAATGTGTATTATCACTATACTACACTAATATTCCAGTTAATTCCTATAGTATACTAATATTATACTACACTAATATTCCATTAATTTCCTATACTATGCTAATATTCCAGTACAAAGTTAAGGTAGCCTCTCAGTGTGGTGGAGGCAATAAGGGCATTTTTCACCCCAGCAAAGACAACAATTCAATATTGAATGTCGATAAAGAATTTAATACAGAACATTCTGTTCTGTATTCAATTTAAACAAAGAAGTTTAGCCATATGCCATTTTTCCGAGAACCTTAAAATGTTTATTTTATTATAAATGTTCTACCACCAACAATCAAGCAAGTGTTCAGAATACTAAACGATAAATAAGGGATGTAGGGATCACCTCCACGAAGTTGGGGTTCGTCTAAATAATATTCAAAACATGTAACATGAAGGTGCCGAATATATAAATGACTGTATGACTGTTAGTAAAATATTTAAGTCAGAGTTTATCAAGCTATTCATGTAATATTACTTAATGATCTTAATAAAATATTATTTTTAAAATGTTGTTAAAAGTAGCCAAAAAACATTTGAGTTGTTTGAATTTATTTTATATTTAAAATGTTATCCTCCATAAGTTAGTTGCCTAAATCGACAGAATCTTAACAATATCAGGTCTGAGTCTTCGAGTTTTTATTGTTAGCTTATTTGCCACGTAGAAGAAATAATTTTAAGCAAAGAGTAATTGAATATCGTAACGAAAAAAGTTTAAAGGTTTCATAATTACAGGTGATTCGGATAGCATTGAATTGCATTTTTAACGAGCTACCTACCTGTATATATCTGTTTCTAAAGACTTTATATCAAAATAAAAAAGATAATTAAAAAACTAAAAATCACGCTTTTATAGATAATAGAGTCAAAAGAGCGAGGTAGCGAATCGGTATAGCGACGATCTGTCGATTCAGGCAAAACCTCGGCCACGGATATATAAAAACTTGATTCTGTAACGATAATGGGAGAAACTATTTAAAATATTGCGTTGTCATCGGACCATGACAAGGGTAATATTTCAAATTAATCCGAAGTTTAGAAGGGGGTGCTAATCATGTTCAAAGATGCCGTTACATACAAACCAAGTTAATCATAAATCCGCGAAGAATACATTTCACCACCGCATTTCTTGACCATAGGTGTCGTAAAAGACGACTAAGGGATACGCATATAACAACCGTGCAAGAGGATGAAAACTCGAAATAAAACCTTATACCAAACCGTCTGACCAGCATGGTATAATAGGTCAATTCCCCTCCTATTATGGAGGAGGCTTGAGCCCAGTAGTGAGACGTATACGACTTGAGATGAAATGAACGATAATTTGTATATTTTTGTTACTCAATTCCGCTAAAACGTCTGCACTGGTATTGGTATAAAATGCCAGAAAACCCTATAAATATTAAGTGTAACTCACCTTATAATGGAATCTATTATTTAACATCTCCATTTCTTTATCTCTCTCTTGTTTAAACTTATGAGCAATCGTCGATTCACTAATCGTCTGTTCTTTGTTAAACAATGCAGCCAGTTTCTGCTTGATACCACCCCCAACAGAACTTTGACTTATATTATCATCCGGTATATCATCCTTTGAATTCGTCCTGGAGTTGACTAGGGAGTTCACAGTTTTTGTAGGAGTAGTTTTATTTATCAATGCCTTCTTTTCTGAAAAAAAAAAAATACACAAACAGTGAATAGGTTGAAGGTTGCAGATTATGTATAAATGTATGTGCCAACAATGAAGGTTTTTTTTACTGCATATTTGAACCGTATGTATTATGCTTGGGCGAAGCAAAAAGTTTGATAAAACACGTTTGAATGACGTTATATACGTGATCGATTCATTTAGATTAGCTTTGGATAACTGGTACCTACTATTTTCTGTGTGGGTACGGAGTTAGAATACAATTCATCACCGCCTATTATATCCGTGGGTATAAGACGACTAAGGGATTTAATATGCGTATAACATCTAGGCAAGAGAGAGAATCTCGAAATAAAACCCTATATCAAACCGTAAGTGAAGTATAGGTCATCATTTTAGCTCATAAACGTCCCACTGTCGGGCTCGAGCCTCCTCCACAATAGGAGGGAAATTGACCTTACTATACCATGCTGGTCAAACAGGTTGGTATAGGGTTTTATTTCGAGTTTTCCTTCTCTTGCATAGATGTTATATACATATTATATCCCTTAGTCGTCCTTTACGACATCCACGGGCAAGATAGGGAGTGGTGAATTGTATTCTTACTCCGTCACCACACAGAGAGAAGTATAGGTCAATTGCCTTCCTATTGTGGAAGAGACTGCAGCCTAATATTGGGGTCCATGCGAGTTGTAATGATGTTGATGATGAATTAGTAGAGACAATAAGTACTACACTCTGGATAATAAAATAAATATATTCTGTCAGTAAATGGAGGATAAAACTTCTTTACGGATTTTATCGCATTTGTGGTCGTCGTGTAGCGTTCCTGGTCACAAATACAAACGCGATAAAATCCGTAGTTTTATTTACAATGTTTAATGCTCGCGTAAACATAAGAAATCATTACCATTTGTGTTGTTATGGTTTCCACACCATCAAGTAAATGGTAATGGCATCAGGTGTGCAATTATCAAGCTTAAGTGTTTAGTGTGTTTATGCTTAAATAAAAAGTAAATTACTAGGATGCCCACGGCAATTGGAGTTTGAAAATTGTCTAATTATTAACGAATTGAACTGAATTAGTTATCATATTTATTGCTGAATTATATTTTTCGCATGTACAATAAAGTTTTTTATGAACTGAACTCAGGATTACGACTTTGGACCTTTATTTTCAATAGTCGCACATTCATGCTCAAAAAACCTACATATAGTCCAGTGATTACGATCGACAAAAATTTAGGTACAGCTGAAAATTTGAAACTTAAATCGTTTAAAATTAACTTAAGGCTCTAAAAATATGAACTAAACGCTTACAAAGTATAGATAGCAATCAATACAAATAATTGAATCGACCTGTACTCACGACAGATGTTTTGTCAAGGATTTTTCTCGTTAACCAGAACGATTAAAGTTCTGTCGTGACAGCTGTGTCGATAAATTATTCAGATAAATTATTCATTATTATTATTATTTATAAATTATTCATTTATTTATTAATCTTCCCCTAATTAGGGTAAGATATACAACCTACTTCTTTAATATTAAAGAAAATATATAAATACTATCTGACCCAACAGACGTTGTTCTGTTCAAATAAGCGCTACATACTGGGTTCAATTATGAATCTAAACCATTTTCGAATCCCCTTGAACATGCACAAAAAATTCATCAATATTGGAACAGCCGTTTAGGAGTTCAGTGACATACACACGTACACAAGAAATATATATATATAAAAAGATAAAGAAGATATTCACCTACAAATCTTCCCCTTTCTTATCCGTGGGTGTTGTTCTAAATCAACTTAAAGTGCTATTATATGAACACATTTTATATGAAAAAGTACCTGCTAACACGTCCGACTAGGGTGGTACAGATCGATAATTTTCCCTCCCATTGTGGACGAGACACGAGGCCAGCAGTGGGGCATGTGTAAGCAGGGTGGATGATAATTATGAATATCTTATACCAATAAATAAAATTGGAGTGTCTGTTTGTAATGTCAAAATAATAGGCTTTTTTCATGCTCACACGGTTATTTGCACGACACCTATGCCTAAAATAGCAATTAAAAAATTTTTGTCTGTCTGTTTGTTCCGGGTAATCTTCAAAACGGCTGGACCGATTTCAAAAATTCTTTCACCAATGGAAAGCTATAATATCAGGGCGTAAACTAGGCTATATTTTATCCCGGTATTCCTATGGGAACGGGAACTACGCGGGTAAAACGACTATAACCTATAACCGAAGCGAAGCGAGGGCGGATTGCTAGTATTTAAATAAGATTCATTCTGATACACGGGAAATAATTCACATGTATTAGGACATAACGATTTTCAACTTCTCAATTAATTGAACAATTATAATTATTCAAAGTTGTTCTGAATTAAATTTTTATTTATTAACTAGCAACCCGCCCTAGCTTCGCTTCGGTTATAGGTTATAGTCGTTTTAGCTGCGTAGTTCCCGTTCCCGTGGGAATACCGGGATAAAATATAGCCTAGTTTACGCCCTGATATTATAGCTTTCCATTGGTGAAAGAATTTTTGAAATCGGTCCAGCTGTTTTGAAGATTACCCGGCACAAACGACAGACAAAACTTTTTTAATTGTTATTTTAGGCATAGGTGTCGTGAAAATAACCGTGTGAGCATGAAAAAAGCCTATTATTTTGACATTACAAACAGACACTCCAATTTTATTTATTGGTATAGATTGTATGCAAAAGAAAAAAAACTTGAAACTCGTATGCCAGCTCGTCTGACTAGTGCGGTATAGTAGGTCAAATTTTATCTTATTTTTGAGACTAGAGGCCAGCAAGTGGACGTATCTAGGCTGAGATGATTTTGATGTTAGCAAATGATTTCAAAAGCCATAGATATAAACTGCAGGCAACAGTTTTCATTTTATGTACATTGTCATGATCAAAGCTATATTCTCTGTTCTCTGAAAAGTTGGCTAAATATCCTATTTGTCTGGTTGAAGTACAATCTAGAGCCAACAATTTCCAAACGTTTCATGACTATATCAACTAGGTCATTCGATACCGCTAGTTTTCGCGGATATTACGCAACCCGTTGTAACTTTCCCAAAAAAACTATCTATTGGATAACTATTGCTGACAAAGTGGGGGTAATCGACTCGTACACCCCTGTTTGCGCTGACCGGTAACCAAATGTTAAGTAAACGGGGACAATATAAGAACGACAACTATTCCTATACTATGTATTTATTCTCTAAAGGCCAACTAATATTTTTTCATTGCTTTTTGTAATGACGGAAATTTTAATTTTAAAGTAACTTTAAATATAGTTTGATGGTCTTTGTAGTAAATTAAGGAGTGATATTTTTCTGTTAAATAATCGTAAAATTTGTGTGTAAGAATTCTTCCATCATAATTTCAGCTCATATACGTCCCATTGATAGGTTCAAGCCTCCTTCATAAAAGGAGGGATCTTGACCAACTACAACACGTTGGTCAGACGTGCATGTAAAACCCTTTGCCAACCGCATGGGGTTTTACGTATTTCTAATTCTCCTTCTCTTTCATAGATGTTATATGCTTTATATAAGGGAATACCCTTAGTCGTCTTATACGACATCCACGGGTAAGATAGGGTGAATTTTATTCTTACTCCGTCATCACAAGGAAAAATTATGTAATTCTGGCATAATTATGTAAAATAACAACAGTTTAATAAAATATGACTTGTGGAGCTATCCACGTCAAATCGAAAGCTTGCGTTTTACAACTTTAATGATTTTTTATTTATATAATAAATTTGAAGTTTCATTCGATACTGTCAATAATAGCCTGCACTAGTGGACGATTGAGAAACCCAAGGCAAACTGTAACGTCCACTGCTGAACGCAAGTCTCCACAACGGGAGAAAATGTTATAATCGTCGGACGGACGGTCACAGTTAACATTATAAGTTTCCTAAACAGAACGCTTGCTATCCATGTTGATCCCTCAAGCAATTTTCACTACTCCGATGGGAAAACAAAAGGTGGTGCAATACTGTATTTTATTGTATTCAAAATTCAAACGTAGACGACTAGGGTATTATATATGCATATAACATCTATTCAAGAGAGGAAAAACTTTAAATAAACCCTGTAGAAATCCGTCTGACCAGCGCGATATAGTAGGTAAGTTTCTTTCCTATTGTGGAGGAAGTTGGAGCCCAACAGTGGAACACTATCAGCTGAAATGATGAATGATGATACGTACCAAGTATATCAATCATTCAGAGAAATATTACCTTAAAATGATTCAATAACTTGTATAGAGATATATGTCGAAATACCATATGGCATTGACCGCAATAAAATGAACAACTTTCATGGGAAAACTCAAATGAAACGTATTCGTTATTATGGCTTTTCCATTTATGTAATTTAGTCGAAGAAAATATTGTGTAATATTGACAACACTGTAGTTATCAACCACTACGGCTTGGAAAATATAATGGCATTATATTGTTTTATCGTTCATGGCTTTGATTAGCCACGATCAATATTACTTTTATAAAGTGTTCAATACAATACAAAAAATATTATTTTTCATTGAACAGTAGGCAGTATTTGGTCTGTATTCCCGATATATCTGAATACTTAATAATCTACTAATCGAAATAAATTTTTAAGATAAAATAATACAATTTTAAACAAATAAAGAATAATAATAAAAATACCTCAAAATAAATTCCAAAAACAATTCGATCAAGCACTATCAATTGATTTTTTTTATCACAAAAATACAATGAAGTACACACAAAAACATCAAACACGATCACGATTATCGGGTGAAAAAAAAAAGAAGGCTTTTATATAAGGAGGTCCAACTTGCGTTACGCGAGCGCGTGTAATGACCATCGACTCGGATCACCAGCAGTTGGCCCACCTTTACTACAACTAGTGATGTGCGTTTCCGAATCTCACGCGACAGAGGTCCGGAACCTTTTGTAATAATCTAACAATCAATAGAGCCTTTTGTCGTATTTTCACGCGTCAATAGTCGCCTGTACAGACGGTTCCAATGACCGGTTATCGTGTTAACGAGCTATTAATTTCGATTGGAAAACTATTGTTGTAGTGTAGTTTTCATTATGCAGTTAGTTTCACGATTAGTGAATTCGTATCTACGTGGGAAATTTTATGTTTTAACTAAGATTAATGATGTTATAACTACGTTGAAAAGATTAACTATTATGTAAAGATTGCTTATCAAATTGTTTGCTGTGTATCTATTTAACATAACGGTTAACTATACAATTGTTGTCACAATTGTATACCAATTAAATATGTATATATGCAATTATTGTATGAAAAAACATATTGCACTTAATTTGTAAAATGTTAATTACTAACATACGTATGTTACTTGTTAGACAAACTAGTTGAAGTTGACAGAACATTACTTAAATTAATACTTTGATACAAGTTTGTGTTTAAGTTCGACTAGAAGTGGTAACGATTTTTATTCTTAAAAAAACATATTGATCTAAGTATTTCTTAAGTACGTGGTTTCTTACCGGGGGATTTACAAATATGCAATTAATTGCTACAGCCGTTTATTGTAATCACATTTAGTCTCAGAAATGGTCGTGATACAAAGAGTGTGTGTGGTATCCAATCATTAACATGCGACGCGGAGGTCAGTATTTAGACTACTATGCCAACTATGTAATTATTATATTCCCAGCAACACGGCTTAGATAGCGAAAGAAATGCAGTCAAACAATTATTGTGTTCAAAAATCGTCTATTTTATTCAATTTTGTTATTCTGTGGGTATAAATTTCAAAATATATAAAGAACCACCACAGACCTTTACATTTTAAATACAGCGTCTGAGGTATTGAAACAAGCTCTTAGTCTGTAACTTATCTGAGGAGTCAAGGTTGACGACGCCTTCTCGCCAACCTTGTTCGCAGCCTATTTAGCGACGTCGCTTCACTTAAGTTCGGTTATAATAGTACACATGTTTCACAACACTGTGAGGTAGTATTCTGGAAAAAACATGTAATAATATGCCTTTTAAGTTATCACTAAGTAGATGTATAAGTTATATTTTTCTTTTATAACTGTATGTTAACAAATTAATTCTTATAACAATTACGATCTATTTTCGTTATAGATCAGCAATTATCATCACTCTACTAGATGTTAATTGTTTTCAAGTTAACACAAGTATACAATATCATCACCATTTCAGCCTATCGCCGTCCACTGCTGAACGTAGGCCTCCCTTATGTTACGCCACAAAGTGCGGTCCTGTGCCGCCTGCATCCAACGACGCCCAGCAACTTTCACCAGGTCATCGGTCCACCTAATTGGGCTTGTCGTTCTACACTGCGTCGTCCGATACGTGGTCGCCAGTCGCGACTCGAGAACCTTTTATCCCCGCAGTTGTCGGTTCGTCGAGCGATGTGGCCTGCCCATTGCCACTTCAGCGTGCTAATTCTCTAAGTATACATTGCTCAAAGCATATTGCTTTTTTTTTTTTGGGCGGGCTATGGTCAACACACACGGCACTCGTTCCGTTCGGGGCCACGAAAGAGCAATGTGCAGCTCCATAACCCACCGAATTCCCCCACTGGGCCGGCCACCGGTAACCAATTCCTTGTGTGCCCAAAGCCTGATTATACAAAACACATTAACGCCACTCAAAGCCTGATTATACAAAACACATTAACGGCCGGATGAATAATTAAACTTTTATGTAATACACAAGGATAATAAACTTAATTTTATAACAAACTGAAAGGCTTAACCTTTAAAATTAAAGGTTGATCATAAAACTAACCGGCCTGTTTGATCCTTGGCATATTTAAGTGCAATTTTATAAAGTAAAACCTTCTACAGGCAGGTTTGGTTGGGGAGTAAACTCATGTAAGTCGTCGGCGACATGGTCACGTGATATTTTAACGGTAACACTATATCTGTAGCTATGTCAATGTCACTATATCTATGTCGATAGATGTCAAAACCAAATAAATGTAAAAAGTTTTAATTAAATATCAAACGATTAATTTGAATAACCAAAAATAACAATCCGTGTGGTGACGGAGTAAGAATACAGTTCACCAAAAGACGACTAAGGGAAAAAATATGCTTTTAACATCACGGCAAGAAAAGGAAAACTCGAAACAAAACCCTATGCCAAAACGTCTGACCAGCGTGGCGCGTAGTAAATCAATTTCCCTTCTATTGTGGAGGAGGTTCGAGCCCAAAAGTGGGACTTATATGAGCCGAAATGATGAAAAATAACAACTGTTTGTTCCTAGTTTTAAGTTTACACTTCTGTCGACAGTCTTCATGAGTGCTTTGTGTGCTTTTTTAATTAAAAACTCGTCAGTTACCATTCAAGAGGTCAGGAAGTAGTGGTATGGCGAACAAAGTATAGCTTCGCGGTATTCTGTCACGATGATTTAAACAGGGTGCGGTTAACCACACGAGTATCGTGATCCACCAAAAAGATAAAACCCCCAAATTGTCCTGATTATAATATTAAAAGTGAAGGCGAAGAATTCACTACTACAGTGAGTCATTCTTTTTACGAAATCATATTCTCGGAATTAAGAAAATGATAAGGCATATTTCGCAACAGCGTACAACAATAAAATTCATCGTAATTGTAATTAGACACTATTAATTTACTTGATTTTATTTATATCTGCAGTACAATGTTAATTTTCTTGTTAATTTCTCATCCCTAAGTGTAAAAAGTGCATAAACATTCGATATCACATAGCTTTCTTTATCTCTAATAAAAGATATACTCCGATATCAATATACTAGCTTTTATTGCTCTCTATTCGTATCAGATTTATAACCTAACCAAACGCTCACATAAGAAAAAATCCAGCAGAATTAAAATGATTAAAAACCATACAAGAAATAGACCGCGATAAAATTCTTTCACGTTAAAGTTCAAATTTCCGTATGGTGACGGAGTAGGAATACAATTCACCACCCCTCTGCTGTCCATGGGTGTAGTACAAGACGAGTAAGGTATGTAATATGCAGTCATCAATTCAATGGGAAGTAAAACTGGAAATAAAACCCTATGTCAATTTCAAACCCTATGTCAAATCAAAAATTTATCCAGGCGGCATCGTGCTCTGCGGTGCCCCACTGCCCCGCGTGTGCGGCGGGCAATAAGCCTGCCAAGCACCGCATGGGCTCTGGGGACTGCAGACCCCCGGCATCGGCCCCAAAGGGGCGGGGCGGCCCATCGACCGGGCCAGTCCCCGCTCCGAGCGCGGCCCGATCGCCCGTTAGCGCGGAGGAGGTGACGATGGATACGGACCGTTAATGGACCCCATATCCATTCGTCTCCTCCAGGCCAATCTCAACCACTCTGCCGGTGCGCAGGACGTGTTCCTGTAAGCCATGGCGGAGTGGTTGATAGGAGTAGCCGTAGTCGCGGAGCCGTACGTGGTGCCCGACCGGATTAACTGGTTGGGTAGCACCGATGGCACCGTGGCAATCGTCGCCTCCACGTCGTGGCCTTCGTCGTCTCTGACCCTTAGGGACAGGGGCGTCGGATACGTCGCGGCGGACTGGGGGGAGATTACGCTCTTCGGAGTTTATCTCTCCCCTAACTGGAGTGTGACCGATTTCGAGGCCTTCCTCACCATCATGGAGGCCTCGTTACGGCGACTGGCATCGCGCTAGGTCTTCGTCCTGGGAGACTTTAACGCCAAGTCCGTGGTGTGGGGGTCCCCTAGGACGGATGACCGAGGACGGGCGATCGAGGAGTGGGCGGCGGCACTGGGCCTCTGTTTGCTGAACAGTGGCTCGGTGCATACGTGCGTGCGACAACGGGGCGTGTCGATAGTGGACCTTTCGTTCGCTAGCCCCGAGGTCGCCGCACGCGTGGGGAGCTGGCGCGTCGTGGAGGAGGTGGAGACCTTGTCGGACCACCGGTATATCCGGATGGAGGTCTCCCCTGCAATCCCGACGCCCAGCAGGGGTCACGAGGCGGATGGGCGTCCTGCGTTCCCGCGATGGGCTGTGGGTCGCTTAGACCGGGGCCAGCTGGCGGAGACAGCCATCGTATACTCGTGGCTGTCCTCTGCCCACCAGTCAGACGGGGTGGACGCCGAGGCTGGCCGCATCCGCAGTGCGTTGACGCAGATCTGCGATGCGGCCATGCCCCGGGTACGGCGTCTGCCCCTGAGGAGGGGGGTCCACTGGTGGTCCCGGGAGCTGGCGGATCTCCGGGCCGCGTGTATCCGCGCCCGGAGGGCCTACACCCGCAGCCGGCGGCGCCATCGCGATGCGGAGCGGGAGCCCGTGCTTTACGAGGGCTACCACAATGCGCGATCGGCCTTCAGGCTGGCCGTCCGCTCCGCCAAGGACGTCAGTCGGCAGGAGATGCTGGACGGTCTCGACCGTGACCCCTGGGGGACGTGACCCCTATCGCGCGGTGCTGAATAGGCTACGCGCGCGGGGCCCTCCCCTCACCGAGACTCTCCAGCCCGGCCTTCTCACCCGGGTCATCGAGGACCTGTTCCCGCGGCGGGCGGAACACACGCCTCCGGTCATGGCTCCGCCAGACACTGACCGGAAGGCCGACAACGACAGTGTTCCGCCCATCACGGAACCCGAGATGGGGGTGGCGGTGACGCGCATGCGCGCAAAGTCTACCGCCCCCGGGCCCGACGGTGTTTCTAACCGTGTGCTGGCCCTGGTCCTCGAACACCTGGGACCCCGCCTCAGGGGGCTGTTCGACGCGTGTTTAGCGTCCGGACGGTTCCCTGGGTGCTGCAAGGAGGGAAGGCTGGTGCTCCTGCCGAAGCCGGGACGGTCTCCGGAGTCGCCTTCGGCCTACAGGCCTATCGTGCTGCTCGATGACACGGGCAAGCTACTGGAGAGGGTGGTAGCTGCCCGCATCGAGCGGCACCTCGTCGGCACGGGGCCCGATCTGTCGGACGCCCAGTTTGGGTTTAGGAGGGGTCGTTCGACGATCGCGGCTCTGTTGCGCCTGAGGGTCGTGGCGACTGAGGCCGTCACCGGCGGGGGAGTGCTGTTGGTGGTGTCCCTAGACATCGCCAACGCATTCAATAGTCTGCCATTCAGCTGCATCAGGGAGGCGCTCCGGTATCACGGGGTGCCAGTTTACCTGAGGCGGCTAGTGGCAGACTATTTGGAGGGGCGCAGCGTCCTCTGCACCGACCGAGCAGGGGACGTCGTGCAAACGCCCATGACGTGCGGTGTCCCACAGGGGTCGGTCCTCGGACCCACCCTGTGGAACATCGGCTACGACTGGGCGTTGCGGGGGAGCCTCCCGCCCGGGCTGGGCGTGATTTGTTACGCCGACGACACGCTCGTCACAGCCCGTGGTGGGACGCTAGAAGAGGCGATAAGCCTGGCGACCTCGGATACCGAGGAGGTCGTCAGGCGGATCGAGGCGCTGGGGTTGAGGGTCGCCCTGGACAAGACGGAGGCCCTCTTGTTCCATGGGCGCCATATGAGCCCTCCCATCGGCGTCTCGATCACCGTCCACTCGGTCGACATCAGCATCCGGGCCCATATGAGGTACTTGGGCCTGGTGCTCGACGGGCAATGGTGGTTCCGGGAGCATTTCCGCAGGCTCGCTCCACGGCTCGTCGGCGCGGCGTCCGCCCTATCGTGGCTTATGCCGAACGTGGGCGGACCGAGCGCTGCGTGCCGACGGCTGTACGCGGGGGTCATCCGGTCGATGGCCCTGTACGGCGCACCGGTGTGGGCGGGGTCCATAACCGTCCGACTTAGGGCCCTTCTGTGGCGACCAAAGAGGGTCATGGCGGTCAGGGCCAACCGCGGATACCGCACGGTGGCGACGGAGGCAGCGTGCCTATTGGCCGGGACTCCCCCGTGGGACCTGGAGGCGGAGATGCTCGCCGGACTATATCGAAGGGTGACGGGGGTGCGAGCGGAGGGCGGTGTGGTCTCGTTAAGGGATCTCACCGCCTGGCGCGTCGACGCCCGCCGCGACGTCATTGCCCGTTGGGCAGTCCGGCTGGAGAGGCCTCGGTTCGGGGTGCGAACCGTGGAGGCCTTCCGGCCGGTGCTGATGCAGTGGTTGGAGAGGCGGCACGGGGTGCTCTCCTTCCAACTGGTGCAGGTTTTGACGGGGCATGGGTGCTTCGCCAAATACCTGCACAAGGTCGTTAGGAGGGAGAGTACACCGTCCTGCCACAACTGCGATTGCGACGAGGACACGGCGCGCCATACGCTTGAGGCCTGCGGGGCTTAGGCAGTGCAGCGCTGTGAACTCGTCGCAATCATCAGTACGGACCTGACGCTGCCGGCTATCGCTAGGGCGATGGTCGACAGCGTCGGGAATTGGCCTTCTGCGAGACGGTGATCTCGCGGAAGGAGGCGGCGGATCGCCTGCGCGAGGAGCGCAGCCTCGATGAGGAGATCCGCCGCCGGCGACTGGGGCGGCGTAAGCGCAACTATCTTCGCCTCATGCCGCCCTAGCCGAGGCCGCGGGTGACGTGACTGGGGATTAGTCCGTCACCCGCCGAGAGGCCGACCGCGTGAGGAAAGACCGACGTCCTCCCCGAGGGGGGGACGTCGGTCGATGGGAGGGTACCCCAATAGGGGGTATTCCGTCGGGCCGACCACTGACGACAAGTTAACGCTGCTCCAGTGGTCGGCCCAACGACGAAGGCGACGTGGTTTTTGGGTGGGTCGCGGGAGTTGCGTGCTTAAGCCCCTCTGTCGCCCCGGACGGAGTGGTGCGGAGGCGCGCCGACCGCGACCCACCCACAAAAAAAAAAAGTCAACATTTATGACCAGCGTAGTATAGTAGGTCAAATTCCCTCCCATAAAGGAGGAGGTCCGAGCCCAACAGTGGGGCATATATTAGCACAGATACTGATGAAAATTCAATTTAACAGAATACAGCCATAGCTTTTGAAACGAATTAAGTAATGACGCCACACATTGCTGTAATGACGCTATAATTTCATGACCAAAACCCCCTAATCATTCGTACAAAATTGTATACTCTTTGCAAGTATATTGTTGACATAATTCTTAACAAATTCGATCACAATATGTACCGTAAGATTGTGAAAGTTTTTAAAAACGAGGGGAAACCTGTGGCGTATAATCAACTGTGAAATTAAATTGTTGTGTGATCTAGTTAGTTTGTTTACATCATCAAAATATTTTATTTAGTACGTTGCATTCCGTGTGGTGACTAAGTAAGAATACAATTCACCACTCCCTCTCTTGTCCGTGGGTGTCGTAGAAGACGACTAAGGAATTAAACAGCGTAGTACAGTAGGTCAATTTCCCTCCTATCGTGGAGGAGACTGAGCCCAACAGTGGACCCTGTATGAGCTAAAATTATGAATGAATGGTGATTTAAAATGCTAATGGAATCTTAATGTAGGTTAAAGATTAACGTGGCAAGGCTAATTTAGTAAGCGTTTCTTAAATATATACACACTTTAATGCTATTGATGCGGAACGACTACTCACCAGGTGGTCGACGACTTGGCGAAAGTCGCATGTGGTTAGTTAAATGCGGGCGACCTAGGATTGTATGTTCTATGAGCGAGGTTTACTTCAAGCATTGGACGGGGAAAGGTTGAATGACGAATCTTTACACTTTGTTCGCAAAATTATTACAATATTTTGCATTTTAGTATATGTGTAAACAAGACAAGACGATAATTATGTCAAATGTCCATGTCATTCCAGTGTCGGTGCTAGTTGGCACTGCGTCTCTCCAGGTTATGTTTTAACCGTCCAGTTAAGTAGATCGAAAGCTCGCTCAGCGGGCTATGCTCGGGATTTCTCTGTGCGATAGAATCCGAAATACGGCAATCTGTAGAAGAACGGGTGTAATCGACACAGCACGAAGAATTAGCACGTTGAAGTGGCAATGGGCAGGCCACATCGCTCGAAGGACCGAAAACCGCTGGGAAAGAAAAGATCTCGAGTGGCGAATATATATCGAACGACTCAGTGTAGGAAGCCCGCACTAGGTGGCTCGGCAAACTGATCAAAGTTGCTGGGCGTTGTTGGATGCAGGGTGCATAGGACCGCACTTTGTGGCAAAACATGAGGGAGGTCTACGTCCAGCAGTGGACGGCTATATGCTGAATGATAATGATGATATGAATACAATTTTGTTCTCCATCTTCCTAGTGGGTATCGTAAAAGACGATTAAAGGACGTAATATGCTTATAACGTCTTTGCAAGAAAAGGAAATCTTGAAATGAAAATACCAAAACATCTGATCAGCTTAGTATAGTAGATCAATCTTCCTCATATTATGGAGGAGGCTCGAGCCCAGCAGTGGGACTTACAGGAGCTGTGATGGTGTGATGATATATTTTATTTACTTTTTCAATTTATATGCGTTAATAACGACAAGCAACTTTTTTACTTAGATGCCCTATCACTCAATAAAGAGTGACTCAACTAGTGCCTACCTTAATTTATTACTACATTATTGAAAGTCGCGTCGAACTTAAATCCTTGTGTTAAGCGTGCTTTACAAATAAATAATTAATGGATATAAATTAGATACAGATTTAAAATAATTATTTGTAAATAATTTGACTGCACGGCGCGCAGTGGTTAAAACATCGACAGCGGCAGGCGACGCAGCAGGCGTAGTTAAGATACCGACCTACCCGTGGTGCCAACAATATTTTGTGCCATCCACCAATTGTTGTTCAGAGTCTGGGTATAATTTGTGTCCATTAATTATATCTTTGTAAAGTCTCCACAATAGAAGAATTATTTCTTTAGTGCAGTGTTTAAAAAAAATGTGCTGTGTGGATATATTGGTATCAGAACTCGGTAAGGGACTCGATAGAAAGGTGTATACTATCTCTATAGTTAAAATATATATTAATATCTTCTGTGTGGTGATGGACTAAGAATACAATTCACCACGCCCTATCTTCCCTGTGGATGTCGTAAAATACGACTAAGGGATATAGTAAGCATATAACATTTCTGCAAGAGAAGGAAAACTCGAAATGTAACCCTATACCAACCCGTCTGACCAGCATGGTATTGTAAGGTCAATTGCACTCCTGTTATGGAGGAGGCTCGAGCCCAACAGTGGGACGTATACGAGCTGAAATGATGGAAATGATGATTATAGAAACTAGGAATCTAATCGCGTCAGTCATTATACTGACACGCATTATTAAAGTTACCGTAATTCGCATGGTTCGAGTACGTGACAAACAGCGCCGATTATCCGTTATGATGACATAATCATATGCAAGGTTACATTATCATTAAGTGCGTATAATTTTTGACGACTTGTTTTGATGACAGACGTAACTGTCAATGTTAGACACCGCAATAAATATTCAAGATAAATATTAGCCTCCCAAAGCATGCAGTATGATTACCTTTCGTAAACTCTTATAACGACCAAATATTTTAAAAACTTCTAAAATTTAAGTAACACCTAAGGCCATAAACAACAAATTACATTAGTGTTACGTATTATTAATGATGTTTGCACTAATTATCCTTGTGGTGACGGCTCGGCGGTACAATTCACCACCCACTGTCTTGCCCGTAGGTATGGTAAAAGACAACTAAGGTATAATAATATACAACATATATGCAAACGAAGGCAATCTCGAGATGAAACCCTGTACCGATACGTCTGACCAGCGGAGTGTTTTAAGTCAATTGCTCTACCACAGTAGAGGAGGCTCAAAACAAATAGTGAGACGTATACAAAATGAGTTAATCATTAATAACACTAAAGTGTTACATACAATTCTTATTACATAAAAAAAGAATTAAATATTTTGTGTCATCTCTATTAAATTTGGGAGTCGTTAAAAAAATAGGCGTTAGTTTCTGGAAAGCCCATTTTTTGCGTAGCGGTGCACCTTAATATGCGGCGAAGACATGGCGCATTACAGGAGCGGGAACTATTTATCGTGATTAGAACAGTGTTCTGAAGTCTTCAAGCATCGAAGTCGACTTATAGATAGTTATAGCGATGGTCGATTGCGTAGGGCATTGTGGAGACCATCGCAGTTTTCTGGGATGATAGGGTGCTTACTTTTTTGTAACATATGGTTACTTATAAACTGTTCTTTTGCTACTTATAAACTGTCCTGTTGTTTTTGTTCACGTAAGATTGCGCTACAAGACCTTTTCTAAAAGTATTGTAATTGTAAATAGGAGAAAACAGTTTTTTTCACGTCGACACAGCTTTCTCTCGATACTGTCAACAGTTCGTCAGCGCTCGTTAAAGACCGGGGCAGTGAAGTGTTACAAATAGGACTGCTCACAGTGCCATAGTGATAGGGTTGCAAAACGTAGAGCAAAAGGTAGCTTACGTTACGTATGATACATACGTTACCTTTTGCTTATATGTATTTGTAAGTCAACACGCCCGCACCTATTCGCCAAAAATTCAATAACCATAGTTGGAGATGGGCAATCCACAGGCAAGGAAATACTGCGCTTCATGCCGCCCTAGCCGAGGCCGCGGGTGACGTGACCGGGGATTAATCCGTCACCCGCCGGGAGGCCGACCGCGTGAGGAAAGACCGACGTCCTCCCCGAGGGGGGGACGTCGGTCGATGGGAGGGTATTCCGTCGGGCCGACAAGTTAACTCTGCTCCGGTGGTCGGCCCAACGACGAAGGCGACGTGGTTTTCGGGTGGGTTGCGGGAGTTGCGTGCTTAATCCCCTCTGTCGCCCCGGACGGAGTGGTGCGGAGGCGCGCCGACCGCAGCCCACCCACAAAAAAAAAGGCAAAGAAATACTGTCATAATCGTCACGTTTAAATAGCCGTATTGAGGATCACAGTGGGTGTTATAAGATCTCAGTTGGGACATCATCACCACCCATCAATATCCATGTAAATACTATTAAAAGTCATCATCATCGTTCAGGTTGTTCGCGTCCACTGCTACACATAGGAATAATATGACGTACATATATAGACGGTATGCATAATGCCACAATCATCATGTTTGGCAGATGAGTCTGCGATCGCAAGTAAATGTTATACGTTTCCCAGGAGTAAGCTACTTCCTACTCTCCTTGTCATCGCTTATCCTGTTTCTGCCGCTTCTACGGGCAAAGTAAGATGTGGCGATAATTAAATTTTTATCAAATCTAGAAGAAATACTAATAATTTTAATACGGTTAGTATTCACTTGAGAAACACAATTCCTCCACAATAGGACGGCAATTCGCCTTACTATATCTTGCTAGTCAAACAGGTTGGTTTAGGGTTTTCTTTCGAGTTTCCTTCTCTTGCATAAATGTTGTACGTGTATTATATCCCTTAGTCGTCTTTTATGACATCCACGGGCAAGCTAGGGAGTGGTGAATTGTATTCTTACTCCGTCACCAGACGGAAAAGTGTTTGTTTGTAGGTCAAATTGCCTCCTACAATGAAGGGGCGAGAAGAAATACCAATAATTTAAGACAACCTTGTTCGCTTGAGAAAACGCAATGTAAACCTTATTTCGTGATTACTAGTTATACTGTCATCGTCATTACCACCGATCCATTCTCTCCCACGGTGCGACTCTCGGAATTAACGACGACCAAGTGGATGATGGCCTCAAAAAGGTAAATACTGTCATGGCCAATGAATGCATTTAGGCTAGACAGAACAATTGAACGGCTAGAAATATTATCAAGTATTAGCTATACAGTGACCGTATTTCCATTAAAAGAACAGTTCCGTTATTCCAACTCATTGTAGCATTGTTATTGAAAACAGGAAAAATTACTGTAACCAAGGAATATTTTGACAGACATATATATTTATATAAATTTATTTACAAACTCATGCCGTTATCCTTGAAATACTATGTAGATTTCATCACTGTACTTCGCGAATACAATTATCACCCCTCTCATACCCATGTGTATCGTAAACGAGGACTAAGCGCCTTTTGCGAGGCAATCATTTCTCAGAAGGAGGCGGCGGTTCGTGCGCGGGAGGTATTCCTCTACGGCGACACATTTCGCGTCTCGGCGGCATGCGTCGAGACCATAACCCGCCAAAAAAGAACCGCTTACTTAGTAAATATAGTTTTCCCTGTGGTGAAGGAGTAAGACTTTGTATTATTTATAGAATAAGACGGCTAAGCGATATAATAGGCGGAAAACTCGAAATAAAACCTTATACTAAACTGTCTGATCAGTTTTGTATAGTAGGTTTTCAATTTCCCACCTATGGTGAAGGAGATTCAAGCCCAGCAGTGGAACGTATAAGAGCTCAAGATGCCCTAGTAAATCATGTCACAAAATAACGTATATCGTGTTGACTTACACTCGGAACGAGCACTGTGGATTGTAGATTTATACTACATGAAAATCAAATTTATAGGGCACGGAATACTGAACTTAAACCACGGTGAAAGTATATACTGTTCAAATGTTAAAAACTCGAAATACTATGGCCTCTCAGCTATAATCCATTATAGTCTGAATTAGTGTGCTTTATCTAGAATCGCATTGAATGTACTAGATTAAAAATGTAGACATTGCTCTAAGCATGTCAGTTACATGACGTTGAACTTTAGTGACCTACGAGCCAAACTGGAATGGCCTGGTTGTCCTGTGAATAATAAAAGCTTCGAAATAAAATAACTGACATTTGATATACGACTCATTATTATCTATCACTACTTTTTTATAATTGTTTTAAGCCCATAGAGCTTTCAAATTTGTATGATTTTTCTATCCATACTAATATTATAAATGCGAAAGTAAGGATGTTTGTTTGTTTGTTTGTAACGCTTTCACGCTTAAACCACCGAACCGATTTCAAAAATTCTTTCACCAATGGAAAGCTATAATATCAGGGAGTAACACATAGGCTATATTTTATCCCGGTATTCCCACAGGAATAGGAACTACGCCGCGGGTAAAGCGACTGAAACCGAAGCGAGGGCGGGTTGCTAGCATTTTCATAATTTTACAGTCTATATATATCGCATTAGATAGTCATTTTTATTTCAAACGATAGCAACCACGAATACTACTAAAACTAACATTCGTTAAGAATGTCGTAAAAGAGAGCTCTTCAGCAACCTGTGCCAATTTCACCTAATGGTCATCAATTCGCTTGATCGATCCATTCGTTGATCAACAATTCGCTTTCCAAAGCGGTTCGACATCAGGTAGGCGGCCCGTCGTAATACTCATTCAAAAACCTATGGAGTATATTATGCATTTTTATCACTCGTATTGAACGAGAAAGACATTTTGAATACATTAGGGAGAAGGATGATGATGATGGGAGTTGCCTGGGAAACAGCTCGAGATATCAGGATGTTTGATCAGGAGGGATCAGAATGATTTTTTTTAAAGACAACACCCTGGACTAACGAAATAATCCTTCTCTAAGATACATATTATTAGGTACCGGTGTGGGCGGGGTCCCTGACCGTCCGTCTTAGGGCCCTCCTGTGGCGACCACAGAGGGTCATGGCGATCAGGGCCATACGGGGTTACCGCACGGTGGCGACGGAGGCAGCGTGCCTCCTGGCCGGAACTCCCCCGTGGGACCTGGAGGCGGAGATGCTCGCCGACATTTATCGGCGGGAGGCGGAGATGCTCGCCGACATTTATCGGCGGGTGTCGGAGACACGCGCCCGCGGCGGCATGGTCTCCATCAAAGAGATCACCGCCTGGCGGGTCGACGCCCGCCGAGAAGTCATTGCCCGTTGGGCAGTCCGGCTGGAGAGTCCTCGGTACGGTATCAGGACCGTCGAGGCCCTCCGGCCGGTGCTGATGGAGTGGTTGGAGCGGACGCACGGGGTGCTTTCCTTCCGACTGGTGCAGGTGCTGACGGGGCAAGGTTGCTTCGGGAAGTACCTGCACAAGATTGTCAGGAGGGAGAGCACACCGTCCTGCCACCACTGCAGTTGCGACGAGGACACGGCGTAGCACACGCTCGAGGAGTGTGCTGCATGGGAGGGTGATCGCCGTGAACTCGCCGCAATTATCGGTGCCGACCTGGCGCTGCCGACCATCGCCAGGGAGATGCTCGTCAGCGTCAGGAATTGGGACGCGGTCGCCGCCTTCTGTGAGGCCGTAATCTCACGGAAGGAGGCGGCGGATCGTGTGCGAGTAGAGCTCCTATTCGGCGACACGTTCCGCCGCCGGCGACTCGGGCGGCGCAGGCGCGAGTATCTGCGCCTAATGCCGCCCTAGCCGAGGTCGCGGGTGATCGGACCGGGGAATTGTCCGTCACCCGCAGAGAGGCTGACCGCGCGACGGCGACCGACGTTCCAGGACGTCGAGAGGTGAGGTTACCCGAAAGGGTATTCCGTCAGGCCGACCACTGACGACAAGTCACATCTGCTCCGGTGGTCGGCCCAACAACGAGGTGACGTGGGTACGGGTGGGTTATGGGGCCGCGCGCCGTCCTTTCATCGCCCCGGACGGACTGGACCGCGCGTGTGCTTACCATAGCCCACCCATAAAAAAAATAAAAAAGATACATATTATTAACGGGAAATTACATCCAGACTCTGAACAATAATTTGTGAATTGCACAGTGTTGTCCTGTATGGGATTCGAACCCATGACACTGGTACGGTAGATCGTTATCTTAACAATCACGCCATCTGTGCAGATTTCATTGATGATTTGATGATGATTGGTGATTTTTTTATTTTACGATTAATGTAGATGCTAATAATCGTATTTTATTTATTTAAACCGACTCGTGGCTGAGAGTAATTAACTTATAAAGATTTACACATGGTTCGAATTGGTGATCTATTTCAAACGGACACATGTATGTGAACATGTTGATGTGGGCAAGCAATTTTGCTGTGAGTAAACCATATAATTAAAACAGTAGCGCCAGCACGCAGTGCAAAATTACGGGATAGATTCAAACAAATAAACGAGTTGAATTATTTTTGTAGAGCTAATATAGCATATATCGCACGAGTGGTTGTCAATCTTCGAATAAAATATAACCAACAATATAAACTAATACCGTGAAATTAAACTACCTATATGTTAAGTTCAGTGTGCTGATAATTCAAGATTACAATTAACCAAACTCTTCTTACCCACGAATGTCGCAAAACATAAAATAAAGCACTTAAAAAGAAGAAAACAAAAATACGGAAACTTAAAAAAACCTTGTAATAAACCCACCTGAATATCGTGGTATCATATCATAGGTCAGTTTCTTTCTTATTGTGGAACAGGTCCGAATACAAAAGTTGAATGTTATGAGCGGAAGAAAAGATGCTATGTGGTATTTAAAAGCGGGCAATGAACTGTATTGCTGTCATTTTACCTGCTAAACCCTGGTACTTTGCATCCGAGAAAGAGTTGACTACACAGGTAGCGGAGTAGTTAAGATACTGACCTATCGTGCCAGTGTTGTGGGTTCGATTTCAACGCGGGACAACACTTTGTGCGATCCTTAAGTTGTTCAAATCTGGGTGTAATTTGTGCCCGTTAATATGTTAAAGTCCCTCGCAACACAAGGATTATTTCGTTAGTGCAGGGTGTTGTCTTTTCTAAAAAAGAAAGTAAAGGTTGGTTGGTGACTTTAATACATTCTTAATCATCACACAGATCTACTTATATATTTATATGTATTTACATTTTCAAAATAAATTGACAAAGACAGATTGTTCACCCGAAATGTGTTAAAAAAACGTATTCCTTAGTAGTTCAGTTACTTTAGATAAGTGATAATTAATTGTATGAGGCTAAACTAACAAAGAATGTTAGTCGCAAAAAATTTGGGACACCATTTTGTGTAAACACACTGCCCCAATACTTAAAATATACAGAATGGTTACAATTTGATATAATTAGAATTTTCAGTTTAGATTGCCGTATGGTGACGGGAAAACAAAGGTCTATGACCGGTGTGTATTACCAGCTATGACTTATTGCACAGAAATGTCTCTTAATTGTCAGCCTCATAAGTCGCTCAGCGTTCTATAGGGAAGTCTGAGCTCTAGATTCTGAAATCCGTAGAAGAACAGTTATACTCAAATACGTTGAAGTGGCAATGAGCAAACAAATCGTTCGAATTGAGGAACCGATATTTTTTGGCTAAAAGAGCTTCTTCTCCCATGCCAAATACCGTAGCTGCATCTGATGCCGCCCTAACCGAGGTCGCGGG
Source organism: Lymantria dispar (assembly GCA_032191425.1). NCBI lineage: Eukaryota > Metazoa > Arthropoda > Insecta > Lepidoptera > Erebidae > Lymantria > Lymantria dispar. The sequence continues at coordinate 9,059,798 of CM063463.1, read as the reverse complement.
TGGCTGGACTGTGGAAAGTCCGTCACCCGCAGAGAGACAGACCGCATGAGGACGACGCTCGGGAGGGATGGTACCCGAAAGGGTAACCCATCGACCTGGGCATGGACGTCAAGAATTCAGTACCAGTAGCCTGCTCATTGGCAAAGGGGTGGGAATACAATGGGCTATATGGCCGCGCGCTGCTCTTGCAACTCGCCCCGAACGGAATGGACGGCGTGCATGCTGACCATAGCCCGCCAAGAAAAATGTCGAATACCAAGAGTTCCCGATTCCCAAGTGAGACTTTATTTATATGTATCTAAATTGTGTCCTTTATTTATATGTATCTATGTGTCAAAAGGCCCTGTGATATAAGGTTAAATTTCCTACGTGTGTGATTATTGTGTTCAAAAGAAAAATAAAATATACGAGTACCACAATCTCGTGGGTGTTTGTCCGAGTCGACTTAGGGAAAGGGTCCTTGACCTCAAGCACGCCCAACTGCAAACTATTTCGTTAGAGTCTACGTCTGTGGAGGTACCGCATATGTAACGAAGCTATTCACGCAAGTCCCACTATAAAACTAGGTGAAGCGTCAAAATATGAACCTTGTGTTTTGTTCAATTTAGAATTGTGTTGGCATTTACAGTTTCGGAGGATCGAAACTAGTTTTTCTATACTGCATGACCTATATCCCCGTAGTTACGGAGTAAGAATACAATTACCACCCTCTCTCTCACCCGTGCCTGTCGTAAAACAGGAGCAAAGGATTGTAGTACGCAGATAACACTTATGCAAGAGATGGAAAACTAAAATCTTATTCCAACCCATCGAACCAGCGTGGATTAGTAGGTCAATTTCCATCCTTCCAATAGAAACATTATATGGACTAATGATGATTACTTAAAGTTAAAATTAAGTAAGCATCCTCCTATGGGTTCCGATTGTGAGACTGTATTGACACCCGATCCCCTATGGGATTCGTGAAAGGCGCCTATGGGCACACCAGAAGAGTGGGCAGCAATCCTGTTTTGCTAAACTCGTAACATAATCTGCAATCATCGATCGGTATGCCATACGTGGTGAAGGCAAACGGGTATTTTTTTTTTTTTTACTAACGGTGGCAATCGAGCAAACAGTATACCTGATAGGCCATAGTAGGCCGCTGCCTACCGTGAAGAAAGTGAAAGGAGTGTGAATGGGTGCAATGAGGTTCAGTGAAATTAAAGGCATCACCAAAACCCAGCACACGCAAACAGCCTCAGAAAGTTGGGCTGCCGGCTTTCTCAATTATTTACCACTACTTCGTGTATAATAGGCTGATGGATGGATGGATGAATGAAATTAGCTATTTTTTTTCTCAGTTCAAGTACTGTTCCTTAAAATGTAACGTGGCTATATTATCACCCTGAATGTTATTTATAAGTTTCGTTTTGTAAATAAAACTACTTTACGGATTTTATCGCGGGCAAACTGCGGACCGGCCATGACCGTGAACGCTGCAAAGCGTTCAAAACATCGGGCAATCTAGATTCAAATACAAACGCGATACAATCCTAAACTAGTATTATTAACAATCTTTTTATTTCCATGGAAAGCGAGCGAACCAAGAACCCAAACACACACGTTGTCTAAACAAATAAATAAAATTGAAATGTCTGTTTGTAATGACAAAATATGGGCTTTTTTCATGCTGATAGAGTTATTTGCAAGATAGCTATGCCTAAAAAATGGTTTAAAAAAATTGTCTGTCTGTTTGTTTTGAGTAATATTCTAACCGATTTTGGTAATAATTTACTGCCATGTAGCCATCTATATAAGTAGTAACATAGGCTATATTTTATCCCAGTATTCCCAAGGGAACGGGTACTACGCAGGTAAGGCGACTAAAACCGAAGTAAGGCGAGAGCGGGTTGCTAATATTAAAATAAAAAAAATCACTCTGTATAACTAATTTTTGAAGCATGTACCTAACATTACAGTTATTTTTTGCAAACTGTGTGAGTTAAGTGTTCAGGTCAATATGACAAAATGGTTACATATATGGCTACCCTAAATTAGTGTACACAAAAAATATGGCGATAGAAATTTTTGAGACTAAAGTGTGATAAGCGGCTTTTCACAAAGTTTCGCCATCGTCATCCTTTCAACTCATACATGTCTCATTGTTGGGCTCGTGAAATTAACCTACTGTACCACGCTGGTCACACGTACTGTTATATGGTTTCATTCCAAGGTTTCCTTCACTTCAGAGCTCATGTATGTCCCACTGCTGGGCTCGAGCCTCCTCCTCCGTGAGAGGGAAATTGACCTACTATAACACACTGATCAGAAGTATTGGTATAGGCTTTTATTTCGAGTTTTTCTTTTCTTGCATAGATGTTATATGCATATGTAATGCGTTCGTCGTCTTTTACCCACGGGCAAGAGAGGGGGGTGGCGAATTGTATTTTTACTCAGTCACCACACGGACACTCAAGGGATTTCAATTTAATTACAAACATTGATTTTGTTTTATAAGTTTTATGTATTTTCGTTGTTTTGAATTAACATTTAGTAAGTGTGCACAAAGATGGTTAAATTATCTATCAAACAATTTTTTTTTCAAGAAATTTTTGATATGACAATCCTTGTGCCAACGA